>OU612097.1:86574357-87774357 GCA_914767995.1 Thecocarcelia acutangulata | reverse complement strand
AACACAATCAACAAGAACAATTTATCCTTTGCCTCAAAATAGGCTAGAGTTTCAGCGATAACCTCTTCATTCGTGCGAAACATACCCCTTATAGGTAAAATATTTTTAGAAACTTCTTTGTACAACATAATCGTAGAGTAAGAAATTGGTAAATTGAAAACTGTTTTAATGGCTTTGTTTTGCGCTCGTTGCAGTGATTTCAGTTCTGCACTGTTTTTACACCCACAGATCATTACATGATAGTTCATATGGCTTTGAATTCATGCCTGGTATATTAAATATTTTGTTTTCGCATTAAACTTATTTTTAAATTTGTACAAAATACCTACGCCTGGGGATATTTTGGCTTTAATGCTATCAATTTGTGAGTTCCACTTCAAATTACTCTGCAATATTGTTCCCAAATATTTCACTGAATTGGATTCAAAAATTTCTTCTCCATTTACAAAAATACTGAACGCTTCCGCATCTGTATCTAAATATCATTTAAATCTTATCAGTTTTGTTTTTGATCACTAATTTATTTATTCTTGCATATTCAAAAATCATGTCAGCATCTTTTTTCATGTAAGCTTTTAACACTGTCTCCTATTTGTAAGGATAGAATATGGAAATATCATCAGCACATAAATATACTTTCCCAGAAAGCTCCAGGTTTACAATATCGTTAATATAGATCGAAAATAGAAGTGGCCCCAACCCACTTCCTTGTGGAACGCCATGCTTAATGTCTCCAAGAGAACTTCGACTGCCATTCAACTCTACATATTGTTTCCTGTTTGTCAAATAACTTTTGAATACTTAGTTGTTATAAAAAGTGGACTTATATCATTTTCAAAACAAACAGTTCATATATTATATAATTTCTTTATTAACTGAACTGTTTATTTATTTACTTCCTTATTTAATCCGTTTATTTAATCCAATCTCTTAATTGGGCAATTTATTTTCATACACACGAGTACTTTGATATTATTATTTTGTATAAATTTGTTCCAATTTATTTCCATAATTTGATCTAATATTTATATAAATATCTGGCAAATTATTTTTATATCCTTTCATATGTAAATGTGAAAGGATTTGAATATAAAGCTTTATCGTATAAAATAATAAGTAAAAGTTAAATGCTACTTAAAGAAATAAAAGCCAATCTTTTCACTATTACTCGCATCCTCAGCTCAAGTGTTACAATAAGAAACTTCTTAACATTATTAAATTGTCTCTTAACAAAAGGCAACATTAACAACTATATTCATTGCCACTTAACTACCATTTCCATGTATTATCACTGCCATTTGAAATGGTTTTTAACCAGGCAATTATTAGCATCCATGTCATTTACTTTGGCTCTTTTCAATAATATTTGTGTTAAATGGCAGGACAAAAGGCACATGCGAGTAGATGAAACATCTTCCAGTCAGTCTGGCAGTTAGTCAGTTGCTTTGTGAAGTAATGTTAATGTAACAATTTAAGATTGAGCACGTTAAGGCTTTAACACTTTAATTTCCTTTTCTTTTCATTCAGATAACTCTAACGATTTTGCCGCCTTTTTAATGGCTTTACTTTCAATAAAATTGTAACATCTTTTATTTACGAGTACAGCAAAATTATATGTAGAGTTAAATATGATTTTGATGGACAAAGGGAACACGTGGACACCTACGAGAACGAACAGAAATATTATTCAAAACAGGCAAAAATTGTGTCAGAAAAATGAGCATGTGGATGGTTTCAACACACACATAAAATTAGATTAAAAATCAATAAAAAATTTTCCTGAAAATTATATGCATGTAAGACTGGAAGTTCAAGTCTGTAAAGAAGCATTCAAGTGCCTTGGGGTTTTGAAACGGTGTAAGATGTACTTCACTCCATGCGATCTCCTTACTATTCAAACCACCTGTATCCGACCGAAAATACAATACAACACTCATGTTTGGGCCGGTGCCTCAAAGTCTATTTTGGGGCTACTCCACCGTGTGTAGGAGAGGGTGAAGAAGCTTATCAGTGACAGTAGGGTATCCAACTCTATTGACTCACTGGAGCATCGACGCAGTGTGGGGTGCGTGACTCTGTTCTATCGTTACTACAATAGATTTTGCTCTAAGGAGATCAGGGATCTTCTTCCCAACACCCACACATTCTTACGTAACACGCGGTTATCGTCCAGGGCCCATCCATTTGTGGTCGATTGCCCGGGGAATCGTACTTCTCATTACAGAAAGAATTCGTTTTTCGGCCGCACGCTTCGTAGAATAAGTTACCTACAGACGTGTTTCCTGTCTGTTATAACGTTGGAAAGTTCAAGTCGAATGTTCGCAAACTACTTTCTCTTTCCCCCTCCTTACAATCTATTTTCCTAGTTCTGGTACAATGCACTGCATATATAGGGGTTATCCCCTGAGTACTGGTCCAAGTTAAAAAAAATACGGTTTCTAAAAATTGTTGCTAATTTAATTATTTGAATAAATATGAAATTCTTTTTTGCCAAATAAAATCTTTGTAGTATTAGCCAAATTTAGTTGTAATTATGGTATTTTGCGCTTCTTCCTCAATTTGGTTCTTTATTCCAATTTCCTTTAAAAACATTCTTAGCACGTTTATACTAGTTTCACTTGTTTGTTTGTTTGTATGTTTGCAACACTCGAAACCAATGCTATATGAGTGATTTATTCCTATGTAGGTACATAAAACTGTACATACAATGTTACTGCTTTAGTGCAAAAATTGGAGTTGTCGTATTGCTTCCGGGGTAGTGGGGGGATTTTGGGGATTCACGAGGACGATTTTGGGAGTTCCCAAAAAACTCGGTACCACTTCGTTAAACGGTTTGAAACCGCTTGTTCATATTTGCTGCTCGCTTTTACCGTGGTACATATGTTTCAAATGCGTTTATACAAACTCAGTATCGAAGTAACCTCAAACATAAAACCGATTTTATTCAACACTAACAAAATATTTCCTAACATTGTTGATTACAGCCAATGTTGACTTTTGTTGCTTGATTTATGTGGAATAATGAATGTTTAACCATTTACGTTTTAAATATGTATTCAAAGTGTTTACAAGATGATGTTTATTTTACTCAGCCGTGAACTTTATCGCCTGATTTTTGTTGATTACAAATTTTAGTGCATTATTTAATCCAGCAAAAACGTGATTTTTGCTGTTCTCTGCTGCCGAGCATATTTTTTTCTATGTCTTCGATGTATAAAGGTATACATATGTATAAAAATAGAATTTTATAATAAAATTCTTGATGACATAAGGCACAAAAGAATTTTTGGAAATCCAACCACATGTTGTGAACTACTCTCCTTTTTTCATCAACCTAGCTTCGGAAATATATAAAGATATTATGGTATTAAAGCATTACTCTTAGGCCCAGTTTTTGACTTTGTATTTATACACGAAGTTAGTTATTTTTGCATTTAAAATTAAGTTGCATTTATAAACGAGTGCAAGTTCAGTTTTTCAGTCTCAAATAATTGCTTTTATTTAAATGCGATGAAAGTGTTGTAGCATGACTTAAATTTAAAATATTATATAAAATGTTGCAGAGAATCGCTGTTTTCTGCTGCAAAAATAGAAAAATTCTGAAAGAAAAATAATAAATTTATCAACGGCATGGAAAAACTTAATAGTTGTATATCACACGATGTTAAATTTAATTAAATATCATATTGTGCTGTTGTTTAGTACAAAATTAGCAACTAATTTTAAAATATCTTCTACAGGCAATAGCTCATGTGTGTTTTGTTTACCCTTTTTGCACTGATACATAAGCTAGCACACAAAAGCCATATTGTGTATGAAATACACAAAGAAGAGTGGGCATTTAAGTTTGATTCAAATTTGTAGTGAAAAACTGATTTTCGTATTTAAGTGGAATATCAAGCTAAATGCTATATAAATACGAACTCAATAACTTCACCCCATTTGCCTTACAAGCAATTTTAATTATAAATATTACATTTTTAGTTTATGGAGATATTTTTAATACTTTTTTAACTTAAAACAGTACTACTCTAAAGCAAAATATAAAGCAATCACACTAGTTCTTTCTAAAAATAATATACTAACATTTATCTATTCACCGTTTTAACTAAAAGCTTGCTGTTCGTGAGTAAAATCAACAGCAGCAAAAAAAAAACCTATAAAACTTCTATGAACTATCAACTTGTTGCTTTACCATTTAATCTGCTTTCAGGGTTTTTCCTTAAAATGGGTTCAACACAAAAAATCGAAATTATATTAACAGAGTTGTGTATAAAAAAAAAAAAAATTAAAAAAAAAATGCAGTTTTTTTTATTTTTAACATAAACTTTTTAAGACCGAAGTACATTTTATTATTTTAAGAACAAATTTTAATACCAAATAAAAAAAAAATAACAAGAGTTGCCTTCAATTTAATGGGACACAAGTTTTCATTCTGCATGAATCCTGTAAAGCTTTTGATAAAACCAAAAGTATTATGAGTATATGAGCTTACACTTGTAAAATGTAGGGAATTAAAATAACAAATTTTTATATGCAGTTTACAGACTTTGAATGAGTAAAATATATAGAAATGTGTGTGAAAGGCTCTCCAAAAGCTGAGAACATTTTCTAAAAGTATTCTAGGCGACTCGCTCAATCTGTGTTCTGTAAACTGTAACTGTACTCTCTTCAAGAGCACATTCATTACTGCTGTTATCATTAAATATTAAAATCTACTGCAACACAGCAAAAGCTTTGAAATACAACAACAAATAAATACTGGGTTTAATCAAGAAAGAGGAAATATGAGCGACGTTTATATTTAAAATTGAAATTAAAATAAAAAAAAAAAATTGTAATATTCAATATGATTATAAACAATAATATTCAATATGATTATAAACAGATGAAGTCTGAAGAAAGACAATTTCTTTTTCGTAAAATAGTTTAAAAATTATTTTACTTATGAAAAATAATACTTTCTTTTCTTAATAGATAGTACTTTTTAGCCACATTCCCAGCTGTTGCAACGCATTCAAAGTAGTGTTGGACAAAATCTTTCATTTGTGTGAATCTCTCATTCTCTTTCAGAACGATTAACTGAATTAATTCATTCTTTTCTTTCATCTTTCAGTATGCCAGACATATTTCAGAATGAAAGAAAATTTTTCAATTATGCATTTCAGGTGGCAGCTTAGCGAATTATACACCAATACAGGCAGCAAACAAGCATTATTTATTTCACAGAATACAATTTAGTTCATTGTTACTCAGCACAAAGGAATTGGCATAAAATATAAAAAAGTAAATCGAGTTTATTGTAAACAAAAAATTGATTTACTTTTTTATTTATGTGATATCAAGAGCTGTGAGAAATGGAAGGATTTTAAGAACTAAAAAGTTTTTTTTTTTTCTTTTAGCTTTTATTTATTTATTGTTAGTTCACAATGTGAACTAACAGTAAGTATTCAAATGTTAATACTAAATACAATAAATTAACTAAGTCCAGCCAATGCTAGACAAAAAGTTTTATTATGCGCATATTATATCGGTAAAATCACTTACTTAACGCTCTGATGGTAGCAACGGTATCTCTTCTTCTCAACCGAGTGTGACCACTAAAATTAAGTTTCGTTTGTTCCGTGCAAGAGGGTTTGGGTGAAGTTCCAATTTACTGATATACCTTGTTGCGAACTTTGAAAATTAATCTTTTACAAGAGGAACACAGAGATCCTTATGAATTCGTGAGTTTTTTACGTACCATGGTGCTGCAGTAATTGTTCGAAGAATTTTGTTTTGTCGCCTTTGAATTTTTTCAATGTTTGATGCTGAGGCGGTGCCCAATAATTGAATTCCGTAGCGCCATATAGGCTTTAGTATTGCGTGTATAAGAAAAGTTTGCAATCTAATTTCAATGTAGAATTTCTGCCCATAAGCAAATTCAGTTGCGCTGCTTTTAACTTTATCTGAATAATTTTCGCATCTATGTGAGACTTCCACGTTAACCTACGGTTGAGATTAATACCAAGGTACTTGACTTCATTTTGCTGTAGAATAGGTGAATTGTTAATTTGAATAGCTGAACATGTTTGTCTACGCAGTGTGAATGTAACGTGAGTACGATTTTGTTCATTAACTTTAATTTTCCAAAGTTTTAACCACATCTCTAATATTGAAATATACTCTCTCTAATATTGAAATTTCGCGAAGCTACTTGATGGTTTTCATGTACGCTACAGAATGCTGTGTCATCTGCAAAAATTGAAGTGTGAATACCACATCTGGTTGGCATGTGAGAAGTGTAAAATAAGATTATTTAAGTGCCATTAAAAAAGTTCCGTTTAATTTTTTTTTATAATCTTAAAAAAACAAATTTATATGAAGAGTTGCAGACCAAAACATGATTTTTTTAATATTTTGGATATATATATTTTGCTGGATTTGCATTATTTTGACTAAGTTCTATTAGAAAATACCTTACTTGCATAACATTTCCAATCTTCCCATCGAAAAATTTCGTCTTTAGATATTAATGCAGAACAAAACGTACTCCTTTTTAAATTTTTTGAGCAAAACATAGTTTTTCCATAAAACATTATTTTTGTTTGTTTTACAACTAAAAATGGAAAAATGTGGTTTTCTTGAACAACGCATGAGTGTACCTCGAGTGCGTGTGCTTGACCATAACACAAAAAAAAACACTCTCGTACACATCTCTAATTGTTACAGTGCCAGTTCAGGGATAAAGAAGCTGTACGTTCGTTAATACAACATTTCTGGATAAATAATACTATTTTATTTCTTTATAACTACCTCAGTCGCATACTACACATGCGTACATTACATTAAAACAAAAGCATTTATTATATTTTGATAAGTTTAAATAAATAAAAATAATTCGCAAAAAGTAACTCATCGGATTCTAGCATCTTTTGGCTTATATAAAAAAAAAAAAACTAAATTTCGACAATATTAACATAATAATATGGTTGAATATAACATAACCGTACTATGGTTGAGTGTAACCACAGCATGGTTTGGCATAACCATAGTGTGGTTGGGCGAAAATATGGCTGACTTTACCACCACATTAATTTAAACTACAATACACTCGATCTCTTTGTTCATAAGAAAGCAATTGTAGTGACAAACCGTATACGTGAGCACAGAAAGGTTAAACGAGTTTTGAGGCTTCAGATTTCTTTGGTATTTATGTTAATTTATTTTCTTAAAAAAACGCATTTGTTTTTATATGGAATTCAAAGAAGAAATGAATCACTCTGCAACGTATTTAATTGGTGTCGTACAAAAAGCCAAAGTAAATAGCTTTTATGTTTTATTGAAACCCTGACTTACAGAACTAATTTCAATTATATCCACTTTAATGTAAAGGATTAATTTATCATATAATTTTCAGTTAATGACAGAAAGGCATTGACAAAGTATACAGATGAAAGAGTTTTAAAGTGTAAAAGAAAAATAAAGACATAACCTACATTGGCCAAAAGAGTCTATCTAGAAATCTTTTAAATGGCCAGCAGGTGTAAATAAACTTGTAGAAAAATAAAGTATATATTAAGTTTTCTCTTTGATAAGTTATTCCTTTTTGAAACATTCAGTTGAAACCCTAAATACATAAATGATAAAGGCAACATTGTGAAATTAAGTCAGCAGTAGCATCACTTAAGAGTATAAGCAAATGTTTTTGGTGAAAGTAGTTGTAAATTATTGAAGTGCGCACTTGAGAAATATTTCCTTTGTGACAAACGAAAGTGAATTAAACATTTAATACTGGTATATTACAATCCAATTGCCAAATTCATTATTGTAAAGCAGTGGTGCCCTCATGTTCTATATGAAAGAGTAAACACCAATACATTTAGGAAAAACTCGTTTTATTTAATATTTTTTGTTGTAAAAAGCTAAACATTTACAAAAACAAAGTTCACACTAAGCATTTACAAAAACAATTGAGTATCAAGCGCATAGGCTCGGCACACTTGTTGTAAAGTGAAAGTGCAAGCTTTGAAAATCTACGAAGAACTGAAATACTGTAGTAAAAGCAATCTTGTTTTATCATGTTATAAGGATTATTGTCAGTTATTCAAACAAGCTGCAATATAAAATTGCAGTAAAAGAACTATTACTTATGTATTTTTTTATAAAGGATGTTTTAATAGAGGTATAAAACTTTAAGTTGGCGACACTTTTTTATATGGTGGGTCAGCTGTTAAGGGATTTATGTTTAGTTCAGTTTAGCATTACAACACAAATATATGTATATACAAAGTATACAAAATTAAAAAGGTGACGTTTGAATAAAGTAAATTCAGGTTTTTAAATTTTCGGTGCAATGTGTAAACCAAAGTGCATTAACGTATACACGGTGGCAGCACTACGGCGTATGACAGTTTTTTGCTACTGGCAATATAGTAAGGTATTTACGTCAAATGTATTGCTTATATTTTTGAAAGAGAATTTAGTGTTTTAATCTGAATTAAATTATATTATACAAAATTATTTTGTGAGCATAAAAATAATTCAAATAAAAATAATTTATAATTGTGAAAATAGTTACAATTATTTTCGATAAACATAGCTTACCACTTGCCTGTATTTGTTGTATTGTTGTAATTTTGCTCTAGTACTGCCACCGTGTATACGTTAATGCACCTTGGTTTAAACAGAGACAGCAGATGGAATTTATTACTTTGGCCTACCTACGTCTGCCTTTAAGGTCACAGACATCTTTATTTATGAAAAAAGCACAAAGCACGGAGAGAAAAAAACGAAAGTGATAAGTATATTTTACGAATAACAACTTCTTGTTTTGTTTCATCTCTGTTTACCTTGAGCTGGTGCCTGAACGAGCAAGCAGTAGATTCGGTAAATGGCTCTGAACAGGATTGCTGTTGATTCTGATTTTCATAAACGAATATTGTTTAACGATGCAACTCATTGTTCTTGAATGTATACGTCAGTAAACAAAATTACCGTATTTGAAGTGATAACAACTCTGAAGTACATGTTGAGACACATTTACATCCAGAAAAACTGACTGCTTGGTGGGCTGGTGGAATGATTGGTCCCAACTTCTTTAAAAGAGTTGATGATCAGACCATTACAGTTAATGATGATCGCTATAGAACCACGATTACAGATTTATTAAAAAAAAAAGTTTTTAACTGTATAGTTTCACGCATCGGATCCATAATTTGACGGCGTTCAATCGCACGATCTTGCAAATTGTTAAATTTACGGCCACTAGGCTATTTTCTTTGCGGATATGTCGTAATCGGTTATCTGCGTCAATAAGCTGGAAATACTTGACCACGATACATGACATACGGCCAAAAATTTTGAAATTATTCGTCGCAGATTGGAACTTCAGATTACGAGGGCGGATTGATATTGAAGCCACCTACTAGGATAGAACAAATATAAAACTTGTTATTTTTTCTAATATTGTATCATTCGTCTCGCTCAAGTTCAATCCTGAATATTAGAAATATTAAAATAAGTTCCACTATTTAGCATTAATACATACAATTATTATTTTTTTGAAATTGCTATCTGAAGTTTGACAGCTGTTAAAATTTCATCCAAATTCATCGATTAATTTATTTGCTGTAGCCGTTTGAAGTAAGCAACTTTTGTATTTCATGATAAATTTAATTCGTGCTGTTACTAAACACTATTATTAGAATGGGAAAACGGCGAAAGAGACAAGAGAAAAGCTCGATAAACATTACGGTGATTCTGTTCCATCAGATTACATAGTGAAATATTGGATTGCTGAATTTAAACGTGGCCTAAGAAGCATGGCAACAACGCAATCAGCAGGAAGGTGAAGAGAGGTGGTTACTGAAGAAAATATCAAGAAACTCCTCAATATAGTTTTAAATGATCGCCGAGTCAGGTTACGTGATATTGTTGAAATGGTAAATATATCACGTGAACGTGTGTTCGACATTTGCAGATGAAAAAGCTATCGGCAAGATGGCTACCGCGTTTTCTCAGTGTCGAACAAAAACTAGTTCGACAGGCAACTTCATAGCGGTGTTTGGACATGATAAAGCAAAGTCCTGTTGATTTTTGGCTTTGATTAATAACTGCTGACGAAACATGGGTCCACCACTAAACACCTCAAACCAAAAACCAATCGAAAAGATGGATGGAAGTTGGTGAAAGTGCTCCAAAGAAGGCAAAGACAGTTAAATCGACTGGTTAGGTTATGGCCATTGTATTTTGGGATGCACTTGGAATATTGCTCATCGATTATCCTGAAAAGGGATCCACAGCCACAGAAAAAATAAAAAATTACCACATTTAAAGAAGAAAAAGTGTTTTTTCTGCAAGACAGCGGATCGGTGCACACAGCATTAGATACGATGTTAAAATTACTGGAAATACACTTCGAAATGCTTGATCATCCACTTTTTTTTTATTCAAGTAGTTTTATTTCATATATGTATGTATTTTACAATGAATAATTGTGCCCCAGCGTCGGTAATGGCTTTAGAGAGGCATTACGACAACTCTACTATTCGTGAGCTTTTATTTTATATATAATACAAATAAAAGAAAAATAAAAAGAATTATAAATAATAAAAAAGAAAAAATAAATAAATATATATACATATATGTACATGTGTTAATAAAAATGGAAATCATGAAAATGATAAATATAACGTAATAAATCGAAACACGATTAATTGAATTGCAAGAAGTCTTTCTATACTTCTAACAAAAAGTGTTTAAGATAATTTTTAAATGTGGACAACGTCCAGTTGTTTTTTAATCGGTTTGGAAGTTGATTGTACTCTTTTGGAACAGCAAACGAGATTCGTTGTTTTGTGATTTCAAGGCGACAGCGAACAGTACTTAAACTCATAGCAAGTAGTGTATTTTTTTGTGTATTTGATAAAATACGATCAAAATGTAGGGTATGCGTACCACTTAATAGTCTAGATCTAGCTCCGAGTGACTTTTTCCTGTTTCCAAACTTGAAAATATGGCTCGCAGGAAAAAGATTCATCTCAAGTGATTACCGAAGATAATGCGTAATTTGAGGGGATCCCAAAATCGTATTATTCCAATAGTATAAAAAAGTTAGAATATCGTCTTACTAAAGCTTACTAAGATCTGGCAATATGCTGACAAAGGAGTGACAATGAAAAATTGTCCCGCAGAAGTAAATTGTGTGTTCAGACGATCGTAAGAAAGTCTTACAATTTCATTGTCAGACTATGGTCTGACAAATAATTTATCTGACAGCAAAAATTGTCAGTTCACACGGTTGTCAGATTGTTAGATGAAATAAATTGCCAGACATGTTGTAAGGCATTGCCACTTATGTATATCAACAATGATCTGTTTGGCAGTGTTGCCCATCAAACTTTTTTCTGACAATGATGCCATTGTCAGATACATTAATTTTATACATCTGACAATTAAAACTGAGCTTACAATACCATCCAATTATCTGGCTGGTGTTGTGGCTAAGAGTGTTCTCACGATTGTCAGATGCCTGACAACATTGTCGTCTTACAATTGATTGACAATGGTTTTTCTGACAACGTTGTAAGTTAAAAATTGCCAGCTCAGACGATTTTAATACATTTTCAGACAATTTTCCTGGCAATATTGTAAGAGCTAAAAGGACAATATGCTGAGAAAAAATTGTTTGTGAAAAAAAAAGGTTTTTTCCTACTAAACTAGCTTCAATATCAATCCGCCCTCCTGTATTACGTCCGAGCTAGCCATATTTAACTTATTATCTCAAAAAATGTTCTTTCGTAGAAGGTGAAAAATTAATCTCTATTTTATTCCATTTCAAACGTCTATACCTCTAAAAAACACCCTTTATAAAGTTTCTTTAAATGTTAATTATTCTTTAAATGATTTATTTAAACAAATATATCACAGAGATCAATTCCGCTTGAAAAAGACAATTTTATTGAATATGTCATAGAGTCCAATTCCACTAGGAAGCGAAATTAAATCCACGTTTGCATGTTGTAGGGAAAAGAGAGTACTAAAACGAAATTTTGACATGAATCTAAACTTAATTTTGGCATTGTAGTTAATATATTGTCATATTTTTGCCTTTAAAAAAGTTGTACGGGTTCTTCAATTGCAAATGAAACAATGACACTAACACTTGTTCATTACCCATTACTAAAATACTTCACTTAAACAGTGATATTGCATATTAACATAATATACTTGCTTACTTTTTTGACTTATGACTGTTTTGCGCAAAGTTTAAAATTAAACTGTCTGTCTGACGAACATCTGTCTGTTATTTATACTTCTTTGTTGCCTTCCAAACTGATCTTTAAATATCTAGTTATGTAATTATAATTTCAAAATCAAATGCACAAATTTAATTGCCACTTACAGACACACATTCACACACACATGCTTACGAAACAATAAGAATGCGACAACAACAGCAATGCTTAGAATTTTGTGCTCTTTAAATTATTTATAATTGTTTTAGTGTATTATGCTTTTAGTTTTTGTTGTGTGTATGTACATTTATAACAAGCAGACCAACTGCTGCACAGTGGGTTAGAAGTGATGAAAGTTCGTAACAATATGTTGTTATAAAAGATTTAAATTTTCTTTTTCTCAAAAAAAAAAAAAAAAAAATAAAAGAAAAAAACTAAAATAAAATAAAAAAGAAAACGGTTTCTATTTCGTATTTGAATTTTGTGATATAACTGATTTATTAAGATTTTTGCTGTCAAACAACGGAACCAAAAAGTATTTTTAAAAATATATGTAAGTACTTGTGTGAAATATAATAAAAAATTAGTGTATACAACCTTTAAGCCGAATAAAAAATAAAGTAATAAAACAATTTGTCAAATGGGAATTCCACAATGGTTTTATTAGACATTAGAGCAGCCTTTGTTTCTGTCTGGTATGATGCATTAATTAATAAATTAGTTGTGATAGGCTTAGACACTTCTACAATTAGAATAATTAAGAGCTATTTAGCAAATCGAACGTTCAGGGTTCATATTAAAAATAAAAAATCGAAAATATTTTATATCCCGGCGGGTTGCCCACAAGGCTCTTGCCTATCTTCTGTATTATACAACATTTTTACTCACGACTTCCCAAATCTTAACTCTTGCGAATCATCCATTGACGCTGATGATACAGCAATCCTATGTTCAAATATTTAATCTGCGGATATTTTATTGAACTTACAAAAATCGATAGATGGTGTTATTTGCTACTTCAATAAATGGAAAATACTGGTAAATCTGTCTAAAGCTCAAGCTATTTATTTTTCAAGGAAAATAAAAAAATTGTTTTCTACCTAGCTCATGTATTAAAATTAATGGGAAGCTAAAGTGAAATATTTAGGAATGATTCTCGACAAAAAGATGTTATTCAACGAGCATATTAGTTATCTAATCAATTAAATCAATATAACTATAGAAGTCTTATATCCTTTCATAAACAGAAAATCTAAATTAAACATTGAAAATAAACTGATTATATTTAAAGTAGTTTTCCAAGACATTCTTTTTACGGATCTCCGGTATGGAGTAGCACATCAAATTGCAACCTTAAGCGACTTCAAGTTTGCCAAAATAAAATTCTAAAGTTGATGTGTTATCTGTCTTACTGGGGGTTTCCATTAGCCATGAACACAGTATGAGCATCATGGCGAACATCGCAAATGGCTAATGTGGACCGCTCATGGCCATGTTTCGTTCATGCTCTGACATCGATGCTCGAGCATATGGCTGAGCATCAATGTTCACCATGAAGTTGGCCATCACGTACAAAAATACACAAAATGGCGCCGAATTGAACACTTTGACAAGGTAAATACGAACATACATATTCGCCGCATACAGAACATGAACTTTTTTTTTTACATTCGCTCTGCCGATGTTATGTTCATGCCATGTTCAAGTCGATGGCACGTGAAGACACGGCGTTACTCATTTTTAACATCACGTCTTCACTCACAAACTAATTTGTAATTAGTTAAAGATAAATTGGTAGATCTAGAAGAAAAATTTCTTGTGAAATGTTCAAACTCCACATATCGCTCCTTTATTGCAACATAGTCATATCTCATAAAATGTGCTTTTCGAGTTAACAATGCAGAATTTTTAACACTTCTACCTATTTCCTACAAGGGAGGAATCATGATCATGAATCCAAGATGGTTGAGGGATGGTTCACAAAAGTAATACACGGATGGATCCAAAACGCTCCAAGTGGTTGGAGTGGGAATAGTGGGGCCTAGAGCACGCAAATGTATAACTCTTAGCAAAGACACCACAATCTTCCAAGCGGAACTATACGCAATAAGGGAAGCGGTTGATATACTCTCCGATAGGGGGCACAAGGGAATGCTGATAAGAATACTCTCCAATCAGTGCTGAAGGCCCTGAGCAGTTGTGTCTTCACGTCCAAGTTAGTACTGGAATGTCACAACAGGCTAAACGAACTGGCAAGCCAGAACCAGGTCACACTGATCTGGGTGCCAGGACACGAAGGGCATCACGGCAATGAAATGGCTGACATGTATCCCAAGAAAGGAGCAGAGGGGACTTTTATTGGACCCACTCCAACTTTTGGCTTCAATAAAGGTCTCCTGAATGAGGAGATAAAAAAATGGACGGTGTCCATCGTTGAACAACAGTGGAACGAGACAGCTGGTCTCGAACAGTCCAAGAAATTTCTAAACTTTGATAAAAAGAGGGCCGAACGTGCTCTAAAAATGGACAGGAAAAGTCTCAGAACATTGACAGGTGCACTTACAGGTCACTACAACTGCTGCAAACACCTGCACATGATGGAAATATCCAACATAGACGTTTGCAGGTTCTGCGGTGAGGAAGAGGAGTCAATGGAGGACTTAATCACCCACTGTGGAGCACTGGGACACAGAAGATATAGCCTACTACAAGCTTGTATTTTAAGTGAATGTGACTTAATATCACTCCCTATGAAGGAGCTTGTCCGTTTTCTTGACATACTCAACCCATAATGGGGCAAGGGGACTCACAACAGATCAATATTGGTTGCAGTGCAAATGGCCGATGAGGGCCATATCCCATCCACTAATAATAATAATAATAAAATAACACTTCTACCTTTTATATTGTGTCAAAAACTTATTCAAATTACTTTTAAACTGTTTCCTTTAGGAGATATTTTCTAAAAATTTTTTTAAGACTTGTATGAAAACTAAAAATGCGTTTTTCTCGAAACGAGCTTTTTTTAGATATGACTATGCTGCAATAAATAAGCGATATGATCATATCGATCCCTTTGTTCTTAAAATAAGTGTACTTTTATTCCCTGACTTTTCTTGTTCTTAAAGTTCATGGGTTTTCTATCGTTACCTATTTTTCCCAAAATTCTAATATAACTTTTTTAAATAATATTTAATATTGTTATTTTATGTTAAAGTTGATAAACTGAACTCTTAATATTTAGATTCTAAATTATTGTAAATCTTCAAATTATTTTGTCAATAAAATATACATATACATACACTTAATAAAAAAAGAAAATTAGTAGAGTATTAAGAAGATTTCTATAGAACCAAAAATTTTAAAGAGACATTTTTTGGCCTCATTTCATAAGACCTTGAGTGTTCAGAAATTATTTGTCTAAACTTTTATTTAGACATTCTATAAAAAACACCAATACTTTCACTACACATTGTGTTTTTATTTTTGTATTTGTTGATAAAAGTGAAAACAGTAAACAAAAGTCGTCTTTTGTTATTTGTTGTCTTATATTTTTTAAGCACTTAGGGAATTAATAATAAACCTCTAACTCGTAAACTGGAAGAACAACATTTTTAAAAGAAAGGAAGAATTCTTGTTGTTGGTGCTTAGTCTTTTACTGCTTTTTAATGACAACAATTGTGGACACTTAATTTCAGTTAAACAACAACGCCAACAAAACATCATTAAACGAATGTCAGTCAGTCAAATAGATTGACAAATAGCCGCCTGACAATTTTAACTTACAAACAACATCAGATAAATATTATAATTTTGGAATGATATATTAAAAATGAGAAAATTATATTTGTAAAATAATGTCTGTTTAAAAATATGTCTGTATGTAAGTACGTACTATGTACTTATATGACAAGATAACAGAAATATTACATAAGTGCAGTCTAAATATGCGTTTTTATTTTCCCAGTGGTGTCGTTTTTCAAAGAAAAAAGTTTATTTTATAATATATTCGTATTTGTTTAATCTAGTGCAAAATTAAAATTTAAATGAAACAATTTGCGTTTAAGAGCACTCATTTTTCTGCAAAAAAAACTTGAGGTTTATGTTACTGAATCCTTAAATTACTAAATCATTGTTAAGAAAACAATAAAATATAAAAAAGAAAATAAAAAAATAACAATTTTGACCTGTGTATGATTAAATTATTTAACCCTTAAATGCATGAAGTTTTTATTGTGAGAAAACCATTTTCAGTGATTATACTCGTATACATATTTTTTGTAAAATTTTATATCACTTTTTTTGATTTTTTGGCTGCAGGAAAATATTAACAAATCATACATATACACATACTTTCGTATCCTATTAAAGTTAAAGTCAAATGGCTCATTCATACTCGTATGAGTTTGCTGCTTTAAATTTGTGTGCTAGCAAAAAGGGTGTCTCATTTTAAGACTTTTTTATTTGCTCGTTAAATGGAGCTGGCAGTGCGTTAAGTTCTGAAGTTTCCACCTTTTTGTTGTTTGTTGTCTCTTTAAATGTTTCGCAGTTACTTATAAACTACACTAATAACAATAATTTAACTTATGATTATTGTTATAACTTTTTGTGTTATATGAAAAAAAGCTATGAAATGGGAAGAACTCTCATATTTTTATCTTATTTTGTTAAAAATATTTTGTTCTGTTAAGAAAACAAACACAAAAACTGCAAAGTTTTTTGCTTGCCTGCAGAATCACTCAGAGTTATTGGCAGAAATTGAACCTACGAGCTCGAGGCTGTTAGATGAGCACTCTAATAACTTGTTCTTCCAGATGCTTTATATTTAATATATATATTTTTTTTAATATCTTTATTGTTGCTAATATTTTATTCTAATCGAAATTTATTACTTTTGTTAGGAAAAATCTCGACTCATCTGAATCTTACATTTTCACTGCATCTCCTTCAAAATTTGTCAAAATCTACATCAAATAATATCAGTTAGTAAAAACACGAAGCCTTCATATAGAGAGTTTTCCAATAGGTACTTTACAGCTTTGAATTAAATATATGAACGCATAATATCACTGATCATCTAACTGCTACTTATCTCTTTTTCAATAAAGTCATAAACATTTTCAACCTGTCAGTCAGTTTTCAACCTGAAAGTCATAGCGATGCGCAAATGAATTACGATGCGAAAGATACTTGGAATTATGTATCGCAACTAATTTCAAAATGTGGCAATACTCTTCTAAAATAAACACATAAACGTCTTATTTATTTCTTAATCGACAAGTTGTACAAGTTCAAAAATTGTTTGGTGGCTTTGAGTATAGAAAAAATAAATAGTTTAATTAAAAAAAATTGTACACAACTAACATTTTTTCGCCATATCAGCCTCTAATATTGATACCAATCAAAAAATATTAACATTAGAGACGTGTGTAGAAGAAAAAGCTTTTTTTTGTGTTTTGACATTTTTCTTTTTAAATTCTCAATAGTTTATTTATATTGTTGGGAAATATAGCTAAATGTTTAAGAATATCTTCTAAAAATTTGCAAAGTCTTCTGATGATTAGGGTAGATCCTATGAAATGTCTACATATAGACAGCTGGGAAACATAAAAAACAAGCTTTTTATAATCTTTTGATTGATAAAAAATTATGTTATCGGGTGGTTAAATTTCAAGGGCCGACGCTGAATGAGAACCACACCTAAACGCCAAGTTCTTTTCCGAATTTTATTTGATATTTCTCTATTTCAGACTTACTCAATTTTAATCATGGAAAGATACACAATCTAGCAACGTGTTAAAGTTATCCAGACTTATTATGAAAATGGGCGTTCAAATCAAAATGCATATCGTGCACTTCGTGATTTTTTGGTCAATTTGATCGCCCAAATGTGCGTACAATCGCAAAAATCGTGAAAAAATTCGAGCAAACCGGGTCTGTAGAAGATATGAGAACACCAGTGCATGCTCGTACAGCTCGTACTTCCGAAAATATTGCTGCTGTTCGCGATAGTGTGGCTGAAGAGCCGTACACCTCAACTCGTCGTCGTGCCCAACAATTGCATCTCTCACGCTCGTCGTTGATGAACATTATGCATAAAGTATTGCATTTACACGCTTACAAGGTGCAATTGGCTCAAGAACTAAAGCCTCTTGACCATTCCAAACGTCGTGAATGGGCAGAGTGGTGGCAAGAAATGGCAACAGTGGATGATCAATTTTCGAAGAAAATCATCTTCAGTGATGAGGCATATTTTCACCTCAGTGGATTTGTCAATAAACAGAATTGCCGCATTTGGGCGAATGAGAATCCAAGAGTGACTGTCGAAAAACCAATGCACCCACAAAGAGTGACTGTTTGGTGCGGTTTATGTGCTGGCGGCATCATCGGGCCGTATTTTTTCCAAAATGAGGCCGGTCAGGCAATTACTGTGGTAATGGTGTTAGCTATCGTGAGATGATAACGAACTTTTTATGGCCCGAATTAGAAGATATGGGTGTAGACGATATGTGGTTTCAGCAGGACGGTGCCACTTGCCACACAGCTAACGAAACAACTGCTCTTTTGCGCAACAAATTCAATGGCCGTGTTATCTCACGTAATGGCGATATGAATTGGCCGCCAAGATCATGTGATTTGACACCGTTGGACTTTTTTCTTTGGGGTTATTTGAAAGAAAAGGTGTACGTCGATAAGCCAGCAACAATTCAATAGCTAAAGGATGAGATAATTCGGCACATTAACGGCATAGAACCTCCATTATGCCTCAGGGTCATCGAAAATTTGGACCATCGGATGGAGGTGTGCCGCCGTGGTATACATAATTGAATAATACCAATATATCATAATAAAATAAAATTACAATAATTTCCTAAATAGTTTGTATATTATTCAAAATCAACATCGGCCCTTGAAATTTAACCACCTTTTATTTTCAAAAATTAACTGTGTTGCACTATAGTGTGATGGCGAAGATGAAAATCAAAAAAATTAAAGAATGGACAGAAGATCGCTTAGAAGCAAGTCCGACATTCTAAGTTTTAGTGAAAAAAGTTATTTTAGTTTGTTTGGCAAGTATTTCATGTTTTCAAGTAGCCTCCCGCCAAATGACTAAGCTTTTTCATGAATTCCATAATTAATTCAAATTGTCGCATATTATTAGTCTTGTTGTTCGTTTCCCTGAGTGAAATTTTATTACTAAAAGCAAATAATCTATCAGCTACCATAATAAATTATTATTTAGTTTAATAATTTCTAGTGTTATTTCAACAAATTAAATAGGTGAATAAACAAAAAATAATATAATACTTCTATTTCCATGCTTTGCTAATGCTGTGTTGCTATCGAATGAATTTTGCGAGTATTACATTTCTTTTCGCAGTTAAGAATGCCGACTTGCCACCTTTTCGCATTTTAAATGCGAATAAAAAAGTTCTATGCGAACATTGCAATAGAGCATAGCAACTCTTCGCGTATATACCATATTCAAGTAGCATTACCATTCGCATCGCAATCCAGAACAAGACTTCTGGTAAAGTACACGAGCGAACAACGTTAACTCCAATTATTGGTCATTATTCTCGCCCTAGTAGACAAGAAATAACAAGTTTAGTGTAAAAACTTGAGCTTTCATATTCATTGTGTAATGCTGCCAGTGAGATAACTTGTTGGTTGAAATGACGAAAATATTGCTGTCATTCAGGTGTCCATAGCGAATGATCCAAGTCAGTCGGGCTCTGAAGCAGATGCGTCAACGTGATGAATTTTAGGGCAAAATTACCTTCAGCGACGAAGCTCATTTTTGGCTCTATGAGTTAGTCAATGAGCAACATATGCGTCACTGGTTAGATAAAAATTTTCATGTGCTTCATCCACAAAAAATAACTGATTAGAGCGGTTTGCATGCCATCATATGAAAGTTAGACTGCCCAGCATCGTGAGTCTAAACCTATCATTGTTATTATTTGAAATACTGAATAAACAGAGTATGGGATTATTGTAAGCCTCAAAGAGGAATAATCGTGTCTTGTTATTTATTTAAGGTTCATGGACCCGTGAGTAGACCCTGGATGTCGCTTTGCTACCACAGCCGAGAACAAAACCACGTTACAAATTATACAGTTCACTTGGAGAGTGTTTGGTAACTCTAAAAGGTTGCTTGCGCCACGATTATTTCTACCTCGCTATTAACGCTTTATATCGATATTTCATAATTTCCTCCTCTTAAAATAACATTATTCATCTGACTTTAAATATTTAGTTGTTATTTTTAACTTTAATTTTGAAAAACTTCAAAAAACTTATTTATATTTGAGTGTATATAATGTGTGCTATATTTTATTTTATTCTAAATAACTGTTCATGTGAGATTTTCGATAGCATTTTTCACTTCGAGAGAAATCAAAATTTCACGTGAACAAAAATTTCGCTTGTTATTCATAATATGTAGTAAAAAAAATAAATAAAATAAGAAATATAATTAAGAAATAAAATTAATAAATAAAAGGTACAAAAATTATACACAAAAAGATAATTAAAAATATGATGCGTCATCACCAGAGTTTAAATCCAAAAATAGGTGCTGATAGTATAGCGGCCACGAAACAGATAGTTGTCTCCTGGCTAAAAAGGTTTGAATATTTTTATGGTTTTCTTCAATAAAAAATTGTTGTTCACAGAAGATTTGTATTATAAAAAATCATTCGTAAGAAACGAAAAGCTTAAACTAAAACCCGATGTACAAAAACCTAAAATCTAATTTAAAAATTAAAATCTTAAACAAAACACAAGCTTTTTCATTTATACACATCTCCACCTTTCTTTACACCTTCCAAACAAATGAACAACCGTTGGGTGCGACGGTGTCTTTTTGATATAAAGTTGGATATAAAGTTGGGATATTTTTCAAAAATTTCCACTACTGATGATTAGGGTAGCTCCTATGAAATGGATACTACATATAGATAGCTGGAAAACATAGAAATTTATTTATAACTTTTTAATTGGTATCAATGTTAGCAGCTAATATAGTGAATAAAACTCCATTGTTTGGATTTTTTTCCTCTGCTTTTCGATACTTTCAAAAAACAAATCGTAGCAACCAGCGGTTGTACATTTGTTTGAAAGGTGTAAAGAAAGGTAAACTACCTTATATCTATTAGTAAAACAATTTTCTTTTTAAATTCTCAATAATTTATATAGATTGCTGGAATATAAAGTTGAGTGTTTGAGAATATCTTTCAAAAAATTCCAAGGGCTACTGATGATTAGGGCAGCTCCTATGAAATGCTAAACGAAATACCAAAAAATAATATAGTCATCAAACAATTTTATTTTAGATTTTAATTAATTGCAATAATAATAACTACTATCATTAACTTGAATAATAACAAAAACATTATTCAAAAATTTGTCTTTTAAGTATCATTGCACATACTCCTAATATACGGCGGAATATTGTTCCAAGGATGTATCGTGAATGTGAAATATTGTCAATTGGAAACTATTGTTTTACTTCTTAGGCATATTATAACTTCACTTCTGTCGAACCGACAGAAACTGAGCAAATTATTTAGTTCAGCAAGGTAATGGGAAGTCACTATTTTGTGTAGGAATAAGAAAATTTTTAAGGCCTCATTAGTTTTTTCTTTCTGTTGTCGTTCTGTAACGTTCTTTTTTGTAGCGAATATTTTACAATTACTTTTTCCGTGAAAATATTCAGCTGTTTTTTACAGTAGAGCATAATAAAAAGCAAAACATTGGAATGAAAAATTAAATATGTACATAAATAATTTGGAAATGGTGAGCAAAAAACGCACCTCTTTCTCACAATCTGCAGAGTTGTGTCATAAACTCTTATAAAAAATATAATTTTTCCTCGCTAAAATAATATTCTTTTGATTATCTATAGCGGTTTAATTGATTAAAATGTATTAACGTTTAAAAATCTTTAATAGAAACAAAATTTTTTTTTTGCTCTCTGTACAAAAAAATTATGTACATTTGAATAAAAAATAAATGTGTCCATACCTGAAAAAAGTAAAACGTACACATATCTGGCCGTTACTTAACGTTGAACTCTATTTCCAGCAGATTAGTCCGCAACAGAACAGAACGAAAAAGTAAAAACCAACCATGAACATATAGTTTCAATTGAACAGAAACAAAACAGCTGATTCAGAACGGAAAATAACGTACAAACTAACTCACAATAAGTCGTTAAACTAAACACCACACATTTGCCTTGAGTAGTGTTTTATATTATGGGGATTCCCATAAAACTCCAAACACATATCTTGTTATGCTATTAAATATAACATTTAGCTTTAGCTGTGTTTTGGTATCACAGTTGGCGAAAATCTTACAGCTGTAGGTTAAAACTGGAATCAGATATTCCAAACTACTTTTTCTTTGCATCTGAGTAGTACCTACACTTGTAGGATTTAATGCAGAGTTAAGAAGTGGTGGATTTGCTTTGATTTTTTTTTAGCAAGATATGCTAGAATTTTACATATAAGTTTATTATTTTCTTTAATAGCGGTCTCCACGCTTCGTATTAAATTTCTGTTATAGTGCTGGTGCATATTGTACACTGAAAGAATTCTGCGTCATATATTTATTGAAACTGTTTCATTAAATATTTTTCATTGATCCAATGAAAACTTTTCACAATATGCATAAAACTTCATATATATTGTGAAACAGGTCCTTTAGAATTGTTTCACTGAGTTTCATAGATTCATTAAAAAAAGTCATTGGATTTATAACTGCAATAAAATTTAGTTTTTTTGTAAATTCTTTGAATTTTGGTAAGATGGGCATTTATTAATCTTAAGCTACAGTTTAAAAAAGTTCAAGTTTTTTTTTTTATTAAAAAGTAAGTTTTATGAATTTCATTATTCCAATGAAATAGAAAACAAAAAAACAAACAAAAATTTTAATTTACCCTGTATAAAAGTAATATTTTAAGTTCTATAAATTCTATGAAAAATTTCATAACCTTATTGACAAAATTATTTCTTCTTCACATCCACCGTTATTTGTTTTGTTGGTTGTCAACCAAAAACAAACACAGTTAGCTTTAACTATGCCTACGTGGCAAAAAGATGTGTTATATAAAAAATATTTGGCGTCGCTTTATTTATTCATTATAACATTAGATAAATAAAATAACTTCATTGACCTTATGAAGCAGTTTCATATTTCTAATGAAGTTATTCCATACTTCTATGATTATATTACATTAGTAAAAAAAGGTTATTTCATTAAATAAATATTACTTCTTCATTAATTTAATGTACAGTTTTCATGTTCTTTATGAAATTTATTCTTTGATTTAGAGAAATTATTTCATTAATCATATGATTTCTCTTTCGTATTTTTAATGAAAATGAGTCATGTTTTTTATTAAAACGTTTTATTACTTTTATGAAGGTTTTCATTAAAATAATCTAATGAAATTTATTTCATTACTTCTATGACAAGTTACAATGATTAAAAAGTAATGAAACAATTCATAAAAGTAATGTCAAAATTCAGAGAATTTCTGCACAAAATTCTTTCAGTGTAGGTTTAATAAATCTTGGTAAATTTAAAACTTGACAGCAACAAAATTCATAAATTTTTGATGTGCTAAATTAACAACCTTTACAATACAAAAATTAGTAGTAGACTTTGTGAACGTAGTAAGTTCAATTATTTACAAGTATGAAACAGCTGACAGATTTGACGCCATATTTATGTTTGCGCTGTAAATGAACTTTGTTTAAAATACAAAACATCAAAAAGAAATAAAAGAAAATGTAAAAAAGTTCAAATAAAACATGGGTTTAGGTATGTTTTAAAGTTTTATCTCTTTTCGCGAAACTCCAACTGAAAAATTCTTTTGTGTATTTGTGTTGCAAAAATATCTGAACAAATTTCAGCTTTTTCGGGTTTTTTACGCTACCAAAGAAAAAGTCGCTCACACTTAGAAGTTTACAATAAATAAAAGCACTTTAAATTTAATACAAAGAGAGCAAACCGATAATGTTTTATCTACTTTTCAGGCTGTTTAAATGGGGACGACTTCAGGACCCAAGTGAGCTGGAAAACCTAGGCTATTTCGAAGTATACAGCGAACTGCCTACCTAATCTAATCTAGTAGAATCTATTTATATAATGCTCTTGGTTCTGCATAGAAAAGTATGTTTTTATTTATTGAAAAGTAAAATGCATACGAAGATATAATAGGTGATTTTATAAGAACTATCGGAAATTAAAAAAAAACATAAAATTCAGAAAAATGCATGAAATATTTATTTGGATCGATAGTTGGGTCGATATAATTTAATGTTTGAAGATTATTTCATGGAAATGTTGGCCACGGCTGCGCCTCAAATGGTCCATCCGCTTAGTCCAATTTTGGCATACTCTTTCCAACATTTCGGCCGGTATCTCACGAATAATGTTGGCAATGTTGGCTTCCAGTGCGTCAGTCGAAGCGGGCTTGTCGCTAAAGACATTAGCCTTAACATAGCCCCACAAAAAATAGTCTAGAGGCGTTAAATCGCACGATCTGGGCGGCCAATTGACTGGTCCCAAGCGTGAAATAAACTGTTCACCGAACTCGCCTCTCAATTGGTCCATTGTTTCGCGTGCTGTGTGGCATGTGGCACCGTCTTGTTGAAACCACATGCCATGCAAGTCAAGCTCTTCCATTTTGGGGAAAAAAAAGTTTGTTATCATCGCACGGTAGCGCTCACCATTCACAGTAACGTTGTGATTCGCATCATCTTTGAAGAAATACGGCCCAATGATGCCGCCAGCCCATAATCCGCACCAAACGGTTGTTTTTTGTGGATGCATTGGTAGCTCTTGCAATGCTTCTCGCTGCTCTTCACTCCAAATACGGCAGTTTTGCTTGTTCACGTATCCATTCAACCAGAAATGAGCCTCGTCGCTGAACACAATTATTCGATAAAAAAGTGGATCTTCATCTAACTTTTCAAGAGCCCATTCACCAAAAATTTGGCGTTGTGGTAGGTCGTTTGGCTTCAATTCTTGCACCAGCTGTATCTTATAAGGCTTCACACCCAAATCCTTCCGCAAAATTTTCCACGTAGTGGAGTAACAGAGGCCCAATTGCTGCGAAAGGCGCCGAATCGATAATTCACGGTCATCACCAACACTGGCCAATACGGCTGCGATATTTTCTTCAGTTCGCACTCTACGTAAGCGTGTTGGTGGTTTAATGTCCAACAATGTAAATTTGGTGCGAAATTTTTTTACAATAGCCCGAATAGAAGCCTCAGTAGGTCGATTAAACTGACCATAAAATGGAAGAAGCGCGTGATGAACTTTCTTAACAGAGCACGCATTTTGGTAATAAAATTCAATAATTTGCAAGCGTTGTTCGTTTGTAAGACGATTCATGATTAAATTATAGACCACTGATTTATAGACTGAAGATGTTTGACAGTGACACAAAGTACAAAACGTGCATGAGCTGTCAAAACTAGTGTTGCCAAAAAGATAATAGCAAAAAAATCACTCGTTATATACATATGTATATTGCTTCTTGCTTGCTTTAACAAAAATATAATTTAACTTGCTTCGCAGCATCTGGCGAATAAAATATATTTGCCAAGCTCTCTTTTAGCAACAGAAAGTTGCAGTATATTGTAGTATATATGTTTTCTTTTTGTAAATAACTGCTTTTCAAATGTTTCTCAATATTACAAATTCAATTTCTTTTTAATATATACGAAATATGAAAATGTATAACATGCGTTTAAGAAACTGATTTAACATGCATGCGTAAGTAGAATATTGCAAATGCTTTTCTGTTGTAGTTCAACTCCCACGGCATACAAATAGCAAATATTATAAATGCACTTCCTTTTCCTTTTTCTTGCACTTTTTATTCGCATACTCACGTTGATTCCTACTGGCACTAATACATTCAAACATTTAGCAAATGGTATGGATAACAAACAACATATATTTTTCTACAAATATTCAAAATGATATTTTTTTTTTGAATTTGCTATAAAGATATATTTATAGTAGGACTAAAATCAACAAAATTTTAAAGTGAAAAAATATGTTTAAATGTATGTATACACGCAAAGAAAAGGTAGTTTGAAATATGGTTATAGCAACATTAGTATATGTGCCGTAAGATTGTGTATTATTGTTAAAAACAGCCGATTATCGATTTAGTTATAGATTTTTTCCCCATAAATATGTTTTCGTGTGCATTTCTATAATAATAATAAAACTATTATTACCATCTACTAAATTCCGAATATGATTCCATGCAATGGAACCATATTGTATGTAGTTTTTTAGAAGCTACAATAGCTTCTATCACACGAAACACGAAATACTGAAATATTTGTTTTTATCATATGTATGATACGGTTATTTACATGTAACAAATATTAGCTTACAAAATCATTTTACTATTGCCAGCATTGAAATTTTTTTATATTAGTCGTTAACGTAATTGTGCCGTTGTGATAATTTTCTTTTAGTTCTATGAAAAAAGTTGTGTTATGGATTTGATATGCTATAATTTCTTTATTTCGACCGTTTTTTTCTTTCTTTTTTGGAATTTTTAGCTATCCAAAGTAAAGTGAAATATTGCCAGATAATTAAAAACCAAAAAAACTAAAAATTCCATTAAAAATCTTAAGCTCGAACAATTACACATGTTATGGATTTTAAGTAAAAAAATTTTTTTGTTGATCTACATAAGAAGAAAAACGACTTAAAACTAATATTGTGCAAAAGCAGCATATAGAATGTTTGCAGAAATCAAAAGGTACGCCAGAATATTAAGATGTTGATATTTGTATGTGTGTCGTAATCAACAATACTATGGCAAAGTTAGCCATATGGTCGGCCAACCTTATTACGATTGTACCTAACCATAGTATTGTCCCAGCCATAATAATTTGAATGTTGAACCATACTATTTTTGTGAACAACCATACAATGTTACATCCAACCATATTAATATGATAACACTCATGAATTTTAGACTTGCAATTATCGACTAAATACAGCATGGTACAAAAATATAGCAGGTAAAAGGGGAACTACAATAAGCCAACAATAAAAAAACAACATGGCGTTTTATTTTTGCTTTGTGTTGATAACTGTCAAAGAAAACAAAAGAAAATAAAAAAAAAAACAAACGTATATTTTTATTCGTGTTTTTATTTTACAAAAAATTTTTCAATAAGTTTTAGCATTTAAAACTCGTGCAATAAATTAAGTATATAAATAAAGATCAAGAAAAAGCTGTCTGATGTGTTTGAAGCTGTTTTTGTGTTTGAAAAATATTATTGCTACATTTTTTTCAAAAACTTTTTCAATTTGTGAACATTAATAAAAAATATGTGTGTATGTGTGCACTTTTGATAGTTATCATCACAGAAAAAAATGTCGGTCACCGTTTCGATACTACCTACATATATATTATTGTACCATGAAGTACATAATAAATTATTTTTATTTCAGCTAATAAATACTAGAACCCATTGAAATCAAAATCATTTGCAATTATGGAACCTGAATACATTTAGCTGATTATATTGCTTTATTTTATAAAAATATATACCTAATATATATAATATATACCTAATAAAATATATACCTAATATATTCAATTTATTAACATTGAAATAAATGAAATAGTATTGTTTACCCGGCCTCTCTTTAATTAATACGAGAGCGGTTCGGAAACTTCTTAGCCTAGCACAAAAAGCGCAGATTAAATTGAAAAAGGTTAAGCGTTTAGGAAACTTCCATCTCTGCTATGAACACGTGTTAAATTTTGTTTCGATCTGGTGACTCTTTCATATAGAAACGTGTTCACAAAAGATGCATCCGCGGTTTTTTTAAAGTGGAAAAATTAGAAATGCTTGGTGTCATTAAATATTTACGTATGTATTAATGTTAAATAGTCCAACTTTATTTTTTAATTATATGATGATGGGTTGGTATCATTCGTCTAGCTCGAGTTCAATCCTGGCTAAAGCCAATAAACATTTTTATTTATAATTATAACAATAATTGCCGCGATCAATAACTCTTGATCAAAGAAGACAGGAGAAAGTAATCCTAGTGGGTGCTAATGAGCAGTGTAGCGAGGGGGAAAAATGCGTTACATAGTGACCAGAGTGTCCGTACCCTCCGCTTTGTGTCGAACTGATCACCACAGTTATCTTACCGACTAAAAAACCCCCTCTTCTTCATGGAATAAAAATTTCCACCCCGGTACCGCCTTAGCATTGCTTCGGGGTGGATACCCATTGGCTTAATCAGTCTTTCTCGTTACACTATCCTTCGGCTGGTATTCTGATTATGATCTTGTTCTGCGGCGTCCAGATCTGGCTTTTTCGTCCGCAGAACTTTTTCACAGAATCGCGATACCGCAAAAAAAATTGGCCTCGCTCACTATCATGATGTCCACAACATTTTCTACCTTTATTGAGCCCGCTACCATCTCCAGTTTTCTACGAGTTTCCACCCATCAAATACACCTAAAGAAAGAATGTTTACACTTCGGCATCGTTTAGGACTTCTTCTTCTTCGCATATGCAAAAGGGTGTGTTACATTTGCCCATTTTGCACAAGGAGCTCCGCAGTAATAGCTGTGACCTGCCAGCATTTGAGTCAGGTAATAATTCACATTCTCATGCCGTCTGTTCAACCATTGCTCGATATTGGGAATGAGACGTTTCGTCCATCTGCCCCCAGTGTCAGTACTCCATCTAGACTGCCAACTGTGCAGCAACCCTCCCGTATTGCTGCATACTTCCAAGGTCTGCATGGCCAGTCTACCTTGATATACATGCCTTCCTTGGGCTAGGATCTGTAGATCTTTTGGGATCATACCTGCTGTAACTGCAACCGATTGCAACGATGCCGTACGGCATGCAGATGTTTTTTTTTATTCATTTATTTATTGAATCTTCACAAAGTGAATTAACAATAAGTATTCAAATCTTAATACACAAAATTAATTAAGTCAAGCCAATGCTAGACAAAAATCTTTTATTTTGCACGGTCAATATCGGTAAAATCACCTATTTAATTTTCTGATGGTGGCAAGGGTATCCCTCCTTCTGAACCGAGAGTGGCCTTCAAAATTTAGTATATTGCGTGCAAGAGGATTTGGATGAAGCTCCAATTTACTGATATACCTTATTGCGTACTTTGAAAATTCGTCTTTTACAAGAGGAACACAGAGATCCTTATGAATTCGTGAGTTTTTTACGTACCATGGAGCTGCAGTAATCATCCGAAGAATTTGATTTTGTCGCCTTTGAATTTTTTCAGTGTTAGAAGTTGAGGCGGTGTCCCATAACTGAATTCCGTAGCGCCATATAGGCTTTAATATTGCGTTGTATAATAAAAGTTTGCGATCCAGCTTCAATGTCGAATTTCTGCCCATAAGCTAATTTAATTGTGCTGCTTTTAACTTCAACTGAGTGGCTTTTGCTTAAATGTGAGACTTTCACGTTAGCCTACGGTAGAGATGAATACCAAGGTACTTGACTTCATTTTGCTGCGGAATAGGTGAATTGTTAATTTGATTAGCTGAACATGTTTGTTTACGCAGTGTGAATGTAACGTGAGTACAGTTCTTTTTATTGACTTTAATTTTTCAAAGTTTTAACCATTTATCTACTATTGAAATATATTCCTGCAAATTTCGCGAAGCTTCCTGATGGTTTTCATGTACGCTGCAGAACGCTGTGTCCTCTGCAAAAGTTGAAATATTAATTCAGGATCTCGTTGGCATGTCTGAGGCGTAAATCAAATAAAAAGTAGGTCCTAGAATACTACCTTGGGGAATTCCTGCCTCGGTATGCAGATGTGATCCGTAAAACAGCTACTCTTTGCACTGCCAACAATGGTTTTGCTCTACTTTGTATCCCCCTAGATTTCGCTCCCATAAAGTAAAAGTTTTTCATTAGTTTGCGCTTTTCTAGTAGTGGGCCTCCTATGTTAGCCATCAGCCGGCTTAATCATCCTGTTATACCAGTAGACTTGTTAACGGCATACAGACCCTGGTCTGAGAAGGTTAGCTCTGAGTCAAGCCTTATGCCGAGATAATTCACGAATTTCCTAGATGTCTGGATCAAGACATCAAACTGTATAGTATATATATAAACTGTATAGTATATATATATATATAGGATTAAGAGCTCAGTGTTCTGCTCAGCCAATTGCAGACCATGTTCATCAAGGGTTAGGTATGGTAACTTTTATTAATACTGTGATTGCTTCCAATTATAACAAGTCAAACAAATCAACGAATGGCATTCAAATATAACAATATTTAATATATTCCCTACCAACCATATAATTCAACAATAGTATGTTGCCCTTGTCATATAATTTTTTCTACGTGTATACGTCTGTATCAACAGCATAAACCAGGATATCATATGTTGTTGGTGTGTAGAAAAAAAATTGGTTTCGTTCAAAAATTATATACTAAGCTTTTATGTGAATCCACGAATTCTATACAATCTTTTGCCAGCCGAGCTAGGTACGCGTTTGCCTTAAATTTTTTCATTTTGTTAACTACCAATTATTGCAGGCTTTTATATTCATATTAAATTAAATTATTATACCAAACATTAAAACAATTGGCTTACCGTCTGCCGCTCTTAACGTTTTTCCTATTTTCTTTACCAAATATTTCTTAAACATTCTTGTGCCATTAATTTTGCAAGAAAAAAACCGCAGCTAATAAATTTGTTTAATAGATTGGTTTCAACTTTTTTTTTTACTTCAGTCTCTATATCACTTATTTCACCCTGCAGGTGATTGGTTTCAACTTTTTTTTTTACTTCAGTCTCTATATCACTTATTTCACCCTGCAGGCAAGCAGCATTCATCAATTCTGACAAGATGACGTTTGGCAGATTGTATCTTTCGCTGTTCTGCTGGCTGTCGTGTTTTCTTAATTTTCTATCATTTTAGAATTTGAATTTTGCGTCTTGCGAGCGCATACAATAACGATGCTGACGTCTTTCCATCATTTCATTACATTAAATTTTATGTAGATTCTGTGGCTGGTGAAATATAAAAAACACAAGAGAAAATAAATTAATTCTTTCGCACTAAGCAGTAGACTGGAGTGCGCTGAAGTGCTGTGGCAAAAACAATTCAAGTAGTTAGCTGGTGGTATGCAGCTTATTTATGTTGCGGTTGCAACACATTTGCACGATGATTGTGGTTAATACTCATATAGAAAGCAACAGAATATATTTATGTAAAATAACAAGGAAATTTTACATAGGTGTGCAACTTTGCTTCCGCCATGTTTTTGCGAAATTCGAGGCTTTATTAAAAAAAAAAAAAACTAATTTTAAATTAGATTATTGTTTTTTGTATATCGGTTTTTAGTTCAAGTTTTTCCTTTCTTAACTTTTCTTAAGAAGGATTTTTTACAATTCAAATTTGCTGTGATCAATAATTGTTGATGGTAGAACAAAAGAAAACTAATAATCTCACCTTTAGCTGTTTCATAGCCGCTACACTAGTCATCAGCACCATTTTTCGGATTTTAATTTGGAACATGACGTATCGTGAACCGCATAATTTAATGGCAGCCACCAAGCCAATGGAATTATGCTCTGCCTACTCGTAATTTCATCCCCCCGGGGAACAGGTTTTGCCTTGGCGTATTCTTAACTTGGGCACTATGTTTTTCGGGTAAAGAGGGGAAGGGGTCCCTCGTTTGATGCGGCAAACAAAACTCTAGGAAGAATTTTGTGTTAGCTTCCAAAATCCTTACCAAGGGTATAAATTGGCAGAACGGGGATCAGCATGGCTCCGGGTAGTTCTGCTTGCGGTTCAACCCGGGCTGATCATGGTTGAGGTGCCTACCTTGGCTGAAACGTTCTGCCTGTGGTTGAAACCTAAAACGCAGGAAGGGGATGTTAGTATCCTTGATAATTGTTTGGTGTGTGGCTTTTTTCGGGGACTAACAACCCCCCGAGGATCTGTTGCCTATACAACAGATAGCTGTACTGTGCGGAACCAGTGGTGATAGTTAACGGCTGAGTTTATTTAAGGGCTGATGCTGCTAGTGGGCTTCGGCCTACCAACTCAACAAGAAGTTGCTCATATGACTGCAGCAAACATATGGCAAAAATTGCCACCTGTGTGGGCTTAGTCAGCCACACGCGGGCGCTGGTGAATCATGAATAATTCATTCCATGGTCCATCATCAGATAAGCCATAATGGCTGATGTAAGTCTTTTTCACAGCTATCTATATTCATCTCATATTGTATCACGTACGCATTTTGGTTACTGCCCGCAATATTTGTACAGTACGAGTATTTACTGTCTCTGATCCGTATTTACATTAATGCCTCAAAGGTTTGTTCATCACTGGTCACTACTTTCTCATATCTTTCGAACAGCGTAGCGTACGAAACTCGTGTTATCTTTTAGAGCAATTCACGTATCGATCTATTTATCTTACTTCTTCATAAGACCGGAAGTGCTAGCAAGCCAGGCCGTACGACATTGATCCAAACAAGTCAGGAAGAATTGTCTGGTGAATACGGCGGGTGAGGAAGGGCTTTGCGTTTCACCGCTTTCAAGTATGTTTGTACCACTTTCGCAACATGGGGTCGAATATTGTCATGCTGTAAAATCACTTTATCATGTTTTTGGTTTTATTGCGGCAGTTTGTCTTTCAATGCTGGGCTCAAACTTATTAATTGCATGCAATAATGATCGCATGTGATTGTTTTATTTAGCTTTAATAACTCATAATACACTACGCCCTGCTGTTCCCCCCAAATACTGAGCATGTTTTTGCAACCGTGAATATTCGGTTTGGCCATCGACGTGGAAGTATGGCCGGGATATCGGCATGACTTTGTTTGTTTGGTATTATTGTAGTGCACCCATTGTCCGCCCACATTTACAAAGGGATACAGAAATAATATATTCCGTGTTTGCTTTGCCAGCAGCTATTCACAAGCAAACAAATGCCATCCAACATCTCTCGGCTTTAACTCGTACGCCACACTATTTCCATACTTCTGAATCATTCCCAAGACTTTCATATACTTACCTCCTCATCATCTTTCTAGTTCCAGTATAATGCACTGCATATGTATGGATCAACCCCTGGGTAAAAAAAATGTTTTGCCAATAATCCTGCGCAAATCGACCAATATTTCTATGTTGTTATGTTAACAAATACCAAAATTTATTGTAAGATATCTGCAATCTGTTTATTTCAACTAACACTTACTGCTACAGCCATCTACTGCAAAACACCTAACACAAGTTTTATAAAGTTGTTAACCATTCGTAAAGTTATTGTGTTGCCAATTGATGTGTATTTAAAAAAAAGGCTGGCTTGCGTTTATTTGATTTTTGAAAAAGGCTAAACTGTTCTGTGGCTTAACAAAAACTACAATTTTTTATGTTAATCATAGTTATTACACAGACGAGCACTCGTCTAAAAAATTTTATATGTAAATCTCCAAAAAAAATTGAGTAACTTTCATATACATTTTCTAGACGAGTTGCTCGTTTGTATTCCAAGAAGAGCACAATAGTTTAGAAAAATTCCTAAACAATATTAAAATCTGTTGCCTCAAGATGACAAGTTTGAGCATGTTTTTAAATAAAAAGGAAGTGTATGAAGGGATGATTTTATTTATAATGCTAGCAGTTTTTAACTAATTATTAATTGATCCTTTATATTGTGCTTGCCGGATTTTAAAACGGGATAGAATTGCTAGAAAAGCGTTGGACTAAGTGTATTGAAGTTTCAGGAGATTATATTGAAAAACAAAAATATTTTTGAAAAACTAGCTATTCTCTTTCGTTGATAGGCTAAGAAGTTTCCGAACCGCCCTCGTATATTAATTTCACAATCTGAATCTGGATACCTTATAAAATACTTTACTTACTTTTAACTTCGAAAGTACAGAGTAAATTGCAATTAGACGGGAATTTTTAGGATTATTTGCCTCATCCTTTTTGGGGATGGGTGTTACATTAGCAACCTGCCAACACAATGGAAACTCACCAACATTTTACAATGCTGTAAAAAAAGAGAGATTTAAGTTGAAATTGATAGGCAGTAATAATGGATGCATTTCTGGAGCAATAATGTTATTTTAGTAGATTAAGATATAACTTATTTGCTGTTCTCTTGCACATTTTTTTAGACGCTTTGTAGCAATTTAAACATATAGTTTAGATTATTGTGGCCAGTATACTTTATGCTTGAAAAGAGAAAGGCTGAGCTTGCCGGAAATGGGAGGGTCATTGAGTATACCTGAACTCCACACTACATAAATAAAAAGAGAAATGGTTTCTTTTCAAGACTTTACTTTTACTTGAAAAATTAAATACAGGTTCATCAAATGGATGCTTAATTTTGTTAATTAATACTATAGTGATTGGTGTTGGTATCACTCTGAACGCTATAGTTTTATGCCCACCCGCTGCCATTTAAGATACATCAGCGTTCAACCAAAATGTTTATGTATCTTTCCTTAGAGTTTTAGTTACACTTTTACATTAGTCTACCAATAAGCATTCCCAAAAATCAACTCACACAAAAAGTTCCATGCTTACTAAAATGAAGTTACATAAGTTCATTTTTTTTATTTCGATTATTGATTCAGTTTAGAAAAATTCGTATGCTAATCTTATAATAGAAATTCAAAATATAGTGATATTTATATAATGAATTGTGATATGTTTTAATAACAGATTTGTTTTTTTTTTTTATCGATCTTTATCTTGAGTTTGGGTATTTCATTCTAATAACTAAGTCTATGCATGTTAATAAATATTGTATATTATTACTTACGACTGTTTGACGACCTCTGTTGCTCGAACGGTTACGTTTATAATACCTTATGTTTGTTTGTTCCACCTGGTGGTTTGAGCTCAAAACAGCCAGTTCACTGCAACTTTAAAGAAAACTGTTAGAAATTCCGAAATATGGTAAATTATAATATACAAACATTTATAAAACATGCTGTAGTTAACATAAAATTAATCATTAAAAGAATAGAGTAGTAGTTTAACGTCTAAATAACAAGTTCTTAAGTTTAACATGTTCGGTATGTTAACATTTGTTGGTGCTGAAAAATTGTTCGGTCCTACAAGTGTGAGATCAAACTTATCATTACATCTGTATGTTAGCTACTCATTAATGCCGCTTAAGAGAAATATTTAGTAACTCAATTTAACAAACTTACATACATATCTTATTTTAATATTTTTTTTTTTTTGCTTTTAAAATTTTATACTTAATTACGTGATGACGTCACACATATATTGTTGTTGACTTGATTCTCAGTTACACCTGGGAGAACATATGTAGCAACATCCACATGTGATTGAACTTTGAGGTTATGATAATATGACGATTAGTGATAGCCATATACTTCTTTCCATTCAATGCTTCGTTTATGGAAAATTATTCCTTTTCTTTTTAGTTAGATAATGGCTCCAAGCACCTTTGAAATTCTTATTAAATTAATTACAATGAAAACATCAACATCAGAAACGTTTGTAATATTAAAACCCTAGGAATTAATTTAATTGGTATAAAGTATTCTGCTAGTATACTATATCGAAAACTTACCAAGTTTACTTGGGTTCTTAATTTTATTTAATTGATTATATTTATTTTAATTGCCTTTCGAAATAACTTGAAAATATTTAATTTGATTTTTATAATCACAAAAATGTTGATGGCACATGTAATATTTCTATTTCAACTTTTCTGCTTATCTTTCCGCAGATGCAAATACTTCACGTGCAAACTTGATCAGAGAAAAGGGAAAAGCAAAAATTTCAATTTAACTTTATGTCTCTGCCAGGCAATGATTTCCTCTCAGAGAAGTAACTTGATCGTTATTTTTATTTATCGATTTTCGGTGTTGCTAACTTTACGAGTTCTTCTTTTTTAAAGTGAACATTATAGACGTATGTCTTGTGCTCAAATTATAGACATAAATGTTACAGAGTTTAACATAAAAACTCTTAACATGGATATATAAAATGTTTAATTTTGAATGTTATCATGATCTGTAAGATATAATTTTGAATGAAAATGTATTAGTGACTCGTATTTTACGTGTGTTGTGACTTACATAAATATTCTTTGTGTCGAGCATAAAAATCTGCAACAGCTTTCAACACAAATTTTCTACACGAGTCTGTGTTGTCTGTGTTCTGTAGCCAGCACATGACGCGGTTATATACTCGTTTTAATTACGATTATAGATTATGTAATAATGTTGCTATAACTATATTTTGAACTGCATTTTTTATGCGTGAATACTAATAGCAGTTTTCTATCATAAAATCATTTTCATATAAATGGAATACAAAAAGGCTGCCAGCATAAGACCTGGTTATTTTTTTTAAATGCTCTTAACTCTATTTGTTAAAAAACCTTAACTCGATTTTTCATTCAACTTTTGGCTTCATGTCAATTACAATTTTTTGTCCTTCGGCGTTTGCCGGGGGTTAAGTCACAACAACTGCTGATGCGTTGTAACTATTTTCATTTCTTGAAAGTTAACAAACAGGTTTATGTTCTAATGTCTGGTGTTAAATAGAGCAATTATCTTTTTTTGGTGCAAAACGAAAGTGAGAGTTTTATATTGTTGAGCTGTTATTTGTGTTAGACATAATTTTTTGCAACCTCCAGTAACAGTTGACACAATTGTAAAAATAGCAAGTCAAGCTGGTTTCTTGTATTGATGTTGAAACTTGAACAAGTGTTTTAATAAATATGCAAACGTAAAGGAAGGCAGCGAATTATATTGTCCTTTTGAAGGATTCTTTACCTACTCATTATAAGATTTTATCAATATAATGAATTTACTAAGAATTATAAGACTTTTTTGGAAAAAAAATATTAAACACAAATGTTTGTATTAAGTTTTGCATACAATACAGTAACTATCTATATATATTTTTTTTTATACAATACAAAAAAATTCCTGGAAATAATTTATAATTTATTATTAGCTGTGCAAAAATGTTTAATGGACGATTTAAATTTATCGCAAATTGACAAGCAAGTTTGTGTTTGGCCATTGATAGTTTGTTCGTTTGTCCGTTCGTTGGCATAATAATTTATTAAAGATTTAAAAAATCCTAAAATATGACACAAAATAAACTTATCACCAAGCCATATAAAATAATAAAGTAATCCGCCATATAAAATAATAGCAGTAGAGCATGAACAGAAAAATAAAAATAAATTGGAAAACAAATTTAAGCCAATCACTCATGACGAACTTTGCTGAAACAACAGGAAACGATAACAGAAACATCAAATTGAAATAAATTATTAACAAAATTTGTTTGCACAGAACATAAAAACATGATAGTTTTTTTTGGTAATCGAGGGAGAGGACATACTCGTAATATGTTTTGCAAAAAAATAATAATAATCCTACTTTTGGATTTTATGCAGCATTCCTTGATAAACTGGGAAGAGCTAAACTTTTATTTTAAAATGATAATTTTTATATGGTCTTAAAATAACAACAGAAAACAATTTTGTATCAAAAAATAAACATATGTATACTCAGCCGTGTCACAGAAGTCAGTAGAATTCAATGAACTTTTTGTTTCTTCAGATAACAAACAACTTAAAAATTTTCGGCATTTTAAAGATGTAAAAATGTTCTATACTTACGACAGAAAAAAAAAATACGTGAAAAATACCGGAACTTTATTTAAAATTTAGATAGGTTAGGCCGCCAGTTTCATGAAACCAGCCCACTTGGATCCTTTTGGTCCCGTTGTGTTGCCTGAGGGAGAAGTGCAGCCTATGAGACTTACACTTCCCCTGACAGTTCAGATCAAAACCAACCCAAAAGCCGGATAAAGGAATCCAGTCCGTTCACTCCACATTCCGATATGTCTGCCAACCCGTGCAGCATCGGTTCACCTAGATACAGCGCTCTCATAGAACAGAGAGCCGGGCTTCGACAGAGGAAATGCTCAACACTTTCCTCCTCGTCCTTATCCCCGCAACTTCTGCAGAAATCATTAAATGGAAGATTTATCCTCCTAGTATGCGTGCCTATGAGACAACGTCTTGTCAAAACTGCCCCCAAGGTACGCAAAACCTTTGACGGGGAAAACCCTTTAGCACCACAGTTCTTCTACGACCATACGCAGGCCATGTTAGCCTTGCTACTCGACAGGTGACCTCACCAGACCATCTGTCCTGTGCAGTCCCTACAAGTTGATGCTGTACTTGGTTTTCACAGCTGTTAAGCGGGACTCCTGCCATCCTATCAATGTCCCCTCACTGTAGACGTGCACCGACTTACGCCAGCTCATCCACCACTATATTTCCGGACACTCCACTGTGGCCCGGTACCCAGAAAAGCTTCAGGCTTGCATGTCTCGCTATCTCATTAAGAGCCCCCCGGGGAACGGGTTTTGCCTTGGCGTATTCCTAACTTAGGCGCTCTGTTTTTCGGGTAAAGAGGGGAAGGGGTCCCTCGTTTGGTGCGGCAAACAAAACTCTAGGAGGCCACATGACTTATGTTGTGTTGGCTTCCGAAACCCTTACCAAGGGTATAAATTAGCAGAACGGGGATCAGCATGGCCCCCGGGAAGTTCTGCTTGCGGTTCGACCCGGGCTGATCTTGGTTGAGGTGCCTACCTTGGCTGAAACGTTCTGGCTGTAGTTGAAACCTAAAACGCAGGAAGGGAGTGTTAGTATCCTTGATAATTGTTTGGTGATGGCTTTTTTCGGGGGCTAACAATCTCCCGAGGATCTGTTGCCTATACAACAGATACGTGTACTGTAAGGAACCAGTGGTGATGATTGACGGGTGAGTTGGTTTAAGGGCTGATGCTCTTAATGGGCTTCGGCCTACCAACTCATTAAGCCTTGTCCTCCATTGATTGCTGGGAAATTGCATACATGAGGGATTAGAAAGCCCGAACTCCTCAACAAGAAGTTGTTCATATGACCGCAATCATATGACAAGAATTGCTACCTGTGTGAGCCTAGCAAACCACACGGGGGCGGTGTTGAATCGTGAAAAATTCACTTCGTGGAATTGATCCACCATCAGGTTAGGCCGTCAAGGTAGGTACTGATGTAAGTCATTTTCACAGTTATCTCATTAAGAGATATCCGGCATTCCTGAACCAACCTGGACGTCGCATAGACACTCACAAGCGCATTTAACGCAGCCTTATTATCAGTACAGATTCGGATATTCACCCCGTATACCCTATAGTACCTCAATCTGCTCTCAAAATAGCTGTAATTTCTGCCTGCATAACGCTATACTCATCATATAGCTTAAAACTGATCCTCCTCTGATACTGGGGCATAAAGATGCCCCCACCAACTCCCATGTTCGAATTGGATCTATCTCTGAAAATTTCAAGCACGTCCTCTTGGCGACCCATTTGGTTCGCTACCGAGGCCGTCCTTGATGAAATCACGTGAAATATCTTGTCGGGTATTAGAGCTGGTGCACAGTAATCAATATACTCCGGGAGGTCCCTTATACCTTCTATTATCGAAGCATGACCTTCGGTCGCTTCTTTCCACATCCCACTGGCTTTAGATACCTTGAAAACTAGTTTTTTAATATGTCGCAGTGGTGGCTTGCACGCAAAGAAAAGGTAGTTTGAAATATGGTCACAACAACATTAGTATATTTACTATAACATTGTGTGTTATGGTTGAAAGCAGTGTATTTTCAATTTAAATACAGTCTGTTGCTCCAAAACTATGTTTTTGTGTGCATTTCTGAAATGTTTTTGTTACCGTCTATACATTTCAAGATATGGTTGCGTACAATAATAGCATTTATGAAATTCTTGTTTAAAACAACAATAGGTTTTATCACACCCACCATCAAAATATTTTCGTTCTCATCGCTAATATTTAATATTCTTTCAGTTTTATTTTTTCTTTGATAGTACAAAAATGTGTTGTGTGTCGTTTTATTTGAAGAAAAATATCTCTCTAAATGTACATATGTTGACGAAAACAAATGAGATGAAAATTGTACAAAAAACCCGTTTTAAGTGATAGTGTAAGTTGAAAGGTTAATTTATTAAGATGTAAACATATACAGTTTGTAAACAATACTATGACGTAGCCAACCATACTTCTGGCTAACCATAGTATGGTACTATCCCAATAGTATGGGCATGGGTCATAGTCATTACAATTTATATGGTGAACCATATTGTTGTGCCCAACCGTACTATGTTACATCTAACCATATTAATATGGTTATGTATTACTCTTAATATCGCAGTTCCAACGAAGTGCTTAATAACTATTTTTGATTCATTACAGCTAATAGATAATTCAACAAGAAAGAGGGCATTTGAGCTTTCATCCCATCAAGAAACAGCCCGGATAAATGTTTCGAATTATTTCTAATTATTTTATATCATGAATATATAACTTTATATTTTAGCTTTTATTTATTATCATATGTATATTAATTAAGACAAAAATATGGTTCTATTAAAATAAAGTTATTTGCAACATTAGTATGGTTCTTTAATGAAAGTAATGTGATTATGTATGACAAAAGTAGGGTTTCTTAATATAATAATATGGTTAGGTATAACACTAATATGATAACATCAATTAATACTATGGTTACTTACTATTATAATAATATTGAGCCAAAATATAGAATAGTTATTTATACAATTTGTTTTACAATACTATGGAGATCAATGGCGTGTTAAGTTAGCAATATGATTTTATCAGATACAACTATATAATTCAACAATACAAACAAACACAATACAAAAGTAAAACTCACTATGTATAAAACATTAATTACACCAATTATAACATATGGATGCCAGATATGGTTCAACATATCACCTTCTTTTATGGAAAAAGTTAGAGTCTTCGAACGAAAATGTTTAACAGCTTGTATATCGTTATTTAGATCAAAATCAAGTAACTACAAAAAATACGTCTCAAACAAGATTTTATATAATACAGCAGACACAATAAGAATTGATAATTATATAATTTATCTTATAAGAAATCATATACTAAGATCTATGTGCTGTATTGAAAATAACATCATTATGGCATCATACTATGCAAATGAAGAATATATTATAAATACTCTGAAATTAGGGTTTGTACCACCAGAGGCATTTCTGTATCTCGATAAAATTAAATTTATCCAAAATGAAAATGCACTTCCAATATTTTATCACAATTTTAGAAGGGCAAATATTAAAGCTGTAGATTGCAGTATAGTACAAAATAATTTAAGGTATGAAAAAAGTATTTTTAAAAATGATAAATGTATTTTCCAAAGACAACATATCAATAAATTTTGGTGGTTAAATGAATAAGCACTGTTGTCATCTTGCTTTTACTTTTTTGATTTTACCTTTAATTGACCTTTTTTTCCTTTTAAATTAATATATTAAAGTGATGTTTTTTAAAAAAAAAAAATTTCATTACATAATAATAAATATATTCTTCATTTGAAGTATAAAATAAAAAAAATAAAAAATTATTGAAAACTTAATATTATTCTATATTATACTTGAGAGCTCTGAAAAGGGACTGTGTGTATTTCTAAACATTTGTAAATATTAACTATTGTTTATTGTATGTAGTTTTTTCTTGTTCAATTTTCTAATTTTGCATATTAATAAACGAAAAAAAAAAAAAGAAAAACAATAGTATGTTGCCCTAGAATATTGTCATATCAACCATATATTTTTTTCTGCGTGTGTGCTCCTCGTTCTAAGTTGGTGCTTTCAAATTGATCAACCCTAACGCTCGAAGAATATCATAACTCAAAAAATAAGGTTTTCGTGTCAACTGTGCCGAAATATAGCAAAACTTCACTCAAATGAGTTTCAAACTGCCTTCCATTTTCTTGACTTTTTTTTCTAAGATATGTATGAAAACTTAAAATTTAAAATATGTTTTTCTCGAAACATGGCTTCTTTTTTTTTTTGAATTATGAATTACGGCTTCCAAAACTCTTTTTCCCTTCCCTTCCTTTCTTATGTAGAAGCTCATTTATAAGCTGTATATTTTTAAAGCAGCAATAATAAACAATAAACTACATTGAGCTACTTAAAAGTCACGCAGACTTTATTAAATTAAATTCGTTTATGTGTGTGTGTGTTTGTTTGGTTAAATTCTAGCACAAATAGCTCCGAGCTGCAAAAAAAAAAAAAATCAAAAGTTCTGCTGTTTTCAAGCTGCGCGAGGCAACAACATATTTTGCCATAAAATCAAAAGTTTTAGGTTGTGTCTTCAAGTATGTGAAAAACAAGAAAATGTTTAAGTATGAAAATGAAATTTTCTTGTTCTATATATTTGCCTTATGTTGCTGCAAATAGTTTTCTTTCGTTAATGTAGGTAAACTATTTCAAGCATTTGTCTTAATTTTTTTTTCTCTTTTTTCAAATAAGAACACATAATGCATATTTGTCTTCAAGGTATAGTCAATGGATGCTTGTAAAAGTTAAAAAAAAAAAACAAAAATTCATGATTCTTCTCCGTTACATAATGTTGCTTCCAAATTTCTTATACCAATAAAGCTGCCATTTCTTACATTCCAGTGTTATTAGTTTGTGTCACATTTAATGCAGTTACCTCAGGCCTGCTATGGAAATTGGTTTTCGGTGTCACAGCTGTTAAATTATATATGCTCCAGTTGCATTTTGCTTTCACTTTGCTGAAATGACAAGACAAAAATACTTTTGATCTTAAGTAAAAATATTTGTAACATAAAGCAGTTATGGATAAAAATAATTCTTTTTTTTTTTATTGTTCAAACTTTATGCCTCAATAAACCTTAAATACTTAGAGTATCTAAAAATATTATTTATATTGAATGGATGGATATCTTTAAAATTAAGGGATGGTGCCTGAAGCTTTCTTTTGCCAGAATTCATATATGAGACTAAGATTCAAGATCGGGAGTGTGAAATACAATTCTTAATAGTACGAAGTGTTAATAGATATGGAAAAGTATAAAGCTACACATGCTGAAACGTGTCCAAGATAAATGACTCACAGAGCCCACATGCCTTATATCAAGGCACCTGTGGCCGCATACTAACTTTAAGAGAATGAGGGAGCTCTTAAAACTGCCCAGATCGCAATAGAGACCCACTATAGCAGTTATCACTGTACATTGTCCGTTTAGGAACCATGCCAAGAGACTAGGAATATCCTATAATGATTTCTACAGAAGTTGCCAAGACTAGGAAGTGAAACATGCTCGGTATTGGAACATCACCGCCTAAGACATCTAGGCAAGCGGCGATTCAGTAAACTATATATATTTTTTTTTTTTTTAATCTTGGACCAGTGCTCAGGGGATAGCCCCTTCATATGCAGTGCATTGTACTGGAACTAGGAAAATAGATTATGAGAAGCAGGAAGGGGGGGGGAATGTTTGTAAACTTAACACACGGAACGATCAAAACAAACATTATCACAGCATATAAAATGTTGAAATGAAATGCCTGGCCTCGGTCAATCCGACCACGTAATGCCACATTAAGCTCCTACCTATCATTCCTTCACTTTCCCCCTCTCCCACTATATCCTTTTAATTTCTATTTTTTACTTCTCCTCTTTCAGTTTTCAGGCAAACACAATGGGACCGAGAGATGTAAATATTAATTTATTGAATTTTTGTTGAACTTTTATATAATTTTTTAAATTAGATTTTTTGTTTGTACATTTTTAGTTCAAGAAAAATAATAATTTTTAGCTGGGGGATGAATATAAAGGGTGTTTTTTTAAGCTAGATAGAACTTTAAATTGTAAAAAGTAACACAAAAAATTAAATTTTGATGAAACATTTTTTTTATTTGTTTCAGTATACTCTGACAAATCATCATGAATAGACTCACGCTTGAACAACGCTACGAAATTATCCAAATTTACTTTGAAAATCAGTCGTCGATTCGCGCAACTTATAGACGCAAAATTGTGTTCAGCGATGAGGCGCATTTTTGGCTTAACGGGTTTGTTAATAAGCAAAATTGCCGCATATGGAGTGAGACCAATCCACAAGAGACCCTACAGACTCCATTACATCCAGAAAAATGCACTGTTTGGTGCGGTTTTCATGCTGGTGGCATCATCGGACCTTATTTCTTCAAAAATGAGGCCGGAGCTCGCGTTACGGTCAATGGAGATCGTTACCGCACCATGATCAATGATTTTTTGTTTGAAAATATGGATGACATTGATCCGGAGGAGATGTGGTTTCAACAGGATGGCACTACGTGCCATACGGCGAACGCAACCATCGACTTACTGAAATCAAAATTTGGCGATAAGTTGATTTCGAGAAATGGACCTGTCAATTGGCCTCCAAGGTCGTGCGATTTGACACCTCTCGATTATTTCCTGTGGGGCTACGTGAATTCACTGGTTTATGCTGATAAACCAGCAACAATTGACGCCTTGGAGGCCAGCATTGTTCGTGTTGTTCGTGACATACGGCCAGCAGTGCTCGAAAAAGTGGCCCAAAATTGGACGTCCAGAATGCGCTTCGTCAAGAACAGCCGCGGTGCCCATATGCCCGAAATCATTTTCAAATGTTAATGTCACGTATGGATCTTTCGAATAAAAAAAAATTTTGATTACAATTTAATTTTTTGTGTTATTTTTTACAATTTCAAGTTCTATCGGGCTTAAAAAAACACCCTTTAGATAGAGAATAATTAAATGGCTCGGTGGCTGAATAATACGTTTAATAAAAACGTAAAATGTAATTCATTAAGTTTTGAAAATAATTGTACGACGACATGTACGACATCTTATCAAAAAGTTATTCATTACTGCCTGGAGTGTTGCAGCGGAAACTGTCTCAATTACTGTTCGAATGGATTGCTTTAAATCATCCAAATTTGTTAAATTTTTCTTGTAAACTTCTGGTTTGCAATAACCTGCAAAAAAAAAAAAAAATTAGGTACAGCCAGGTCAGGAGGCCTGGAAGACCAACGGAATGTGGAGTTTCTTCAAATCAATTTATTGGGAAATTTTTGCCTCAATTCTGTCATAACAGGCCTGGCTATTTGACAAGTTGTCCCATCTTGTTGCAACCAAACAGTTTTGAAAGGGATTCTCTTTCGGCGCAATTCTGGAGAGAAAAACTCTTTCAACATTTTTAAGTAACGGTTTTCAATGACCGTAACAGTAAAACCGTTTTTTTTTTTTCGAAAAAGTAAGGACTGACATTGAACCTTGAAGAAACTGTACACAACTTCGTGATGCGAAGTGGATGTAGTTGCATCTGATTGAGTATCTGCGGGTTAGAATTACTCCATATTCGACAATTTTGCTTCTTAACATTGCCGTTTAAATCAACATGTGCCTCGTCAGACATAAAAATGTAGTTTTCATAAAAAAGAAGTTTTCATCCTGACACTATTTGAATGATCTTCTCACAAAATTCCAAGCGAAGCGGGAAGTCTCTAGGGTTCTGTTTGTTTATTAATTGAATCTTATATGGAAATGAGTTTAAATTTTGCTCATTATACGAGTGCTGCTAGGACTCTAAAGCGTGAAAGCGTTGCCCTATCCAAGTTCTTGTTTCATTGTCCCAATTCTCCATTTTAGTTTAATTTAAAGATTAGTATGTATTAATGTTAAATAGTCGAACTTTTATTTTAATATTTCCTATATTATATGATGATGGGTTGGTATCATTCGTCTAGCTCGAGTTCAATATTTTTATTTATAATTATAATAATAATTGCCGCGATCAATAACTCTTGATCAAAGATCCTTGGCTTTAGCCAGGTTTGAACTCGAGCTAGACGAATGATACCAACCCATCATCATATAATATTAGAAATATTTAAAGATTAGTCTATCAAACACAACAAAAATGAAACAGGTTATTTATACAGAAAATGCGTTATTACGTTTTCTTTTTGGTAGCAGTTTTCATCAGCCACCCCGTATTATTTTTGTTATAAAAGACTTCAAGCTTTTCAACGGTGATAAGATTAGACTTTTTTTGAAAAGTGAGAGCCCAAAAAATTTTAATACACTTGATTCAGTAAGAGGGTTCACGTTTTTCTTCAATTGAATTTACCTCTTTTCATTTTTCTCTGACTATGCAATTGCACGCTTTTTCTCAGCAAGGTTAGAATGTTTTGTCTAAAATAATCTTTTTTGCTTATTTCCAGTACAACTTATTTTCTAGTTTAATCTTAAACAAATTTAGCCATTACTTTAATAAAGAAGTTTATTGTAAAGTTAAAGCAGCAACATTAGAGATTTTTACTGCAGATTTTCAGCCCTTTGACCATAATTATATGGAAGCCAACACGAAAACAACCTGAAATGGCATAACAGAAAGAAGACTTTACACTTTTTAGTCAATTACTCCTTTTAATAATCACTAAAAAATAAATTTTCAAGTAACTTTAGTTAAAAAGAGCAGCAATCACATGTTGAACTCAAACACTACTTCTAGCAAAGCAGCCAATTTTTTTTAATTTTGTGTTTAAAAAAGAATTTTTTAGTAAGACTACTTTAGAACAATATTTTTTGTTTATGTAAAATTGCCAAAAAATTAACTTTGCATTCACTTTTCACTTTTCTTTACAAATATTTACAAAGTCTACCATCACCTGAGAAGCTACATGCAACAGAACAGTTGTTTACCTGTTTGCTGTTTTATATGTCGTCTATTTTCTTGAACTTTTTCTTGATTCTACTTTTTGGATACATATTTATTTGCTGCTTTTAAGAATAGTGAAGTCATCCAAATTTCTTGCTGTTAAGTAGACTGAAATATTTGGCAATTGTGGCAAAAAGTTGTTTATAAGTGTATGCAATAGAAGAAAAATACTGGTTTAACCCTTAAAGTCATACCAAATCTCAATGAGATAAATGTGGGCTTCTGCATTGGGTAACTTTCATATTTTCAATAAAGATATTTTCAGTGTAAAATAGGGCAATTGTTAGAAATAATTTTTTTTTATATATGCATTACATCGGACATTCTCAGCTTCTTTTGTGGCTCAAAATTATTGTGAAAGATTTATGTGAATATTTAGAGTCGTATGAGTAATATTTGAAATCTATTTAATACAAAACGTAAAAAGAAAAATATATACAAGTAATATGTAAAAAATTAGTTCTTTCAAAAAAATGAGTTTACAAAAGTATTTGATAAATACTGAAATAAATTTCCTTAAAAAATCATAAACAGCTTGTTTTCTATGTCTCCTATATGTATGTGAGCAAACCGGAAAAAACCTTTTGACACTTGATGTTTTACAAATAGAAGAAAGAGTAGAACATCTGGTTTTTCAGTTTCATCTGGTGAAACATGATGCAGGAAATGCTAAAAATGCAATCCACTATTGTACAGACAATTTAAAAAAAATGAATTGGTTAAAAATATGTTTCTGGAACGCAAACTGCATCCGCCAGCACAAAAATGAACTTGAGCCCATTATGGAAAAGCAGATCGACATAATGATGATTGCTGAAACTCACTTGACAACCAATAGGTATCTTAAAATTAAAAGCTACACACTATATGAGACAAAATATCCCCGTGGAAGATCTTGCGGCGGTTCGGCAATTTTGATAAAGACCAGAATTAAGCACTATCTAATGAACGAGACACGTGAGGAATATCTCCAAGCTACAAATATATGCATTGATTATATTCATGAAAAAGTTGCTATATCCTCGATCTACTCACCACCACGATTTTCAATAACAGAAAGCCAATATTCAAATTTTTCAAATCACTTGGTCCTCGATTTTTAGCGGCTGGCGACTATAACGCTAAACACACTTTGTGGGGATCACGCTTATTTACCTCGAAAGGCCGTGTGCTTTTTGACACCGTTTCCAAAATGGGCTTAGATGTGGTTTCAAGCGGACACCCCACTTCTTGGCCGTCAGACCGACGAAAGATCGCAGATGTTATAGATTTTGGAGTTGCGAAAAATTTTCCTTTAGAGTGGATGCAAGTGGAGCCTTCATTAGATTTGTCATCAGATCACTCACCCACTATAATCTCTGTTTCATTCCCCCAAGAGATTGGCTCTTCGTTGACCGTCAATAGAGTTAATTGGCTAAAATACAAAAAATTTTTGAGTACACATTGTACTGAAAATATCACCTTGAGAACGCCTGAGGATTTTGGTGTGGCAATTAATGATTTTTCTGAAAACTTCAAACTGGCCGTACAGCATGCAACCACTAGTCATATAAGATCCAGAAATGAAATCAATAGAACTTATTCGTCTAAAATTGAGCAACTGCTGTCAGAAAAAAGAAGAGTCAGAAGAGAGTGGCAACTTCGCAGGTCTCCCCAGCTTAAAACTAGGCTGCGGGAATGCATAACTCAGCTAAGAAATCTGCTTGAAGTCCATAGAATGGCTTCCCTTAAAACATATTTGGAAAGCCTTGATGGAAAGCGACAAAAGGTTTAAAAAGACCCGTAATAGGTAAGCCACCTTTGCGAACTTCAACTGGCGACTGGGCAAGAAGCGATTCGGAAAAGGGGATGTTGTATGTCGATCATTTGAGAAACGTTTTTACCACAAATGATACAGCGAATATTTCAGCTGAAGTACCGTCATACGCTGTTAGACCGCCTATTATAGTCCAACACCTTCCATACTACAATGTAATGAAATGCATTTAAAAGAAATTAATAAGGAACATACATTATAGAGAAAACACGGACAACAGTAAAAAAAGAAAAAAAAAAAAACATGCACACATCTTCCTACCTTTTCCGATGCACTTTGTTTTCAAACGAAATTAGTAAGGAGTATATATAGAAAATACGGAAAATAGTAAAAAACAGAAAAAAAAAGAAACAAATGGAAAAGGTAGCAAGCTGTGGACACGGCTCGCTACTTATTCCAGTGCAATTTGGTTTCATACGAAATTAATTAATGAATATATATAACAAATACGGACAGCAGTAACAAAGGACGTGTGCGCAGGATGAGAGACAAAACACTACTGGTTCTTGTAGTAGTTTGTACCGGAACTAAGAAAACATATTTTATAAGAAGGTGAAAGGAGGAACCAGTGTAATTGTAATTAAGAGCCTCGAAAATTATTTTTTTGTATGTCATATTGAAACTTAAATATTTTTCTTAATTGTATTTTTATAAATTTTTCGTTTTCAAAACAATTTATTTCAAAATCTTAAAATACATACTCGTAGCATTGTTGTGTAGCGTGTTCTTTCTTCATTAACCTCTTAAAAAAAAAAAGTTGTTCCTGCCTAAGGATCATAATATTATTTTTAACAACCTTAGAACACCCCACCGTACATACGGATGTGACTGCGTAAGTGAGAAGAAACTTGAATAAGACTTCAACATATAACAACATCATAAAATATATTTATGGACTCAAAAAGCGTGAGCAGGTCTTCAAAGAATCTCTATGGAGTTAACTTTAAAAACCTTCTTAAGATAAGAGTGCTTATGTTTTTATACAAGCTGATTAATACTGAAAAGCCGAAATATCTATTTGAGAAAAAAGTATTCGCTAAATCGGCAAGGGGTAGAAAAATTATTGTTCCATAATTTCGATGCCTTGTTTCTGAATCGCAATTTTTCATTAGCGCTGTTCGTCTTTGAAATGCTCTTCCAAATAATCAACAGACAAACAACAATGCAATATCTTTTAGGAAATTCCTTTTTAATTTTTATGAGTAATTAATTCATTTTTTAAGTAAATTTCCTTTTATTAATTCAATCAAATTGTTTATTGAATACTACTTCTACACATACAAAATCCTGTAATGTAACTATAAGACTTAGTCTTGTTGTGACGGAAATATAAATAAATAAATAAATAACATCTAAAAATCAATTAACGGTTTTGGAGAACGCTTTGCGGTTTCAGAACGCGGGTTTCTCGCAGTATGGCTAATGGTCATATAAATTGTATTCTTTAATAGTTATTTTTATAATATTTACATATCATTATGTTTTTTTTTTGTATATACTTTTTATCGTCTTATTTTTTTTTTTAATTTAAATGTTTATTATATTTTAATTTAACTTACATTAATACAAATTATCAAATCCTATTGTACAGATAATAAACAAATAAATTAAAATATATAAACTTTGAGTTTATATGTGCTGGCGAATTCTTATGATTGTTTAAGGGTTAAATAGTGCAGTTGGATCTACCAAAATAGAACTCATTTCACAAATTCTGCTGCTGAGAAGCACTTACGGAACCAGATACTAAAACATATATGTAAAATATTCAACAGCATTGAAAGCAGCATTAACAGATTTTTATAAACGCACGTACTACATCTATACACACATACATATACTTATAGAAGAAATCTGCCATCAGTGTGTAGAATTTTGTCGCATATATGAACTCAAATTGCTGTTGCCTTAGAAAAAATATTGAAGGATTGAATCGTTGAACAAGTGATGATACAAAATGTAGATATTGTGTCAACGCTGCAGGTGTTTTCAATGGATTTTCTTTCAAACTATTTACTGCTGCTATCCTGTACCTTTATTTGTGTGATTGTTAATATGTGTTTGTATTATAATATCAAGTTGTTTTCCCATTTTTGCAGTGTGTGTGTGTGTGTGTGTGTGTGTTATTAATGCTGTTTTTATCTTCTGGTTTTCGAGGCTGACAATGGATATACGACTGTTTTTATTTCTTATGATACTCACATTTAAATGTCTTGGTTTATTGCCTATTCAAATAGTTTGCTGTCACAGGTGTTGCTGGTATTTGTATTTCGTTCAACTAGATGTTTTACATACAAAGTAACTTTATCGTTTAACGGTGTTTCGAAAAATATGCTTAATTTTGGGTTAAAGTATTTTTATTTTACATACGTGTAAATAATATATATAAATTGATTTCGCCGTTTTTTCTGAAACTCGATATTTTATTGTAAAAAAAAATTTTTGTACATTTATGAGTCTAAGTATTGTCCATCGCTGGCCACTACTTTATCCCATCCTTCGGGCAGCGTTCGAACCCTGCATTAAATTTATGACTCAAAGTATTGTCTATCGCTGGCTAATAGTTTCTCTAATCTTTCAGGCAGCGTATGAGTTTGAAAAAACTGGTCATCTTTTGAATTAAGATTCTCCAATTTTCAAATTCCAATTTTTTTCTTCCTTATAATATCCAAAGTGCTCGTCAGCCACGCTGTATGCCATTGATCGAAACAAGTGATAGTCTAAGCCAGCAACATTTGGAGAATACAGCGAGTAGGGTAGCACTTTTCATTTCAACGTTTCCAAGTATGTCTTAACCACTTTCGAGCATTGTCATGCTGTAAGATTACTTTATCTTGTCTCTCGTTGTATTGCGTCCATTTGTCATTTATTGCGCAGCGTTAGAGTTGCACTTCATAACAAGCGCTTCTACCAAATACTGTATATCAAGGTGTGTTAACGTGTACACGGTGGCAGCACTAGAGCAAAATTACAACAGCACAACAAAAACAGGCATCTGGTAAGCTCTTTTTATCAAAAATATTTGTAACTTATTTCACAATTATATACTATAAATGTACGTTTTCATAATTATAAATTACTCTTATTTGGATTATTTTTATGTTCACAAAATAACTTTTATATGTTTAATTCAAAATAAAACACAAAATTCACTTTCAAAAATGTAAGCAATACATTTGACGTAAACAGCTTACTATATTGCCAGTAGCAAAAAATTGTCACATGCTCTAGCGCTGCCACCTTGCAGATGTTAATGCACCTTGCCGTATATATTCGGTTTAGCCGTTGACGTGGAAGCACGGCTGTGATTTTCTAAGCTTGAGCATATCGTAATGAACCCATTTTTCATTCACAATGTTATGCAGTAATTCCCTCCGTTTTTGCCTTGCCAGCAGCTGGTGACAAGCAAATAAATGCTGGGCAATATCTGTTCACGTCAACTCGTATGGCATACAATTTTCTTACTTCTGAACCATTTCCGGACTTTCAGACATTTTGAGATGGCTTATTTTGTGACTCCTAATAATTTCGCTAATTTTTGTTGCCTTTACCGCAACTCTTGATCAATTAATGCCTCAAATTCATCATCTACAAAAACCTTCCCTCTTCCACCACCATGTTGACCTTCGACTTCAAAATCATAGCTCTTGAAGCATTGAAACCACTCTAGCCACGTTTATGACAGCATTTTTGAGCCTCAGCCGCAGATTTTTTTATATTAGAGCAGAAAATTAAAACCTGCCGCAAATGAGGAGAGTAAGCCGCTTAATTTAACGCAGGCACAAATCGTCTAAAATTTTTTTTTATTTTATTAATAGATTTAATAATTTAGTTATAATTCAATATAAGAACAATAAGTTAATTAATTCAATTATAATCTATATATGGCATAGCGTTATTGTTGTAAGCATGGTTGGCAGTGTATGTTTAGTAATGGTGATATTTTACATAATAATAAAAGTAGAAAGACTGATAATACTAAAATTATGATTTGGTATTAACTATTAAATTCATTCAGTATTAGAGATCTATATTTTAGACATGTTTCAAGATATTTGTGTAGTGCGTGAAAATTTGAACCGTTTAATATCTTCAATACATCATTGTAGTATAGTGTAGACCGGCCAAAGTATATGACTCGGAATCCTCTATAAACAGGACAAATTCTGATGAGGTGGTAGGTGTTTTCGGCAGCATCTATATTACTAATTGTACATATACCGTCTGTATTACTTTTAAAGCATCTAGAGTTTAAATCAAGAAGGTCACATCTTGCTATAATAATCAGACTTGTAGCCCGAGATGAAAGATTAGCAGTGAGCTTGGAAGTTATGTTGAAGTTAAGTACCGCGTAAAGATCATGAAACTGTGAGTTGGTGGCAAGAATAGCAAAATCATTAGTGTCTTTTATTTTCAGGAGGTTGATAATATCTTTCCATGATGAGCACATAGGAACGTTGGGACTAGCAGGAGTATACTGCAGAGAGTTACATAAAAGTTTCCATTGTTTTGCCCAAGATATATCTGGCTCTATTATTTTGTATGCCAATACTCGTGACAGTCTGTTCGGAGCGTATGACAATATCTTATTGACGTAACAAAGATGCACTTTTGAAGTTGAGATGTACAAGGAGTTAAATCCAGTTTCTAAATATAGCATGTAGTTGGGCGTAGTAGTGGGCAAGTATAACAGTTTTTTAATAAAGAAGCGGAATAATCAACTAAAATTTTGATGCCGTTATATTTATAAATATCTAACTGTGATGCATGATACCCACCATCTATTTATATTTACTACTATTTACCGCTATAGCTATCTATTGCAAAACGGCGGAAGCAAAAAAAGGAGGGAATTGTTACAGCTTTTACTCAGCTATAATATGATATTTCTTAGAGTCTGAATGTAATGTAACGAAAATTTATTGCGGTGCGGGTTTTAATATGATATTCAAGTAAAAAATGCGAAACGGCATAAAATTAAAATCTATTTTAAATTTTTCATGATACGTCATAAGCCGAGTTCAAATCCCAGTGGGTGCTGATGAGTAGTGTAGCGACTACGAAACAGATAGTTGTCCCCCAGCTAAAGATTTGATTATTATTTTTCTGGTCTTCTTTAATCAATAACTGTTGATCACAGCAAATTTGTATTGTAGAAAATTCTTCTTAAGAAAAAACTTAGGAAAGGAAAAACTTGAATTAAAACCCGATGTACATATGGACAAACCAAAAAATTTTTAATTTAAAATCTATTTTATTTACATTGCAGACTTTGTTATTCCGTAAATTTTTGGCTCTCTTTCTCTTTCCGATGTTGCCATAGTTTTTCAATAATTGTCAATTTTCACAACGTTATTGTAAACGTAAAAATTAATTTTGAAGTTTATAAATTTTTATCATAAAATATGAAAGTTCAAATAATATATTAACGAAAGAAGTAAAAATGGACAATAACGAAAAAATTATCCAAGAAGATAGGAAGTATGGCTGGCCTTATAATTTGCTTTGGGAAGTAGCAAAAGCTGGCAGTATATATAAAAACTGTGGTGCAAAATTGATAAATATGTTGGCGTAGCAAATAGGTTAGGTTAGGTAGGCAGGCTGTTGGATACCCCGAAATAAACTAGGTTTTCCAGTTCACTTGGGTCCTGAGGTCGTTCCTTTTGTCATTGCCTGAAAAGTGGGATAGTAAGTGAAAAAATAAATTAAGGGAATATAGTGAGAGTGAAGGAGATGGATGGGAAGGGAAGAAAAGGCGGGAGTCTCTTAGTGTAGCATTACATTCAGCTGTACTAGCCATCCGCTGCTTCTTATGAAAAAGGCTAGAACGGTCGGTTTGACTGAAGCCGGACGGATGATCTTAGACGATGATGCTCCAATGCCGGACATGTACCGAGCCACGCAAGTTCTGGCGAAGTCGTTGTAGTGTAGGCCTAGTCTCCTGGCATGGTTCCCAAACGGGAAATGTCCAGTGATGTGAACAGTTTTGTGGTTAGATTCAAATAAATGATCTAAATGGTCACCAAACTGGAATAACACTACTAGTAGCGAAGGAAAGTAGATTGCGAATAAACCAATTTATTTAGACTTACTTGCAGGAGGGGATTTCTGATAATAAAAAGAGAATTTATCACTTATATTAAATTAATTCTACTTTTTATTTTTACCGCTATTTTACGCCTCGAGTATTATCCTGCAGAGTGAAAGGTGTCCATGATTACTATGATCCCCAAACCAGGGAAGGATCCAACTAGAGTAGAATCATACACACCAATAAGTCTACTGCCAACAATTTCAAATCTGTTCGAAAAATTGTTAATGGCGAAGTTGACTCCAATATTAAACAATATGGGATACATCCCTGATCATCAATTTGGGTTTCGGGCTAAACCTAGCACCATAGAACAAGCGCACAGACTAGTCAACGTCATAAGACAGACTTTTGAAGACAAAAGTATTGTTCAGCTTTATTCATTGACATTTCCCAAGCTTTTGATAAATTGTGGCACGAGGAATTAATTTACAAATAAAGTTGAACTTGCCTGCAAACACTCACAAGCTTCTGGAAAGCTACTTATATGGGCGGAAGTTTGTTATCAGAGAAGCCGACTTTATAAGCCCAAATCAACCAATCGAGGCAGGAGTTTCTCAAGGTAGCATTCTAGAACCTACTTTATATTTGATTTACGCCTCAGACATGCCAACGAGATCCGGAATCCACACTTCAACTTTTGCAGATGACACAGCATTCTGCAGCGTACAGGAAGACCATCAAGAAGCTTCGCGAAATTTTCAGGAGTATATTTCAATATTAGAGATGTGGTTAAAACTTTGGAAAATTAAAGTTAATGAACAAAAGTGTACTCACGTTACATTCACGCTGCGTAAACAAACATGTTCGGCCATCCAAATCAACAATTCACCTATTCCGCAGCAAAATGAAGTCAGGTACCTAGGTATTCATCTCGACCGTAGGTTAACGTGGAAGTCTCACATAGATGCGGAAGTTACTCAGTTAAAGTTAAAAGCAGCGCTACTGAATTGGGTTATGGGCAGAAATTCGACATTGAAGCTGGATTGCAAACTTTTATTATACAACGCAATTCTAAAGCCTATATGGTGCCATGGAATTCAATTATGGGGCACCGCCTCCAATTCAAACATTGATAAAATTCAAAGGCGACAAAGCAAAATTCTTCGAACAATTACTGCAGCTCCATGGTACGTAAAAAACTCACGAATTCATAAGGATCTCTCTGTTCCTCTTGTAAAAGACGAATTTTCAAAGTACGCAACAAGGTATATCAGTAAATTGGAACTTCATCCAAATCGTCTTGCATGAAATATAACTAATTTTGAAGGCCACTCTCGGTTGAAAAGGAGCGATACCCTTGCCACCATCAGAACGTTAAATAGGTGATTTCACCGATATTGACCGTGCAAAATAAAACATTTTTGTCTAGCATTGGCTGGACTTAATTAATTTTATGTATTTAGTATTAATATTTGAATACTTATTGTTAGTTCACTTTGTGAAGATTCAATAAATAAATGAATAAAAAAAAACATTAAATTTAATATATTTATTAAAGGGATGTAATTAGCTGGAAAATCTCTGAGGAAGATGCTGGTGTCGATCAGTTCTGGTTGAGCGTTCGAAAAACCATCACCGTCATAAATTCAAAAGTCATCATGTAACTAGTAGTTATGTTTTCGTTCAAAAATAATAAATGCATTCACAATATATATTTATGTATAAAATATTGGGGCACACTTTTTCCGATAATGACAACCAAATTCAATATCTACAATGAACCGTTTCATTTATGTTTAAACAGATGAGCGCTACAGTCACTCTTATATGAGATCTGGGCAGTTTTAATAGCTCCCAAGTTCTCTTAGAGATAATATGTGGCCACAGGTTCATTTATATAAGGCATGTGGGCTCTGTAAGCCATTTTTTGGGCACATCTCAGCGTGTGGAGTTTTATTCTTTTCCAACACGCTGATAAGGGTTGTCCGCAAAAATTTTCTATAACCCTATCCTTAAGGATTGTCTCTTTTTTGGGGTACCAGTTGAGTTATTTTAAATTTTTGTCAGACTTTACATAAGTTTAGCTGAAAAATTGGAAGCAAAAAGGCAATTTGCCATCTTAATACAAACAATAAATTGTTTAGCAAATTTAATGAAAATGTATACACAAAAAATAATTAATAAAAGTATAAACTATCAATGACAATAAGTTTGCCGTCGGCATCTTCCATTGTATTATGCTTATTTTTCTCTCCCGCAACGGAAAATCGTACCGTACCGCGCCGCAAACATTGTGTTCAGACTTTTAGTCAGCGTTGTCAACTTTGAAATTTCAAAACACACCAAAATGAAGAAAAAAAGCGCGTTATTTCAGCAAAAACGCACCAAGTTAAACATTTTTTTTTCGTTTTTAAAAACCCATTTTGTACTATAAAAAGTATAATATTTTTACATTAAAAAAAAAAACGATAATGAAGCAGCCTTTTAAGCAGATATTAGATGATTAAAATGAGTCTGATAGCACCGGCTGACCGGCCATCATTTGTTCAATAGCTAGAACTCGTGTTTGTCAAACTTAACCTCTAGTGCGATTCTGGTACTGGCATGTGGACAATGACATGTTTACAATAATTTAACGATATTCCATATTGCGATAATGATAATCAAATTTGGTGTTCAGCAACAATATTTAATTATATTCGCTGTCGGCCGAAATCAGCTGTTAGTTTTACTACCTTATATAAAAATACAGCTGCTTACCGTCGTTAAAATTATATTGCAGGAGAATACAATTGTTACTGCAACGGATAAAATATGTCGAAAAAGTTTACGATTATCAGATAATTATAAGTTACAGAATAGCACGACAAGCCGTCAAACTCGTGTAATAGCAATTATATCAAACACAGTGAATTGTTTTCGCAAGTGAACAGTGAAAACTCGTTGGCTAGAGTGGGTGTCTGCAAAAGAATTTATTGATATATACGAAAATTTGCCAAAATTGTAACAAATAAAATATAACCTTTATCATAATAACAAACGTTTTGGAAAAATTTAAGATTTTAATAATTAATTTGGTAATTTATTAATAACTAAAACAGTGGTGAATTCACGCGCCTTCATAAACACGAGCTTCACTTCAGTGTCTGCTTTTATTGTAATATTTGACAAACTGGGCTTGAAGGTTTAGTAGCAAAACAGCAATTTTTATAAAACAACAAATTTTGTAAAATAAAATGTAAAAATTTTATATAATAACGCCATTGCATTGAACACCATTTGGTGCCACCGAAACTAAAAATGCGCACCGAAAATTAGAAAAAAGCGCACAGCGCACCGACCAAAGAATTTTTCGCACAAGAAATGTTAAAAAGCACCAAAAGCGGTGCGAAACGCACCGAGTTGACAACGCTCCTTTTAGTTGTTTGTATTTCTGATGAGTAACAATAATATCTACTTTGAACTTGATTTTTTTTTTTCTTAATTTTCTGCCACGCTCATTAGTCAATCTTTGGAAAGTTTATTAGACGATAAAAAATGTAGTTGTTTCAGTTTACTTTTATATAAGTGATTTATAAATATACAATAGATGAACAGAAATAAACAGTGTGTCATAATTGTTTCTCTATTATTTACAATGTTTTAAGTCGTGCAAAGCCACCGGCGTTGATTTCCGTAGTGAGTTTTGGCAAATTATATTTAGTATTAAAATTATGAAAAAATTGAATGTGCCTCTTGCGATTTCTGATGAATTACAACAAAAATACATAGCTGAGTTTTTCGCGTGACAAGAGAGTATTTCCAAGACTCTCAAATGACGATTGTCTCCGCGAAAAATAAAAGCAAATTTGTTTGTGTCATATTATATTCTTATAGGAGATTCAGCTTGTGTACATCTTTTAATATTAAAAACATTCTACATGAAATTCCCAGTAGAATGAAAATACTAGCTGGGTAGATAGATTTGTATGTTTTTTCTTTAATACACATTCTTCTGATCAACAGCGTTTATGTATGCATATTTCTTTTTAATTTGAAAAGGCACAGCGTGACTTAAAATTGGTATACCGTTAAGCAAATATGAACTTACTAAAGCAGTTCCTGGCAAATTAACATTTAATTTTATATGAATACAATGCAATCTGCTCTTCCTTTAAGTTAACCACATTATATACATTCGTATATACTTGTACATACGCTTAACTATCACACGCAAATAGTCCAAACTCTATGATTAAATTTCGAAATATAAACACGAAATTATTTACACAATCATTTAATGGCAGCCAACACAACGAAAACAGGTATTGGAGTATATTTTAATGGCGTTTATGACCTTCGCGAGTATAAACATAAGTAGGTAAACTCAGTTGTTTTCCAACATTTCTTATTTGTACCTGTCTTGAGTTTTCATTATTATTACTTTCGCAATAAATGGCCAAGGAAATAAGAGCGGTAAATATCATTTAACGGTTTATTAAAATAAAACTTAAATTTCTTAAGGGTTGAACAATACTCGCATGCGGGTACTAACACAATAAAATTTTGTGTATAATTTTGTGGTAACATGTTTTCTGAAGTATTTTAACTATTTCATTTTTGTTTAAAGCGGATTTTTAAAGCAAGTTTTTAGTTGAATAGTCTTTAAAAGAATTCTGTTATTTATTTATTATTTATTTATTTATTTATTTACAAATTTATTATAATTTAAATTACAATAAACTATAGAGAGTAAAGCACTATCCAGTTGAAATTGGAAGTTGAACTGGGGTTTTGTTAGGATTAATACATTGGTATACATGATTGTAACTCCTCCATTGGCTTAGAATGGCAAGGTTTAGGTTGCTCATGGATTTTCTGGTCATAAAGTTTTTGGATGCTGGTGAAAATTGTGGGCTGGGATGTAAATGAGCTAACTTCGCTTTGTGATCAGCAACTTCGTTACCTTTAATGCCGATATGACTTGGAATTCACAGAAGTTTCACTTTATTCATAATTTCTATTAAACGCTGTTGAATCTCGATTATAATGAAGTTTCTGTTCTTTTGACTAGACAAAGCATCAAAAACGGAACGACTGTCTGTACAAATAATGTGTTTGCTATTTGATTCTTTAACGAGTTTTACAGCTTCTAGGATGGCCATAGCTTCGGCTTCGAAAACCGTTGCTTCCAGAGGCAATGTACCTATTCTGCGAATTGATTCGTTGTCGTCCAACAGAGCTTGCTGTTTTAGATCCGCCTGTGTATAGGAAAGCCCAGTTTTCATTTTTAAATTTTATTGATAACTCTGAAAATAAGAGTCTGAAGACTACTGGTGGAGTTGAATTTTTGTCCATACTCTGTAAATTTCTTAGGAACGTACTGGGTTCCAGCACCCAGGGAGGGCGGTTTTCTATTGGAACTACAATCTTATTAATATCAAATCTTTTTGTATATATTTTTACATCTTAAGCCCATTGTTTCCGAACAAAATTTTTGTCCGGGCCAGAATTGTTTACTGAGAGTTTTCTGCAGCACGATTTGCCCATTGCAAAAAAAAAAAAAAAATTTGGAAAAATCAGAGCTGCCATATGTAAAAAAAATCTATTAGTTTTACAAGGTGGTAGTACTGCTTGTTATTATTTTGGTTTATTTTCCTGTCGTATTTTACATATTCTCAATTATTAGTAAATATTGTGTGATAATAATGGAAAAAAGAAAACTGCTTTTGCTTATGGCTATTGAAATACATAAAGCATTATTATTAGCCAAGTACATATGTATAAAAAAAATAAAAAAAATAAAATTGAAGTGAAAGGACTGTTAAAGCAAAGAAGGGCAATGGGTTGTTTTTACATATTTTGCCACGTCACAAAAATAATTTCTGTTCAAAAATGGAACTCAATCCGTTTTTCGGCTCTTTAGAAAACGAATAACTAAAAAGTTTTTTGGAATGAAATCTTTCATCTTCTTCTCTACTTCCCCAATGCGGTTAATATATTTTGTTAATAATTATTTTCTTATAGAAAAGCTTTTAGTTTTTCCTCTTCTGAAGAACTAAAAAATGGATTAATTCTGATTCCGAACGGAATTGAATTCTATGACATAGCTGTTTATGTCATACATACTAAAGGGCTGCACAGAATATTCTAAAGAACACCTCTCACGACTATGCAGTAGTTCCAACCACTGTATTTCAAAACACTTTTTAAAACAAAACAAACAAGCTTTGGAATATTTAGAAACAGAACAAACATTTCATAGTTTTGAAACGCCTTCACGACAGCGCTTGACTGTACTTGAATTCTATTTCACACCAAAATCCAAAACAAAACATCACAATAAAGCAAATAAACGATGACTTATAGCAAGCACGTTGGCATTTGAGCATACTCCGTCCTAAATATTTGTGCTGAATACAAAGACAAAAACGGTGAACAACAACAGCAACACACACACATACAGCACTTGTGCACTAATACAAGGACAAAAACCATGAACAACAACAACAAATTTTATAAACAAAACTGAAGTAGATAGAACATTATTTCAATGCTTGAAGTTCTGTTTCAATTTTGTTCTATTTCATTTGGTTCTACTTGTGTTTGGTTCTTTTTGTTTTAAATGCTTCTAAAACAGTATTCGTTTATGTGTTGAGATCATTTCGGCACTAAAGTGTTTGTTTTGAAATGCGAAAGAAGACGATCTATTGAACTTGAAAATACTACGATGTTTTGTAAGACATTTTTATTGTGCTAGAGCAGCCTTCTAATACAAAACACTCTCTTCCTAGCTTTTTCATTTCTTCAGTTTTGCAGTTAATATTCTTAATTTTGGTGGTCATACCCGTCTGAGAAGAAGGGATACTTTGGCTACCATTAGAGCTCTAAACCGATGACTGAATTCTGAAATAATATTCGCAGAAAAATAAATTTTTGTCCAGCACTGGCAGGACTTTAATCACAATTTTTTTTTTAATATTAAGAATTGAATACTTATTGTCATTACATTTCTTATGTAGATTCAATAAATAAAATAATAAAGTTAAAAAAAAAATAAGTTTTTGGGAAATCAATTCATTTATTGCCATATTAAAATTATTATTTATTAATAACTATTAAAACCATGTACATATATCAAATGGCAGCCACAATTGAAATTTCATCAGAATAAAATTACAAGGTAAAGTTTTTATTCGATGGGCCAACTCAATACAGTTTTGTGTGAAAAATTGTTTCCTATTGGCATCTCTGCTCAATTTTGTCCGGACAAAATATAAAATTAAACCAATTCAATTAGTAAAAAATTCTTGCCCTCTCTCAAAAAGGGAGACGTCAAACTACAAATAAAAAAATTTTGTCCGGACAAAAATTTTGTTTGGAATCAATGAATCCAGCTTTAGTTTAATGTGCTATGAAAACTTCTCTCACTCACCAATTTATCTAATCACGCTTTGCGTATGAGTAACAATAATCTCAAAAATATCTCCATAAACATCATCGCTCATACAACAATTGATGTCAGTTAATACATACTCGTACATCCAGGTTAAAGCAGATTTTTTTTATGATTACGCATAATAAACATTTATTCCTTCATTCTCTTTTCTATAAAATGTATTAAATATTTGCTTAAATTACTATAAAACATAAATCAATGTATGATTGTTTTAATCTAAACATTTTATGTAGGTATGCCATTCTACTCGTATTGTCATAATTATATAAATGCAATAGGCTGAAAAAAGTACAAATAACCAGCAACCAAAAACTTAATTGAAAAATATATTTTGGTTTCATCATAAAATTAAACACATAATTTTATTTAATTGTCTGTTTAATTTTTTGCCTCAGACAAATATATATTAGCGAAAATACTAAATGCTAATATCTTGTTAGATAGTTTAAACAATGATATATCTAAAAAAACTATCAACAGAAAAAAACTAACCGGGAATAGGTTATGAAAAGGGTTAGCAAAACAAAACGCACCCTGCTCATAAAAATATAAAGTATTCAGAGAAATATCTTAATATGTTTCTTATGAAAAAATGGATCTATATTTGTCTCCGCTTCGATGTCATACCACTATCTGATGGTTCATGTTTTCAATGGTCCTGAGACATTATTAATATTGAATGTCGTTAATGTGCCAAATCACTTCGTTAGTTATCTCTTAAATTATTTTTGACTTATGAGAGAATACTTTTTCTTTAAAATATTCCCAAAGAAAGAAATCCAACGCTGTCAAACTGGATTATGGTAGCCAATTAACAAAGCCACGTCATAAGATAATACGGTCTTAAATTTATCTCACAGAAGAAGCACTGCTTCATTGGATGTATGACAAGTCACACCAAGCTATTAAGCCCACATTTCTTCCAGGTACATGTCCTTAATTTCTGGCCACAAGAAGTCTGTTAGTATCTCGAGGTAGCGAATATCATTCACAGTAACTGTTAGGCGTACTTCGTTTTCGCAAAAGAAGGGCCTGAACATACATACCATAAACTTTATGCCATTTCTTTTGGTTACATTGGCTTTACATTAACCACTCGTGAATTCTCAATAGCGGAAATATAGCAATTCTCTTTTTGCTTGCATTGGCTTTTCAAAAACCACTTGTAGATTCTCATTTGCTCGACTACGGTAATTCTGCTTCTTAATGAATCTTCTGAGATGATAGTGTACCTCGACACTGACTCACGAAGTGCACGAAATGCATTTTGATTTGAACTCCCATTTTCGTAATAGGCTTCAGACTTCAAAAACCTTAACAATCGTAGATCTTTCAATGGAATTTTTCAAATAATAGAATGTCAAATAATATAATGTCTTGAACTAATACTTCACAATGCACATCGTTCATTATGGCTGCGGCTTTCAACATTTTGTTTGTTTTGGAAAGCACACAATACTTTATACATAAATATTGATTTTGGAGATAAGTGTAATTTATGCAGAAAAGCCTAATAGCCATCACATCTATTTAATAATCTGAAAAAGGTAAAAATATGCAAACAAAGTAGTTATAATTTTTCAGGTAAAAAATACGTATTTTTTGGTAACTTTTTTATTTATCATATTACTAATATTATATGATATGTTGTTATCATTCGTGTAGCTCAAGTTCAATCCTGGCTAAAGCCAGGAAATATATTTATTTTTAATTATAAGAATAATTGCTGCGATCAATAACTCTTGATCAAAAAAGACAGGAAAAAATAATTGAATACACTAAAGCTGGGGGACAACTAGCTGTTTCACAGTCGCTACACTACTCATCAGCATCCACTAGGATTCGAACTCAGTACCAAGTAAACACGATGTATTTTTAATACGGCTACTTAGCCAACTCTATTTTATTTTTCTTCATATCACTGTGAGATGATTTGCTTAGATCAGAATGCTTGATACTATGAGATTTTTTCCGTGTTTGACTCCAAAATCTTTTATATGAGATACAACAGTTTTCCAGCAAATTTGTGAACAACTTTAAATAAAAAAAAGATGCTTCTAACTATGGCCAAAAAACCATCAATAGAAAAAATTCATGATATTTTATAACCACAGCCATAAAATTGAATCTCATCAGTGGTAAAATGAAAAATATATTATTGAAAAACCGCCGAAAATTGCACAGTTATTTGTTAGGGGAAATGTTCATGTGAATTTACAAAAAAGAAAAAAAACACACATTTTCGTACACTTTAAATACTTTTTGGTGCAGATTAGAATTGAAATAAAGTTGGTTTTTATACTTGCCATTTTTGGAGGTTAGCGTTATTGAATACTCAAATTGTAGCAAATGATTTCATCATTGCTGATTTTATTTTACTCCCCCGAAGCACAAAACTTCCTGCAAACCTGAAGCATTATATAGCTATCGCTACAAGTTTACTCATTGTTTCAAAAATGTTTAACTCGTCGTTCTGGTGTCTTTTCAGCAATTACCATTTTTTCCGATTTATTTATTTACTGAATCTTCAAAATATGAGCTAATAATAAGTATTCAAATCTTAATACTAAGCATAAAAAAAGTTATTTAAGTCCTGCTAATGCTAGACAAAAATGTTTTATTTTGCACGAACAATATCGGTAGGTTAGGTTTGACAGGCTGCCAGCTATTGTAAAGCCAGCTCACTTGGGTCCAGTCAGGTCCCGTTGTGTTGAACGATATCGGTAAAATCACTTATTTATCTCTTCTCCGCAACTGAGCGCGGCCGCGAAAATTAAGTACATTGTGTGCAAGAGCATTTAGGTGAAGTTCTAGTTTACTTATACCCTCATCGCGTACTTTGAAAATTCGTCTTTTACAAGAGAAACACACAGATCCTTATATACTCGTGAGTTTTTTATGTACCATGGAGCTGAAGAATTTGATTTTGTCGCCTTTAAATTTTTTCAATGTTAGAAGTGGACGCGGTGCCCCATAGTTGAATTCCATAGCACCATATAGGCTTTAGGATTGCGTTGTATAACAAAAGTTTGCAATCCAGCTTCAATGTCGAATTTCTGCCCAAGCAATTATCATAATAGTTTATTAGTTTTGATCCTGGTTTCAACCTTCTAAATTAAATGAACTATTGTTTTCTGTATATTGGTTTCAAACCAAGTCGGGAAATTTTTATCTTGACAGCAAGACAACTCTTCCGATTTACGTCAATAAAATTTGTATTTGGTTGATATGATTTTTCAGTGCTATTATTTTATTTATGCTTTTTAAAATTGAAAAAAAAAAATAATCAACATTGTTTATGTTTATAACTTAAAGTTTCTCAAAAATTTATAACTACAAATAAAAAATTAAAAATATATGTCGACATTTCATAGGAACTACCCTAATTATCAGTAGACTTTGGAAATTTTTGAAAGATATTCTCAAATATTCAACATTATAAAGTTGAATGTTTGAGAATATCTTTCAAAACTTTCCAAAGTCTACTGAAGATTAGGGCAGTTCCTATGAAATGTCGACATATAGATAGCTGGGAAACATAGAAAACAAGCTATTTATAATTTTTTATTGGTATAAATGTTAGAAGCTAGAAAAAGGAATAAAAACTTAATTGTTTCTCAAAAATTTTATAAATGTAAAATTATTATATCAAGTGATTTTTTTGCTATTATCTTTTTGGCAACACTAGTTTTGACAGCTCACGCACGTTTTGTATCTTGTGTCACTGTCAAACATCTTCAGTTTGGTCTATAATTTAATCATGAATCGTCTTACAAACGAACAACGCTTGCAAATTATTGAATTTTATTACCAAAATGCGTGCTCTGTTAAGAAAGTTCATCGCCCGCTTCTTCCATTTTATGGTCAGTTTAATCGACCTACTGAGGCTTCTATTCGGGCTATTGTAAAAAAATTTCGCACCAAATTTACATTGTTGGACATTAAACCACCAACACGCTTACGTAGAGTGCGAACTGAAGAAAATATCGCAACCGTATCGGCCAGTGTTGGTGATGACCGTGAATTATCGATTCGGCGCCGTTCGCAGCAATTGGGCCTCTGTTACTCCACTACGTGGAAAATTTTGCGGAAGGATTTGGGTGTGAAGCCTTATAAGATACAGCTGGTGCAAGAATTGAAGCCAAACGACCTACCACAACACCAAATTTTTGGTGAATGGGCTCTTGAAAAGTTAGATGAAGATCCACTTTTTTATCGAAGAATTGTGTTCAGCGACGAGGCTCATTTCTGGTTGAATGGATACGTGAACAAGCAAAACTGCCGTATTTGGAGTGAAGAGCAGCCAGAAGCATTGCAAGAGCTACCAATGCATCCACAAAAAACAACCGTTTGGTGCGGATTATGGGCTGGCGGCATCGTTGGGCCGTATTTCTTCAAAGATGATGCGAATCACAACGTTACTGTGAATGGTGAGCGCTACCGTGCGATGATAACAAACTTTTTTTTGCCCAAAATGGAAGAGCTTGACTTGCATGACATGTGGTTTCAACAAGACAGTGCCACATGCCACACAGCACGGGAAACAATGGACCAATTGAGAGGCGAGTTCGGTGAACAGTTTATTTCACGCTTGGGACCAGTCAATTGGCCGCCCAGATCGTGCGATTTAACGCCTCTAGACTATTTTTTGTGGGGCTATGTTAAGGCTAATGTCTATAGCGACAAGCCCGCTTCGATTGACGCACTGGAAGCCAACATTGCCAACATTATTCGTGAGATACCGGCCGAAATGTTGGAAAGAGTATGCCAAAATTGGACTAAGCGGATGGACCATTTGAGGCGCAGCCGCGGCCAACAATTGCATGAAATAATCTTCAAGCATTAAATTATATCGACCCAACTATCGATCCAAATAAATATTTCATGCATTTTTCTGAATTTGATGTGTTTTTTTTTTTTTTTTAATTTCCGATAGTTCTTATAAAATCAGCCCTTATTAAGAATTATAATAATGAAGAAGTTAGTAATACTCTAAGGACACGTGAGGAATAACTTAATTCAAAAAGAAACACACGGGTCTCCAGATGGGCTATATTACTACAGAAATTGGATTATAAAGATGTACATTAGACCGTAGAAGAGGTACAGTTACAGGACGATGGAACAAGCTTAGTTAAAGAAGTATTAGATCACGATGCTTTCGAGGACTTTTATCTAAAAATCAATACCACGAGGAGATTACTTTTATCAAGGCTGGCCGTCCACTAGTAATAATTCACTTGGGTCTAAAATAGAACAGGGTGGCGCAGGACTACCTTTATAGTTTAATGGCCTTATTCATAAAAAATATTATATGTTTATAAAACTGTTATTTGACAAATTTCCTATAGAAATTTAATAAATATACAACATTTTTTATGAATACTTTGCTCCACCCGATTTCCTTACTATACGTATATACCACCTATATCCCACCCAAAATAAAATAAAACTCTCATTTTAAAAATTACTTTATTGCATTTTTGTTGAACTTTATAGTTTTAAAATTAGATTTTGGTTTTTTGTACATCTGGTCTTAGTTCGAGTTTTTCTTTTCTTATGTTTTTCTTAAGAAGTATTTTTCGCAATACAAATTTACTACGATCAATAATTTTTGATTGAAGAAGACAAAAAAAAAAAAAAAATAACAATCAAACCTTTAGCTGGGGGACAATTAGATATTTCGTAGTCGCTAAACTACTCCTCATCAGCACCCATTTTCTGAATTGAACACGGCTCATATCGTATCCTGAACTGCTACCTTAAGCCCTCAGCCACCGAACTTCTCTGTCTCTTTGCATCTTAAGAAAGCAAAACTTGAACTACAACCAGTTGTACAAAAACCAAAAATCTAATTTAAAAACTATCATGTTTTGAGCCGATGTCTCAAATTAAATTATGAGATTACTTGACTGAGTGTAAGAGAAAGAACAAAGAAGCTTATCGGTAACAGTAGGGTATTCAACAAATCTATTGACTCAAATTGACGCAGTGTGGAGATTGATTGGAAACTCATATATTTTTGCACTTGTTCTTTTTCAAGGAGGTTTCCATTTTTGGTCGACTGCCCAGCAGCGAAGCGTACAACCCATTTCAAAGACAATTTCTTTCTTATCTGAGTGAAACAAGTTGCCTGCAGACATTTGTTCCTTTAATTCAATTTCTCCTCTTTGTGGAGCTAAATGTAATATACAATGCTTCTAGTTTCCGAAAAACTTTTCAAAAAAGGTGATTCTAATTGTGCATCTAATTATCGTGGGTTATCGCTGATTAACACTCTATGCAAAATATTTAGCACCATCATACTAAATCGTTTGGAGGATTGGATTGAACATAATAAGATTTTAAATGAGTTTCAAGCCGGATTTAGAAAGAATTACTCAACTGTTGACAACATTTTTAGCCTAGTTAACATTGTGTATCTCAATAAAGTCAACAACAAGAACACGTATGCTTTCTTTGTTGATTTTTCGTGCGCTCTTGACACAATTCCTCGTAATAGCTTGTTTTACAAGCTTTCTTGTCTTGGTCTGTCAACTAAAATAAAAAGATTGCTGCAACTTATGTATCAAAATAATGAAAGTTGTATCTGGGATGGAAATTTGTATTCCGATTCCTTCGCTGTCGATATAGGTGTAAAGCAGGGTTGTATATTAAGCCCTATATTATTTTCCTTATACATTAATGATTTAGTTGACGTGCTACCTGGGGGTATTAATGTTGCTGATTGCAATGTAAAAGTACTACTTTACGCCGACGATATTGTTATTTTATCAGACAGTCCAACAGAATTGCAAAACATGATTAACTGCTTATATAATTACTGTGCAATGTGGGGCTTGAAAGCAAATCTAGATAAATCTAAAGTAGTGGTATTTCGATCTGGTACAAGAATTTCTTCACACTTAAACTGGAACTATGGTGGCATTAACATTGAAATAGTTAATAGTTTTAAGTATCTTGGAGTCGTTATTACTTACAATCTCTCTTTTAAAAAACATTCGACTAATAAATTATCAACCTCAAAATTAGCGATTAACTCTACTTGGTTGAATTATATAAGCAATCCGCAGATATCGCAAAACAACAAACTAAAAATATTCCAGGCTGCCTCCAGGTCGATTATGTTTTATGCGGCTCAAGTATGGGGCTTTGAAAAGTTCGATGAGGCTGAAAAACTTTTCAGATTTTTTATAAAAAAGATGCTGTGTTTGCCCAGCGCAACACCTAATTATATGCTGTATATTGAAACAAATCTTGACTCGCTTTATGTATCGACCTTAAAGCTTCACCTCTGTTACATTGATAACGTAATAGATATGAAGCCACATAGATTACCACGTGTTTTAGCATTAAAAATTATAGAACAAAACAGTTTTCTCCCGGTAATACTATGCTATGTAGAAATTGGAAACTTTTATTAAATCTTCTAAAAACTCAAGAACGAAATACTTGTGTGCAAAATGCTAAAAGTTCGCAATTTCACGACCTATATGCTAAATTAGATTACAATATTTCATCACTTTCATCATCAGTTTAATAATAAAAGCTAGAGGTGGCTTATTAAACCTTAATGCAAAATCCTTCAGCAACAATACTGTTGGTATTTGTACTTTATGTAATTTAGATACTTCTAAAAATACGGTTCACTTCATAGGTGTTTGTCCAGCATACAAAGAATTCAGAGTGCAATATTTTAGTAAATCCATACTAAATGAAAATGAAGTTATATGTATACTAAATGGCTTAAATATTGTTTCTCTTTATAAATACATTGAAGTCTGCTTAAATTATAGAAAACTTATTTTAAATGAATTTGTACCTTAAACTTTTCGGTAATAATATAAAATATCTTGTCTTCTTTTCTTTTTCTATCCAAGTTTTTAAAATAATTTTGTTAAAAATTGCGCCAATCTGGCTTCAACTAATAAGTTATGCCATTTATAGATTTAGTTGCTAATCACATTGTAAATGAATTATAAAATATGTAGATACTTTCTAAATCTATTGATAAATAATAATAAATAATAATAATATAAGAGGTTCATCCCGTAAGATCTGGACCAAGATTAAAAAAATATATACCCAAAAATAATCTCACTGCAGACTAAACTTTATTGGAAAGTACACCACAGATTTTAAAAGTTTTTTTATAGAATCCTACTAATATTACTGTTTCAATTATTTTTGCCGATAAAATTTCTTAACGTGTATGCCCACATATGCACTAAATTAGTTTATGTAAACCGGCAAATTAGTATTTATTTTAGGGTTAACGTTCGTATCGCAATTTAAAATTTCTATTGATGAGACTATAGAGATGGATTTGCTTTCGTTGCAGTTGTTGCCTTATTAGACCATTTATGTAAACAGTTGCAGCAGATTATTTCAACATCCTATAATTTGTCTCATTGTTTATGAATTAGTATTTTGCAAGCGACTGAGGTGTATTAGGTAAATAATTGTCTATGAAAGCTTCAAACGTAAAATGAATATCAAAACAGATTAACTGCTTTATTTATAAAAAAAAAATATGTTTTATGCTTTTTAAATGCATTTGACAATTTCTTATAAAAATTTCTTAAATAGGAGCTTAATAATCATGAAAACTTTTAATATTTAAGACCAACAATATTATGAAAAAGTCTGTTTATCTTTTTGGAACAACGTAACCCAAAGAAATTTTGAATTTATTTCAGTTTTTGTTATCTAAACTAAAGCAATCCATCATGTGGTTGTACAAATCAAACTTTGTGCACTTAGTTTCAATGCTCAGGCATGTCCACAATGAACAAATGTTTGACAAAATAGACTTAACCTCTAATTTTATATATTTGCCTTAAATAAAGAAGTGAAGAGAATAGTACGTCTGCTTATTAAATTGTGGTTTATATCGGTTGGTTTTTCAGTCAGGAGTAGTATTTTCTTCTCTACTTCATTTTAAGACTGTTTGAGAAAATCAAAAAAGTGTTTACGCTCATTTCATTAAATATTTGTTCAATGTGAACGCAGCTTTGGTGAACCAGAAGTCTTCTTTTTAAAATTTACCATTCGTTCACTATTACCTCAGAATTTTTGGAAGAGGCTATTCCTGCTGTATAAGTATTAAAAGGCAGTTGTGTCACATATTTTATTGCATAGATATGTTACTACGAAGGTGGTTTGAAAACTTCTTAGCCTATCATTGAAAGAGAATAGTTAGTTTTTCAGAGATATTTTTATTTTTCAATATAATCTCCTAAAACTTCAATACACTTACTCGTAGTCCAACGCTTTTCTAGCAATTCTATCCCTTGATTAAAATAGTTTTCCTCAAGGTCTTCAAAATAGAGGTTTACAACTGTAATTGCATCTTCATTTGAGGTAAAACGCTTGCCACCAATGACTTTTTTTGGATTTGGGAACAGGTAAAATCATTAAGAGCTAAGGCAGGAGTCTAAGAAGGGTGGTCAGCAACTCGTACTTTAATTCGTTGATTTTAGCCATTGTTAAAACATTCTTGTGCGCTGGTGCGTTGTCTTGATGAAAAATTAAAAAGCCAGGGCACGAATTTATACATTAAATTGATGCAAAAGGTTGCAATAGTACTCTGAATTTATTGTTTTACCCTTTTGCAGATAGTCAATCAATAAAATACCTTTGAAGTCCCAATACCTTTGAACCACGTTGATATAACCTTACCAGCCGATTGAATTGTTTTTGCCTTCCTTAGGGCACTTCCTCCTGCTTCAGTCCATTGTTTGGATTGTTCTTTTGTCTCTGGAGTATAGAGGTGGATCCATGTCTCATCGACAGTTATGAAACGACACTTAAAATCCATTTTATTTCGCTTAAAACGATCCAAACAACTTTGAGAAGTGTTCATTCTTATGTGTTTTGCAGCACCCATCTTGCTGAAAGCTTTTTCATCTGTAGTTCTTTATGCAAAATTAAATGGACTCGATCATTTGAGATGCCGATGATATTAGCTATTTCACGCACTTATATTCGTCGATCATTTAATACCATATCATGCACTTTGGCTACAATTTCTGTTGTTGTTGCTGTTTTTGCAACTCCACTACGTGGTTCACCTTCAATGCTTGTACAACCAGGTTTAAATTCAGCAACACAATTTTTTACTGTTGCATATGAAGGAGCACTTTTACTTAACACATTCACCATATCATTATGAATTTCTTGTCCCGATAAACCTTTTTTATGTAAATATTTAATGACACCACGCATTTCTAATTTTTCCATTGCAAAAAAATCGCGGATGCGTCTTTTGTGAACACCTGTTTCTATATGAAGGAGTTACCAGATCGAAACAAAATTTAACATGTGTTAATAGCAACCGTGGAAGTTTCCTAAACTTTTTTCTGTTTATACTGAGCTATTCGTGCTAGGCTAAGAATTTTCTGAACCGCCTGTGTATGTGCTGCTTTTCTCAATATGATTTATGATTTTTCTGATGCATTAAAATTGGTTCCATTTTCGTTTTACTTTAACAACCTGTTTACCAGATATTTTTTCTTGGCTTATCTAAAATTATGGAGGATGTACTGCTAAAGAAACGATCTACGAATCGCATTCCAGCAAGCTGTTCAATTGAGCATAAAAAAATTCTCCAGTCAATGGAAAGAGAATACTCAGAGCGAAAAGTTTAAACCAGTGGTAAAATGTACCAATAGCAATGCTGTCTGAATATTATCTTTTCGCTATATAATTATAGTTCAAGCAACAAACTATAGTATAAATAAAAAAAGGTTCGAAAAAATTGGACAACAAAAAATTGAAGACATGTTTACCCAGGGAAACCCAACCTTATCCAGTAGTGACAAGATTTTAAAAATATATTTTACTTTTATGCTCAGAACACTTAAATATATAAGTATACAGAATTTCAACACAAGGCAAGGCATATAAACTTCCGGAAGCCCATTAGTTCCGGCTTGACTTCATGCTTTAAATCAACATATATTTCCTAGCTGTCTACATATCGACATTTCATAGGAGCTACCCTTATTATAAAAAGACTTGGAAATCTTTGAAAGATATTCTCAAATATTCAACTTTATATCCCAATGTTCTAAACAAATCTTGAATGATAAAATGATACCTGTCAAGACGCTTTGCAAACGTCTCTACTTCTCTTTACACCTTTCGCACAAACGAACTATTCATAGCAGAGTGGCCATTGTGGCATTTTTGCGGCTAAATTTAGCATTTTGTATTCATATTTAGCTGCAAATTTTCCATATAGCAGTTAAAATTTTACACTTTAATACTTAGCAGTAGTTAGCATTATTGAATTTGAGAATATTCAAAATTTCTAGTATTATATCGCTCCTTTATAGCAACATAGTCATATCTCAAAAAATGTGGTTTTCGAGTTAACAATGCAGAATTGTTAACAGTGCCATCTTTTATATTGTTCCAAAAATTTATTTAAATTACTTTTGACCTGTTTCCTTTAAGAGATATTTTCTAAAAATGTTTTCTAAGACTTGTATGAAAACTAAAAATTTTAAATGTGTTTTTCTCGAAACAAGATTTTTTTAGTTATGACTATGTTGCAATAAAGGAGTGATATATAATGGTATAATTTGCCTGGTTCACGTTCAATACTGACTATAGCCAAGAAATATTTTTATTTTTAATTATTATAATAATTGCCGCTATCACTAACTCTTGATCAAATAAGACAGGAAAAAAGAATTGAATACACTACAGCTGGGAGACAACTAGCCGTTTCGCAGTCTTCTCTGATCAAGAGTGTGGTATACACTTTTACTTGTTTATTTTTACTTTAGAACTTATTGAAAAACACTTAGAAAATGTAACATAGAACACTACAAGCAGAGCAGCTATCGAAAATTTTTGAAAAAGTTCAATTGTTTTGATGCAACGTTCTTATCGGCATTTTTTTATGTCAGTACTGGATCTTCAGCACCTACAATAAAATGCTTGATTGCCAATTTTCGACAACATGGTAAAGTAAGACACCTTCCATATACCGAAAGAGCACATACGGTCCACGCGGACAAAAATATTCAACATGTTGCGGATAGTGTACAGGACTGTCCAGAAATATCAGCAATAAGATGTTCGGCGCAACTGCGACGATCGCGGAGGTCTGTCCGTTCAGAATCTTCAGGCCACAGTACACATGTTCGCCTCGTTCCATAATTGAAGCCGATAGAATACCAATAGCATCTTAATTATACTATTTCATTCCGATCTTAATGGTAGTTCTGCGCCAAAATGTACAAGAAAGAACTGGACACGGACGGTGAAAGAGCTCAACACTTCCTACTTCCTCCCTGTTTTACAACTTCTACAGAAATTATTAAATATAAGATATAATCTTATCAGATGAGTCTATATGCCAATGTCTCATCTGAACCTCCACAGTGGGATGCAACCTCTTTCGTAGCAGGCCCCTAAGGATAATAGTCCTCTTATTATCATACCTGATCCATGTAAGCCTTGATATTCGACAGGTATTTTTCTCTAGATGCCTAACAGATGCAGCTGTACTTATTTCTTTTAGTTTCGCTATTGAATTTAAACTTACAAGAAAATTACAAGCCTTTTACTAGTTATTATAAATAATATTTAGGGCCATTATTACAACCTAACGGTAAAGTTCTTGATAGTTAACCTTAACATTAGTTAACGTGAACGATAAAGTCGCCATTAAATTTTTCCCATTTTTACAACTGAAGTTACAGTATGGCAACTTCAAATGCTTAAAGTTAACTTTGAAATTTACCATGAGGATAAACCTGCTGTTAAGTTATCAGGCTTATGTTAACTTGTAATAACCAAAAAAAAACTATCTGTACGATAAAACCCTAATGTTAACTATTCGTCAGTTGTAATAATGGCCCTTAATATGTTTATTTTCAGATAAGGTTTACCCAATTTTCCTTCCTGTCAATACGAGTATGTAAAAACAATTTTTCCCCAAAGCTTAGCAGACTTTCTTAGACAATTTAAAATTATGCACGTTGAGATGACCTACGCATATATACAACTGCTGCCCAACAATATGAAAATTATTGAAAAATTATGAATGAATAATAGAAAAGAGTTTTTAAGCTTTTAAAATTTGCTGCAAATTTATTAGTGTAACTTACAAAGAGAGAGAGTTATTAAAAAAGCTTTCAACGTTAAAAGCGTTATAAGGAATTCATGAGACACAAAATACTTTAGCAAACATGTGAATTTAGATTTTCATTTTTATGCAAAGAAAACTGTTAGTTTGAATGTTGCTATGATGCTCTGCAAAGCCAGTGTTAGAGTATTAAGCTTTTCAGTTATTTAATAATAACCAGGACGTAAGGTTGTTGTATTAATTAAAAACGGAAGTGTTAACAAAATAAAAGAAAGAAATATATACTAACGTAATCAGCATTTGTAGTTGAAAACAGGCACGTAAAAGTTACAAACATAAAATAAATCAAATTGAGTCATTAGGCAATTTATTATTAATAGCAAACGAACATAAACCCCCCAAAAAAATCAATTATTTATACTACTGCTGTAACTGATATTTGACAGTTTCTTCCATATAGTGCTTTTTTTGGTTACTTTAACAGGCATTTGTTAAAGTTAAGTGTCATTTTACACGGGATGCTTGACAAACTGCGTCAACTTTAGCACAACTTGTGGTGTAATATTATTGTTTAGGGACACATGTGTAGAAATAAATTGTAAATTAAACTTTAAAGTAATGCGCAACGACAAGTCATTTATTAGTGTCACTCAAATACTTGCACTCAACTAAATAAAGAATTGGCTGGTAGATGTTGATGAGTGGGATAGAGCCTACAAATTTATTGCCTCTCTATATACAAAAACCTTCTTAATTTAAGGAAGTAAGAAAAAGGAATTCAAACTGGATTAGCTCATATGTGAAAATAATAACAAAATTTTATTTACAACCAGCTTCTACCCTCGACCTTTTGCTGCGGTGGACAGCTGTGTTGAATAGGCTCTTTGGACCATTAACAAGTGTCAAAATTTGTTTTTTTAAATCTTTTATTTTCTAGAAAACAATATTTTTTTTTTTCGGCCAAAAAAACATTCTTTTGGTTTTATTTTCTTCAAGAAGGTATATTACCTCCAACAAATTTCCAAAAGAAAAAATTCATATAATATTGTTATGTTTTTACCCTTTCAATTACAAATGAAATAATATCACAAACTCCTGTTTGTTTAAATACTTCACAAATTTATTTGTGAAGTACTGTGTAGTAACATACTAGACTTGCTTGCTTTTATGACTTATGAATGTCTTGCATAGCGCTTAAAAATAAACTCTACCGCTGACATCTGTCTGCTATTTATACTTCTTTATTTATCTACAATGTTCGTGCGACATCTACTTATTTGTTAATGATCATTCCAGATCCAAATGAACAGATATATTTACTACCCACGTACACACACACACACACACACTTACGAAACAGAAAGAACGCAACAACAGTAATAAAATCATTGGTGGTTCATGCATTCCGGAAATCATGTACATTGTTTGTTTGTATATCAGGTTTTAGTTTTATGTTGTTTATATGGATGTGCGTGTGCACTTATAACAGACAAATTAACGGTTCACACATTGGGTTAAATGTGACAAAAATTCGTAACAATATAAAATTTTTCATCATCTCGAAAAAAAAGCGAAAAAGATAAATCTTACGAACTGATAATGCTGCCTTAAGCCAAAACGAAACGAGATATTTTTATTATGATATTTATTCTTTGGCATAGAGTGGCAGAGGTTTCTCATTTGTTGCAACAAATAAAACGCTGGGAAGCCGCATGAGTTATGTTAATTGCCGAAAAGACACCGGAAAATTAAGCTTGCAGATCATCGCCGCGCTGGTCATGGTAACAGTTCTTTCCTTGGCTGTAACGTTCTGGCTGTTCTTTAAACTGAAGTCACAGAAGAGGGAACTAGTTTCCTGGTAACTATGGTGTAATATGGTTTTTGTGGTGCTTATAACTCCCCAAGAAGTTACCTTGAAACAGATACCTGTAATGTAAGGAGCCAATGGTGATGTTCCCTGGGAGTAGCATTGAAAAAGATAACTAAAATGTTAAAAGGAGCCAAGGGTGATGGTTAGATGGTTGAGTTGGTTAAGGGCTGATGCTCTTACTGGACTTCAACCTACCAGCTCATTAAGCCTTGTCTTTCATTGACTGCTTAAGAGGGATTAGAAGTCACAGGCCCTTCAGCAAGCCTACAAACTTAGGGCAAAAGTTGCGTCCCGTGTGAGCCTTGCAAGCCACATAGGGACATTGGTAAACCGTGAGTAGTTTACCCATTGGCGTTGGTTCATAATAAGATAAGACCGATTAGGCAGGTCTTAATATAAATCAGTCCTGCACAATGTCAGCGCAAAGCTGTTTACCGACATTTTTGAATAGGAAATTGTTTAGTGTGAATGGGCAGAAATGCATCTGTTTTATTTAATATTACATTCATACCAATTGGTACGTATAAATTGCAGCTGCGTTTCATTACAGAGATTCTTGCGGCGTCAAGGCTTAACAGTCCTACGATGGTCACCTTGACGAGAATTTTTCCATCGACCAACTTAAGATCACTGAGCTGGCATCGCACCCTGTAGAGTTGCTCAACTCTTTACATCCAGTCTTAGTAGGCTGGAACATCACTGTTTTAACTGTTTTAAATATGGGAAAGTATTCCCAATAGATTAAAGAGTTGAACTACTATACTGGGTGCGATGCTAGCTCAGCGATCTTAAGTTGGTCGATGAAAAAGTACTCGTCAACCTGACCACCGATAGCTGAGAAGATTTGTTCATTTATCCGCCCTTGAATTTCATTGGTCAGTGCATTCATTCAATGTTATTTATCATGTTAAATATTGATTATCAAACTATATAGTTGTGAACAACATTACAGAATTCACTTTACCAAATTAACACTGCATGATTTTCTTTTAACATCTAAGCGCCCTCGATTTCTGAAAGAGCAGCCACACAATAGCCCGACTATGCACCACAGTGCACTTGCACTCTTATGTGTGTGGTGAGAGAAAATATTTATACATCCAGAGGGGGGAAGCTTTAGGGCATATAACTGTGCGCCGTCTATGGGAATGCGTGATAAAAATTTCGGACAAGAACCTGAAAGAATCAGATAAATTTACACCTTTGACAACGTTAGATGTAGTATGATAAAATAAAGACTACGGCTTGCCATCGTTATCCTTCTAAGAAATTTCCAAGTGTACTTTATAAGGCTATACAAAGTGGCGCAAAATTAATCAGCTATTAATTACGTTTTTAAATAATTGTTTTTCTAAATAATGGAAATGTTTATTTGGACCGCAATACGATATCAGCCAAGTGGCTGCGTTCAGTGTTAATACATATTTGCGTTGTTTTCATAACTTTTCACAATATCAATATCTATTCGCATTCCTGCCGAATATTCCCCTTAAGGCCAGCTATTATCTGGGGCTGCTTGACATAAATCCATGACTTCTAGCACACCAAAGAAAGAAGTCTGGGAAGGTTAAATAGCATGACTTTGCATTTTTAATTCGCCAAAATGGGAGATTACGCAACCAGGAAATGCTTGTTTTAAAACATCCAATGCAGCTTCTGTTGTGTGTGCCGTTCGTTTAATTCCGGTAGTAAGAAGTCGCTTATCATGATCTTGTAGTATTCGTCAGTAACTGTATTGCCAATGTCCAATCCAATCTCCAATCACTCTCCCGCATGAATAGCACATCACACAACAGCTTTGAGTGGACGTAACGGCTTTTCATGCATTATTTTAAATAAAAGTCGTCCTCTTTGTTGTGAAGATTGAGAGTGCTTCCACGTGTGGAGCATGATATAAAAAATGTAAGGTAGTTTACTTCTATTTTTATTATTTGTAATAAGGATTTTTGAAGTTTATTTTTCGAGAGTAATATAAAAAGCTGTTGCCACACAGTTGAATAAGTGAGTTTACTCTTAAAATGGATTTTTTCTGAAATATGTAGTGCATTGTTCATATTAGAAAAAGCTAGAAATAATAAGCTGATGTAAGTAGATATCTGTGGTCGTTTTGAAACCCATATTTAACAAGCTGCCAGCTATTAAAGCTATTAGTAAAGCTTGTGTCCAATTTGGTCACAAAGACTAAAAGCACTGACTTCTGCTAATCAGTTAAGTTTACGATGGCATTCAAAGGGCTGCCTATTTTAAAGAAAATATTATTACATTTAAAAGAAAATACTCTTTAGATATTAAAAACAAACGGAAAAGTTTGATGCTTGTGGCTTAAAAATATATAAAAAATTATTTCTACTAGAATGACCCAGGATGCAGCGACAAAACTAATGCTACCTTGAACAATCTTCACTATTTACAACAAGAAAAACCTATTCCAAAAGATGTCATTATTTGTTTAAATATCAAAGAAAGCATGTATAACGAAAATTTGCATATAGTTTTCAGTCGTTCCCGTGCCTTCAAACTTGTTGTGGACTTGTAACTTCTCTAACAAATGGCGCGATATAATTATTCAGTGCACTTAAAAGAAAAAATAATAGCTGATTTTAATAACGGACAATCAGTGACCACAATGGCAAAAAAAATTAACATTCACCAAGAATTATAAACCGTGTTCATTGTTCGGGTACTTTGGTTACAGAACATAAAGGTGGACGTTCCCGAAAAACCATTAAACGAGATGGCCAGGCAATAATATGTTTGATACAAAAAAATACCAATTCGTGTCGTCAAAAACCTTCGCCCCACAATTGTCATTAAATGTTACCCCCAGAAGGATTCAAAGGCAGGCTGCGGAAAGCGGACTAAAAGTATACCATACAAAAGTGTAAAAAAGATCTTTATATCACGGAAAAATAGGAGTAGACTGGCCAGGTTGGAATTTGAAAGGGAACACATTAGGTTGACCACCACACAAAGGAATTCCATACTTTTTTTTTTTTTTTTTTTTTTTTTATATTGGACCAGTACTCAGGGGATGACCCCTACATATGCAGTGCATTGTACCAGAACTAGGAAAATATATTATGAGGAGGGGGAAAGCGGGAGTAGTGTTTGTGAACATTTGACTTGAATCTTCCAACGTTATAACAGACAGGAAACACTTCTGCAGGCAACTTGTTCCACAGACGAAGCGTGCGGCTGAAAAACGAATTCTCTCTGTAATGCGTAGTACGATTCCCCGGGCAATCGACCACTATTCTCCAATGAGTCCAAAGTTAATTTAAAAGGTTCTGATGGATTAAGACTGGTTAGATGAACGAAAAGCCAACGTCTTAATCCACGTTATACTAAAGGCACATTGAGACATGGTGTCGTTGGTAGCACTTTAGCCTGGGGATGTTTTTCAGGCCATTTTTATATATTTTAGATTTCTGTACTCGTATGTATTTTATTTTAAAATTTTTTATTCATTTTTGTTAATTATTTTCAGACACAACTTCAAACAAAACTGAGAATAAAAAAACTAATACGGTAGCACAATTTTATGGAAAATGTTACAATCCTTATACTTGTCACATGGTGATTGTTAAAGGACATTGAGAGAATAAAACTACCTTGTATTTTTTATATCATGGTATGGAGTATAGTGCCCCATTGCTTTTCTGTTTGTAGTGTGCTGTTGTCTTATTTAAAAATGTCAAATATGATTGACCTAAAACGTCATTTACAAAATCTGTTATATTTTAAGTTGAGTGATTAGTTTTGCACCACTCAAGGTACAAAAAATTCGACTATTCGCATTTAATATTTTGATATTTATGAAAGTTTTGTAGAATAACAGATACAAAATTTCAACTTACAAAACCAGTCTTGCTCCAAACTTTTTCATTTCTGCTTAATAATTTCATGATTAAATTTGTATACATATTTAATTTACAACATCTTATAAACTGAACCTTAAACCGTAAACAAAACAAGGGCAGTTGGGGTGTTTACAAAGTGAGAAAAAGTCATAAAATATTAAAGAAACTTTAGCACTTAAAACAGCTTTATTAACGAAACCTTATGAATGTAATTTGTTTGCTTTTCAAAAAGAAAATGTGAAACAATAATAAAGCACAAGTTTAGGAAATTTACTTGAATATATGCATATACTAATCAAAATTTATGTCTACAGTTTGTTTTTTATGGTTATTAGCTGTCTATATATATTTATTAAAAAATTTTTCTCTACATTCCAATACTAATAATGGGTGATTTTATAAGAACTATCGGAAATTTAAAAAAAAGCGTCCCAAGCGTGAAATAAACTGTTCACCGAACTCGCCTCTCAATTGGTCCATTGTTTCGCGTGCTGTGTGGCATGTGGCACCGTCTTGTTGAAATCACATGTCATGCAAGTCAAGCTCTTCCATTTTGGGCAAAAAAAAGTTTGTTATCATCGCACGGTAGCGCTCACCTCACCATTCACAGGAACGTTGTGATTCGCATCATCTTTGAAGAAATACGGCCCAATGATGCCGCCAGCCCATAATCCGCACCAAACGGTTGTTTTTTGTGGATGCATTGGTAGCTCTTGCAATGCTTCTGGCTGCTCTTCACTCCAAATACGGCAGTATTGCTTGTTCACGTATCCATTCAACCAGAAATGAGCCTCGTCGCTGAACACAATTCTTCGATAAAAAAAGTGGATCTTCATCTAACTTTTCAAGAGCCCATTCACCAAAAATTTGGTGTTGTGATAGGTCGTTTGGCTTCAATTCTTGCACCAGCTGTATCTTATAAGGCTTCACACCCAAATCCTTCCGCAAAATTTTCCACGTAGTGGAGTAACAGAGGCCCAATTGCTGCGAACGGCGCCGAATCGATAATTCACGGTCATCACCAACACTGGCCGATACGGCTGCGATATTTTCTTCAGTTCGCACTCTACGTAAGCGTGTTGGTGGTTTAATGTCCAACAATGTAAATTTGGTGCGAAATTTTTTTACAATAGCCCGAATAGAAGCCTCAGTAGGGCGATTAAACTGACCATAAAATGGAAGAAGCGCGCGATGAACTTTCTTAACAGAGCACGCATTTTGGTAATAAAATTCAATAATTTGCAAGCGTTGTTCGTTTGTAAGACGATTCATGATTAAATTATAGACCAAACTGAAGATGTTTGACAGTGACACAAGATACAAAACGTGTGTGAGCTGTCAAAACTAGTGCTGCCAAAAAGATAATACCAAAAAAATCACTCGTTATATATAAACATATTTTTTATATCAATTTATTGTTCAAGGCAAACTAAGAAAATTTTTTGAGAAATTTTTAAAAACGTTATCTTAATTTTTAAATCGCCATTTTTGTTTTAGATTAAAATATTAAACTTAAATTACCATAAACTGAAAAGTGTTCTCCCATTAGGTTCAAAGTATTTGCAGAAATATTTCGCTTCTATTTTGAGCTCCACAATTGGAATGTTTTCAGTTGAACGACCTGTTTGAAGGCACGTTTGCAGCAGCACATTCTCCAGCACAACAAACGATTTAAATTTATTTTAACAATTTTTACTGCCTTCTTCAGACCGAAAATACTAAAATTTCTTCAAACTGAACTAAAGCAGATACATAATCTTCAATTAAAATTTTTACACGATTCATTGTAAGATTTAACTAAACGTTGAGTGGAATGTGGTGGACTGCTGGCAAACAAAGTTCCTGTTGAACATCCTTGAAAAGCCAAGCTCATTTTCAAGTAACAATCACTTGTGTTTTTCTTAGAACTGTAAATTTTATTTATGATTTCTCATTAATTTCGTATAGCTTAAATTAATTCTAAGCATTCAGCCAGCGGCACACTTACATTCATCAACACATTACAATTCGCTGTATTAAACTTGCCAGAAACACTACAGTACTAAATATCACATTTAAAAAGACTCCTTATAACACTACTTTATACGTTTGTAGCACAAGTGTTCGTATCAATCATATGGAGGGATAATTTTAGAGTATAGAAATGATTTTTGGGAAATCGTTTGAAAAATAAAAGACCCTAAACTAAGCAAACGAATACACATAATGACACAAAAAACACTATGTGATGGTAGTTTCTGTAAAAGGTATGTTTTATAGAAGTACAAAATTTTAAGCCGGCAGAAGGCACCGTGAAATAACTCCCAAATGAAATAACTCCCAATACAATAACTCCCAATGAAACAAGTCCCAAGAAAAATGAAATTATTCCCAAATTAAAAAACCGAAATAACTCCCAACGTCAAATTAAAATAAAACCCAAAAGCTTAACCGTTAATTTAAAATAAAAATATTTTTACAAAAAAAAAAACATGAAAAAAAATCGAGACTGCTCCTTACATGCATGTAAAGAGCCCTCCACAAGGGACTAGGACTAGTCCAACAGTAATTCGAATATCAGGGAAAAATATCCAAAAAAACATTACATCAGACTACTCCCAAACTACTCCACGTATTATTAACACAGAGTTAGTCTTCAAATTGAACCACAGAAACTAGTTTGGAAACTATTTTTAAATTACTCTGATGTAAATACTTCATGGAATACCACAAGAGACTACTTTGAAAACTATAATTTTGTAAAAATTTTTAGAACCATTTCGAAAACAAACGTAAAAGAAAAAAAAAATGATTAATATTAAGCGTTTTAAATTAGTACACAGAAAAAATTATAGTAAAAATAAAATTTAAAAAATTTTTTGTCTGAAAACTAATTGAATGCATATACATAAATATCAAAAAATTAACCTTGGATATCGTATTTTGTTGTTGTTTAAAAAAATAGTTAAATTTTTGGTTTGTACATTTGTACAACGAGTTCAAGTTTTTTCCCTTCTTAAGTTTTTTCTTAAGAAGGATTTTTTACAATACAAATTTGCTGTGATCAATAATTATTGATTGAAGAAGACAAGAAAAATAATAATCAAATTTTTAGCTGGGGGACAACTAGCTGTTTCGTAGTCGCTACACTATTCATCATGACGTATCATGATCTACTGCTTAACCACTAAACCACCGATCATTTGATTATTTTCTATCTATATTCATCTCATATTGAATCACATATGCATTTTGTTAATTGCCCACATTGTTTGTACAGCGTTTGCTGTCTCAGAAATAGCGGTATTTATTTTTTATTTATTAACATACATATTTTTGTATTTTAATATTCTCCGTACCCAGAGATGTAAATATTAATTTATTGAATTTTTGTTGAACTTTATAATTTTTTTTTTTAAATAAAATTTTTGTGGTTTTCGATCAATAGTTTGCGATCAATAAATAAGTAGTTGCTTTCGATCAATAATTATTTTTACTTAACTTTTTCGGACTTTAAAGGTCCGCAATTAAACAATTTATTAATTAATTCAACGAATTTCATTATTGAACACGAAAAAAATGTTTTCTGTGTAATTTCTTTACAGCAAGTTTTGTTATAAAATCACTTCAAAACTGAAATGCTAATTGCACGTTATTGCTTTAGACACAGTTTTCTGTTCTTTTGCAAACGTAGAATATGTAACATGCCCCCGATCAGATGAGCCTAATCACATGTAACATTTTAATTTTAAGAAAAGAAAACACCATTAAATATATTCATACAAACTACCATTAAATTATTGCCTTAGATGAAAATTATTTCAATACCTTTTTAGCAAAATAAATGAAAACACGAACACAACGAATAAGGTTTTTCACCTTACCAACATCCAACTGTTTTTGTGTGTGGGAAAATATTAGAATTTTCCATTTTCATCGCTATTTTCTGAGCTTAATCACAGCATTCTTAGCGCTTAGAATTTATCACTCAAACTAATTATATAACATTTTTTTATGAGTACTAAAAATAAAATCATGGCATATTGCACTGAATGAAAGCAGCGGGATACAATTATTCTTATATTACGTTTTCCTTATAAACTAAAAATTTATTAATCAAACTTTTTATTTTATTATTAACTATTGGTGGGTTATTTCATACGAAATAATTACCAAATAAATAATAGAAGTGAAAAGAAAGTCTACCGAATAATAGTGGTTATTATTTTTTATATTATTTTTGGGATATTATTTCACATTTAATTTGGTGGTTTTATTTCCTGGAGAGCTAATGTCTTCCATAACATAAATAAGAATTAGCAGCTGTGCTGCTTATTTTACCTGGTATGAATTCGTCCTGGGTAGAACAACGTTGTTGCAGATTCTGCAATTGCAAATGATATAATGACTCAGACACTTGTTCGCTACACAGTACTAAAATACTTCACAACCTTATTTACACTTAATAACACAGTGTGTGAAAACATTAAACTTGCTTGCTATTCTGACTTATGACTGTCTTGCAAAGTATTGTTGTGTTTCAAATACAAAATATTTGAAATACACAACTTGTAAGTATAGGGTGTTTTTTTAAGCTAGATAGAATTTTAAATTGTAAAAAGTAACACAAAAAATTAAATTTTGATGAAACATTTTTTTTATTTGTTTCAGTATACTCTGACAAATCATTGAATTGAAGCCACGAGACCATTGTATGCGTCGTTCTTTCGCCGATTGGGCTCTAGAGCAGTTGGCAACTGACCCGTTGTTTTATCGCAAAATTGTGTTCAGCGATGAGGCGCATTTTTGGCTTAACGGGTTTGTTAATAAGCAAAATTGCCGCATATGGAGTGAGACCAATCCACAAGAGACCCTACAGACTCCATTACATCCAGAAAAATGCACTGTTTGGTGCGGTTTTCATGCTGGTGGCATCATCGGGCCTTATTTCTTCAAAAATGAGGCCGGAGCTCGCGTTACGGTCAATGGAGATCGTTACCGCACCATGATCAATGATTTTTTGTTTGAAAATATGGATGACATTGATCCGGAGGAGATGTGGTTTCAACAGGATGGCGCTACGTGCCATACGGCGAACGCAACCATCGACTTACTGAAATCAAAATTTGGCGATAAGTTGATTTCGAGAAATGGACCTGTCAATTGGCCTCCAAGGTCGTGCGATTTGACACCTCTCGATTATTTCCTGTGGGGCTACGTGAAGTCACTGGTCTATGCTGATAAACCAGCAACAATTGACGCCTTGGAGGCCAGCATTGTTCGTGTTGTTCGTGACATACGGCCAGCAGTGCTCGAAAAAGTGGCCCAAAATTGGACGTCCAGAATGCGCTTCGTCAAGAACAGCCGCGGTGCCCATACGCCCGAAATCATTTTCAAATGTTAATGTCACATATTGATCTTTCGAATAAAAAAAAATTTTGATTACAATTTAATTTTTTGTGTTATTTTTTACAATTTCAAGTTCTATCGGGCTTAAAAAAACACCCTATATTTTATAATCTTATATTTGAAATACGCAGCTAAGAAGTATTTTGTATCTTGTATTTGAAATACATTAGATGAGTATTTTGCCCAGCCTGAATATACCAAATGATGATTCCGATGTATTGGATGATAGCAACGTAATCGAAAGACTTAAATTCTGAAGACTTAAAACACTTGACTTGCTCTGCAGAAAATAAATAGAAAAATTCTAATGTTATTGTATCACAATTCAAAAAGTAAATATTTTTTCGCATATTTTAATAGATAATATAAAATTTTAAATAATATGTAATTTTCCTACTGCCTTATTTATAAAAAAAAAAACTTTCATGTTTATCAAGCTGTTATTGTACTGATTTCCATACAAAATTTGTGCAATAAAAGCTTAATAAACATGAAAAATTTTTTATAGAATTTTAATTATACAATAGATCTTAAAAAAAAAAGAAATTATGAATGTGTGTTTGTTTGTGTTTTATGTTTTTAGTTTTATCTTATTTGCATGAATGTGCTTATACATTCATAGCAAGTAGATCAACGGCTGCACACTGGATTAGATGTGAAAAAAATGCATATCAACATTTCTTTTTTGAAGAAATTTAAAATTATTTTTTTGTTTATATATACGATATTAATTAACTAGTTGTGAGTTCGAGTGCAACTTTAGTCGAGTCCAACTTCAGTCAGGAAGAAGGATTATTTTTTATTTAATTATGCTACATACAATTCTGTTTTGTTATAATTCATAGAGAATAAAAATACCAAAACTAAAAACAAATATTTTTAAAAAATTTATCCTGATCCTAATTACTTGACCTTTTTTTTAATTAAACTGAAATGTTCTTTAAGCTTGAGGCCAGTTTTGTTTTTTATATAAAAAATGGTTTAATTATATTCGATATGAAGTCTTCCTTCGGAGGACTTCCTTAGATACTTTTTTTAAGTGATACTTTAAGTGATACCTTAGATACTTTTTTTAAGTGATTTCAATCCGAAAGGAGTTATGATTTTCATTACTGCAAAAGTGCATTTTCATTTGTGAAATTTTTGCAATTTGGTTTGCTTTTTCTAGCAAAAACTGGCAGAAAACTTGAAAAGGAAACATTTTTTTATTTCTTATCGCTAGATACACAACATATAATCTAAAACATAACAGCAATAAAAAATCATAACTACAAAATGTTACTTCAGTCTTACTTTTAATGTTGCTCTAGTTTTCTTTACTTATTGCTTATATTTTCCTCTAATAAAAACAAACTTCTACTTTTTTGAGTTTTTTTGCTTAGAACTAAATTTAATAGGGGGGATTTATTGTAGTTGCTTTAAATTTGGTGTTGTATGAAAATTAAATTGTTGCAAAAAATAAAAAATAACAATAATATAAAAGCAAAAACATTTGAGGTCACATCTCAATAAAAACAAAAATTATAAAAGCAAAATGTTTAAAAATAGTTTTATTAACATTTTTTGCATTGAAATATTAATTGAATTTATGATGGGAAGTTTGAAAGCGTTTTGTGTGGCGTATGAGTGATTTTTAGCTTAATAGTTCATGAGCAGTGTTGCCGGTAGTACAAATTGTTTGCACACAGTCAAGACCTACAAATTACACAAAATTCGAAAAATTGCACAAAATTTATTTTTTTTTTTTTTAAACAATATAAAAATTAAAATAGAAAAAAATACAACAAAACAATTTAAAATTGTAATAACAATAACATATCTGTTAATTTTTCCTTTTTTTAAATTGTTCAATTAAAAAAAATTTTCAGTAAACTTAAGATAACAAAAACATAAATACAATAAAAATCTATTATAATCTTCTTTTACGATTCCTCCATTGGTTTTTGCTAGAGAAAGTATACAAAAAAATTTTCGGCGATAATTTTTAACCGACCAAGGGAATAAATATATATATACAGTCATGTCACAGTGCTCGGTTCCGTTCGGAAATGGAATTGAATCCTTTTTTTTTTTGGTCTTTCGAAAAACTAAGTACTAAAAAATTTGAAAACTTTTCGGAATCAAAGAATTTCTAATTTAATGTATGAATTTATATTCCGTTTTAAAAATTATTGCATTCCGAAAAATCTTTTCGGTTTTTGTCTTTTTAGAAACTGAAGAGCAGATTTCAATTTATTTTTAAATGGAGTTTATAATATGTCAGATAATATTAAAATTGGGAACTTATCATTAATTTATATATTAACTATAGCTAGACTATTAATATATTTGACATGGCTAATAAAAATTATTAAAGGTTTGTTGGGCGTTTTTTGCGGCGCAAGGGGGTGGGGATGTCTGTATACATCGACACAGAGTCATTACTTCATTATGTCGGTCTGATCACACCTTAGCCTTTCCTTCTGGGGATAACAATGCTAATACGGTCCAATGGTAGATATTTTTTAAGGTTTATTGAGCAATTGTTGCATGAAATTTTGGTGTTCTTTTAAATTTTGACTTCTAAAAATATTAGGTATACAACTTTGCTTCCACCGTTTTACAATAGATGAAAAATAAATAGATCGTAGATGTTACACAATAAGCATAGATATTTGTATACGTAACGCCATCGAAATATTAGTCGACTTGTGTCTGGATCTGCATTCTTTGCCATTTGCGGGGGATTTAAATTTTCTGCTTTAATGTGAAGAAATTTTGCGGCTAAGGCTCCTAGAATGCTCTCACATACCAAAATGGTGAGGCCGCTTTTAATGAAAAAACATACCGCGAGTGGTTTTAACGCTTCAAGAATGTGGTTTTGACGTGGAAGACCAATAGGCGGTGACAGAAAGAAGGTATTTGAAGATGAAGAATTGACGGCATTACTTGACCAATACTCGTGTCAAATGCAACACGAATGGGCATGATCATTAGGAGTGACGCACTCAGACAATTAAAACTGTATGGAAGTTATAGCAATGATTCAGAAACAAAAAAATTGGGTGCCGTACGAGTTGAAGCCGGGAGATGTTGTACAACGTTTGTTTGCTTTTGTATAGCTGTTTACAAGGGAAAAACGGAAGAGGCATCAAAAATACAATTAAAGTGTTTAATTCACCAAGCGATATGAGAGTCTGGTTTGCAGACCCAATACTTGATGACTTGAACTGAACTACTTTGGAGTTAATAGTTTTATCAATTGAATGTTTGTACGACTATAAATAAATAAACTCGCTCGCAGCATAAAAAGTATCGGTTCGTATTTTGGCTTATTCCTCATCGGTTATAACTTGTTTGCTACCTTGTTTGAGAAAAAAAATTTTGTTGTTAAGTTTCCCGCTTAAGCGTCTAGTTATTTTACAGAACGCTTTGTCGCCAAGTCTTAGTTTCGACAATGTTTTGTTCCAGTTATCATTGCGGGTGACTTTAATCTTGAAAGTAATTGAAAAATTAGTTGCCGTATAAGTTGAAGCCGAGATACGTTATATTGCGTTTGTTTGTTTGTGTACAGCTGCTTCAGGGCAAAGCCAGCAAGGACGTCAAAGACCAACATGGTGGTGCCAGAGTGACGCTTTTTGAAGATGCAGAATTGACGGCATTATTTGATCAATATTTGTGTCAAACGCAAAAGGAATTATTGGAGGAATCATTTGAAGTGATGAAACAAACCATTTAAAAGCGCCTGAAAATGATGGAAAAATTGGGTGCCGTACAAGTTAAAGACGAAAGATTTTGCACAGCATTTGTTTGCTTGTGCACAGCTGCTTGCAATGCAACGACGGAAGGGATTTCTATATCGCATTGTAACTGTGTAAGAAACGGGTCGGAAGCTTATGATTCTTCCACGTCGACGGCCAACAGAAATATTCACGTTTCCAAGGTCATATACAGTATTTGGTGCGACCAGTTCAGCACAGTGTATTATCAGTTGTGAAATCCGGCTGAAACAATCGAAAGCAATTTATGCGTTTGAGCCGAGCATTGATAGAAAACCGGCCGCAAAAGAACGAAGGATGTTATAAAGTGATTTTACAGCATGACTATGGTCGACCCTATGTTGGTCAAGAAATACTTGGAAACGTTGAAATGGGACGTCCTACCCTGCCCGCAGTGTTCTTCAAACGTTGCTCCTTCGGCCTTTATTTTGCTTCTATTCAATGACATACAGCACTCCCGGTCTTATGAAGAAGTGAAAAATTCCATAAATTTATTGATCGCTTCAAAAGATGCCCGGTTATTGCAACATGAGTTTCGTACGCTGCCTGTAATATGAAAGAATATAGTGGCCAATGATGGACAATACTTTGAATCATAAATTCATAAGCAATTTTTACAACAGAGGCTTTAATTTCTGGAAATATAAGGCGAAAGCAAAGCTTTGAACCTACAAATAGAGAAAAATTTAAGTTTGTTTTATGTTTTACATTGTCAAACTTAAGCTTTTGCACCTAATCCTACGCATATAAAATGTCTTTTCCTTACCAACTCCCTGTCTCCTCTTTGCTTTAAAATTTAATTTCTTGTAAATTACCATAAGAAAGATTGTAATTACATTTCTTGGAAAAAGTCAAACAAAAGTGGAAAAAGTGAATGTATAAAAGAAATAGACAGAGTAATTAATTAAAATGTTCTATATGCAAACAAACACAATTAACGTATGAACAAACACTCACGCACACATAAACACTTATCAATTTAAATTAATATTAGAAGTGATAGAAGTTGTGAAAAAAAAAATGTTCTTAAGTGGCTGAAGTAATTGAAATGAATTAAAATGTTGCTTGAGAGAAAGTGGGAGCGAGAGAGAGCTATTTTTTATTAAAGCTTTAAGTGAAATAAAATTCAAAATATTCTTTATTTTTATTGACTTTAACTTTTTTCAAAGATATTTTAAACAAATTTTACTCTTAGGTGGTATTTTATTAGTACTTGAAACAAAATAATTATTTTTATGTACGAATTATTTCCGTTTTTTTTAAGTAACTAGTAAATTGTTGCCCAGTATACCACAGCCATTCAATTTGTTTAATATAATAATGCTGTGATTGATTAATGCTTTTGATAAGATTTATTTGTCTTTTTTTCTCTATTATAAACCATATGAAACAATGAATCACCCAAAACATATCATTTACTCAATCGTTACAGCTAATACTGATTTAATAATGAACATTATTGCAACTTTTTACAATTTCATTATTAGTTGAACTTGTAACGTGTAAAAGCAATTATTCAAATTCAATGTCACCAAAGTTATAATAATTTTTTTATTAGTATTTTAGTAACCATATTTCTGCTTTTGCTGGACACTTTTGACATATAACTTTAATATTTTAATGCAAAATCAATTAATTTGTTTATTTATTTGTTTAGTTAAGTCTATGGAAACATTCTTTGCAGATTATTTTAACATTTGAATGCCATAAAAATAAGACTTTATAAAATGAACATTACTGATTGAACCTGCTACTTGTTTCTATATTAAACGACAAATAGAATAAAAATCTAAAAGACAAAACCCAAATTACTCGTATAAAACAAACAGCCATGTTCTGAGAAATGCGTGATCCGAAATCCGAAAGCGTTCTGAAAATCGTTTAATTCACTTTTAGGTTTAATACAGAACGCGCGTTTTTCTGGCGTTTCGGAGTTTGCTTGCGAAAAAAATTCAACATGTATATTACATATGTACATTAGAGCAACTCAAGCTGTACGGAAAAAAAATTCGTGCAAGGTGTACGCCTCTCAAAATGCTGGTATTTTTTTATAATGACATTCGAAATATTTCGACTCTAGCTTTGACGTTGCGTGCACTGGACCATTTTAAAATAGGGTCTGTTTTTGCATGTTTTGTCAATTTGAGAATTTGTTTTATTACCAACATATACAATATGGGTATCATAAGAAAGATTTTTAAGGTGCATCTGACTGCATATTCAATTTGTCTAAGGACGATCTATTCACCGTGTAATATACATTTAATATGCAAAAATCTAAATTATTTACATAGAAAGATGATGTATTTGGCAAAAGAAAAAATTTAATACGCATATTGCCCTATTTAAAACGAAGGGTCGCCACCAGTGATCTGCACCGGTGCACTGCAACCATAAATACACCAGTACATGTATGATATTCCTTGTACAAATTATATATGTATATAGTTGGAGCCGTAATAAAACCTTTCTTATGATACTCATGTCTTATATCTTGGTAGGGAAAAAGATTCTCAAACTGACAAAGTATGCAAAAATAGACCCTTTATTAAAATGGTTCTGCACACGAGAGGTCAGAGCTGGAGGCGAATTATTTCATGAGCCATCTGAAAAAAGACCAAGGTACATCGAATGTACATGTGTATGTAGTAGTTATATAAAACGAAAACAAATTGATAAGAAATAAAAAAAAATTTTTTAAATAATATTTTTGAATGAAAATGTGTGAAATTCTTCTAAATTTTTACTGTAATAAAAATAAAATTTTTTATATTTTAATTGTGAATAATTTTCTTTCCTTTTGCAGGATTAGTTTAAGCAAATTCAATCAGTTCACTTCAATATACAAATGCGAGTTGAAGGCGCCAATTTTAAGCTACATGCGTTTACCAGAACACTTATTTGGCGATTTCAAATCGCAAAACCATACGTCGTGCGTTATAAGTTTGTCAGACCACGCAATCTAAAATGCCAAATCGAAGCGATTTGTGTTTCTCAGAACATGCCTGAAAAACTATTAAAAATATTACTCATGGCTGCTCAGTGCTCATAAATATTCATATTAATATCAATCATTGTATTTACATGCAACCTATAATTAATACTAAATATGCAATTGTTAATCAATTGATAAATTATATTCACTTACATCGAATTCCTTTAAATTATACGTAAGTACATATACACACATAAATGTATGAATATACTTGTGTATGTATAGGTATATTTAAATGTGTTTATTCAGTCAGAAATAGGCATGCATGCGTACACAATGTATTATATGTACATATGTATATGTGTGTGTATGTGCATGTGTTTGTTTCCCTTTATGGTGTTTTAATGCGGTATGCTTCACTATAATTTTATTATTTAATAATATTTGATGTCATTAATTAAAGCTATACTTGATATCACTTTTATTTAGTTAATTGGTGTTTTATTAATTATTTTATGTGGAATTAATTAAAGGTGGACGAACACTTTTTGTAAGAATGCACTTGAAAGGAATACTTTATGTAAACTTTATGCAGTCGACAAAAGTTAATTAATACAAAATTATGGTTTTTCAAACTTATATTAATTAAATAAGAAACCAAAACTATAGATATCACTGGAATATTTACAATTACAAATTTCTCTTTATTTAATGTAATTTTGGCATCATGTTTTGTTTACAGACCAAAGACATCTTCTTTTCTCCAACTTGCATTGACTGATAATTACCAGAGAACGAATTTCATTGAAATGTCCAAACTAAGCTGTCAATGACATGGACATAAAATGCTTTATGTGACTTGTTAAGCCAAAGTGCTGTACATAACATGGACAAGGAGACACAGAGAAAGAGATGGAGAAAGAATGTGAGAAATTAAATTTATACAATCTAACTTTAACAAAGAGCAAAACTGATTGAAGATTAGTTATTATTTAAAACCATACAGTTCAATAAGATAGACAAAATGTTTTCAATGGTGTATGCATATACATGTGAGCTGGTTTCTCTTCAAGTAGTTTAAGTCCACTGTTTAAAAACTAAAGCATTACACACATTCGAGACAGCAGCTACCGACTACAAAAGCTCAAAATTAAAATACACGCGTTTTTATGAGAATAAATATATTGACGACAGCACAACTACACGACTACATGACCACCGTTGTGGCTGTCGCCAAATTAGATTTATTTCTTTTTGTTGTCCCCCAGCTAAAGATTTGATTATTATTTTTCTTGTCTTCTTCAATCAAAATTATTGATCACAGCAGATTTGTATTGTAAAAAATCCTTCTTAAGAAAAAAACTTAAGAAAGAAAAAACCTGAACTATAACCCGTTCTACAAATGTACAAACCAAAAATTTAATTTAAAAAAATTATAAAAGTTCATCAAAAATTCAATAAGATTTATTTCTATTTTTGTTGGCTACAAAAGCTTTGTTAGTGATGTCAATGTACCAAGCAAAGTCAAATAAATTAGCGCTTCGAAAAGAAATTCACAAAATGTATTCATAAAAATGGTAAACAGTTTGTAAAGATGGAATGTAGTGAACTGTATGGAATGGATGAATAGGCTGGCAGATCTGGAAACTCGTAACTTCTCAGTGAAGGAGAATACCAGGATTGGGATGATGAAATGTGATGAAAAGAAAGACGAATAGGTTTTTCTTATAAATAAATCTTTATTTCAGTACAATTCATTACCATGTGGTTTGACGGTAGGGAACAGAAGCCCCTAAACTTAGCGGAAATGAATATTTGTGACAATATTGTAAAACGTTATTATAAGATATAACGGCAAGAAAACAGTGTTGGGAATAGTTGCGTACTATTCAGCTTTTATTTATATGAACGTTACAATAATATTCGAATAAAAACCGAAATGTTAAATTTTAGGTAAAAGCCAGACTTCTGGCATGAACACAGTTATTCAAATTATTTTTAGAGAAAACACGACAAAACTGTATTCTTAAAAGAATTTTAAGTTAAAATGTCCTGTTTAAAACTCTTTTCAGTCAACGGTTTTTAAAACGCACCCATTTTTAAGACAATTTTAAGGTGATATTAGTGTTTTTAGCTATTGTTTTTTATATTTTATATATTGTGAAGTCTTATTTAAATCTAAAAATTTGGTTATTATCATATATACAATGTTTTTCATAAAAATAATTGTTAAAAAGTATCTTTTGAATGTCTGATAATTTTAGTTTTGTGTATTTATTAAAAGAAAATACGGCCTAAGAGAAGAAGTAATCGATTTTAGATTCCTGACAGGCAATTACGCTTAATACACTTTATCCCTTTTTCATTTCATTATTACTAAGATTTTGTTTATTAATTCGTAAAATATGTAATGTACATTAGTGATGTTTAAAAAAACGAAACAGTAAAAAAAATCTTTAATTGTTAAATACTCGTAACTAAAATACATAACAACAAATTTTCATGTCTGCAAAAAGCAGTATGATAGTTTTTCGTTTATAACAACTAACCAGAAGTTTCGTATAGAGTAGCGCACTGCGTTTTATTTGCACTTTCCGTAAACCGAAACAAAAATTTATGCTCTCCTTTGTTTGTTAGTGTTTTATTTATTTCTTTTTATACCCTTCACAAAAATGTAAAGGGTATATATAAGTTTGTGATTCCTTTTGTAATTTCTACAGTTTTTTTGCGACCCTATAAAGTATATATATTCTGAATCAGAATTAATGGAAAAGTCGATTAAGCGATGTCCGTCTGTCCGCTGTTGAAATACCGTTTCTGAGAAAACCATTAGACTGAGAAACTTTTTTCGTTCACCATTCTTTTACCCCATCGATTCATGGGTTTGCTATTGAAGTTCAGTATTATCGGTCCACGTATAGCTGAGATATATTCAAAATTCCGAAAAAAGGCATTTTTTTTTTTGCAGTTTTGTATGAAAATTTTTGAAAACAAAAGCTGTTTGTTTTGCTTCAAACTTCACACACTTATTAAGCATGGTGACTTAAAGGCAAACATTTTTTTTTTTCAGATATCGGTTAATATATACCCGAGATATAGCCCAAATCAAATTTTTAATGAAAATGTCGCATAGGCGAAGCTAAACAACTTTTTTTTTTGCTTAAAAGTAGTTCTGGTAATAAAATAAGGTTATAAAAATATCGAAAATGAAAATATCCGATAGCGGTTCATATATACCCCAGATATATCATGAATCGGGTTTTTCATGAAAATGTCCCGTAAGTAAACTTAAACAACCTTTTTTGCTCAAAGGCAGTTCCAGTAATAAAGTAAGGTTATATAAATATGGAAAATGGAAATTTCCGATATCGGTACATATATACCGGAGATATAGCCTAAACCGCGTTTTTATACGTGACTATTGTGAAGGGTGTTTTAGATTCGGCCCAGCCGAATTTACCACACTCTTACTTGTTGTTATTATTATTGGAACAATAATTTTTGGATACACCTAAACTTCTTTTACGTACGAAAGTTTATTATTCCAAATAAAAAACGTTTAATAATAGTTATTGCCAAAAGATACTTCCACAAATAGGTTTATAAATAATAGAGTTATATTTTTTTTTTTTTTTTTTAAGCATTTTTTTATTTATTGAATCTTCAAAATGAACTTACAATAAGTATTCAAATCTTAATACTAAATTTAAAATTAAAAAATGTAATTCTTAAGTCCGGCCAATGCTAGACAAAAAGTTTTATTATGCGGGAGCTATTTCGGTAAAATCACCTATTGAGCAATCTGATGGTGGCAGCGGTATCCCTTCTTTTAAGCCGAGTGTGGCCGCCAAAATTAAGTATATTGCGAGCAAGAGGGTTTGGATGAAGTTCCAGTTTACTGATATACCTTGTCGCGTACTTAGAAAATTTCTCTTTTACCAGCGGAACACTCAGATCGTTATGAATTCGTGAGTTTTTTACGTACCATGGAGCTGCAGTAATCGTTCGTAGAATTTTGTTTTGTCGCCTTTGGATTTTTTCAATGTTTGACGCTGAGGCGGTGCCCCATAACTGAATTCCGTAGCACCATATAGGCTTTAGTATTGCGTTGTATAACAAAAGTTTGCAATCTAATTTCAGTGTCGAATTTCTGCCCATAAGCCAATTTAGCTGCGCTGCTTTTAGTTTTAACTGAGTGACCTTTGCTTCAATGTGAGACTTCCATGTTAGCCTACGGTCCAGGTGAATACCAAGGTACTTAACTTCGTTGTGCTGCGGAATAGGTGAGTTGTTAATTTGGATAGGCGGACATGTTTGCCTACACAGTGTGAATGTAACATGAGTACATTTCCGTTCATTAACTTTGATTTTCCAAAGTTTTAGCCATTTCTCTAATATTGAAGTATATTCCTGTAAATTTCGTGATGCTAAATGGTGGTTTTCATGAACACTCAAAAACGCTGTGTCATCTGCAAAGGTAGAAGTGTGGATTCCAGATGTCGTTGGCATGTCAGAGGCGTAAATCAAATATAAAGTAGGCCCCAGTATGCTGCCTTGGGGAACTCCTGCCTTGATTGGCTGAGTTGGGCTAATAAAGTCGCCTTCTCTGATAACAAACTTCCGCCCGTATAAGTAGCTTTCCAGAAGCTTGTGTGTATTTGCAGGCAAATTTAGCTTTATTTTGTGCATTAAGCCGTCGTGCCACACTTTATCAAACGCTTGAGAAATATCAATGAAAAGAGCTGAGCAGTACTTCTTCGCCTCAAAGGTTTGTCTTATGACATTGACTAGTCTGTGCGTTTGTTCTATGGTGCTATGCTTAGCCCGAAAGCCAAATTGATGATCAGGGATGCATCCCACATTGTTCAATATTGGACTCAACTTCGCCATTAACAATTTTTCGAATAGTTTTGAAATTGTTGGTAAAAGACTTATTGGTCTATATGATTCTACCTTAGTCAGATCCTTCCCTGGCTTGGGTATCATAGTAATCATTGAGACCTTCCACTCTGCAGGATAATACTCAAGGCGTAAAATGGCGTTAAAAATAAAAAGTAGAACCCTTCTAGCTACACGAGGTAACTGTTCAAGCATTTTACCAGTAATTTGATCAATGCCTGGAGCTTTCCTGGGGTTTGTATTACCGATAACGTTTTCGACATCTTGAAAATTAAATCTCAAAGACACAGGAGGTCTAACAACATATGGTGGTAATTCCGCTGTATTATTCTCTGAATCATTTGTGATAAAAACGTTTCGCAAATGATCGACATACAACATTCCCTTTTCAGAATCGCTTCTTGCCCAGTCGCCAGTTGAATTTCGCAAAGGTGGCTTACCTATTACGGGTCTTTTTAAACCTTTTGTCGCTTTCCACAAAGAATAATCAGATTGAGGGGTACCATCAAGGCTTTCCAAATATGTTTTAAGGGAAGCCATTCTATGGACTTCAAGCAGATTTCTTAGCTGAGTTATGCATTCCCGTAGCCTAGCTTTAAGCTGGGGCGACCTGCGAAGTTGCCACTCTCTTCTGACTCTTCTTTTTTCTGACAGAAGTTGCTCAATTTCAGATGAATAAGTTCTATTGCTCTCATTTCTAGGTCTTAAATGACTAGTGGTAGCATGCTGTACGGCCAGTTTGAGGTTTTCAGAAAAATTGTTAATTGACCCATCAATATCCTCAGGCGTTCTCAAGGCGATATTTTCAGTACAATGTGTGCTCAAAAATTTTTTGTACTTTAACCAATTAACTCTATTGACAGTCAACGGTGAGCTAATCTCTTGCGGGAACGAAACAGAGATTATAGTGGGAGAGTGATCTGATGACAAATCTAATGAAGGCTCCACATGCATCCACTCTAAAGGAAAATTTTTCGCAACTCCAAAATCTATAACGTCTGGGATCTTTCGTCGGTCTGTCGGCCAATAAGTGGGGTGTCCGCTTGAAACCACATCTAAGCCCATTTTGGAAACGGTGTCAAAAAGCACACGGCCTTTCGAGGTAATTAAGCGTGATCCCCAAAAAGTGTGTTTAGCGTTATAGTCGCCAGCCGCTAAAAATCGAGGCCCAAGTGATATGAAAAAATTTGAATATTGGCTTTCTGTTATTGAAAATCGGGGCGGTGAGTAAATCGAGGAAATAACGATTTTTTCATGAAAATATTCAATGCATATATTAGTTGCTTGGAGATACTCCTCACATGTCTCGTTCATTATTTAAATTACTTTAATATTCAAATAGTCCATTGCATTTTCTTGGTTTTTTCTTACTCTTCAACTAGGTGATAGCTTTAGAAACAGCTAAAAAAATTATAAGTGGCACCATTGAAATGCAAAAAATCAGCTGTTTATATTTCAGAAGTTTTAATTTTAATTGTGGATCTTGGTTGTGAATGGCAAATATTTAATTTTTTAATATTTATATATGTTATTACATCGAAACCTAAGTAGCTCGCACTATTTTAGCAATAGCTACTATAGAATTTTCTAAATTTCCCTCAGTCATTTTGTATGCACAAAAAGCTTTTTAGTGTTTAAAAGGAGATAAAGAAAACAATATCAGCGGTTTATTATGTAGCTGCTGCCTTCAATATAATTATGTAGCTGGCTACAGGCTACATTTGTGTGTTCGTGTAGCCTGCTGCCTCGAATGTGTTTAGTGCTTAAGTAATTTTAATTAGCTTCATACGCTTTTTCTCTATAGTTACAATCACAACTTAAATAGTGTTTTATTTTGAAATAAAATAAACAAACACAATTTTTTTGTACAGAGCTGTCGCACAAATATTTTTTTTTTTTTTGATAAGGCCATTCCTAATAGTCATAATTAAAATATTAAAAAAGGAGTTATTACACACTGCCCAAAACTATTATATAGTAATAAAAGATTGCCGAAAAATAGAGGCTAACGAAATGAAAAGACTTTGTCTCAACCACATCTCTAGTATCAACAGTCAATATCAAGTTGTAGCCAGTTTACGTAAAAACTCAAATGAAATAATTTTTTTTCTCATTCATTTATTTATTGAATCTTTACAAAGTGAACTAACAATAAGTATTAAAATCTTAATACTAAATACATAAAATTAATTAGGTCCAGCCAATGCTAGACAAAAATGTTTTATTTTGAACGGTCAATATCGGTAAAATCACCTATTTAACGTTCTGATGGTGGCAAGGGTATCCCTCCTTCTCAACCGAGAGTGGCCTTCAAAATTAAGTATATTGCGTGCAAGACAATTTGGGTGAAGATCCAATTTACTGATATACCTTCTCGCGAACTTTGAAAATTCCTCTTTTACCAGCGCAACACTCAGATCTTTATGAATTCATGAGTTTTTTACGTACCATGGAGATGCAGTAATCTTTCGAAGAATTTGATTTTTTGGCCTTTGAATTTTTTCAATGTTAAATGTTTCAATGTTCTAACATTGAAATGAAATAATGACTCACACATTTGTTCGTTATACAGTACTTAGATAATTCATAACTTTATTTACACTTGATGCCACTGTGTATCAAAACACATGACTTGCTGACTTTGATTTATGACTTTCTTGCACAAAGCTTAAAAATAAACTGACTCGTTGCCGCCGACCTGCCTGCTATTTATACTTCCTTATCATTTTCTACAGTTATCAAGATCATTTTAGCCATTCATAATTTATGCATGTACACATTCATACACATTCCTCCGAACAATAAGCAAGGGTTTTTGTAACGGTGTAAGATGTACTTCACGCCATTCAATCTCCTCACTATTTATACCAGCCACATCCGATCGAAAATGGAATACAAGTCTCATGTTTGGGCCGGTGCCCCAAAGTCTATTTTGGGGTTACTCGACTGTGTGCAGGAGATGGTGAAGAATCTTAGTTACCCTAACGAGCTCTATTGACTCACTGGGGTAGCAACGCAGTGTGTGTTACTATGCTCTGTACGTTACCCGATGTGTTCATCGTACAGAGCTCATCGATTTGTGGTCGATTGCCCGTACACTGTATATCGTACACCGTATTGCAGAGAAAATTAGTTTTTCAGCCGTACGCTTCGACTATGGAATAAGTTGACTACAGACGTATCTTATGTCTGTTACAACGTTGGAAAGTTCAAGTCAAATGTTCACAAACACTACTCCCTCTTTCCTCTTCCTCCCAACCTATTTTCCTAGTTCTGGTACAATGCACTGCATATGTAGGGGTAATCCACTGAGTGTTGGTCCAAGATAAAAAAAAAAAAAAATTCAAGCACTTTAGTGCTGGCACAAAGAATACTAACTGGACGGAAGTCAGCAGAAGATTTTCGGGTTTTGACTTTCGCAACGGGTATAACTCTCGCGATCTTCCAAAGTTTAGGGAACACTGAATACGTAATAATAGAGTTAATTAAATAAGAAAAATATTCTGAAATAAAAGGAAAAATAAGCTTGAGAAATTTAAGTGGAATAATTAATGTTCGGAGACACACTGTTGTGTAATCAGTTGTTGTGTAATCAGTTGTGCCGATTAATAAATGACCTGAACATTTCAGTTTCATGAGTAAACGAAATGAATGAATGTACTGAACGAAAGTGACCGGCTACTAAAATAAACAACCTGGCATAGCTCTAATCACATGTATTTTTTTGGTAGAATTTTCGAAAAAAATTTCAAAATTTTGTTTTACTTTTATTTGAAAAGCAAAGAAGTCTACGTTTTTCTTTTGAGAAATTTACGCACAGGAAGCGAAAGACAGGTGTGGTTATACCACTACTCTATTAACGCTGCCTTAGTTTAGTTGAAATTTATTTGGCTTTTGTTTTTATTTACAAAAGAAATGTTTATCAATACGACATTCTCTTGTTCTCTTTGTATAAGTTTTCTTTATCCTAATTTTTCGACCTTTTTCTTAAATTAAGATGTAATGTTCTTCGAGCTTGAGGTCTTTTTTATAAAAAATTTTTTTTTGTTTAATTGTTTATTTAATTCAATATTTCGTCTTCCTTTGGAAGACTTCTTCAGGAAAATTTTTTTGATTTTTTGTTTATAAATTATTTGAAAGGAAAAAATAAAAAATATTGCTAATATTATATTTATTTTATTTTATTTATTAATTTATTCAATTAAGACAATAATCCAATTGGGCCAAACTTACTTAAAGATATAATTTGGCTATAATCCATTATATAAGCAATAACATGAAATTAATTACAAAAATGTAAGTGTAAAATATATATAAATCCATAAAATTTGCATTATTTATTAAATTATAACAAATTCTTTTATAATTTATTGCATAATTTATTTTACATTTAAAAAAAAAAATTTTAAGTATCCAAAAATACTTCCCCCCCTTCTGCACTACCAATGAGAAAGTGTGGATCACAGAAAATAGCAGAATAAATTTAGAGTCTCGACTTTTTTAAATTCGAAACGGATTTTGAAAACTGCCTTTCTTCATAAGGAATTCTATGATTCCACAGACGCGTAACCTTAACTACAAAGTATCTATTCATGACCAAAGATGAAAATATTGGAATGTTCAGAGCATGAATACGTCATGAAGAACCAAAACTAAATTTTTGGAGAAAATAAGCGTGTGATCCAAATATAAAAATTTTGTACAATTATATAAGCAATCTCAACTTAACATAGTCATCAAAATCACATCCCAACAACTCTATTACGAAAGGCGTTACGTGCCTAAAATCTCTATACTTAAGACCGAAAATTTAACAAGCAACTCTATTAAAACACTATTTTAACTTCACTAAATTGTATTGTGACATTCCAGAAAAAATTTCTAAGCCATACGTAAAAATAGGTAAACATAGCACAAGAGCTATGTCTGAGCAGTCTTGAAGGTATATATACTGGGCATTGGTCAGTTTTAACTAATTTAACTCCAAAATTTTAAATGCTGTAATAGAGTTTCTTTTAATCTGTCATGTTGTTATTGTTCAAGTTTAACTTCCACAAACACTACTCCCTCTTTCCTCCCCATCAATCTATTTTTCTAGTTCCAGTACAATGCACTGCATATCATGGCCATCCTCTGAGTACTGGTCCAAGATAAAAAAAAAAGAGCAACTTGCTTCTTTACTGACTCCGCCAGATATACTGCCATATTGTATAACCGTCGAATCACAAAATTAACTTTAGACATTACATGGCTTAAATGGTTATCAAAACTAAGCTTGTTGTCTATAAAAACTCCTAGAGCTTTATAATAGGCAACAAACTCAATGCACTCATTATTATATTAATAATAATTATAATAATTATTAATAATAATTAAGCTGTGAAAACCACATTGCTCTAGTTTTAGATAGATTAAGTTGCAGCTGATTATGAACCGACCAATTCATAACGCGATCAGCATTGAATATATTCTGAAGATAACTAGTCCCACAGCCATTATCATCACAAAGCAATTGCACATCATCAGCGTAACAATACAGCCTACAAAACTATACCTCCTTAAACAAATCGTTCATGTAAATCATAAATAGTAACGGACTCAAAATAGATCCCTGTGGATCTATTTTGTTGCCGCGAAAAGTATTTTGTATGGAGGACGCTTTGTTGCTGAAATGTGTATATTGAGCTCTTTTGTCAAGAAAGGAAAAAACAAGCTTAACCGCCGCTTAAACTGCTCGTTCAGTTTACGACACAGCATCAAATAGTTCAACGAATCAAAGGCTTCACTAAAGTCTAACAAAACCAACTCAGTATTGAATGGGTTATATAAAATTTCAGTTTACTAATACTTCGGCATATTGTCTCTTATTAATTCTTGACAAGAAAGCAACCACGTAGCATTGGCCATGATAATTTGAACGGCCGATGTTGATTTAGAATAAAAAACAAAGAATTATTGTTATTTTTTTTATTATGATAAAACTGGTATGATTCAATTATATATGGAATAAAATATTGCCCCAATGGCCTCCACGTTTTCTGCGGCACACTTCTCCCCGATGGTGCAAGTTTTCTATAACGCTGAGGCATAGTTGAGGTTCTATGCCCTTAATATGACGAATTATCTCATCCTTTAGCTCTTTAATTATTGCTGGTTCGTTAGAGTACACCGATTTTTTCAAATAGCCCGAAAAAAAACTCCAACGTTGTCGAATCACAGGATCTTGGCGACAAATTGCATCGCCTTTGAATTTGTCGCGCAAAAGAGCCATTCATTCGTTAGCTGTGTGGCAAGCGGCACCGTCCTGTTGAAACCACATATCATCCACATAATATCGTCCCATAAATCGCACCAAACAGTCACTCTTTGGGGGTACTTTGATTTTTCGACAATCAGTTTTGCATTATAATTCACCCAAATGCGGCAAGAATGCTTATTGACGACTGAGGTAAAAATCTGCCTCATCAGTTAAGATGATTTTCTTTGAAAATTTATCACAACTTTCATAATAAACCTAAATAGCTTTAACGTATTGCTCGATTGTATATCTTTCCATGGTTGAAAGTGAATTAGTCTGAAATTGGGAAATGTTAAATGAAATGTGTGTGGTTCACATTCAAAATCGACCCTAAAAATTTAATCATTCTTACGTATTATATATGTATACTCGTACATATCAACACATTTCTATCGCGTATTTGGTTATAATGATAATTAAAACTTCTCATTAACATATTTCCGTTGTTTTTTTTAGCAGCATTTAAAAATAATTACCTGGTATTAGAAGACTCTTTTGCTGTAATTAGAGATTTTCATGATTACGAATCAATATGATAGATAATAAAAAAAAAATAGATATGGAAATGTGATGGACAACTTGTGATAGTGTTCATTAAACATGCAAAAAGATAAACGAGAAAATTAATTTATCTTTTTGAACATCAGTTAAATGAATATTGCAATTTTCAAGTTGGTCGACTTTGGGAATATATAGAAAGGAATTGTAGCAAGTGTCAAGTGTGGTGTTGGAAGGGGAGGAAAAGGATACACTACTCGTATTCACACAGAATTTAACGATTTAAAAAAAAAGTTGTACTTTGGGTTTTGTTATTTTGCTTTGCTTAAAATTTTAGTTAAGCTATCATACAATATTATTAATCTACACAAAAAGAGATGATATAGTTAACAGACATAAACTTCTAGGTGTATCTATCAAGTAGCATTATACAATCTGATGGATTTTAAAAATTTAATTAGTTTTTCGATATTTTTATCTGTTGGTTAGTCAAGTGGATCAGCAATGTTGTCTTTCTGTTTGAAACTTCGGTATAGACGAGTAATTTTTATTTACTCAATTCGTTTTGTTTAAGACTTTAGGAATACTGTTAAGAATGTTTGTCACATTTAACCCAGTGTGCAGCTGTTGATATGTTTGTTATAAATGTACAACACATTCACACACACAGCATAAAACAAGAAACATAATACACAAACAAAGAAATGATTTAGAGTACGTAAAATTCCAAGTAAATCAACTAAAAAAGCTGTTGTTGTTATTCTTGTATTCTTGGTATTCGGTTTATTATTGTTTGTTGTTGTCACTTGCATATTGTTTGCAAGCATGTCTGTGAATGTGTATATGCGTAAGAAATACATTTGTACATTTGAGTCTAGAATTATGAACGACTAGAAAACGCATATCGATTGTAGAAAATTATTAAGACGTATACAGTAAATAGCAGGCAGGTCGGCGGCAAAGAGTTTGTTTATTTTTAAGCTTTGTGGAGGTTAGGTATAAGTCAAAGTAAGCAAGTTTAGTATTTTGGTACACAGTGGTATCAAGTGTAAATAAAGGTGAGAATTATTTTAAGTATTGTATAACTAACAAGTATGTCAGTCATTATATCACTTGTAACTGAAGAATCGGCAATTGCATTTTTAGATGCAAAAATCTAGCAATATCTTGTTTGACGATTCTTTGAAATTGTTGTTTATTTTCCGATACTACAGAGAGGTTTTTTAAGCTTAAAATTTTTGTGTATAATCTTTATTTTAAGCTAATTTGTTGGAACATAAATTAATATTCATTCTCAATAAGGAAATTGGACAAATTAGCTAAAAAATTGCTAATTGAAGGAGTTCGTGGATTTACCCAAGAAATTTGCCAAAATTTTATTGTTTAAAATAAGAATGTTTCTTATCCAATGTGGGCAATTAACAAAATGTATATGTGATTCAATATGAGATGAATATAGATAGAGAATAATTAAATGGCTCGGTGGCTGGGTGGTTAAAGCAGCATATCATGATACGTCACGACCCAAGTTCAAATCCCAGTGGGTGCTGATGAGTAGTGTAGCGACTACGCAACAGCTAGTTGTCCCCCAGCTATAAAGATTTGATTATTTTTCTTGTCTTCTTCAATCAAAAAATATTTGTATTTTAAGAAATCCTTCTTAAGAAAAAAATTAGGAAAGGAAAAACTTGAACTAAAACCCGGTGTACCAAAAATTTTAGTTAAAAATTTTAAAGTTCGACAAAAAGTTCAATAAATTAAAATAAAAATATATATAATGTTTCAGATTATTGTTTATGTAAGCATATGAAGAAATATAGTTGTAAGCGGTTTGTAACATAATAGTACACTGAAAGCCAAACACTTCGTTATACGAATGAAACTGTTTTGTTTGCTATTCCTTCGTTAATACAATGAAAAGTTTTATTTCGGTTTAATCAATAGAATGCAAATTTTTGTACGTGACTTTATTACCTTTCATTACTATTATAAAAACAATTTGATTCTTGTAATGAGAGACTTTTTTACAAAAGTGTAGGAGTACCGTTATATCTACTAAACAGTGTAGTAAATATAATGTAAATAGCTCAGCTAGGAAACATACATATATCATTATTATTATTTTTTTTTTCTCTTGGGATAGCCCCTACATATGCAGTTCATTGTACTGGAACTAGAGAAGGAGGAAAGAGGGAGTAATGTTTGTGAACTGAACATACGGAACGACCAAAGCAAACGTTAACACAGCATTTAAAATATTGAAATTAAATTACTTAAATCTGATCAATGCCCAGTGTATATACCTTCGACACTGCTCATACTAACAAAAATTAGTTTAACACCGCGCACACCGTAGGGTAATAAAATACAAAGGAGAAACATAAAAAAGAAATTAATAATAACAAATAGAAAAAAAACAAAGGGCAGTAAAAAATAAAATAATAGAAAAAAAAAACACGTGCACACATGATACAAAACTCTACCTATTCCGGTATAATTTCGTTTTTTGTAAATTAATAATAAACATAAGTATATGTAGGTATAGAAAACACGGACGACAGTGAAAATACGTGTGTATAGAACGGAAGACAAAACACTACTCACTATTGTATAAATATAAGACTTTCTACTACTACTATTGTATAAATATAAGACTTTTATTATAAATTCAATGTGACATATGTCGCACGTTCGATTCCCGCCGCATACTCTTTTTTTTTAAACAAATAAATTTCATTCTATTTACGATTGTTATATCTTTAAAAAACAATATTCATTAGCCGAATAAAGCTATACGGAACATCCATCATAATCATAACAATAATGCAAAAAATCTTTATACCTAATAAAGTTTTTCTTTCAGTGTACTATACCGAAGAACCAGAATAATTGCTATACGATTATATTGAAGGAACTTTTTGGTTGTATGTTTTTATTAACTATACAAAAATTAATTAATAACTTTTCTTTTCTTTGCTCTTATTTCAGACGGCATTTGAGAAAATTTTATGGGCTTTATATGTGACTGATGGCATAATTGATGACATAAATGCTAAACTGAGGTGATATTCTATTTACAATGATTATCCAGGATCGCAACATTTATTTCGGGGCGCCACAAGTTTGCCTATCTTAGCACACTCCTTTGACTGAAATGGGTGAGGCCGTAGCCTCTGTAAAACAAGTTGGACGGAAGTATACCAAAACTGGCATTCAATGAGAATGTCAAACCTCCTGAAAACACTCTAAAAAGCATCAAGAGAAAAAAACTATGAAATTGTACCGAATATATAAAAATTTTGCGAAATATTTCATATGAATTTATAAAATTGTGTATCTAATAAATAAAATATAAAATAAATTTCCAAGGTACAAGTCACCTTTACTTCAAGTTACATTTATTTCAGAAAATTTTGAAGAAAAACATGACTTGCCGAGCAATTTTTAGGATGGCCGCCGCCAAATGGTGAAACAAATTATATATAAAATTTTATCTGCCAGTTATCATGAGTGAAAATATTTTATATAAAAGGACAACTTAATACGTTGAGTTGCGTACTTGATTGCATTTCATGTGTTTCTTTTTCATATTATGCACGTCTAAAGGGCAGTACGCAGTTCTTACGGAAATTCAGGTTTCCATAAGAACTGTGTGTAAAAAAAGTTACGGAATTTCAGGTTGGTAAATTAATTATGTAAATTTCCGCATACCGGCATGGAGTTCTTAAAGAAAAGTAAACGGATTTTTTGATATTTTTTTATTTTTACAGGTATGTTAAAAGTAAAAGTGGAGACTTTTTTTCGTTAATTGAAACCAAAATTAATGTTCATGCATTTTTTGCCTACGGAATTTTTGACAGTTGACTATTATTATTGTTAATAAAATAGATTAAAAAAAATGTTGTTAATAAAACGGAGTAAGAATTGTTTGCCGTATACTTGGACGGTGAACATAACATGAGGTAAGTATTTACATATGTATATACATATACCTCTTCTACAACAATCTACCTCTTCTAATCCAATCACATAGTGATCTGGAATATATGAGCAGTCCAAGTCGAATCCGTCAGTTCGGAAAAAAATTTTTTTGATTTACTTTATTTTTATTGTATTGATGTCCCTATTGAACAGCACATTTTAGCAAGATTTCAGATTTTTTTGGCTTATGATTTCAGAGATATCGCGTTTTGAAAAAGCCGAATTATGAGAAAACCTTGCCCGCATAAATATTCATAACTTTTTCAATATCAGTCCGAACAGAATAATTTTTTTCTTTTTCTGTCTACTATCTAATAAAAAATATAAAAAAACTTATGCACAGTGGGCTTGGATGCAATTTTCGGGATTTAATATTTTAAATAGATTTTTCTCACTATTTATACTCCTCGATTTTCTTAATTTTTTTTTTATTTTTTTTTTTTTTTTTTTTTTTTTTTTATATTTTACTTTGATTTTTTCCACATCTTTTATGGCCCGTTTGGTAGTGGGATTCAAATAACTACTATCTTTCCTGATTTTTTTCTAAAAATAATTTTTTGCGTTAAGCCACTGTGCAAAAATGTTCTAGGACTTTGTAGTAGAGCTGCAAAACTGTCGATAGTCGTACCAATCGATATTTTCGATAGTTTCAAGAAAAACTATCGATACTATCGTTAAGCGCTACTTTTGGCTATGAATCTGTAACTCAGGTGGAAGTTAGTAAACATAGGTACAAACATATTTATATATAAAATATTTAAGTATTTTTATATATTTAAGTATTTTTATATATTTAAGTATTTTTATTCAATGATAAAAAATATAACTTTTCTTTTTATTTTGCTAATCACTTTGAGCTGCAGCATCACCTGTATACAAAGAGAACAAAGTTTTTTAAGTTGCAGCCGACATTTAGCCGCAGACGCTAGTAGCCATGTTTAACTAACATTTTTTATATAAAAAACTCTTTTTTTTTATTTGAGATAAAAGTAGTAAGTGCTATAATACACCTTTCTTTGATATATAATATGATTTATATAATATATTTTCATTTGTAAAGTACGTTATAACTATAAAAATTTTAAGGCGGCTAAGAACCTGCCTGAATAAATGGTAAACTATCAATAGGTAGCTAAAAATAAAACTATCGATAGTACTATCGATTGTTTGGCAGCTCTACTTTGTAGAATATATTTTAAATACTAATCCATATTTACTGCTAGTTGCACTTCATATACATATATACATACGATTATTTATGGATAAATATAAATAGGTGTTCTTCAATAATTTTCATTGACTACTCGTATGTTTTAAAAATCATAAATTAACTTAAAATTATTTCAATACGGTTTCCTACTTTTCTGAAATACTGTGCAACATTTTTTATTTTATCCAAAATCCAAATGTTATTAATTTTTTTTAATTTTTCATTAACTTTTTTTATTTTGTTAAAGTATATTTTTAAAAAGTAAACGCCATGATTGCTGCAATTGTGCAGAAGCTGGCCTCACATTCGTGTTTGCTGTGTACTCTCAGGTACATACACACATACTCAAACTTATACACAGCATTTACATTGTTGGCTTTGGCCGTCACATGATCACATATGCAAGCTATTATAATGACGATGAGTAGTGTAGTGACTGTGAAACAGCTGGTTGTCCCCCAGCATAGTGTATTCAATTATTATTTTCTGTATTCTTTGATCAAAAGTTACTGAACGCAGCATTTATTGTTACAATTGAAACCGAAAATTATTTTTCGAAAGTCGGATTTGAACTTGAGAAAGAACACATCATATAATATTAGAAATGTTCAATAAGTTCGACTGTTTATCATTTGACACTTATACTAAACGTATGTTTATTTTTGTTGTTCGAATGCAAATAGTTGGCAAGATAATACAATACCCAAGGTTAATTTTTCTTATACATTTATATACACTAGAATTTACTACGACGATTTTTGTGTGCTATAGTTCAGTTTTTTTTTTTTTTTTTTTTTTTTGCTTAAAAAATTTTTTATTATAAACTACGTTTTTTCCACTTTTCTTACAAATAGTGCAAAAGCAGCAGGTGTAAAGCTTCCTTCAGCTACAAATATTACTCAGATTTGAATATTCACATACTTTTACATAGCTCCCCCCCCCCCCCCTTTTGTTGTTGTTGTTGCTTTTACTTTAAATGGCTGTTCAATGTTACAAATAAGGATCATATTATCAATTACTTTGATTGCTTAGGGACTAACATATCAAGCAAATGTTCTGCATTAGATTCGATACACATTTCAATAACAAACGCACTTTCAATTATTATAAGCTGTTTACAACATGTACACAGACACGAATACAAATGCCTATATTTATGTACATATGTGTAAATTGTTTTCACTTTAAGAAACCCTTTTCTGGCAGCAATTCTGGCCATGTTTGCTTTGTGGTAAGTATTTTTTCTTATATAGGTCCCAACTTAAATCTGTAAAAGCATAGAAAATAAAGTAAAAGAGGTTAAAGAGTTGTAAAATAAAAAAAAAATAAAAACATTAGTTGACTGCATAAAGAAATTTAACTCTATACGCATTTTGAAAAATATAAATATAAAATGAACTATAAAATTCGTATAATTTGATCTTGTTTATATATTTTTTTTCTTTTAAACTTTTCAGCTAAAGATAAATAAAAAAGTTTTGACAGTATTTTATTTTCGATATTTCAATAAAAGTTTGTTATCATCCTCAGGAAAAATTAAAATGTTAACATTTAACACTAATATATTAATTTTTCCTGATATCGAAAATAAAATACTGTTATATCTTTGTACCCTTCACAAAAACGTAAAGGGTATATATAGGGTGTTTTTTTAAGCCCGATAGAACTTGAAATTGTAAAAAATAACACAAAAAATTAAATTGTAATCGAAAGATCAATACGTGACATTAACATTTGAAAATGATTTCGGGCATATGGGCACCGCGGCTGTTCTTGACGAAGCGCATTCTGGACGTCCAATTTTGGGCCACTTTTTCGAGCACTGCTGGCCGTATGTCACGAACAACACGAACAATGCTGGCCTCCAAGGCGTCAATTGTTGCTGGTTTATCAGCATAAGCCAGTGACGTCACGTAGCCCCACAGGAAATAATCGAGAGGTGTCAAATCGCACGACCTTGGAGGCCAATTGACAGGTCCATTTCTCGAAATCAACTTATCGCCAAATTTTGATTTCAGTAAGTCGATGGTTGCGTTCGCCGTATGGCACGTAGCGCCATCCTGTTGAAACCACATCTCCTCCGGATCAATGTCATCCATATTTTCAAACAAAAAATCATTGATCATGGTGCGGTAACGATCTCCATTGACCGTAACGCGAGCTCCGGCCTCATTTTTGAAGAAATAAGGTCCGATGATGCCACCAGCATGAAAACCGCACCAAACAGTGCATTTTTCTGGATGTAATGGAGTCTGTAGGGTCTCTTGTGGATTGGTCTCACTCCATATGCGGCAATTTTGCTTATTAACAAACCCGTTAAGCCAAAAATGCGCCTCATCGCTGAACACAATTTTGCGATAAAACAACGGGAAATCGACGACTGATTTTCAAAGTAAGTTTGGATAATTTCGTAGCGTTGTTCAAGCGTGAGTCTATTCATGATGATTTGTCAGAGTATACTGAAACAAATAAAAAAAATGTTTCATCAAAATTTAATTTTTTGTGTTACTTTTTACAATTTAAAGTTCTATCTAGCTTAAAAAAACACCCTATATAAGTTTGTGATTCCGTTTGTAATTCCTACAGTTTTAATTTGCGACGCTGTAAAGTATATATATTCTGAATCAGAATTAATGGAAAAGTCGATTAAGCGATGTCCGTCTGTCCGTCTGTCCGCTGTTGAAATACCGTTTCTGAGAAAACCATTAGACTTAGAATCTTTTTTCTTTCACCATTCTTTTACCCCATCGATTCATGGGTTTGCTATTGAAGTTCAGTATTATCGGTCCACGTATAGCTGAGATATATTCAAAATTCCGAAAAAAGCCATTTTTTTTGCAGTTTTGTATGAAAATTTTTGAAAACAAAAGTTGTTTGTTTTGCTTCAAACTTCACACACTTATTAAGCATGGTGACTTAAAGGCAAACATTTTTTTTTCAGATATCTGTCCATATATACCCGAGATATAGCCCAATCGGATTTTTTCTTTTACCATTCTATCACTCCATCGTGCCATGTGTTTGCTATTGAAATTCAGTAATATCGGTCCACGTATAGCTGAGATATATTCAAAATTCCGAAAAAAGCCATTTTTTTTTTTGCAGTTTTGTATGAAAATTTTTGAAAACAAAAGTTGTTTGTTTTGCTTCAAACTTCACACACTTATTAAGGATGGTGACTAAAAGGTATTGGTCCATATATTCAGATATCGGTCCATATATACCCGAGATATACCCCAAATCGGATTTTTAATGAAAATGTCGCATAGGCGAAGTTAAACAACTTTTTTTTGCTTGAAAGTAGTTCTGGTAAAAAAATAAGATTATATAAATATGGAAAATTTCCGATATCGGTCCATATATACCCGAGACATAGCCTAGACCGGGGTTTTCATGAAAATGTTGCGTAAGCGAACTTAAACAACTTTCTTTTGCTTAAAAGCAGCTCTGGTAATAAACTCAGGTTATATACATATGGAAAATAAAAATTTCCGATGTCGGTCCATATATACCCGAGATATAGCCTGAACCGATTTTTCCATTAACATTTTTTTTTTTGCTGAAAAGCAATTCTCGTTATAAAAGAAGGTTACTAAAATGCAGAAAATAGAAAATTCCGATATCGGTTCATATATAACCGAGCATATTTAGGTCACATTTTTAAATATACTATACATATACGTGACTATCATTAAGGGTATTTTAGATTCGGCGCAGCCGAATACACCACACTCTTACTTGTTTTATTAAAAAAAAAAAAAACAATTCAAAAAATTTAAAAGAAAAATATTAAATGAAGTCAAATAAACTTTTTATAGATAAAGTTTTTGTTGCCTTCCATACAAAAAAAAATGTTTCAGTCATCACCTAGGACTAAAAATAATCTAAAAACTGTGGTATAATATAGTATAAGTTGTATGATAATACCTAATGAGTAAAGCATTTACTGAGTATACCCTTCACTAGGAATAAACTAAAATGTAACAGTCAGTTCGTCGATGACGAAAGGATAAGTTGATGCGCACTCTAGGCGAAAGAAAATTGGTTTGAGTTTTTTCTAACTTTATTCTATGTGAACGATATGTCTAAATTCAATTCAAATACATAAGTACATGCGAACGAATAATAGTGACATAGACAAACCCAAATTGATTCGAATGAGAGTGACCAGCTTTCTTTCGCATATATTTTCATTCGATATCGGCGAACAGGCTGCAAATCTTAGGCTAAGCTCGCTCTAGAAATAAAGCTCAACCTCAAGTCGCGACGAGGATCAAACGATTAAATTATTAAAAATGAATGGACTAACGGTACCAAGGTTTGATTGCACTGGTTTACAGCCAAAAAATACCAAGAACGGCCACATACCTAGGTAAGTTAATTTGAGATAAGTGGCATATCGTTGGAAAGGTAATTGAACGCCTTTTCCGTCGATACAATGCGAATTTCTATCTGATAAGAAATGGATGAGTTATGACACCTGTACCTCGTTTCTGTATTTCTCGCATCGAGAAATTTTTCACATGAAACAAGGGAATTGAAAGAAAAATGATGTAAATTGAAACAAAAAGTCATTTCTCACACACCAGTGTTTCCACAATGCTTTTTTGTGAAAACTATATGTCAGTTGAGCTTTTAGACATAAATTATTGGAAAGTTGGGAGTAAATGTGTTTCTGTAATAAAGTTTTGTGTGAAGCAGCTGTCTAAATATTTCACAAATAAAAACAGTGCGGAAATAGAGAAAAACGAAAATAAAGTGTTGAATTGGATTACAAAAGTACAGAAAAGGTAACCTTTTTATTTATTTTTTTAAATGCAGTGTGTTTAAAGTAATATTTATAATTTATTTAAGAACAACAAAAGTAAGAAAGTTTGACGAAAAAACGAACTTACAACACAAGCTGCAATTAAGTCTACCGCTACTACAGATGCAAAGTAAAGGCAATTGGAAAGAAAGTACCCGACAAGATTGTATTCGCAATTTGATAAATATGTACAAAAATTTGAGTTAACTATTAAGATTTTTAAATTTAAATTATCTTTTAGGGTCTTAGCAAGGACCAAGTGAAAAAACAGCATTATAAGAAATATTTAGTCTCTATTAATGCAGCACAGTGAATCTTTTTATAGTATTTTCTTTGCTAAATAAAACAATCAAATTGACATGTTTTAACTTTTATCTTTTTCTATTTAATTTGAATTTTTTAAACGCATAATTCACGATTATTAGAGGCTCTTACATAAGAACATACTGCCATCACTGCCAGTACCAGCTTGTTTCAATGGAATGCCACCCATACTCTGTTTAGTTGGATTTAAGTGCAACTGTAAGTCGGCAAACAATACAAATAAGTTAAACCTAATATGTAGAAGTCTTTAAAATATTTACTTTGAGCTTGCAGTCTAGTTCGCAGTAGCGCCAAAGGAAACGAACACACATGACCTAATGTTGAGAAAGCACAGCTGGCTAGTAATATCACTTAAATATTTCTTCTTCAGAGTCTTATAAATGACGAAATCAAGGTCCGCACATGGTATATTGATCAACACATTTGAAATGTTAACATAATAAAAGCGACGAGAACCTTCTTTAATCTTTTTCGCTGCATCGAAAATGTCTTTATATAGACTGGCGCAAAGCTGAACGTGTCTTTAATACTACCATGGGATAGATGGCAGCCTGCGAAATATCACCTGCAGCAGCACCAGCCATAAAAGGTTTTTTTTTATTTTTTTTTTATTATTTTTTTTTTTAATTTTTTTTAGCTGTTATTTATTTATTGAATCTTCACAATGTGAACTAACAATAAGTATTCAAATCTTAATACTAAATATAATAAATTAACTAAGTCGAGCCAATGCTAGACAAAAAGTTTTATTTTGCGCCAATTATATCGGTAGAGTCACCTACTTAACGCTCTGATGGTGGCAACGGTATCCCTTCTTTTCAACCGAGTGTGACCACTGAAATTAAGTATGTTTCGTGCGAGAGGGTTTGGGTGAAGTTCCAATTTGCTGACATACCTTGTCGCATGCTTTGAAAACTCATCTTTTACCAGTGGAACACGCAGATCCTTGTGAATTCGGGAGTTTTTTACGTACCATGGTGCTGCAGTATTTGTTCGAAGAATTTTGTTTTGTCGCCTTTGAATTTTTTCAATGTTTGACGCTGAGGCGGTGCCCCATAATTGAATTCCGTAGCGCCATATAGGCTTTAGTATTGCGTTGTATAACAAAAGTTTGCAATCCAGCTTCAATGTCGAATTTCTGCCCATAAGCCAATTCAGTTGCGCTGCTTTTAACTTTAACTGAGTAACTTTCGCATCTATGTGAGACTTCCACGTTAACCTACGGTCGAGATGAATACCAAGGTACTTGACTTCACTTTGCTGCGGAATAGGTAAATAGTTAATTTGGATAGGTGAACATGTTTGTCTACGCAGTGTGAATGAAACGTGAGTACACTTTTGTTCATTAACTTTAATTTTCCAAAGTTTTAACCACATCTCTAATATTGAAATATACTCCTGCAAATTTCGCGAAGCTACTTGATGGTTTTCATGTACGCTGCAGAATGCTGTGTCATCTGCAAAAGTTGAAGTGTGAATACCAGATCTGGTTGGCATGTCAGAAGTGTAAATTAAATATAAAGTGGGTCCCAGAATGCTACCTTGGGGAACTCCTGCCTCGATTGGCTGAGTTGGGCTTATAAAGTCGCCTTCTCTGATAACAAACTTCCGGCCGCATAAATAGTTTTCCAGAAGCTTGTGAGTGTTTGCAGGCAAGTTCAACTTTATTTTGTACATTAATCCCTCGTGCCACACTTTATCAAAAGCTTGGGAAACATCAATGAATAGAGCTGAGCAATACTTTTTATCCTCAAAAGTCTTTCTTATAACATTAACTAGTCTATGCGTTTGTTCAATGGTGCTGTGTTTAGCCCGAAAACCAAATTGATGATCAGGGATGCATCCTACATCATTCAGTATTGGAGTCAACTTCGCCATTAACAATTTTTCGAAAAGTTTTGAAATTGTTGGCAGTAGGCTTATTGGTCTATATGACTCTACTTTAGTGGGATCCTTCCCTGGCTTGGGTATCATAGTAACCATAGACACCTTCCACTCTGCAGGATAGTATTCTAGGCGCAAAATAGCGTTAAAAATGAAAAGAAGAATTCTTCTAGCAACACGAGGTAACTGTACAAGCATTTTGCCAATAATTTTGTCAAAACCTGGAGCTTTTTTTGAGCTTACTTTATTTATAACGTTTTCGACATCTTGAAAACTAAGTCTCAAAGGCATAGGTGGTCTAACAGCATATGGCGGAAATTCAGCAACATCATCCACTGCATCATTTGCAGTAAAAACGTTTTTCAAATGATTAACATACACCATCCCTTTTTCAGAATCACTTCTTGCCCAGTCGCCAGATGAAGTTCGCAAAGGTGCCTTACCTATTACGGGTCTTTTCAGACCTTTTGTCGCTTTCCATAGAGAATAGTCGGTTTGCGGGCTACCATCAAGACCTTCTAGATAATTTTTGAGGGAAGCCATTCTTTGGATTTCAAGCAGATTTCTTAATTGAGTTATGCACTCCCGTAGCCTGCTTTTAAGCTGGGGAGACCTTCGAAGTTGCCACTCTCTTCTAACTCTTCTTTTTTCTGACAAAAGTAGCTCAATTTCAGACGAATAAGTTCTATTGTTCTCATTTCTGAAACTCGTATGGGTAGTGGTAGCATGTTGTACGGCCAGTTTAAGGTCTTCAGAAAAATCTTTAATTGATATATCAACATCCTCAGGGGTTCTCAAGGCAATATTTTCTGTACAATGAGTACTCAAATATTTCTTATATTTTAGCCAATTAACTCTAGTGATGGCGAACGTCAAGTCACTAAACGGGGAGCCAACCTCCTGGGGGAATGAAACAGATATTATAGTGGGTGAGTGGTCCGATGACAAATCTAATGAAGACTCTACTTGCATCCCTTCTAAAGGAAAATTTTTTGCAACTCCAAAATCTATAACATCTGGGATCTTTCGTCGGTCTGAGGGCCAATAAGTGGGATGTCCGCTTGAAATCACATCTAAGCCCAGTTTGGAAACTGTTTCGAAAAGCACACGGCCTTTCGGAGAAATTAAACGTGATCCCCAAAAAGTGTGCTTGGCGTTATAGTCACCAGCCGCTAAAAATCGAGACCCAAGTGTGTTGAAAAAATGTGAGTACTGATTTTCTGTTATTGAAAATCGGGGCGGTGAGTAAACTGATGATATAACTATTTTTCCATTAAGATGGTCAATGCATATATTTGTTGCTTGGAGATACTCCTCACGTGTCTCATGTAGAAAATAGTGCTTAACTCTATTTTTTATTAGAATTGCTGAGCCTCCACAAGACCTTCCACGTGGATCTTTAGTGTCGTACAGTGTGTAGCCATTAATTTTGAAATAACTGTTGCTTGTCAAGTGAGTTTCAGCAATCAGCATTATGTCGATTTGTTTTTCCATAAGGAAGTGCTCAAGTTCATTTTTGTGTTGGCGGATGCCGTTTGCGTTCCAGAAACATATTTTTAACCAATTCATTTTGCTAAAATTGCCTGCAAAATAGTGGATTGCATTTTCAGCATTTCCTGCATCATGTTCGTCATAGAAACCGTAAATGTGTTTATGGATTGAACAAGAGTCTGCAGAGTTGCCTCAAGATTGTTAAAACTTTGATCGGAATTTTGGGGCTTGGTCTCCTGATTCATGTTTTGTGTATCGGCTTTGACCACATTGGCATATGAAACTTGTTTAGGGGTTTGCATGATTATGTTGCCTACCTGGGGAAAATTGTTTGCAGAAATGATGTTTGACTGCTGGGGTTGCTTAAAGGTAATTGATGGCTTATTTATCATTGACTGCTTAAAGTGGATATAGACAGGGCAGCCCCTGTAATTTGCAGTATGGTTGCCTCCACAGTTACTGCATTTTTTAGCACTTGAATCAGTTTTCGGCTTCTTGCACTGTGATGTGCCGTGCAGTTCACCACACACAACGCAAACTGCGGGCAACTTACAATAGGCCTTAGTATGACCGAATTCCTGGCAGTTTAGGCATTGAATGGGTCCTAAACGCTTGTGCGGCTCCTCAACGGTAACCCTGCGATGAAGAAGAAATTTGAGGTTCTAAATTGGGTGAGTTTCATTCTTTTTGAGAATAACATCCCCTGGTTCCAGTTCAACCCTAAACATAGGTTGAGGCATCTTTTCACGGTTCCGCATATTTACCACATTTTTTATTTTAAAGCCTTTATCTAGCAGTGCAGTCTTAACCTCATCCGTGTCTACATAAGGGTCAATACCTTTTACAACAACCTGGAGGCCTTTAGCACTTTTAAGTTGATAAGTATAAAAAGATTTTTTCTCTTTTTCCAGAGCGGCAGAAAGTTTTCGGTAATCATTTTCGCAGTTGACTTGAATTTTTGTTTCACTTATTTGTCCGTGCTTCACTGATGTTACATTAAAGGTGTCTTTACCAATTGCCGTAATAAGTGCTTTTACCAGCTCATTAGATGTAGGTTCTCTCAAGTATATTGGTGGCGGTTTAAATGTTTTTTTTGATGAAGTTGGCTCGTCAGTCTGAAGGATAGCAAACCTATCTATTACTATCCGCAGCCGTAGTCCTATTATCATCTTTGGAAATTTTCGGATTTGATGATATTTGAGCGGATTTGGGGCTTCGCTTATGTTTAACCACGGTTACGTACCTGTCCATGCCTACTTGTGTTTTCGGCTTATCTGCAATTACTGAACTGGTGGATGGTTGGTCTTCTGTTGTAACAGCAATGTTTGGCGAACACGAACGCGTGCGTTTTTTATCTCTTAGAGACAGGAGATTATTCAATGACTTTTTTAAAGATTCTTCCTCAGAAATCCAGAGGTTTTTTCTAGTGGAGCTAAGCTCCCTCTCAGAATTGCATCTACTAGGTACACTCATGCAATTTTGTTTTTTTTATATATTTTTTTACTTTAAAAGTATATAAAAATAATTGTCACTAAGTTTTTCCTTTTTATAACTTCACTCTTCCACTTATTGCGGTTTTCTACTTATACCGTTGTTTTTTTTTTTTTTTTTTTATAGCACTCCGATTAAAAACAAATACGTCCGTTCACTATCAAAGCTAGACTCTGATCCAATTACCATTGGACGTTTGTCGTCGCCACAGATTAGTCGTTTGCAATAAATTACAAAATTATATATATCTCGCTAAGGTTTTTAATTACTTTTCTGATTTTAAACATTTATTTTAATATATTTCTTGTATTTTATTTCAATGCAGATTTTTGTCATTGTACGTCTAATTTTGGTTCTTATTTGTTTATTTATTGTTTTTTGACAATTGCTTCATGGAAATATTCCAATGAAAATAGAGCTAGTGTTGTCTGTTTTCACTTTGAAATACAGAAACACAATTTTCTCACTAATCGAGAAACAGTGGAATTTTTTGTTTCATAGTTTTCGATGCGAAAACTTCTCACTAAAGTTACAGAAACGAGGTACTGGACTTCAAAATTTGCCTTTTACTTTTGTGTTTTTCAGTGTATGGTCCCACAACCCTTGTGGAGCCCAACCAAAAACTCCTATCGGGGTAAGTTGTGCATCGTTGGAAAGGTAATTGAATGCCTTTTCCGTCGATATAATGCGAATTTTTATTGGGCAAGAAATGGCTGAGTTATGACAGCTCAAAATTCAAAATGTGCCTATATTTTACCTGTTTCAAAATTTTTAATTTTTATTTCGTTTTTGTTTTTTCTACGTTTTAGTAAAGATCTGGAGTGTTTTATTCTTTTACCATAGTATTTATAGTTAATTTCATTACCCACATTTTAAGCGTAACTTGAAAAAAACGGATGAAAATTATTAAGGATTTTGTGGAACGACAATATTTTCATTTTCATTGCTCACACACTATATTCGGTGTAAATTTAAAATATTTTAATTACATGAATGAAAATGCTTTTGTAATTTAATTTAAAATTAATATAAATCTTCTTTAAACCAATTTTCCTGCCCCTAAACAATCATCTACATGAAACTGTTGCAACTAAAATATACAGCAACATGACAAAAAAAAAATTTTTATTCAAATAATTGCAACTAGAAATTGTACTTAAATTGCATTAAAATGACAATAAATTTAGACAAATAGTAAAAAATACTACAAAGATAAATCAATAAATAAATGGAGAAAGTGAATTTATATTGAACAAAGACAGACAAATGAATTCGCAAATAAATAGAATTTAGGACACATCATTTATCACAATTATTTATGGGCGAATATTAAATTGTATGTTACAGAAAATAACAGGTGATTTAGATACAAATGAATGTAAATAAAATACGCAGGTATATAATAAAGTAAAATGAGATTTATTTACATTATTATTAAATTTAGCAAATTGATATGTATAAAATTACAATCTTGTTTAATGGGAAGATTATCCACTTTAAGGGTAAAGGGAAAATAAACATAATAAATATAGATACCAATCAAAAACTTAGAAACAGCTTGTTTACTAAGTTTACCTGCTGTCTATATGTCGACATTTCATAGGAGTTACCCTAATCATCAATAAAAGAGGTAGATATGTGTTTTTTGTGCTATGACAGGTATTATTAAAACATTTTTCATTTTAAATTCTCAATAATTTATTTACATTGTTGGGATGTTTGAGAATATCTTTCAAAAAATTCCAAATTCTACTGATGATTAGGGTACTTCCTATGAAATGTCAACATATAGACAGCTGGGAAACATAGAAAACAAACTATTTTTTGACTGGTATCAATGTTCGAAGCTATTATAGTGAATAAGACTCAATTGTTTCATAATAAATATAGTTTAACAAACTAAAAACATCCTTCGATAACAAACTAAAGAAATTATCCATATAACCAGGTAGTTATTCCTATGACACGTTACGTTTTTTCTTTAATTCTCAAAATCGGCTTCAGAAATCGCCAAGATCCCCCACTTCCCCTGAAACAATATGTCACACTATATCGAATGACCATTAATAGTTCAGATGCACATTTCTCGGCCAAAAATTGCGCCTAATATGAAAAACCATTTCCGATTCTGCTAGCGAAGAGGTGCCGAGTTTTATGGGAATTCCCAAAGTCGGAAAAATTCCCCCCTTCATCAGCAAAAATTCCTCTGCAAAGCTTGTTTAACCATACAGCAACAATAATTTTGTCATACCAAAAAGAAGTTTTGATGCAAATCGATGAGTTGAATGACGTCACATTGGTTTAGGTTATTGTTTCGATGGTTCCACAGAACAAAGTTCTTTTAAACAAATATTCAGTAGCAATTCTGCAGAAAGTTTAGATAACTCACTATTTGTGACATCAATTATATCATTGGAAGCACAAATTAATTTTTAAGACGGTCCCTAGCAAAAGAAGACTTTTATGTTAATAATTTTATTAATAAACAAACATTATTTCTAGCAGAATGTTGCATTAGCCAAGGGCGGTGTTTTCTATTAACTAACCACCACTAAGCTTACTTTTCCGGTCAATTATATGGGAATTATAATAATTTTAACGTAGTAAACTATATAGTTACTAGATGTGGGCGTGGTTAGGGCGGATTGACTTAAAATTTTTATCGAAGAGTTAGATACCCATCGTAGTCACCTGTACTAAATTGAAGCTCTACCTGCTTCCTGAAATCCCCCCGGGGAACAGGTTTTGCCTGGACGTATTCCTAACTTGGGCGCTCTGTTTTTCGGGGAAAAGAGGGGAAGGGGTCAATCGTTTGTTGTGTTGGCTTCCGAAACCCTTACCAAGGGTATAAATTGGCAGAACAGGGTTCTGCTTGCAGTTCAACCCGGGATGATGATGGTTGAGATGCCTACCTTGGCTGAAACGTTCTGGCTGTGGTTGAAACTTAAAACGCAGGAGTAGCAGGGGGTATTAGTATCCTTGATAATTTCTTGGCGTGGTTTTTTTCGGGGACTACAAACTCCCGAGGGTCTGTTGATTTTACAACAGATACCTGTACTGTGAGGGACCAGTGGTGATGGTTGACGGGTGAGTTGGTTTAAGGGCTGATGCTGCTAGTGGGCTTCGGCCTACCAACTCATTAAACCTTGTCTTCTATTGATTGCTAGGAAATTACATACAGGTGGGATTAGAAGGCCCAAACTCCTCAACAAGAAGATGCTCATATGGCTACAAACATATGGCATAAATTGCTACCTGTGTGAGCCTAGTCAGGCACGCGGGGGCGCTGGTGAATCGTGAATAGTTCACTTCGTGGAACTGGTCCATCACCAGATAAGGCCTCAAGGCAGGTGCTAATGTAAATCTTTTTCACAACTGCTTCCTGAGATTTCTTGCCTCAAAAACCATTGATTTGACTCATAGTGCACTGTTTTAAAAAACGAATTTTTTTTCTTAAACAACAAAATAAAATCTCTGTTTTTAGTCAGTAAAGAACCATTTAAGTGCAAGGTTAAACTAACAATGTAATTCTAGAGCCAAAATTTATACTTACATACATACGAGTACTTACATATGTATATCCTTTCAATTCTATTGCTGCCTTCATTTTTGATTCTGCACTCATTGAAATGTAAAACGAAAGCTGAAAACTCATACGAATACAATAAGAGTTGTACATTTTCCTTATTTTTCAAACAATAACAATGAACTTTCTTAAGCACTTTATATTTTCATTCCCTCATGTTACCGATAAAACAAAGAAAATACAAAGAATTGAAAATGAAAGCCGTAAATGTTGGTGCATGAAAAACTCCAAGTCAAGATACTTAATATCTTGCTTAAAGGTTAAACACAAGCTGCAGAGCTACAAAATGACCTTGACATTTTTCGCTTTCTTTCCAACACGATTCTAGAAATATTTTTAAATAGGTTTCACAACGTTGCCTAATTGTCGAAAATCTTGAGCAGCACAAAAATAATTTTTTCAGTTTTTGCTCATTATTTTCAGGTTTATTTCTTTTTTTTTATTTTGTACTTTGGCAGTTATAAAGTTGTTGGAGCAAAACTTTTACGAAATACTTGAAAATTTGGCACACCTCTTACAGAATAAATGGAAAAAATTTTATAAAACAAATTCGTATGTATAAAAAACATTGAAAAAAGCGTTAAAGCAACTGTGCAAATTGAACTTGGAGGTTTTATAAAGTGACATTACGGTTAAAGCACCTTAAGCAAAAACAAACAGCATAATTTTTAACAATTATTTTCAAAAAATCATTTCATTTCCGAGTTTTAAAGTAATATAATCAAACATATATAATTTTATAAAAAATAATGGTTTTTATTGATTTTTTCTCTCTATATTTATTTTAATCACTTTAAAGACCAATTAGATATTTTTTGAACGGAGTTATTAGTTGGTGATTCAATTCGAGTCTAACAAGTAGTTGATTGATTCAATGAATTGTTTGACTGAATAGAATAGAAAAATGTTAAAGACTACAATATTTTCCTTGGTTTTTTGTTTTAAATTCGCAAAACTCTTTGTCATATAGGTATCAAGAGAATAATTTTTCTAATCTTCTAATTGTATTTTAATATATTTGTATTTAGTTGGCGATAGTCTTTGTGGCAGGATAAAAAAAAACTTACGATTTTAGATTTGATATTTTCTCAAAATTTTGTGTGAAAAAATTTTTTTGTGTGAAAATAGTTCGGCAATGATTTCTTGCGTTTGAGTTTCTGTTTTAGAAGAAACGAAAAATTAACAAAAATCAATGCAATGAACAGCTTTTCTGTATAGTTCCTTTGTAAAAAACCCGAAAATAAAATACATATAGAAACAAAAGGCTTTCATAGCAATTTCTTTTAAAAGACAATGTATACATAAGTATATGTATGTACATACCCAGCTAGCATACGTTGTTTGTTAGACGATTGTGTTCAATATACAATCCTCAAAGGAATCTTCTGATGATTATCTGACAAGTAACAATAACAAAAACATAAAATTTTTAATTTCTTTTTACAAATTTTCTGACACGCTCGGCACACAATGTCGAAATGTTTGTTAGACGTTTAAAAATATTATTGTTTTATATACTTATATTTTTAATTATATTATAGATAAACAGAATCAAACAGCGTTTAATAGTTTTTTCTTTATTGTTTAACAATCTTTTTAATATAAAAAGTGTGGGCGGTGATTAAGGTGGTAAGTCAGTACGAATAATATACATATGAATAGTATGAAAATATCGAATGAGGTTTATGTTATTTTCTGTGTGAATCATACAAGGATTACACGGCTAAGGAATTTAAGATATTATCTATACGAGTCTCTGACGATTCCCCGTACGACTAATATAAGAGCTTTCAGCTGAGTTGTTTAAGAGTCTCACAGAAGAACCAGCTTTTGTAACACTTACTTCCATACGATGGACCGTCTGTGATCAAAAACACGATCCTCAACGATCAAAAACACTCTTCATGAGATTCCCAATAGAGTCTTCGACGACTGAAAATGCTAGCTGGGTATAAATATATTTCTCTATAGAACTTTCTTGAAAAACACATTTAAAAAATTCAATTAGACTTATGCCCAGTTTTTTGACTGCGTATTTAAATACAAAATTAGTGAATTTTCATTTAAATTTAAGTTGTATTTAGATGCTAGTTCAGTTTATCACTATTAAATTATTGTTCTTATTTAAATGCGATGAAAGTGTGGCAGCTCTACTTTCATTCCAAATATTATGGAAAGTATACCATAGAACAGCTGTTTGTAAGTGGAAGAATAGAAAAATTCTTAAAGAAACATATTAAATTTATTAACGGCATAGAAAAACGTAACGATTTTATTTTACGCTAATAGTACGTTTCCACTATAAGCAAATCAAGTTGATTTGAGGAAATAATTTCGAAGTGTTTCCATTATGTTGTTAGTAATTTCCTTTTCGAATTTTCGAAATCAGTTTGACGTTTGTATTGTTTAATTATATTTTATAATAGAAAAAACAAAAATTGAATAAACTTTGTGCAAAACGTTGTGGCATTCGGAAATAAAATGGGATTAAACACCAATAAAATAATAATTCATGTGTTCTTTTTGACTTCAAGATATTGAACATTGTGCCAGGACGTGTGTACCGAGAAAAGCGTGAAGGAAGCCTTGAAGTTGATTTTCTTATACGAAGACATGAGGATAAGAAAGAAACGCATTCTTATAAAATTTGCTACAACATGGGAAGCAAAAATTCCAGAAACCAAGCAAAATGTAAAGACTTTGCTTGTGCTGAAGTAAATGTAACACTGATTTCCCCATTTGTCGACCGCATTATTGATGGACATGCTGGCAATAAAGATAAAAAACAATATGAACATAAGGAAGGTCCAAGATTGTTACAAATATTATAAGAAATTTGAATATCAGACTGTGGTTATGAGCGCGTACTTTGGAAGTATTAAAGAAGATGTAAGATGCTTATATTTGCCTACTTAAAGAACTAGATAATGATGCCGATGTCGTTACGCCCCAATTAAATAAAAATCAAACAGAATTTCTTAAACTGGAAAAAAATTACCCTTGGTGAATCCACCTTTAGATATGTACTGTGACTACACACAAGCTCTCAAATAGAATTCGTAAATTTGCTGTAGATGTTATTACTTTGGTAGATGTTATTAATTCGCAAGCAAATAAAATAGTTACGTCTTTTTTATATACTTTATTGGTACTGGGTTAAGGGCTTAATAGTAATTGAAATATAAATACTTTATATCATAATCTTGTTTTTTGTATACGAGGAAGTAAAAGGGTTTTCATACAATTAGAAAAAGATATTTAGTATTGCAGTATAAAAAAACCCCTATAAAAATGGCAAATAACATTGACAGCAAATGTTTTTTCTACTTCATCAAGAAATAAAATCAGCAATTGTGATTCTTATTTAAATGTCAATTTTTCGAACTGTAACTCACTAATAATGGATGCCCTAAGGTTGTATTTGTAATAATACCAATAGCGCAGTGCTGCACAGACAAATTTCGACTTAATTTGAAACAAATTAAGTCATTTGAGATAATTTGATAATATGAAAAATGTATGGGAAATCATGTCACAAATTACTTAATTTGAACAAATGATATGATTTGGCCCAAATTACCTATATGGAAACGTACTATAAGTTATTTTTAATAAATTATTATACTGTGCTGTTGTTTAGTTCGAAATTAGCAACTAATTTTCGAATATCTTCTGCATTCAATAGCTCGTATGTGTGTTTTGTTTACCTTTTTTGCACTAATACAAATGCATGCGCACAAAAACCATATGGGCTATGAGAAAAACTTAAGTTTGGGCATTTAAGTTCAGTCTAAATTTGTAGTGAAAACCTGATTTTCGTATTTAAATGGAACTTAAAACTAAATAACATTTAAATATCAACTCAAAAAACTGGGCCTTAAAATACCAACATATATAAAAAAAGCAATAAGAACAATTTATATAGACATGAAATTACTTTATGAAACTTAAAATAGAATTTCAGAAAAATGTATGTATAAATGTTTCAGTCACTATCAACGCAACAACAAACATGAAGCTGATTTTCTCAACCCTACAAGTAAGATGAATGCGCAATGTTTACTAGATGAGTTGATTTTACTCAGCATTGAACTTTGTTGCTTGTTTTTTGTTGATTACACATTTTAGTGTATGAGTTAATCAAGCAAAAACGTGATTTTTGGTGATCGCTGATAGTGAGCCATTTAAATCAACTGTATTGTTTATATTTTTGCAAGTGAATTTAATGGTTTATTCTGAATTAAACATTTAAAAATTGGTTTGTGAACATAAATGTAATTAAAAAAAAATTATAATTGTGAAATAGTACTTTCGTAGTTTATAATTGCGATTAAATACTTTTGTTAAGCATAGCTTACCACGTGCCTGTTTTAGTTGATTGTTGTAAATTTGCTCTAGTGCTGTCACCTTTTAAACGTTATTGCAATTTGTTAATTTATATTGCTGCCTTGTTCAAAATATTTCAGATGTTGACTACACGACTACAATTGCCGCTTGCAGCATTTGCCGTCAAAAGTCTGTGGTGGTCTATGTGTTTAATACGTTTTTCATTCACTATTTTTTTAGCTATATTTATTATTTGTATTATTGTTTAACATTTTTTGCGTAAATAAATTGAATTTTATTTATTTAATTGTTTTTGTTAGAATAAAGATCCCAAAGTATTAAATTGAAATGAAACATATACATGAAAAAAATGACCCAAAGAACGTGTCAAAAATGTTAAAACACATTTTTATTTAGACACAAATTTCTTTGGTAACATGAAAAATTAAAAAAAAAAATAAAATAAAAGAAAATAAAATAAAATAAAAGAAGACAGCAATAGAAAATATGGAAACAGCAACCATTGAGCCCAGTAAAATTTAAAATTGAAGTCTCGTTGTTTAAACTGCACTCAATGCCGCAATAAAAGTTTGTGAATTTAAAGTAGAATTGCTTTTTCTTTTTTGATATGCTGCTTCATAACAAACTATAAGAAATAAGAAATGAACAACTAACAAAATATATTTAATATGGAATTGTGATTTTAATATCTAAAAACTAAGTCCTTGTTTATTTGCCCAGGTTTGTCTCTTTCCTTTAAACCACCTGGCTGTAAGTAATATATAAAATCTTTAGTAATGTAAAATAAGTTTTGGCAAAATACACATTTTTTTCAATTACATAAATCATCAGTTAAATCTTAATCAAAGAAAATAGAATTATTTCATAAAATTTAAAATTTTTCAATTGTATACTTTTATATATTTTATAGTATATTCCCTTTTCTTGTGCTTTGGAGCAATAACTCAAACAAAACTATTTTTATCTGGAGATTTTCTTTTAAATGCCATATTTATGAGATTTTAATACACTTGTTCGTTTTCAGGCGGCATTTTCCTTTTGTACACTTCATCAACAATTTCTGATGAACAGGTTTTTGGTTGAATGTAATTTGAATTGTCACAATCATTCTTATTTTTTTATTTTTTATTTATTATTATTTCTTTTTTTTTGTGTTTTTGTTTTGTTTTGTTACAGTTTACTTGCTAAGCTCTTATTTTACTTTTCGTTATTCCTTTTTCGTAATGCCCATGAATAAAAGTTATTATAATAAAAGTCGAAAGTGATTTTTTAGTTGGAACTTACTCGTAATTTTTTATTGTTGCGTAGGGGCGTTTCCTTTAACAAAAAATATTTGTTTAAAAACTCGTTTTTTTATCGCCAATTAAGGGCTGGTTTTTCTATCGTATTTTGTTTTTTTTTTTTTTGTTTTGGCAACACTATTGTATTTGACAGCTTATTTAACAACTTAAAGAAAAACACGAACTACTTGTGTTTTATGCAAAATCAATATTGGCTCTTAATATTCGACCAACCTGGATCTTGCAACCGCGGTTACATACGGAGCGTAATTTTAAGGAATTTGATATTATATTTAGTGTGAAAACTGAAGCCACTGTATTGCATCCGGGAAAGAGAAGGGATTTTGGCGATTGCAGAAGCTGATTCCCATTAAACTTGGAAACACTTTGATAACCGGTTCGACAACCAGTTTGTAGCCGGTTTGATAACCGGTTCGTAATCAAATTGATAACTAGTTCGTAACCAGTTAAATAACCGGTTCGTAACCGGTTTGATAGCCGGCCCGATAATCGGTTCGTCAAACAGGTTACAAAATGGTAATCAAACTGGTTATGAATTGGTTACCAATCTGAGGTAACCGGTTTGATGACCAGTAGGTAACCGGTTTGATGACCAGTACGTAACCGGTTAGATAACCGAATTGAAACCAGTTTTCATATTTGCCATATTTAATGTTACGGTCAGATGCTAACCGCCTGACGAGATTACCGGTTAACTCAATTTGTATCAGGTTGGTTACAATCCTCTTGTCAGCCGTTGTTGACAGCAACACTAAATTAAATACTATTTAACATTTACCAATTTAACTTCTACTATGCTCCACACACCTATAAATTTCAAAAGAAACGTTTCTATCTAGAGATGGGCGTTATTTTCTAGTGAATGCCCTCCCAACCGTGTCGTAATAGGAACCGGAACTATATTTGTTTACGACCAATCAATAAATATCAGCTTTCCTCCACTTATCACACTACCATTGCCAACCTTTTAATAAATTACACTTTCATTTTTGCACGTTATACTAAATTACACATAATTTTTTTTATTAACCTAAATATAATAACTTAAACCTACACTTTCACAATTTTTCTTATTTAATCTTACAATAAAATCTTAATGCACAAATATTAAACAATAAAATCTGCCTCTACTAATAATTATGATTTTTCTCTTTCTATTTTTGCTTTATAATTTAATTCCTATTTTATTTGATTTAAAGCTCAAAGTTTATACTATCTGCTCTACAACAAATTTAAGCTTTTTCTAATTGGTAGCGAAAATTACCCTGAAAGAGCTCCCTCAGAATATTTAAAACACCTTAATTCAGGTAGTTCAGGTGTAATATGTGATCAATATGAGACAAATATAGACTAAAAAATAAATAAGAGTTCAGTGGCTTAGTTGGTTACGCGGCCGTATTAAAAATACATCATGTTTTCATGGTACTGAGTTCGAATCCTAGTGGGTACTGATGAGCAGTGTAGCGACTACGAAACAGCTAGTTGTCCCTCTGCTTTACTGTATTCAATTATTTATTCCTGTCTTCTTTGATCAAGAGTTATTGATCGCGGCAATTATTGTTATAATTATAAATAAAAATATTTCTTGGCTTTAGCCAGGATTGGACTTGAGCTAGACAAATGATACCGACCCATCATATAATATAAGAAATATTAAAATAAGTTCGACTATTTAACATTAAGACATACAATGAAATAAAAAAATATATACACGATTTGAATTATAACTAAATTATTAAATCTATTAATAAAGTAAAGAATTATATACACGACAGGAACGGTTATTATTGTGAAAACATCGTGGAATGCTTAGCGCCATATATTTCGTATATTCAGCAGCCGACGCTTTTTGCACAATAATAATAATGTTTTCTGTTTAGTATTGTTTTAAGTTTAGTTTTATAATTATTTATAACTTTTTAGTTCCATATCGAAACGATTTTATTTTTGTTTCTTTTATTTAGCTATAATTGTTTGAATAAAATTTAAGAAAGAATTTCACCTCTTCACTTCAAAAGCACAAGATGCTTGAGTTTTTGTTTGTTGGGTTCTCTCTAAACGCACAAGTTAATCAGTGTGTCGTGTCTGTGCTGCTGACAGTGAGTTAGTGCTTACTCATGTAAGTCTTGTAGCTGGCAATATGTGTCATGTTAATACCAACGTATACATTTAAGACACATGATGATAAGTGTGCAACAAAAGTAAGTTAAAAAATACACAAACCACTGTGTTTTACTTAACGTGCAAGATGGAGTATGTTTAAAATTTTACAGACTTTTTTTTTTAAAATTCCTTCAGCGACAACACATACTAAAATATCTTGTTGAAATCACGATGGTTTGTCATGAACAACAGAACTATTTTCGCAAAAAGAATTTTGTCTTTTATATTGTAATTGACTGTGGCACATTAAGAAAAAAGAAAAGTTAGTGTCACAATAAGGTGCTAGAAAAATTTGCTTAAATTTGTACTAGGCATATTACAAGGACTACGAGGGTGGGTTAAATATTTCCTGACTTTCTGAAGAACATAAAGTTTTTGGTGTTGTTAGTTTTGTCTTTTTGTACTTGTCACATACATTCGGCTGTCAACTAACCAGGACAAGCAGCTGTTAAAACGACAACTATGAAAAGCAAAATAAAGATTAGAAATGAAAACATTTTAATCCTACTGACTTGGAAGCAATTCAACATAAATACATATCTACAATCTACTTAGAAGTGTAGAGAAAAACCATGTTAGACAAATGATGAATTAGACATGTCAAACAATAATTCCAGCTGAGCTTAAATGAAAAGAATGTAAAGTATGAAAGTAGATAACTTAATACGTTCTGCAAAAATAACAAAGGCCAAAAGAGGCAAAAAGGAAAAGATAGAAAGACAAACTAAAACAAAAGCCATGTAGGACATTTCAAATATGAAACATGTTTTATTAACGGCCTGATTAAACAAATGCCGAGACAGGACAAAGCAAAGCAAAGACAGGGCAATAAATAATTGACTAAAAGGATTGTAATCATATTTGAAGTGACAGTTTTAAATTAAGGAAAGCAAAAAAAAAAGCTTTTACAATAAATCTAATAAATCGCATAAAAGGAAATTATAATATGAGCTGAAAATTCCCGGCGATAGTTTTATTGCAGTCATCTTTTTTCAGTTAATACTAACCTTCAAAGGACAGCTGTTATAATTTCATGATATTCTATGCAATAGTTTGTGAGTTATTGTGCTAAGAGTGACGCTACTCTTGTGTTATATTCAAAACACTGCCTCTTGATCGCAAAAAAATACCGTTCAAGCAAAGCAATGGCTTAAAAAGTATTATAGGGACTCCGTTTTATCAAAAATAACAATAAGACGTTGGTTTGCTGACTTCAAACGTGGTCGTAGAGACACCGATGATGCAGAATGCAGTGGACGTACAAATGAGGCGGAAACACTAGATCCACAAAATCGTTTTGAATGATCGAAAAGTGAAGTTGCGTGAGTTAGCTGGCATCATAAGGATATCAAAAGAACGCAACGTGTTGGCTTTATATCGCATGAGCATTTGACTATGAGAAATCTCTGTTTGAAGTCAGTGCCGCGTTTGCTTACTGTTGACCAAAAACGAGAACGTGTTGATGATTCTCAGCAGTGTTTGGTCATGTTTAAACGTAACCAAACGGAATTCTTGCGTCGATATGTGGCAATGGATTAATCATGGATCCATCACTTCACTCTGGAATCAAAACGATCGTCATGTGAGTGGACAGCAGGAGGTGAACCTCATCCAAAGCGCCCAATTAGCTGGAAAGGTTATGTCCACGGTATTTTGAGATGCGCCTCGACTAACTTGAGAAAAGAAATATTATTAAGAGTTAGTATTATATAGCGTTGTTGGAGCGTTGGAAGACCGAAATTGCAAAGAAACGACCACATATGGCAAAGAAAAAATTTTGTTTCATTAAGGCAACGCACCGTGTCACAAGTCAATTAAAACAATGCTCTCACGTCCACCGTATTCGCTAGATTTAGCTACCAGCGACTGCTGGCTGCTCGCAGACTTGAAAAAAATTCTCCCCGGTAAGAAATTTTGCACGAATGAAGAGGTTATTGCTGAAACTGAGGCCTGTTTTGAGGCAAAAGATAAATTGTTCTACAATGTAACGGAAATTATGTAGCTGTGTTTTGTGTGTTGTTACTATGGCCTCCTGTTGGGCACCATTTTGTGCGATGGTGAATGTGCTGTGACTTCTGGCTGTCGTCTTTCGGTTTCCTTCGTCTGGGCTACTCGCGGCGCTGGTATGCTGGCGATTGCTTCGGCTGTGGCTCGCCGATGTTGTTGTTGTTGGGTCGATGGCGCACCCTGTTGCGGCGGTTGAAGTGAGTGGTGAGTTTGTGGTTTGAAAAAGATCATAAAGCTCGGCATAAAATAATAAAATTATGTTCTATATTGCCGGTCGTTGTTCATGTTTCTGCTGACTGTTGTTGTACTTACCGTTGGTGTTGGATTGGATGTTGTTGCTGCTGCTTCCGCGTTTGCTGTTGTTTTATTTCAATGGATGTGGTGGTGCAGGCTGTTGCTGTACTTGCCCTTGGTGCGGGCTGCAGCTGCTGGTGGCTCTGCGTTTCTGGTTTTGCTACCACTGCTGTTGGTGTGAATGGCGGAACCTGTTGTTGTTGTTAGACGGCTATTGGATCGCGGGGGCTGCCGTAACGTTAAAATTGCTGGCGTGAACAATGTTGAAGCTGATTTATAATGATGATGGTGGTAATGGTTTAGAGCATGGTCGTACACTGCCAGCCGAATCATCAATTGCATCAGCAATTCCGCTACGACTTGCTTGAGCGGACAGCTGGTTCTCTTGCTCTCGCTGGGACGGAACTGCCGCCGCAAATCGCTGCTGCATTGTTACTCGTACTGGGGATGATGTGAAGACTGATTGAGTAGGCTATGGTGGTTTTGTGGTCGCTAAGGTTGGGTTCTTGTGGCAATTGCCTTGGCTGTAGTGGCGGTGAAATTTGTTGAAGGTTGACTTCCTTTTGGTTTTATAGGCTCACTGTATGTTAAAGTTATTCTTTCCAGTCTTTGTCGCCTTGAATTTCTTAAGGTCTTACACTCTATTATTAAGGGGCAGAGTATCGCTGCAAGTTTTAGTTTTAACGTTTCCTTTTATTGCCACTCCAAACTTTGTGCAAACTTCTCCTGTTTTTTCCAACACTTCTTACAACGACGCACGACTCGACCTATGTCACATCACTTCCCTACTCACACTCCACTTCTTATCTTTTGCTCGTCCTTTCTGCGGTCAATCCACAACTGACTCTCTTTAACAACTCAATTTTAGCTTTTCCGCCATTTTTCTTCCAGAAAAACCCGCCAGTGCCATCTTTTTTCTTCTGGCCACCTTTTTTTCCTATTCGGCTTCCAGTGATATTTCTCGAACATTCCTACGGTTGACGATTAGTTCTTCTTCTTTTCCGCCATCCTTCCGGATTTGATGACGCAGGTGGCTGTCAAGTGGTTGTGTCATCACGTTGCGTTTTTCTCACCACACACCCGGTATTGCCAACATACGTGCACATAACAACAAAAGTGGTATTGAAATATTAGAGCGGCGCTGAAATAATTGCGTTACTCTCGATGGAGATTACGCGGATGGATAATCAAAACAAGTAAGAGTGTAGTATATTCAACTGGGCCGAATCTAAATACCCTTCACGATAGTCACGAATATGTATAGTATATTAAAAATGTGACCTAAATATGCTCGGTTATATATGAACCGATATCGGAATTTTCTATTTTCTGTATTTTAGTAACCTTCTTTTATAACGAGAATTGCTTTTCAGAAAAAAAAGAACATTTTTAATGGAAAAATCGGTTCAGGCTATATCTCGGGTATATATGGACCGATATCGAAAATTTTAATTTTCCATATTTATATAACCTTATATCATTACCAGAACTGATTTTGAGCACAACAAATTGTTTAAGTTCGCTTAAGCGATATTTTCATGAAAAACCCGATTTAGGCTATATCTCGGGTATATATGGACCGATATCAGAAATTTTAATTTTCTCTATTTTCGTAACCTTCTTTTATAACAAGAACTGCTTTTCAGCAAAAAAAAAAAAATGTTATTGGAAAAATCGGTTCAGGCTATATCTCGAGTATATATGGACCGATATCGGATATTTTCTTTTTCCATTTTTATATAACCTTATTTCATTACCAGAACTGCTTTTGAGTACAAAAAAGTTGTTTACTCGGCATTTTCATCAAAAAACTTGTTAGGCTATATATCGGGTATATATGAACCGATATCGGAAATTTTAATTTTCCATATTTATATAACCCTATTTTATTAGCAGAACTGCTTTAAGGTGAAAAAAGTTGTTTAAGTTCGCTTACGCGGCATTTTCATGAAAACCACGGTTTAGGCTATATCTCTGGTATATATGGACCGATATCGGAAATTTTCATTTTCCATATTTATATAACCTCATCTTATTACCAGAACTGTTTTAAGCGAAAAAAGTTGTTTAAGTTCGCTTACGCGACATTTTTATGACAAACCCGGTTTAGGCTATATCTCGGATATATATGGACCTATATCGAAAACTTTCATTTTCAATATTTATATCACCTTAGTTTATTACCAGAACTGCTTTAAGGCGAAAAAATTGTTTAAGTTCGCATTTCATGAAAACCCCGGTTTAGGCTATATCTCGGGTATATATGGACCGATATCGGAAATTTTTATCTTCCATATTTATATAAACTGATCTTATTACCAGAACTGTTTTTAATCAAAAAAAAGTTGTTAAAGTTCGCTTACGCGACATTTTCATGAAAAACCCGGTTTGGGCTATATCTCGGGTATATATAGACCGATATCGAAAATTTTCTAAATTAAGTTTTTGGTTTGTACATTTGTACAAGGGGTATAGTTCAGGTTTTTTCTTTCTTAAGATTTTTTTCTTAAGAAAGATTTTTTATCAATACAAATCTGCTGTGATCAATAATTTTGATTGAAGAAGACAAAAAAAATAATTGTCCCCCAGCTAAAGATTTGATTATTATTTTTCTTGTCTTCTTCAATCAAAATTATTGATCACAGCAGATTTGTATTGTAAAAAATCTTAAGAAAGAAAAAACCTGAACTATAACCCGTTGTACAAATGTACAAACCAAAAATTTAATTTAAAAAATTATAAAAAGTTCATAAAAAAATTCAATACATCGAAAATTTTCATTTTCCATACTTATACAACCTTATTTTATTACCAGAACTACTTTTAAGCAAAAAAAGATGTTTAAGTTCACTTACGCGACATTTTCATTAAAACCGCAGTTTAGGCTATATCTCGGGTATATATGGACCGATATCGAAAATTTTAATTTTTCATATTTATATAAATTTATTTCACTGCTAGAACTGCTTTTGAGCACAAAAATGTTGTTTTGGTTTTCTTACGCGACACTTTTATGTAAAACCCGGTCTAGGCTATATCTCGGGTATATATGGACCGACATCGAAAATTTTCATTTTTCAAATTTATATGACAAAAAAGATGTTTAAGTTCACTTACGCGACATTTTCATTAAAACCGCAGTTTAGGCTATATCTCGGGTATATATGGACCGATATCGAAAATTTTCATTTTTCATATTTATATGACCCTATTTCATTACCAGAACTGCTTTTGAGCACAAAAAAGTTGTTTAAGTTCGCTTACGCGACATTTTCATGAAAACCCCGATTTGGGCTATATCTCGGGTATATATGGACCGATATCGAAAATTTTCATTTTTCATATATATGTAACCTAATTTCATTACCAGAACTGCTTTTGAGCACAAAAAAGTTGTTTAAGTTCGCTTACGCGACATTTTCATGAAAAACCCGGTTTGGGCTATATCTCGGGTATATATGGACCGATATCTGAAAAAAAAAAATTTTTGTCTTTTAGTCACCATGCTTAATAAGTGTGTGTAGTTTGAAGCAAAACGAACAACTTTTGTTTTCAAAAATTTTCATACAAAACTGCAAAAAAAATTGCTTTTTTCGGAATTTTGAATATATCGCAGCTATACGTGGACCGATATTACTGAATTTCAATAGCAAACCCATGAATCGATGGGGTAAAAGAATGGTGAAAGAAAAAAGTTTCTAAGTCTAATGGTTTTCTCAGAAACGGTATTTCAACAGCGGACAGACGGACAGACGGACATCGCTTAATCGACTTTTCCATTAATTCTGATTCAGAATATATATACTTTATAGGGTCGCAAAAAAAAAACTGTAGAAATTACAAACGGAATCACAAACTTATATATACCCTTTACATTTTTGTGAAGGGTATAAAAACTGTGGTTTCTTTGTTAGGCCCGGTACTTTTCAGCCCATGATTAATTAACAAAATAAAAATAAATGAAATTTCAATACATCTACTCAGGACGTTATTAATTCTAATGGTGAACGCTACTTATATCTCTCAAAGTAATAAAAACAAAGAATTAGCTTGAAAAATATTTATGTACTTTAAATAATGTATTTAAATATTTCTTTTATTACACCCACATACAATTTAACTTCTGCTTTCATTTCGAATTGTCAAAATAAAAATGCGACAACTATGTCACGATAAACATCTAACACACCAACTTGAATCTCAATAAAAACAAAAACCTTGAATATGTCTGATATCGAGCCTAAACCACGAACATAACTTAAATGCTAAACTTGAGTTCTTGAAATAAATTTATATTATGAGTATCATAAGCTCCAATAGGTCTTAATCTAGTTAAACCTGGTAATGTTCGTGACAATACTTGAAATTAAAGAATGGAAAGTTTTCAAATTCAGATCAACGGCTTTGCGACTTGGAATGATAAAAGTGGCTTTCAAATTCATGATAAAGAAAAACTGTAGCAATACAATTTAGCAGACCCTATAAAGTAGTTTCGAACAATACCACCTTAAAACTATATGGCAAAGTCATTCAATTTGTAGCAGAATACAAATTTTTAGGGCTAATATTAGACCAAAGGCTGACATTTAAAACCCACATTCGGAACATTAAGGCTAAAGCTGACTGCAAACTAAACATAATCAAAATGCTTAGATGGCCGCACTTCGGATCTGATCCTAAAACACCTCATAATATTATGTAAAGTTATCCTCCCAACTATAGACTACGCGTCAGTTATATATTTCTCTGCTACAAATACAGACCTAAAAATATTACACCCATTTCTACTCATAAATACAGGAGTTGGGCTGTCTATTCGAGCATTTTATAACCACCACTTTTCTTGAGAAGATTGAAGTTCTTACTAAACTGCGTACTAAATGCATTTTCTTTGCCACATCACCCACTGCTTGGTAAAATTTCTGACCTAACAAAAGCTAGCCAATTTCGACTTCAAACAAAAAACTAAATTATACACCCTTTTACGTAACAGCTCTCAAAGAGTTCAACAAAGTTGTTACTAAGTATACGATTGATACAAAAACTGTTGAATACATAACGCCTCCTCATATAGCACCTTGGTGCTTTTCAAATATTGATGTAGACTTTTCTCTTGCTTATACAAATAAATGTAATATTACGTCCATAGAGGCTCAACAAAAATTTTTAGATAATAGTAACTAATTAAACCATGAACAGTTTTTTACAGCTGGATCTGTTAAGAACGAGAAAGCGGGGTGTGCAGTTTTAGGTGATAAGCTTGTCATATCTAAACGTATACACAATTTTACCAGTGAATTACTTGGAATTAAAGGTTAGGTTAGTTAGGCAGGCCGCTGTTTACCTCGGAATAGTCTAGATTGTAGAGCTCAGTTGGGTCCTGCAGTCGTTCCCTTTTGTGAATGCCTGAAAAGTAGGATAGTTGAGTAAAAAAAAGAAGTTATAGGAATATAGTGTAAGTGGAATGTATGGGCGGGGATGGAAAAGAAAGACGGGAACCTTTTAGTGTAGCGTTACATGGTGCTATACTAGCTATCCGCTGCTTCTTATGAAAGAGGCTAGCGTGCTCGGTTTGTCCGAGGTCAGACATCTGTTGAAGCTCCCTTCGCCTAAGTATCTCAGACGATGATGATCCAATCCCGGGCATGCACTGAGAAGATGAGTGATCGTCTCTTTCTCCTCCTCGTCTTGGTAATTTCTACAGAAGTCGTTATAGGGTAGGCCTAGTCTCCTGGCATGGTTCCCAAACGGGCAAAGTCCAGTGATGACTGCTACAGTCACTTTTTGGTGAGATCTGGGCGCTTTTAATAGCTCCTACGTTCTCTTCGATTTAATATGCGGCCACAGGTTCCTTGATATAAAGCATGTGGGCTCTGTGAGCCACTTTTCTTGGGTACGTTCCAGTGTGTGGAGTTTTATTCTTTTCCAACTCGCTGATAATGGTTGTCCGCAAAAGGGGTCTGTATTCCTATCCTCTAGGGCTGTCTCTTTTTTGGCTAAGTCGTCAGCGATGTTGTTGCAGTTCTTGAACCCATGTCCATATATCTACTTTAGGGTTATATTAGAATGTCTAGCCATCTTATTTAAAGATGTCCGGCATTCCTGGACTAGACTAGAACTAGTGTATATTCCAATGAGGGAGTTGATGGTGGCCTTGCTGTCCGTTACTATCATGATATCTTTACCGGATATCTCGTAAAACATCAGCCACCTGGCTGCTTTGTTTATAACTGATATGTCAGCCTGAAGAACACTACATCTGTCTGATAATCGGAAGGATATTTTAGTGTAAAATTCTTCTATGTAAACGCCACCCCCAACCCTTTCCCCCTTTCTGAACCCATCCGTGTAAACATAGAAGTATCCAGATTTTAGGGGAGATTCCTCAATTTGGTAGCCGAAGCTTTTTGTTTTGGGATGCAACGTGCCATTAAAATATGCCTTGAAATCTAAAAAATTTTAATAAAAAACACTTGTCATATCAGACAGTAAAAGCGCCCTGGAACGACTGCAAGATGCATTTAGTAACAATACGATTGTACAGCAGATAAGAATTCAAATAACTTCGCTACCTAATCGAAATATCACCCTTCTATGGGTTCCGAGTCACCTTAATATAAGCAAGAACGAAAGAGTGGATCAGCTCACCAAAATTTCTCTAGAAAATAATATTTCAAAGGATTATAAATTTCAACTCTCCGATTACAAACAATACATTGGAAAATATATTTTCACTATCTGGAATGATCTGTGGAAGGAAAGTAACAAAACTAAATTATTCAAATCCAAAGAAATATACCACATAAATTGTATGGTTCCCGACATATCCAAAACTCACTTAATTAAACTAAATAGACTAAAAATAGTTCTCTCACATATTTATTATTGAAAAGAACCAACCGCTTACGTGTGAATGCGGGCAAAGACTAACTGTCACATATTTAATGACTGCATACTCCTGCATAACGAAGGGATAAAATTATAAAATCAGTGGCATTGACATTCTTCTTAGAGAAAGTGAATTTTTAAATATTAAAAAGTTGTTAACACAAAAAAATATAAGACAAAAAAATATAAATAGAAAACAAGCTATTTAGAATTTTTTCAAAAACAAATCGAGCAACCAACGGTTGTTCATTTGTTTGAAAGGTGTAAAGAAATGTTAGAGACGTGTATAAATGAAAAAGCTTGTTTTGTGTTTGGGATATAAAGTTGAATGTTTGAGAATATCTTTCAAAAATTCCCGAAGTCTACTGATGATTAGGGTAGCTACTATGAAATGTCGGCATATTGACAGCTGGGAAACATGGAAAGCAATCTATTTATTATTTTTTGATTGGTATCAATGTTAGAAGCTAATAAAGTGTATAAAACTCAATTGTTTGCACAAATAAATATTTATAGTTTAGTTTTAATCTCTAACTTATATAATATATAGTATTATACATAGTTCCGATTGTAAATCTAAATGGCCTATATAACCTAATTGTGTTGGGGCCTCTGAAATACTAAACAAATAATAATATTCAACGGCTTTGCAGAGCAGACTCAACTTCGTAACAATATTATTATTCATCTAAAACTCTGAACAAAAAAGTAAAACAATTTCATTTTAAACTCTGAACAAAAAAGTGAAACCTTTTATTACAATAAAACACAATTTTGCCGTTTAGTATACTTAAGCGGTTAGAGTTTAAGAAGTGTTTGTGTATGTGTTTGTCTACGTGTGGGTGTGGGTATTTTATGTATTTGTAATAAAAAAAGCAAATAAGAAATATTAAAATGTAAATGTAAATGAAAATGAAAACAAGGACTACAAAATGACAGTCACGTTTTTTGATTATTAAAAGAATATGAAAATACAACGACCCTACAATACAAATTATATACAAACAGGCGAATTTGTTTATATGTATGTACATTTTTTCAATACTAAAAAAAATTGCCCTGTCGAATTTGACAAAAACACAAAAAGAAGATTAAAAAAATATATATATATAAAAAAGGAAAAATTTATCTTTAAAATAACAACAATATATTATTGAATTGAAAACATTACTACGGATACCAATAAAACACTTTACAATATCCGGCAGTACCTGTTAAAATATTTATTTATTGTCGAGTAGGCAACAAATTTGGGGTTGGGACATGAACGACAGAATTTAAAGGGGCCTTTGAAGCACATCAATGTAAAGAGAATAATTTGCTTACAAATAAATACTGTCAAAAATCATCAAGGAAATCAATTTATAGATATTTAATTAAATTAGATTCTGCCACAGCGCAATAGCAGTTTTTGTTATATTATATTTCATTTATTTTTTTATTCAATGCCAATTACTAAATTAACTTTAAGTTAAAGCACGCGATAATTTTCATGAAAACTATAAAAATGTTTTGCCAGTCATAATGTCGACACCAAATGAGTGATTGTCATATTCAACGCCCTTATAGTGTTTATTGGGGCTATAAAAGTAGTGTTTATCTTTTTAGCTGTATAAATAGAGTGAAACAACCAAAATGCACGATTTTAATTATAACTAAAACATAAAGTTTTCAGGCAATTATTCCCATATTTTTATAATAGATGGAAGGATCTACGGGTATAGTAATTAGCCACGACTTCGTTGAAAGCTTTACCCGATTGTTCATATTCTCAATGAGCCTGAAATGTAATTGGGGTTCAATATTATTAATGTAGCCAATTATATTATCTTCTAGTTTTTAATTCCCGCCAGTGAGCAGGTCTGTTCTTGGTGTACGCCAAACCAGAGCACTCTGGTTTCTTGGGCATAGAGCGTTAGAAGTTTCTGGTTTGTTGTAGCAAATAATAATTAAGAAAGCCGCATGACTTATGTTGTTTGGGACTTCCAAAGCCTTCTCCAAGGGTTAAATGAGAGAGGGGATAAGTAAAGTTACCGTTAGTTTACAGATCCTCTTGGCGCTGATGATGGTTGAGGTATCTAGCTTGGCTGCAACGTTTTGCGTTTACTCGTAGTGTAAACCTAACAGTGTAAGAAGGAAATTAGACGGTTTTCAGGGTCTAATAACCCCCGGTGTTCTGTTATCTTGCAACAACTACCTGTTATGTAAGGAACCAAAAGTGACGGCTAGATGGGTGAGTTTTTAAGGGCTGGTGCTCTTAATGGGCTTCGAATTCTGGGAAATTGCATACAACTGTGAAAAAGATTTACATCAGCACCTGCCTTTATGGCCTTATCTGATGGTGGACCAGTTCCACAAGTGCATTATTCACCATTCACCAGCGCCCCCGTGTGACTTGCTAGGCTTACACAGGTAGCAATTGTTGCCATATGTTTGTAGCCACATGAGCAACTTTTTGCTGAGGAGTTCGGGTCTTCTATCCTATATGTAACTCCCCAGCAATCAATGGAAGACAAGGCTTAATGAGTTGCTAGGCCGAAGCCCACTAAGAGCATCAGCCCGTCAACCATTACCACTGGTTCATTATGGTACAGGTATCTGCTGTAGGGGCGACAGATTTTTGGGAGGTTGTTAGTTCCCGAAAAAAGCCACCCTAAACAACTATCAAGAATACTAACACCCACTTTCTGTGTTTTAGGTTGAAACTGAAACTCCACCATGATCAGCCCGGGCTGAACTGCAAGCAGAACCACTTGGGGGCCATGCTGACCCCCTTTCTGCCAGTTTACCCTTAGTAAGGGTTTCGGAAGCCAACGCAACATAAGTCATGCGGCTTTCTGGAGTTTTATTTGCTACAACAAACTAGAGACCCCTCCCATCTTTACCCGAAAAACAGAGTGCCCAGACCAGAGTGGTTAGGAATACGCCAAGGTAAAAGCTGTTCACCAGGTGCGGAGAGGGGGGGGGGGGGGGTGTGCAGTGCATATAGGAAGAATTAGAAGTCTTCAGCAAAGCGTTTGTTTATATTATTTAGCAAAAAACTTGTGACAAAAAGTAGCGACCGGTATGAGCCTTGTAGGCCACATGGGGACACCGATGAATCGTGAATAACTCACTCTGTAGAATTGGTTCACCGGCATATAAGACCGACAAGGCAGGTGCTGATGTAAATCAATCTTCACAATATTTTAGCTCTTGAAAACTCCTGAATTGGATTATTGTTTTACATTCTCATTTTAAATAGCCTTAAAGAAAGAAGTCCTAGGAAGTCAATTTGCAGGATCGTGATGTCAAGTAAACATCATCATTACGTAAGATAACACGGCCATTAAGTTTTTAGTTCAGAGAATCCAGTATTTGGTCGGCTGTGTGTCGCCATCCTGTGGGAACCACATATCGTCCAGGTCCATATCGTTAATTGTTGGCTACAACAACAAAAATATCACCAAGCGATAGAGAACACCATTCTCCTCACTCTCAGGTTATACACCTCACCAAATAGTCATTCTTTGTGGATACTTCTGCTTTTCAATCATCATTCATGGATTCTCATTTGCCCAAATACGGCAATTTTACTTGTTCACGAATCCACTGATGTAAAAGTGTGCCACGAGAAGCATTTTGATAGGAACGCCGATTTTCGTAAAAAGCTTTAACAATCTTAACGCGCTAAATTGTGTACTGAAACGAACAAATGGAAAATAAAGTGAGGCAAAAATTTAAATCTAAGGTATGGTTAGGTTAGGTTAGGTTAGGTAGGCAGGCCACTTCATACTCCGGAATAGTCTAGGTTGTCGAGCTCACTTGGGTCCTTGAGTCGTTTGCTTTGTGATTGCATGAAAAGTAAGATAGTGGAGTGAAAAAAAGAAGTTGTAGGAATATAGTATGAGTGGAATGGTTGGGCGTGGATGGGAAGGAAAGGCGGGAACCTCTTAGTGTAGCGTTACATGCTGTTATCTAAGGTGTGACTAACTATGAGCATCTCGTCGTTGGACCAGTCTTTATAATAAAACAAATTATTGTGCAAATATTTTAGGTTCTAAAATTAAAGCAAATATTTTTAATGTTAAACTTTTCGACGTGTTTTACAAAAGAAGTAAAGCAAAAATAACACATACAAGTTTTTCCTATTTAATTTCTTTAATTCATGTTCTATTAGTATTTGCAAATCCTTAAAAGATAATAAGTAGTGTGATAGAAAGTAATACTCAAAAAGGTTTATATTTACATATAAATATAGTTGCGTGTTTACCTTTAAAAATGCTTTTGCAGACTCGTTCGTTATATTCGTTACACAGTACTAAAATATTTCCGTACTTTATTTACACTTAATACCACTGTGTATTAATACACTGGATTTGCTTAAATTTCTGACTTAGGACTGTCTAGCACAACGTTTAAAATTAAACCCTGCCTCGGCGGCATATCGGCCTGTTATTTCTTCTACATTGCTCATGAAACGGCTGCTTAATGATTTTTACAGATTTAAATATACAAAAATAATTAATAGTTATATACACACACACACACATGCTTGCTACGTAATAAGAACCTAACAACAGCAATAAAATCGTTGGTGGTTTGTTTACTCGAAATGTTGCAATCTTTTAATCATGCACATTGTTTGTTTGTGTATTATGTTCTTAGATTTATGCTGTATATGTGGATGTGAGTGCACATTTAAAACAAGAAGATAAACTGCTCGCACAGTAGGACACAAATTACACAAATTCGTAACAATATATTCAAAAATGTTTTAAAATTCTTAAATAATAAAATTTGCATATTTTTTGTAAGATATTTTTGTTTAATAAATTAATAGTAATAATCGTATGATTTTCAAAAGGCAATCATTAAAAAAATTGTCCACAAAATATTTACAAACTCGATTGTTTTCCATCACACCTTTTGAAAAAGATACTTTCTCAACCGCTCGATTGCCATCACACGCCTGGATACGAGTATGTGCTTTTAAATCAATATAAGTAGCTATTTTTTGTATATTTTCCAGCTGTATACTACTTCCGCTGAAGCATTATTCAACTTTAAACTTCTTTTTCAGCTAATCATTGTAGAAATTTGTAGAACCACCGGCAGCGTCATCATTTTTATCATTACCATCATAATCAGTTTGCAGATTTTTGTAAACGTGACTTTTTTCTTTCTTTTTGCGGTATTAATTTGTGGGTTTTTGTTATCTGTTTTAAATTTGTTTACCCAAATCGTAGTCATCGAATAGAAACAACAACAAGTGTAACATCGAACTATGTATCCTTTCTACAGTGTTTGTATACGTTTTATTCGCATATTTGCTTAATAATGCAAAGTGCGTGGCTGTGCATACTGAAGCATGCATACGCAGGTAGATAATTGCGTATAAATAAAAAAAAAGCTTTGTAATGTAATTATTTGTTGCAATATCGGGCTAATTAGGTTTTCTGGCTTGGTTTTTGTTTTGCTTTTTTATGTTTGTCGTAACTAATTTCTTCGAGCAGAAATACTGAAAAGCAATGGGAGGTATTAATTTATTAAAACTTTAATATACTTTTATAAAGGTTTTTCAAAGGTGCATTGTTAGTAAACCCATTATCTCGTTCTTTAACATCAATAGAATGACAAGTGTTTACATATTTGACACCAGTACACGGTGGCCATATTTGATGGTAAATCATGTTGTGTAGCGTGATCTCGACATAAATTTATTATTTTAGCCATAACATCAATGCAGCCTATTAAAGACATGTACAAGAAATAACTAAAAGAATATTAAGTTACTTTTAAATTCATAGCCCTCGTCACTTGACACCTTTTCTGCCACTGAATTGTATCAATTGAGGTGCGAATGATATGATTTTATGAAAGTACGCATGCATGTGTGGTGCACTGTTATAATTAAATCTAAACTTCTCATAAGCAGTATATAAGTAAATGTAATTGTGGTTTTAAGAACAATTAACAAACAAGCATTGATTCGAGCAGACTTAGATTCGAGCAAACTTATAAATAAATAAAAATATTTAATTAAATACAGAATAATTGTTTAATTGGTTTTTAGCTGCAAATAGCAGTTTGACGATTTTTGGCCATTTTGGTTTTACAACTACACTTTCTTTTTTTAAGTTACTTTACGTAGGAAATAAAAGTAATATCGGGTGGTTAAATTTCAAGGGCCGATGTTGAATGTAAACCACACCTAAACGCCAAGTTTTTTTCTAAATTTTATTTGACATTTCTCTATTTCAGACCTACTCAATTTGAACCATGGAGAGATACACAATCCAAAAACGTGTTAAAGTTATCCAGACTTATTATGAAAATGATGATAAATTTTCGAAGAAAATCATCTTCAGCGATGAGGCACATTTTCACCTCAGTGGATTCGTCAATAAACAGAATTGCCGCATTTGGGCGAATGAGAATCCAAGAGTGACTGTCGAAAAACCAATGCACCCACAAAGAGTGACTGTTTGGTGCGGTTTATGTGTTGGCGGCATCATCGGGCCGTATTTTTTCCAAAATGAGGCCGGTGAGGCAGTTACTGTGAATGGTGTTCGCTATCGTGAGATGATAACGAACTCTTTATGGCCCGAATTGGAAGATGTGGATGTAGACGATATGTGGTTTCAGCAGGACGGTGCCACTTGCCACACAGCTAACGAAACAATTGCTCTTTTGCGCAACAAATTTAATGGCCGTGTTATCTCACGTAATGGCGATGTCAATTGGCCGCCAAGATCATGTGATTTGACACCGTTGGACTTTTTTCTTTGCGGTTATTTGAAAGAAAAGGTGTACGTCGATAAGCCAGCAACAATTCAACAGCTAAAGGACGAGATAATTCGGCACATTAACGGCATAGAACCTCCATTATGCCTCAGGGTCATCGAAAATTTGGACCATCGGATGGAAGTGTGCCGCCGTGGTCGCGACGCCCATTTGGCCGCCGATATTTTGTTTCATACATAATTGAGTAATACCAATATATTATTCGTATCTTGATCCTAGTTGTTCGACCTTTTTTTTAATATAATTGTTGTTTACTTGAGCTTGAGGTCACAAAGACACACAAAGGGGTGTCGAAATATCGAAACATTAATAAAACGAATAATTTTGTAACAAGTGACCTCAAGCTCAAGTAAACAACAATTATACCAATATATTATAATAAAATAAAATTACAATAATTTCCTAAATAGTTTGTGTTTTATTCAAAATCAACATTGGCGCTTGAAATTTAACCACCCTTTATTTATGGTATAGAAAAATTTATGGAAGTGTATATGTGTACGTAAATATGTGTATAACACTGAAATGTTACATGGTATTTAGTAGAGATATATTTAAAAAATCCGATTTGAATAGCATTAAAAAATGTATGAGCTAAAGAGATACTACATAACTTTTTATGTAAAAGTGTTTTCTTATATGTCTAAGAGACTTAAATTTAAAGATAAAATCAGAACTTTAACTTTTTTAAACAATTACAATACTATATGAGGGGAAAGTGCCAAAAAGTTTTCTTGTTTCATCCTATAATATGTAAGACGAGGAATTTGGAAAATGCTATATGGGCTGAAAAGTCCCGGCACTAACAAAGAGATGGCGCTAGTTTTATTGTAGTCACCTTTCTTCAGTCAATACTAACCTTCAAATAATAGCTTTATCATTATCACTAGTTTGTGATTTATTGTGCTAAGAGTGACACTACTTTTGTTATTTAAAAAAAAAAAAAAAGGATCCAAAACAATTTCATGTTTTAATTTTACACTGCTTCTTGATAAGGAAAAATACCGTTCAAGCGAAGCAATGGATTGAATGTGTTACGAGGACTCCGCTTCATCAGAAACAGCAATAAAACGTTGATTTGCTGACGTCAAACGTGGTCGTACAGACACCGATGAACGCAGTGGACATCCAAATGAGGCGGTAACACTAGAAAACATAAAAAATCCACAAAATCATTTCCAATCATCGAAAAGTGAAGTTGCGTGGGTTAGCTGTCATCGTAAAGATATCAAAAGCACGCAACGTGTTGGCTTTATATTCCTTGAGCCTGTTCAAAGCAGACGTGCCACTTTTGCTCACTGTTGACCAAAAACGAGAACGTGTTGACGATTCTGAGCAGATTTTGGCTATGTTCAAATGTAACAAACTGGAATTTTTGCGTCGATATGTGAAAATGGATGAAACATGGATCCATCACTTCACTCCGGAATCAAAACGATCGTCATGTGAGTGGACAGCAATTGGTAAACCTCGTCCCAAGCACCCGAAAGCACAACAATCGGATGGAAAGGTTATGACGACGGTATATTGGGATGTGCAGAGAGTAATATTTATCGACTATCTTGAAAAAGGAAATACCATTAACAGTGAATATTATGTAGTGTTGTTGAGCGTTTGAAGGACGAAATTGCAAAAAACGACCACATATGGCAAGGACAAAAAGATTGTTTCATCAAGACAACGCACCGTGTCACAAGTCAGTCAAAACAATGGCAAAACTAAGAGAATTAAACTTCGAACTACTCCCATATCCACCGTATTCGCCAGAAATAAGAAATTTTGCATGAATGAAGAGGTTATCATTGGACTGAGGCCTATTTTGAAGCAAATGAGAAATCATTCTACAAAAGTGATATTGAAATATTAGAGCGGTGCTGGAATAATTGCGTTGCTCTTGATGGTGATTATGTTGATCAACAAAGTAAGGGACTTTTCAGCCCATGTGTTGTGCTTTACGATACAGATATGAAAGCGCAAGATTTTTGGAATGAAATGTCAACAAATAATTATTTTTATAAGTTTATATATTATATTATTATAAGTTTATAGAAAAAATATTACTCTTATCGTATTCTTTTGCAAATGTGAGAGTTTGCATCCAGGTATATGAACTTTAAAAAAATCAAAGTGAAAAATTGGCTAAAGGAAATTGTTTTCTGAAGAAATGTTACTACTTAAATCTTTGCAACCGTAATTGTTAGTTATACTCGATTTAATAGAAGTGCTTGGTATACGAGTAGATAATAGTACTCATTAACTGAAATCTTACTTTAAAAGATGTGCTACGTACAAAAATTAATGAATTATGAAATGAACTTCATGTTCATATTAAAGGCTATAGTTTACCCCATGGAAATATATATTTTATTCAAGAACTTTTATATATATTATTTATTATAACTTTTTATTGTTTATTATATATTTATTCATTATTACATTTTTTATTCACGACAAATATATATTTTATGCAAGACGATTTTTTGGAGGTTTGACGATTTTAACCCAAATTTATCTAACACCTTTGCCGTTTTCATCACTGTGATGCCAACCATCTTGTAAGCTGCTGTTATTTTCATTAGCGGCAATACGAGAGCTGTTTTATCGCTCGACTATCGTACTGGTATATTGTAGTGAACTAGAGAGAGAGAGAGAGAGAGAGAGATAGTGCCATTGATTTATACCCAGCATTGTCAACTTTAAAATTTCAAAACGCACTAAAATGGAAAAAAAAGCGAGATATTTCAACAAAAACGCAATAAGTTTAGAATTTTTATTTTCATTTTTAAAAAACCTTTTTCATTATAAAAACTACAATATTTTTATATTAAAAACACGATAATAAAACAGCCTTTTACGCGGCTATTAGACTATTAAACTGAGTTACTGGATGAAATATGTCGATAAAATTTACGATTATCGGATCATTATTAATTTGAGAATCACACTACAAGTCATCAAACTCTATTAGTAGCAATTCTATCAAACATATTGTAAATTTCATATCTATTTTCGTAAGTGAAAAATGAAAATCAATTGGCTAGAGTGGGTGTCCTTTATTGAATTTATTAAAATGTAAAAAAATTTTCAGAATTGTAACAAATTAAAGCTGAAGATTTCTGTAATTTGAGAGAGAATATTTTGAAACAATTAAATAATTTTATTAACAATTTTTTGGTGATGTATCAACTACCAAACTACCGTTATCATAAGTATGAACTTCACTATTCAGTGTCTGCTGCATTTACTGTAACATTTGAGAAACAGTCTCTACAAACAGACAATTTTATAAAACGAAATGTCTTTTTTTCTGTAGAGAATAGGTTTAATATACAACAGCCAGATTGTCTGACTTTGTGCATATGATATGGTACGTTTTCCTCACTATTACTCCGAGTTCTGGGTGCTAATTCCGTCATTCGTGATCGAAATTACTATCGAGTAGAAAATAATTTCGATATCGTGTAAATTTCTAATGATGAGACTCGTTACGTAACGAATCGAGTTATCACTTCGGCAGTGTTTTATAACACTGCCGAAAATTGTATGTATTCACATCTTTGTATACCTGTTTTACATTAAAAAATAAATAAACACACATACGTTCACAATAACAATTCATTTAAATCAGTCATGTATGCGTGTTTGTAGATTAAAAAGTAAATAAATAGAAATAACAATTCAATAAATATGTATGTAAAAAACCACCATGCATTTCTAAAAAAAAAAAAAAAAAATTCTTGAATGTAACAACATATGACTTCATATATAAGTTTTTGTGTTCTTCATATACATATACCTGTATATATACGTCATATACATCATCATATGAATTGAAAAAAGCCTTAAGAACCAAAAAGTCTCAATTTAATTTAATTATTATTGCTATTCAAAAAAATTTTTTTAATTTTCATTTATTTTGTGTTGTTCTGTTGGGCTGGTTTTCGATAGTACTTTTGCTTACGACTAAAAAGTTGCACGGTTGCATTCGAATGGTTACACGCTATCGAATGCCATCATTAGAAATTTCGAAACCTTTTACTCGATATCGAATGAGATAAACCCAAAAGTGTAAAAACTCGCACATTCGAGTAAAAACTCGCCCGTAAGCGAATGACAGAATTAGCCCCCTGATTGTGATCCACAAAACGATTTAAAAAATTTTGGACACAAAAAAACTTTTTCCTTACATTAAAACAAAAAATTGAGTTGAATATGATTGGGTGCCAACGAAATTTAAAAATCGCGCCGACAATTAAAAAAAAACCAACAGTGCACCGGCTAAAGAATTTTTTGCATAAAAAATTTAAAAAAGCACCTAACACGGTGCGAAAAGCACCGAGTTGACAACGCTGTTGATATCACCACCTGCCTTGACGGTCTTATCTCATTATGGATCAACTCCACAGGTCGCAACTGTAGGCATAAAATTGTAGCCATATGAACAACTTCCTTACTAAAGAGCTTTCGTCTTCTAATTCCTCCTGTTTGAAATTTCCCGGGCAGTCAATGGAGAACCAGGCTTAATAAGCTTGTTAGTGCTTACATGTAATATATCGCTGTCAATGGCTCATGTGTTCATGAGTTCGTTTCCATTACCTTCAATACTCTGTCAGCCATTGTAGCAGCCATTACGAGGTCGATCTTATAGTGCGCTGAGATAATAGCTCTTATCTGTTATGCTAGGTTTCATAATCAAAGCAGCAACAATAACTCGTTTGTGAGGGGTGTTTCGGGGTCTCGGCTTCGCATTTCGATAATTGCGATGGTTTTCTATCGCCTAACGCCAACTCGCTAAGCAGTTTTGTTATTTTTGTTAGAATGCTGTCTGCAAATTCTGTGATGATGCGCTTTTTTATAGTTTCGTGTATACTACGCTTGACCGGTGTATTCGTGCGCAATGTGGCTAATTTATACATGACGCGTGTGGGCAGTTGCCCAATTATGGTAAAATAATTTTTCTGTTAGAAGTTATGCCCCACAGATTCAAAAGCTGTTTCTACTTGTCAAAACCATAATTCCATGTACTATTCAATAAAATTAAGTAACTTGCATTTGGTGGCTTCAGAAATGATTGTGGCTTTTTCTCCAATATTGTCGTCCGTTTAAGATATTTTATCTCGTTTTCCTAAGTCGTCATCAACTGTTTCAGTCGTTCTTGCTAAGTTAGGCTTAAACAAACTGAAAAATATCTTCTTGTTTCTTTCTTTGTCGCAAAACGCCTAGTATAATTTTTTCTTAAATTTAAAAAGGTAAAGCTTTGAGTTGCTTCGATCAACCGCCCAGCAGGTGTCTCGTAACAATCATGAATATGTTTGGGTTTGGGTGGCGACCTGCCACAGAGTATTTACACGTTTAATAGATTAACAATTCTTGGATTTATTTGAACTCTTATTAGAATGAGTTCTTTCATAGTAAAGGCATTTCTGTCAATTAACAAATACCTTTTACCATTTATATATATTACATTTTTTTTTTTATAGAATAGTACTACAATTTTCCTTGAGTCAGCATTTTTTCACGAAAATTATTTTGAAATGAATAAACAAAAAACCAAAAAATAATTATGTGGTAATTTTCTTTGTATACCTTTATTAATATTTAATTTCATTTTTGTAAAGCCACGTACAGATATACACACATTTAATATGTTTGGTATGTTTGGTATTTTATATGTCATTGTATGAGAGTAGTATTTTATTGAATGTGTTCGATATTCCAATACACACACACATACATACATATGGTATAAAATATAAATAAATAAAATCCCAGGTAGAAAAAATAACATTTAATCAATGATGGCCAGAAAAACAACAAAAATATGTACACACATATAATGGAAACAAATATTTATATTTATTTATTTTTTACTCTTGTTATGAAAATTTATCGCTCTATTTATTATTTATGGACGGGGGGAGTGTAGACTACTTGATGAGAACCTTTAGCATTTAATCAATATAGAGTGTTTTTAGAAAGGTAGTGTCGTTTACTTTTTGTTCAGTTTGGCATTTGAACATGAATGGACTGACTCCTGAACAACTCTACCATGCTAAGCAAATTTTGGGCCTAAATAAGACTTCCTGCCGTTCATTTAGATTTTCATAAGTGAGTTTTATTTAGCGATGGAAATCACTTCTGTTTGAATGGACATGTCAAATATTCTGAGTGATGATAATCCTCCAGTGTATATTGAGACAGCATTACATGTAGAAAAACTGACCGTTTGCTGTGCTTTAAAGGCTGGTATAAAAAAGTTGAAAATTGGACTATTCAGAATATGTCCTTGGCAGCTCGACAGCCATATGCCAAAAGTTGATTCATGCTTCTAACATGCCAACCAGATCTGGTGTTCACACTTTCTGTTCACACACTGTGTTTTCTCTGCAACTTTTGCAGAGAAAACACAGCACTCTGCAGCTTTTATAAAAACCATCAATTAGCTTCACGTAATGTACAGGAATATATTTCAATATTAGACAAATGGCTAAAATCTTGAAAAATCAAAGATAATAAGCAAAAATGTACTCACGTTACATTCACGCTGCGAAAAAAAAAACATGTTCGTCTGTCCAAATCAACCACTAAGTAACATATCCCCAGCTTAATCAAGTCAAGTACCTTGGTATTCACCTCGACCTTAAGCTACCGTGGAAGTCTCACATTGATGCGAAAGTAACTGAGTTGAAATTAAAAGCAGCGCAAGTAAGTTGACATATGGGCAGAAATTCTATTTTGGATTGCAAACTTTTGCTATACAACGTGATTCTAAAGCCTACATGAAGCTAAGGAATTCAATTATATGGCACCGTCTCAGGGTCAAACATTGGAAAATTTCAAAGGCGATAAAATAAAATTCTTCTAACGATTCCTGCAGTTCCATTGTACGTAAAAAACTCCCAAATTCACAAGGATCTGTTTATTCCACTGGTAAAAGAGTAATTTTCAAAGTACGCTACAAGGTATATCAGCCAACTGGAACTTCATCCAAATCCTCTTGCACGCAATATACTTAATTTTAGCGCTCAAACTTGGTTGAGAAGAAGGGATGCCCTTGCCCCTTCAGTAGGTGGTTTCACCGATATAATTGACGTAAAATAAAACTTTTTGTCTAGCATTGGCTAGACCTAGTTAATTTTTTCAATTAAGTACTAAAACTTGAATACTAATTGCTAGTTCACATTGTGAAGATTCAATAAATATAAAATAGAAAATAAAAAAAATATGCCAGTAGTTATTTTTTTATTGCCCTAAGATAATTTTTACACTAATTTAATTTTCAGCAGCTTTTCAACAAACGAGTAAATTTATATAGATCAATTAAAAGATTTTCTATTAGACATAGCTTGTTTTATTTAGACATATTGCAATATAAACTTAGATGAATATATATGCGTCTACCTCAAAGGCTTAAATTATATAACTAGTATGATATTAGTTCCCTCGGAGTCGACTTCAACAAAAACAGGTAGAATATTTAAAAACGAAAATACTAATATAAGAAAAGATACTGTAATTGCTTTTTATATTTCCTACACAAAAACTGTGTGCTTAGAATATTTTTCCTACAGCGCATTCAAATTAATGATTGCTTTAGATAATCATGCTGTTTTAGTAAATTTCTGTTAGTGCTTGTTCGTGATGCCGATATAATTGCTGTAATGAATGTCAATATTTGAGCATAAGTTCATGTGTGTTGCTTGTATATTCATTTGTACTTGTTTGCAGTAAATTGTGAGTATTACTGTTCTAATAAAAACTAGCCATGCATGAAATTACCTTTTTAACAAAGTTTAAACTTCACTTTTAAAACAATTAAAAAAATAAATAAATAAATAAAACATAAGAAAGGTACAGATCGAAATATACACACAAGCAGAGTTATGGAAGCTAAAAAACAATACACTTTTAATATAAAAATCCGAAACTAGCAAGAAATATCAACTAGTATTGTGATGTCCAAAGCCTGATTTTAAGCCGAAGGTGCAAATCAGGCTTTCCGTTGAATGTAGGCAACGGCCTCAGTAGCTGCTTTATAAAATATTTGGATTTACAATGATAGATACAGCCAACGGCGTTGATATATAACTTTTACTTAATTTAGTAGCAAAAAAAAAAAAAATTTATAAAATTCTCTTATATAAATACATGATTAAATACATCATGATATATTTTATATTGTATTATTTTATATATTTTTTGCAGGGACTGTCTCTCTCTTTCTCTTTTAATTTTTAAGTGTAACATTACCAAATAAGACTTTTGTATTCCTACTCTTTTTGAGCTAAAAAATGTTGAAAATTTTAAACCTTGCAAATTCACATAAATGCATTACCTTGCTTTCCTATAAGCAATTCACTACAAATTTACCGCCAATTTTCAAATTTGTTAAATAAATCATTAATTATTTTGCTTATTATTTTATTGTCATGATTATTTTTTTGATGTTATTGCTATTGATCTATTGATCTCAGCAATTGGCATTATAATACATAAAACCCTAATTTAAGAGCGGAAAACATAATGTTCATATTTTTATATAACCAAAAAGTTTTAATTAAAATAATGTGCTTTAAATTACTAAAATATATCTTTTAGTTGCTCATTAGAGTGTAGAATATGTTTTCTGTACAATTTGTAAATTTTATATTTAAGATAGCATTTAAGTGATACTCATAAACATAAATAAAGGCAGCTATCAACCTGAATATCCTGCCTGCAATTGATCTTTCATATTCCTATTTTAAACCTGGCATATTCACAAAAGCAATTTAAGTAATGCACTATTAATTTACCGCCAATTTTGAAATTAAAAAAAAAAATCAATAATTATTTTGCTTATTATTTTATTATGATTATTTTTTATATTCTTCTATCAAAAATACTGACCTCAATAATTGGTATTATAATAAAAAAACCCTTTATTAATTTAAGAGAGGAAAAACCTTGAACTAAAACCCGATGTACATATTTACATATAGCCAAATAACGTATTTTAAATTATTAAAATATTTTTGTTAGTTCCTCATTAGAGTGTAGGATATTCTATCTGTGTATGTTGCTAATTTTATATAAAAGATAACATAGAAGTTATACACATAAACATCCTAAATATCCTGCTTACAATTGAATTGATCTTTCATATTTCTTATTCTACAATATTTTTTATGACAATTCTTTTTGTTATATAACTTAATGAATAGATATTGTCGCTTATTAAATGTTGCCGTAATTGAGTTTTTATTTGATGGCAATGAAGAAAAGCTTGTTAAGTAAATTCAATGTATTGTTCGATTTGTGCCAGACTTTTTCATTCAAATCAGTCCGCATCCAATCCCATTATATAAAAATAAAGTTTTGCTATTTTAAATACTTTTAATTAAAACGTTTAATTTGGTTTTCTACTGTATAGAAATTTTAATTTTACAATACTTATTTTTAAAATCGTTCATTTAGCATTAATGAGCTTTTCTTATTAAATATTTTTAATATAACATTTTTTTTTTTTGCCATTCATTTATTTATTGAATCTGCACAAAGTGAACTAACAATAAGTATTCAAATCTTAAAACTACATAATATTATTAAGTCCAGCCAATGCTAGACAAAAATTTTTTATTTTGCACGATCAGTATCGGTAAAATCACCTATTAAACGTTCCGATGGTGGCAAGGGTATCCCTCCTTCTCAACCGAGAGTGGCCTTCAAAATTAAGTATATTGCGTGCAAGAGGATTTGGGTGAAGCTCCAATTTACTGATATATCTTGTTGCGTACTTTGAAAATTCGTCTTTTACAAGAGGACCACAAAGATCCTTATGAATTTGGGAGTTTTTAACGTACCATGGAGCTGCAGTAGTCATCCGAAGAATTTGATTTTGTCGCCTTTGAATTTTCTCAATGTTAGAAGCACAAACCTACGGTCGAGATGAGTACCAAAGTACCTGACTTCATTTTGCTGCGGAATAGGTGAATTGTTAATTTGGATAGCTGAACATGTTTGTTTACGCAATGTGAATGTAACGTGAGTATATTTTTTTCATTAACTTTAATTTTACAAAGTTTTAACCATTTCTCTAATATTGAAATATACTCCTGCAAATTTCGCGAAGCCACTTGATGGTTTTCAAGCACGCTGCAGAATGCTGTATCATCTGCAAAAGTTGAAGTGTGGATTCCGGCTCTCTTTGGCATGCCAGATAATATAATAATAGCATGACGAAATTTTTCGGCTTCAAGTTCTTATTTAATCAAAAGATATTGATTGCGGCAATTAAAAATATAATTAAAAAAAAATAGTTCTTTTGCGGGAGTCGGATTTGAATTTAAACCAGAAAAATACCATCAAGTAATCGTACATTTAGTTTTATTTTTCATCAGCTGTAAACACATTAGTTTTTTCAGTTTTAAATATATACATAACTTTAATTTTTTTCTATGTAGAACTTTATATTTGATAAAATTTGGTCCCAAAAGCTTTTTTATACCCTGCACAAAAATGTTAAGGGTAAATATAAGTTTAGGATTCCGTTTGTAATTTCTACAATTTTCATTTGCGACCCTGTAAAGTAAATATATTCTGAATCAGAATTAATGGAAAACTTTTTTCCACCATTCTTTTACCCCATCAATTCATGGGTTTTCAATTAAAATTCAATAATATTGGTTCACGTATAGCTGAGATATATTCAAAATTCCGAAAAAAAAAACATTTTTTTTGCAATCTTGTATGAAAAAAAAATTTTTTGTTATTCTTCAAACTTCACACACTTATGACTAAAACCAAACAAAAAATGTTACATAAACAAAGTTAAACAACTTTATATGCCTAACAGCAATTCTGGTAATAATACAAGATTATATAAATATGGAAAATGCAAATTTCCGATATCATATATACCCGAGATATAGCTGGAACCAATTTTTCCATTAACATTTTTTTTTTTTGGCTGAAAAGCAGTTCTCATTATGAAAGAAGGTTACTAAAATACAGAAAATAGAAAATTCCGATATCGGTTCATATATAACCGATATAAACAAACTTTTCCATGAAAATGTTCATGAAAGTTTTCTTTTTTGGAATGGTGATTATTAGGCAAAAATAGTTTTTCTTCGATATCGGCCCACATATGTATATCCGAACATATTTAGTTCAGATTTGTAATATATACTATACATATACGTGACTGTTCTGAATGGTATTTTAGATTCGGCCCTGCCGAATATACCACACTCTTACTTGTCTTCAATGTTTTTGTAAATTTTTTAAACTACTATTTAGATTGAATTTTTTTTTTTTTAATAACTTTTAACTTTGTTTTGTACTATGTAGCAATTTTTATATATTTTATTTAAAAAAATATATATATTTAAAAACTCTTTAACTTTCTATTATGTAGAGTTTTTTAAAACATTTTTTTTAAATAAATCTTTTTGAATTAAACGTCCCAAATCTTATTATTTTGTTGTGATCAGTCAAGATCAAAATTATTAATGAAAAAAGTGTGTTGACAGTTAAACAAACTGTGTAAATGAATAAATCGATCTTAACTAGAATGAAAGACAGAAAGGAAAAACAAAAGAGTAAATTTGCAGTTTAAGCCGCAAAGAACCTTTCATTGCGATGGTAAAATAAATTTACAATTTTGTTTCAGACACTGCCGTTGCTTCTTCCTTTTCTTAAGCAGTTACTAATGAAACATTAAATGAATAAAATGAATTCAGCAACAACTAAATTGTATACAATACAGCTAACGAAAGAAATATGCCATCATTTTTATTAACTTGTATGTTATAACCCTTAGCATTGTCAAGAAACATATATTTTTATACATAAGTAAAAATGATACAACCAATGAAACAGCCAAAATTCTTTTATATCAACTCTTTTATACAAAAGTTTGTGTGTATTGTCATATATGTTATTGTAGTGCTATAAAAACAGAACATATAATTTAAAAAGAAAATGGTCAAGCTTGTGTATTGTAAGGTTGTCTGCTTAATTGAGACCTTATTCAATGAAAAAATGGCTGAAGAAATTGTGGTGATTTTATGTTAGATTACTAAATTAGATATATAAATTTTTGAGGCAATAAATGAAAATCCCTACTCCTACAAAATTTTTTCAGCTGTCAAAAGGGAATTTGAAATTTCGTTTATATGCTTTTATACATAACGCTCCTTTATTGCAACATAGTCATATCTCAAAAAATGAGCTTTTCGAGCTAACAATGCAGAATTGTTAACAGTACTACCATTTATATTGTGCCAAAAATTTATTCAAATCGCTTTTAAACTGTTTCCTATAGGAGATATTTTCTCAAAAAATTTGCTAATGCCGTTTTCTTTTCTGAAAAAGTTTTGTATTTATGCTGGACTTTTTTTCTTAAAATTCAAGTTTTAAAATTTAAGTTTTATTGAGATGAAAAGCAGATGTCGCAATAACTATAAATATGTGAAAAAAAGTTGACTGTATACTTTTGTATTTTTTGGCAAAACAATATGGATTTTCCATTCCACATTTTTTCTAGAAAAGAAAACTCCATACTTGTATAGAAACTAAAAATTTTAAATGCGTTTTTCTCGAAACGAGCTTTTTTGAGATATGACTATGTTGCAATAAAGGAGCGATAAGAGTTTGCAGTATTATTAAAATACTCATATATCTACATGGAAGTATTGAATTCTTATATCCATTTAAAAGAAATAGGGAAAGTTCTAAAAAGTCTACCTATTTTAATGTTTATTAAGCTGTCAAGACACTGCATGTATTTTGGTCTCACACCAAGAAACATATTAAACAAATAACGCTTTAAGTTATTTACGGTTTGTGTTCTTTGAGTTGGCTTTTTTCAATCTTTTTCTCTATTACACAATAAAACACTTAAAACATTTTTGTGGTATTGGAAATGGGCTGTGTGTGAGTATGAAGAATGGCAGAGTGTGTGTTGGAGGTAAATTTCCCAGTTGGCAAAGCTGCCATCGTAGACGTTGTTATCATAGATTAATGTTCGCCATGTCCACTTTCACTTTGGCTTTCTGGAAGACAATTCAAAGGCCATATTATCGTGTAAATTGTCTTCTAAACAAATATAATAATTTGATTCCAAGAAGAATAAGTATAATAAATAAAAATGGCTCTAATATGATCTAGTAGTACGTTTCTATATAGGTAATTTGAGCCAAATCAATACATTTGCCCAAATTAAGTAATTTGCGATATGATTTCCCATACATTACTCATATAATCAAATTATCTCAAATGACTTAATTTGTCTCAAATTTAGTCAAAAGTTGTCTGTGCAACACTGTGCGGCTATTATTCTTATAAAAACAATATTGAGACATCCATTATTGGTGAGTTACAGTCCGAAAAAGCGGCATTTAATTACGAATTAAAATGGCTGATTTATTTGTTTATGAAGTTGAATTCAATAAAAACTGAATAAAAATTATAAATAGCTTGTTTTTTTAACGTTTCCCAGCTATGTCGACATTTCATAGGTGCTACCCTAATCATCAGTAGACTTTGGAAATTTTTGAAAGATATTCTCAAACTTTTTATCTCAACAATTTAAATAAATTGTTGAGAATTTAAAAAGAAAAATTCTCTAATAGTATCTGTCAAAACACAAAAAAAAAGATTTTTCATTTATACATATCTCTAACATTTCTTTACGCATATAAATGAAAAAGTTTGTTTTTTGTGTTTTGACAGATATTATTAGAGCATTTTTCCTTTTAAATTCTCAGCAGTTTATTTAGATTGTTGGGATATAAAGTTGAATGTTTGAGAATATCTTTTAAAAATTTCCAGAGTCTACTGATGATTAGCTCCTATGAAATGTCGACATGTAGATAGCTGGGAAACATAGAAAACAAGCTTTTTATAATTTTTTATTGGTATCAATGTTAGCAGCTAATATAGCGAATAAAAAACTCAATTGTATAAAAACTGAATGTTATTTTCCGTTTTATAAGTTTTTTTTTTTTTTTTTGTTATTTTTCTTTTTAATTTTTTTTTAATTGAATGAAAACTATTTTATTTCTTCTTCTAAAAAAAAAATTAAATAAAGTATTCATATTTGTCTATTCAATGCCAATAAATAAAATAAATAATACGAAACTATTTTATTTGTTTGCAAACTAGCTTCTCTAGGTTTAACAGCATGCCAGCTATGGAAATGCCAGCCCGCTTGGGTCCAATCTGGTCCCGTGGTGTTAATTAGATTCTCTAAAGTAATGGCAAATTTACGAATTGCTTCTGAGAGCCTGTCGATGGCTATAACGTCTTCATCAAACATCTATCTAAAAGACGTTTCGTATTCCTTAAGTAGAGAAGGTTCATTTGTAAACAATTCACAACCGGTTAGAGCTCTAAAGAACGCACCCATAACTACAGCCTGATATCCAAATTTCTTATAGTAGTCGTAAATTTTGGTAGCAGATCTCGTGGGTCCTCCTTAGATTAATTTTAATTATATTGGCAACATACCAATCAAGCATGCGACTCACAAATGGAAAAATCAGTATTACATTTACTTCACCACAAGCGACGAAAACAATAAAGCCAAGCTACATTCTGCATGTTTGATTTCTAGAATTTTTGCAGTTTTGATACCCTTCCATGTCGAAGCCAATTTAAGAGGAATGCGGTCCTTTCCTATCCCTACGTCTTTGTATAAGGAAATCAACTTCAAGGATTTCTTTAAGCATTTTCCGTTTTAAAAGAAAGGTGGGCATCAACCTTCGATGAAAGATGTCTGGCAGGATTTTCAATATCTCGCAGTCAACAAGAACACATAATCGACAGCATCATTGACTTGCTCATTGGTGTTCAGCGTGTTTCATTTCCGAACACCATAGCTTGTTGCACAATGTATATTCAAAAAAATTTTTTTGATAAAATATAATCAAACAATATAAACGTCATTCTGATTTCGAAAAGAAAACTACGTAAAACACAGTGGAAACCAAGGCAGCTTTCAAGGCGAATTCATACCATATGCAAGAGCAATAAATGAAACACTACAAAAAATAAATCTTTTTCAAACGTCAAGTGAAAAATATAAAAACAAAAAGGAATTAGAAAAAATATAATAAAAAAAATTACAAGAAAAGATAAACTTTTAATTATTTCGTGAAACTTAAAGTCTCATGGCCTTATTCATAAAAAATATAGTATGTTTATGAAACTGTTATTTGACAAATTTCTATGGAAAATATGTCAAATAGGTGTTTAATAAACATACAATATTTTTTATGAATACGGCCGTCAGATGATAGATCTTGAAAAGGTAAAAATGGCCAGCCAGATTGGGGAGAATTCTGGATGATACCTGGCGCTCAAGATACAATAATTTAAAAAATTGTTTAAAATTTTTGTTTTCAAATTTGTTTTAATTATTCCATTGACATCCGAAAAAGATTAAAATTAAAAAAAAATATATGAATTTGCCTTGGCAGCTTTAATATACTATGTTTCCACTACAAAGAAAAACACGTGCTTTGTGAAAAACATGTCGAAGTGTTTCCATTATGATATGAAGTGTTTTATTTTCGAATTTTCGAAATTGATTTGAAGTATATTTTGTTTAATTAAAATATTGTTTATATTGTAAAAAAAAACTATTATAAAATATAATAATAATAAACCTGCATTGAGTATTTAATCTTCAAAATTTAGGAAAAAGAGAAAGCTAATTTAGAAGACACTATTGGCGATGGTAGGGGAAGGAGACTATCATAAAATGGCGCAGACTGAGAAACAATCTCTCGGTGTATTTGCAAGGACAGTAGGGATTTCAATCTCTTGATTTTGTTTCCAGTTGTGAAAAGTATTCTAATATTCTAGATAGTCTGATTCCATCATAATTACAGTTTGGTCTCTCAAAGTCATTACCAGAGAAAATTGGTGGACAAATATTTCTTCTCTGCATACCTTCATTAAATTTTTGTTTGATTTCTGCTGTTATGTATAATTCAAATGCGGAATTTGTACACTTGGTATGAGAATAGTTCCTGGATCCAGCAGCCTTAGATTTGTTTTGGCTAGTTATCTTGCACTCTGAAACAACTTTTCTTTGAAGATGCTGAAATAAATTGTGGACTGCACCGGTCTTATGAATAATTAAAATCCTTACGCTAACTAACTAGCTGCTAAGTTTTTTGGGTGCAAATTCCCATAATAGAAAGATGGCAGCTAGTTAGCATAAAGTGTTTTTTTATTATTTATAAGGATATAAATATTTATATGGTATCTTCTTATATGAAGTCTCTTAAATCAGAGCTGAGTATTTGGCTTCTGCCAAATATTCATGATTAGGATATGAAAAGAAATCTTATTATATATATGTAGTTTTAGTTTGGGTTTATTAAACACAGGAACAGTAATGGATTAGGTAGAAACATAAATTTTAATATAAGTGTAACTTAGATGAGAATATAGAACTCAGAGCAACAACAAGGTAATTTCATAGGAAAATATTTGCTGATGTATGTTGGACTAAGCTTTTTATCTTAAATAAATAGCTGGGATATGCTAACCGGGTAGTGGTTAATAGCAGAATCACACCTGCATGAAAAACTTATTCAAGTAAAAAAACTGTTTTTTATGTAAATGTTTTGTTTTTTGTAGATGGAAAATAAAATGTAATTTTTTCGAATTTGTCAACCGCTTTTAATGAATAGTTCAATATTTTATTTTTTCTTATTCAGTACAAGCAGTGTGATACGGAACATTTTCGAAATATTTTGCTCCAAAACATGTAGCTTGAGGTATTTTGCTCTTTCCAAAAATGTATGGGGAAACATGTTTATTTGTACATGTTTTGAGCAAAACACATGTTTTTAATTTTATATACAAAATACATAATTTTTTATACAAAATACATAATTCTAGAAAAACACATAGACTTTCTTGCTTTTTCAATACAAATGAAAAACAAAATTTTGACAAATTTTCGTAATTTATACCAAGAAAATACATGTGATGTTTTTTGGTGTTGTATATATTGTAATTCTGCCACTACCTGTTTAAAACTGCCTTGGTGGAAACATTTCATATTATTTCCTCAAATCCACTTAATTTTCTTATAAGGGTAATGTACTATTAAGTAGAAAAAAAAGTGAAGAAAAACAGTCATTCAAATACAAAAAGTCAAAGACAGAGAGAGATATTCGGGCATGTTCCAGAAAAAGAGTAAAATTAAAATAAAAAAAAATGATTTTAAAAGTTATGCTTTCATTTTTAATTCTTTCATTCGAAATGAACTTCGAAAATAAATTTTGGACAAATTTTCAAATAACGAGTACTGATACAAACCACATTTTCAATTTTATTTTTTGTGGAAAACCAGGGATATGAATTTTGCCCAAAAGCAGACTTGCAAAATTTTTTAATCTATCGCTTATTACTTCATCATTTATCAAATTCTTCGTGAACAACGACTTTTGGTTCAAAATTATCTTTACTCATCAACGTAATCTCCATCAAGAGCAACACAATCATTCCAGCGCCGCTCTAACATTTCAATACCACTTTTGTAGAACGATTTATATTGTGCCTCAAAATAGGCTTCAGTTTCAGTGGTAGCTTCTTCATTCGTGCAAAATTTCTTACCGATGAGTTTTAACTTTTTTCAAGTCTGCGAAGAGCCAGTAGTCACTGAGTGCCAAATCTGGTGAATGCGGTGGTAATGGGAGCAATTCGAAATTCAATTCCTGTAGTTTTGTCATTGTTTTGATTGAATTGTGATATAATGCTTTCTCTTGACGAAAAAAAAATATTTTTCTTTGCTATATGCACTCGTTTCTTTGCAATTTGGGCCTTCAAACGTTCCAACAACGCTATGTAATATTCACTGTTAATGGTATTTCCTTTCTCAAGATGTCGATGAATATTACTCTCTGCACATCCCAAAATACTGAGGTCATAATCGTCCAGCCGATTGTTGTGCTTTCGGATGCTTTGAACGAGGTTTACCAGTTGCTGTCCGCTCAGATGACGATCGTTTTGATTCCGGAGTGAAGAGATGGATCCATGTTTCATCCATTTTCACATATCGACGCAAAAATTCTGGTTTGTTACGCATAAACATAGCCAAAGGCTGCTCAGAATCGTCAACACGTTCTCGTTTTTGGTCAACAGTAAGCAAACGCGGCTCATAGCCAAATGCCCATGAGATATAAAGCCAACACGTTGCGTGCTTTTAATATCTTTACGATGTCAGCTAACTCACGCAACTTCACTTTTCGATCATTAGAAATGATTTTGTGGATTTTTTTATATTTTCTACTGTTACCGCCTCATTTGGATGTCCACTCCGTTCATGGGTGTCTGTACGACCACGTTTGAAGTCAGCAAATCAACGTTTTATTGCTGTTTCTGATGAAGCGTAGTCCCCGTAACACTTTCAAGCCATTGCTTCGTTTGAACGGTATTTTTCGTTATCAAGAAGTAGTGTAAAATTGAAATTCGAAATTGTTTTTGATCTAGTGTTTTGAGAATAACAAAAGTGCTAAGAGTGACGTAGCACAATAACTCACAAACTAATGAATAGAATATCATTAAATTTTAACAGCTGTCTTTTGAAGGTTAGTATTATTAAATGAAAAAAGGTGACTACAATACAACAAGCGCCATCTATGTGTTAGGACCAGGGCTTTTCGTCCCATGTAGTTATAATTACAACCGATTTTTTTGTATGTGACAGGATAAGCAACATTATTATGCTTTGTATCATGTACGCTTTCGTGACACCTGTTTAAAAATTTTAACTATTATTCGCATTAGTTGTCCCTAATGTATCGCAACAGATTTAATTTTATCTTATCCGAGTCATCATTGATTCGTGTACGACATGGCCAACTGGGTTGAAAAGAATCACATCAACATACCTGATGTGATAAATATAGGTATGTGTATAAATTAACAAAATGGTAAGGTAAACAAAAATATTTTGCTGGCTATATTAAATAAATATTTAAACAAAAGGACTTTTGTTTGTTTTTCAAATCAATTGATTAAAATTGCACTCTTAAAAAAACAATTTTCAAGATTTGAATAAACATAATAGTATTATTGAAGCTCTAAGCAGAAATGTATAAAATTAATTACTTAGTGTTTAAGGATGGAGGAAAAGCGACTCTTAATGACCTGCCAGTGGAGGGTAAGGGCTTGTTGGTAGTTTTTTTTTTTTTGCCGAAAGGATGATTATGATTTTTTCCTGTCACCATGAAAGGATGGCGCTTTGAGCCGATTATGAAGATAAAAACTAAGTCGCTGAGAACGCTCATGGTCATACCAAGAAGTGAATATCAGAAATGCTTTGAGGAATATGAAAAACTCTGGCACAAGCCTGTTATATCTAAGGGGAAATACTCGTCCTTTCAATGGAACAAACATCTTTTACGATTTTGTATATATATTTTTGAATTTTTAACTTTTTCTTTTATCTGTTTGAATCAAAAAACTAGTATTAAAAATAAAGGGTGGTAGGATTTTCAGGGCCGATATCGATTATGAATAAAACACAAATTGTTCAGGAATTATTGTCATTTTTTATACTATGATAATATTGGTATAGCTTAATTACGAATGGATTAAACTATCGGCCAAATAGCCGCCACGGATTCGGCGGCACACCCCCATCTGATGGCCCAAATTTTCGATTACACCGAGCCATAATTGAACCTCAAGCTCTAATTGTCTCGTCCTTTTGCTCTTGAATTACAGGTTAATCGTTTTTTTTCAAATTAGCCCAAAAAAAGAAGTTCAAAGGTGTCAGACCTCATGACGTTGGCGGGCAATTGACATCGCCACTACGTATGATAACACATAGTGGCGATTCGAGTCGCGTAAAAAGGCCACTGTTTCGTTAGCTGTGTGGCTAGTGGCATCATTCAGTTAGAAGCACATATCGTCCCCACCCATATCTTTCAATTCGCTCTATAAAAAATTCGTTATCACCTCACGATATCGAACACCATTCACAGTAATACACAGCCTGCTTGGCCTGATTTTCGAAAAAATACGGCCCGATGATGCCACCAGCGTATAAGGCGCACCAAGCAGTTACTCTTTGTGGGCGCATAGGTTTTTGGACAATAACTTTGGGCTTATCATTCGCCTAAATGCTGCAATTCTGCTTGTTGGTGAACCCACTTAGGTGAGAATATGTCTTATCGCGAAAGATATACATTTTGATTTAAACATTTTCATAATAAGCCTAAATAACTTTAACACGTTGCTCTATTGCGTAGCCTTCAAATGTTAAAATTGATTAGTCTGAAGTTGAGAAATATCGTATGAAATGCAAAAGAAACGCTTGAGGTATTGCTGTGGTTCACATTCAACATCGGCCCGTAAAAATTAACCATTTTACGTTTTGATTCACTTTTCATGAACTCTTCTTCTTAATTCCTTCCTTATAATATATTGTGACGAATTTGCATCTCCTCTAACCCACTTTTTGGCTTCAATAAGCATGTATGTATGAGTGTGTGTGTGGGCAATTATATTGCAATTATATTACATTTTAGTCTGGAATAATCACTAACGAATAAAAAGTTCGCTAGCACCTCACGATAGCGAACGCCATTCCCAGTAACACACCTTCCTTTTCTCCTTTTGGAAAAAAATACGGTCCGATGATGCCGCCAGCGTATAAGACGCATCAAACAGTCACTCTTTGTGGGTGCGTAGGTTTTTGGACAATCACTTTTGGATTATCATTCGCCCAAGTGTGGCAATTCTGCTTTGTTGATGAATCCGCTGAGGTGAAAATGTGTCTCATCGCTGGAGATATGCCTTTTGCTTTAAACGCTCATTTTCATAATAAGCCTGAATAACTTTAACGCGTTGCTCGATTGTGTAGCTTTCCAATTTTCAAATTAAATTAGACTGAAGTGGAGAAATATCATATGATATGCAGGAGAAACGCTTGAAGTTTAGGTGTGTTTCACATTCAAATTCAGCCCTCAAAATTTAATCACTCTATATATTATCTTTTGATTCACTTTTCATGGACTCTTGCTTCTTAATTACTTTCGTATATTAAACTGTTACGAATTTGCATCCCCTCTAACCCACTGTTCGGCTTTGTTATTGTTGTTGCCTTCTCATGGTTCAATAAGCATGTATGTAGTACTGCTGTGTGTGCGCGCTTATATTGCAATTATATTACATTTCAGTCTGGAATGATCACTAATGAATAAATAGATATTTTTTGATCAGTTTACAAGGTAATATATAAGAACATATAGCACACATTTTTTTTGGCAGAGGTAGAGTTGTGTTTTAAACATGGTCCTATATCAGAAAAGTCTACTGCAATAATACACAGGGGGTATTAAATGTAATTAAAGCTGTGAAATATATCAGTACTGTGTAACAAACTAGTGTCCGTGTTATTATTTCATTTCAATTGTGGAATCCGCAAAGTGTTTTTGAGGTAGAAACATATTATCTAAAGCAAAAATTAAGACTTTAAAACCTTATGGTGTTTAAGCTACAGATAGTGATTTTAATTCAACATGTTTCTTACTAGTAGCCTGTAGGTATTTGCTACTTCTTGCAAAACAACTTTGTATTTAAAAATTGTGTTTAATCAACATTTCATTTTTTACGTTATTAATATTTTTTCATACAAATTTAAAAAATGAGGAGTCAATTCTTATCATTCAAACTGTAGTTTCTAACAATTATAACGAAATTTATTATTTGATTTTTATAAAATATAAATGCGCATTCATTTATAAGCCTTTGCGCTATTAAATGAGATTTAGTAATCTTATACTAAAAATATTTCGGCTCAATATAACATATATTTATGACTATTTATTTTTACGGAAAATTATGACTATTTTACAATAGCTCAATCATAAGTCTTGTTCAATGCTTACCTGCCTAGTGCCTATTTTATTTTCAATGACTACAGATCATTATTTTGTACATTTTTGGTATTGTAAAAAAATATTTTCAATATAAGGCAAAAAAAATTACTTAAAGAAAAATACCACAAATACAACACAAAAAATTAAAAAAAAAAACACAAACACACGCACACATACACATACACATTATTTACTGACATAATAAATGCACAAAAAAGCCATAAAGTATACAACTACGAAAGAATTTTGGTGTAACCAAAAAGGGAAACCGCAAGGGAGAATTGATGACGGTGGGCAGACATGAGTATTTCAATGGCATCGGTGGCAGAAAAAGTTGGTCGATAGTAAATTAAAAATGCAAACGAGTTTTGTTTACTGACAAAAAAAGAGAAAAACCATAATAAAAGATAAAAGTGTCCTGGTGTTTTTGTATTCTGAAAAGTGAAAAAATTGTTTGTATCATATCTCATGACAATATCAACTTTGAAAATACTCTACTTTAAAAAATATAAGTAATGAAAAACTTTTTCTCTTCTGGGATTTCTATAATTTTGAAGAGAATGTTTCTATTATAATATTTATAGTTTTTATTCATTTTTTCGTTTTATTAGAAGAATTTTACAAAACTTTAGCTCTCTATCACTAAGTCGAACCATAACGTTCGCCAGTCTTCTGAAAAATAAGAAAAAAGATTTTGTGGCCTAAAAAGTATACAAACACCTTCTCTATGAAGTTTTGTTTTACAAAATATATTCCGCTTAAAGGCTAATATTGAGTTCATTATTTCGTGCGAAATTCTTTCAAATTGCATACAAAAGCGTTTAGTATGAAATATCTGCGAAATAAGTTTAGAAATGTAGTACTGAGTTTTTACAGCGAAAAACACACAATATGTATCTGCAACATGTTTTCATTTAAAACTGTTTCTGGGAATATTTGTTTTTTCAGCTGCGAAATAACAAAAGCAAAGCTTTTTTCGCACAAAGTACAAATATGTATACTTAAAATTAAAAAAGAAACATGAATAAGAGAAAATATAACAACACAGAGTACATTTTTCCGTACGAAATAAGTAATGTTGCTGAAAATTTTTCGCTCATTCAATCTCAATACTAAGCTTAAAGGTGAAATGGGTCTACAATTGCTGTATTAAGTACCTGGAATTGCTTGCGAACTTTCAAATTTGATAACACGAAACAAACCATATCATCTTTGTGAAGGAGGAAAAAGGTTTTCAGAGCTTCGATGAGCAAATTGATGGAGTATTCCACCCAACAGCTTCGTAGTCACAGGTTCGATTCTTGCTAAAAGCTTTGCGTGTTTCTGCACATAGTTGAATTCATTACCAGGTATCTGCATATGCGAAATCTGGTGAACTCCTTATCAATTCGCCAATTTTATACCGCGAAGTTTTCACTTAAGAGTTTGGAAATATATATGTGGGATCGGTCCCACAAGGGTTAAGAAGGTCGGACAGACAGAGACAAAGAGAGTACAACACAAGACAGAATTGACAACACGTATAGTGAACACGAATGAATACAACGAAATGTTGAGGAGAACGTTGTAAGAAGCTGAAGAGTGAAGACTTAAAGACGGATAGTTAAAATATGTACATAATGAGAAGTGAAATCATTATAATTGTTAAAACTTAAAATAATAACTATGCAAACTAAAAGTGTTCATCAAAACCTTAAATAATAATACAACTTAATAATAATTTATTTAAAATTAAATGTTAAGTTATATCCAATGAATTAATAAACTTGAATTAAATTAACACAGTGTTTAATTAAAAACTAATCAAGTAGAGACATTGTTCGGCAACAACCGGCTACTCTACATATAGAAAACAATTAGCGACTATTTTTACCTGTTTGTATTTGGAATATATGTATATTAACATATCAGTAACTAAATTCTTACCGATGTCTACTACTGTTTTTGATTCAGCCTTCAGCCGTATTCTATAACTCGCTTAGCTAAAGCTAAAACTCGATCGCTAAAATGCTAAAAAAAAATTAGGGCAAATATTTTAGCTATGTCGCTAAATCTGTATTCTGTAAGCTAAATTGCTTAGATAAATTTTTATATTTTCGCCGCAGTTAATTTGCTAACTGTAAACTATTTCTTTCTATCTACTTGAATGAACTTCTGTTAAAAAAAGATAAACATAATGTAATAATTTTTGGCAATTCATTATAGTGTTACCTAACTTCTCTTCAATAACGTTGTAAAATATGTTTTGAAATAAAGATTTTAAATAGTTATTGTGAAAGATCCATTCAAAATTTATTTTGTTTTTGACAAATATTACTTAAACAGCACTTAAGTCAATAAATTATAAGCAATATTTATTCATGATACTACCAAATGTGGAATTTATGGGAAAATTTTCAAAATACGGCATCACAAAAAAGTATTTGTTTATTTACATTTTAAATAAACAAAAAAAAACGTTCATAAGGTTCAGAAAAAATTGTCTGCATTTTATAATAATAAATATATACATTTTATAATAATAAATATTTATAATATATAATAATAAATATTTAAAAAAGTAAAAATGAGCAGTTTTTATCACCGTCGTAATATAATGAACTCAGTTTAATTCCGTTCGGAAACGGAATTGAATTATGTTTTTACTTCTTCAAAAAACGAAGAACTGGAAAATTTTCGGAATGAAATAATTTTTAATTGCAAGAATAAGACTAGTATTGTCTTATAGCATAGATTTCATTCCGAAATAAGTTTTGGATTTTCGTTTTTTGAGAATTAAAAACCGATTCAATTCCATTTCCGAACGGAAGTGAATTCTGTGACATGGCCGATTAAGTGCAATTAATCGTAGTGAACGCAATAAGCTAAATGTGAACGAGAAACATTTGTGGAATTCACAAAACTTAAAAAAGAACGAATTTTTGTGTTTTGCTTCACTTTAAATTAAAATTAATTTCTTACCTATCATGGGCAAAGTGTTTGTGCTCCTCCAAGTACTGAATAAGAATATATTTTTACTCCTATGTAATTCTTTTTGTGGTTTCTTCCATTATATTGTAATAACAATAAAGTTTTTTATTCGCTATTTTTAGCTTCTACCATTTATACCAATAAAAATTATAAATAGCTTGTTTTCTATGTTTCCCAGCTATCTATGTGTCGACATTTCATAGGAGCTATCCTAATCATCAGCAGACTTTGGAAATTTTTGAAGGATATTCTCAAACATTCAACTTTATATCCCAACAATATAAATAAATTGTTGAGAATTTGCGGTAATCATTTTCATGAATTACCTTGATTTTTGTTTCTTTAATATTTTCATGCTGCACAGATGTTACGCTAAAGGTATTTTCACCTATTACGGAAATAAGTTTGCTTACCAGTTCCTTAGATGTAGGCTCTCTCAAATAAATTGGTGGAGGTTTAAACGATTTTTTTGAAGTTGTTGGCTCATCCGTTTGGAGAATAGCAAACCTATTATTATCAGAAGATTTACCGGGGTCCTCATCTTTAGGTATTTTAGGCTTTGATGATAATTGGGCAGATTTAGGGCTTCGTTGCCGTTTTACAACGGTGATGTATTTATCCATGCCTACTTGGGTTTTCGGCTTATTAGCGCTAGTTGAACTAGATGTGTTTTCTTCAGATGCAAATATATTTGACGAACACGAACGCGTGCGGTTTCTTTCTCTTGTAGAAAGAAGATTTTTTAACGATTTTTGTAAAGATTCCTCTTCAGAAATCCAAATGTTTCTACTAGTTGAGCTAAGCTCTTTCTCAGAATTGCATCTGCTAGGTGCACTCATGCAGTTTTTTTTTTGGTGAATAAATGAAAAGGCTTGTTTTTTGTGTTTTGACAGGTATTATTAGAGCATTTTTCTTTTAAATTCTCAACAATTTATTTATATTGTTGGGATATAAAGTTGAATGTTTGAGAATATCTTTCAAAAATTTCCAAAGTCTACTGATGATTAGGGTAGTTCCTCTGAAACAAGCTATTTATAATTATTATATTGTAATAATATTTTTTTTAACAAGAAACAATAGAAAAAAAGATTTGTAATTTACTTACATTTTAGCACTTAAGAATTTGCGTTGCTAATATTTTAGCGTTTTAGCCAACAACAACTATTTATTTGGCGTTAGAGAATACAAAATTTAAACATTTTAGCGATGCCATTAATCGCTAAATTTGCGGCAAATTCAATTTTTTTGTCATTGCCAAATTTAGCTATTCACGTTACAGAATTGCATTTGTGGCCAAAAATCGCTAAATCATCTTTGTAGAATTTTAGCGATGGAGATTTAGCTTTAGCGAGTTACAGAATACGGCTGCTGATCTATTTGCATTTAAAATTCATTTTGCATATGTTTTCTGTTAATTATCAGGGAATTTCCCTAATTAATAAACTCTTTTTATCGGTCAGCAGAACCATCATTCAAATATTTTACATATAAGCTAAGCCAATCAAACGCATTAATTTTCTAATGGAATATGGTAGTGTATCAGCAGGAAAACAAACTCAGCAAAGGCTGCAAAAATTCAAAAATTTTGTATTATTATTTTTTCTTGTTTGAAACCAAACAGCATGTGAAAGGAAACAACAACAACAACAACAAAAAGAGAACCAGTAAACAAAGAGCATGTAATTTTCTTTCCACTAAAGAATAAAAGTTATTTGCCCGGATTTTCATTTGTTAAACATTTAATCATTCTCTTTTTCTGTTTCGGTTGGTGGATGGATGGATAATGCTTGATGGAACAGAAACATGTCCAGTCATATAACAACTATTTGTTAAAAAAAAGAAAGAAAAACTACCTGATAACTACAAGCAGCTATTTACATTTTGCTGCTGTTTTATTTCTGTGTGTGTGTGTATATGTGTGTGTTTTAACCATAAAGTAATTACATTTTGAGTGAAATGTGATGACAAGAAAGGGTTGCTTTTTGGTTGAGAAAATTTCAACCAAATATTTATTATTGTGGATTTTTTATGTTTTGAGGTGTGAAGTGGCAAACCATTTAGCACAGAAACATCAAAAACTGCTGCAATCTTTAAATAGAAGCATTTCATAAAAAGGATAGGAGGTAAACAAAGAATTGAATTGCAAAAAATTTAGGTGTCTACACTATTGCTTAAAGCTCATTCTTAAAACTATAATTTACCTTTAAGTTCGATAAGGAAGCAAGCTTTTAGCTTTAAGATTTATTGTGATTTTAATTATAATAAATGTGTAAATAAATAAATAAATCCTCAATAAGAAAACTTTTAACTTGTTATATACATATGTACGATATTTACTAACTAGTTGTTAGTTCGAGTCCAACTTCAGTCAATTTATTTATGCTTGGCTATTTAAGAACATTTTACTTTTTTAGATTTTCATTCATTTATTTATTTATTTATTTTCGATGCCCCCTACACAAGACTTAAAGTCTAATATTGCAGTAAGGGGCTGATTATATCTACATAATTAATAAATAAAATGCAACTTAATTATATAATTTTAATATTGTTAAAAATTTTTTAATGTGTATGAATTTTTTGTATGTAAAATTTTTTGACTACATTTTTTCAAATTATTTTTTATAACATTTTAATTTTCCTGAGGATGATAACAAATGGTTATCGAAATATCGAAAATATAATACTGTTAAACCTTTTTTACGAAAAACAAAAATCAGTTACGATCTGTAGCTGGATAATTTAAAAGACAAAAACATAAACAAGATCAAATAATAGGAATCTTTATATAATTTTAATAAATTTTGTAAAATTATTGTGAATTAATTCAAATTGATATAAAAAACATGATTTTACTAAATAATAATAATAATGGTATTTTGAAATCAATGTTCGATGATGAAAAGCAAGAAGTCTTTTGCCCCTGCTAAGCATTGAGAAGCTTAAGCGTTCAAATAATCATTCAGGTTCAGTAGTATATATAATTTTATGAATAATTTGTAAAATTCGAACATTTAGATAATTATCGTAATTCATACCATAGAGCAAGTTAATATAGTGTGAAATATATTATACCATGCTCAGACGGTAATATGAACCACTTGGTTCACTCTCTGAACCACGATTGCGAAACTAGGTGTTCAGACGGTCGTTTTTGTTTCACAGCGATGTTTACATATTTTTTGCAAACGTTTCACTACTTCTTTTTTCTTTTTATTTAAATCTTTATGTAAGTATCCAATTTTTATATATTCAGTGTGTTTCTTTGGATTTTACACACATTAATTATCTGTTTTTTCTTTGTTTACATTTTTTAAAGCTAGTTCAGATAAACTAGCGATAATTTATTAACAAAATTGGAGATGATAGTAGTTTTTGCATGGTTCGCAACAAGATTCTAAGTGTACCAAGTTGGTTCGCTCATAAAATTTTGTATGGCGAATCATGTTGGTTCAATCAAGATTGGGCAGCGAACTACGAATGAGAGAGCGAACCCCGAAAATAAGCCTTTGCGTGAACATGCTATTATTCACGGGTTTGAATGGAAATTCACGCACGCGCCATATATGGGTGGCTTATGGGAAGCCGCTGTTAAGAGCTTCAAATTCCATTTCCGAAGGCTTGCTGGAACTCAAAAATTCAACTTCGAAGAATTTTCTACCATCCTAGCTCGAATAGAAGGAATTCTCAATTCCCACCCGACTTCTGCGCTCTCTAAAGATCCTTCTGATTTGACAGCACTAACTCCTGGCCACTTTTTGCGGAATTCTTCTATAATGGCATTCCCGGAGCCAGAAGTTGAACAGATGTCTGTCATCAATAGATGGGAGAAAGTGAAGGCTCTATACCATCAGCTTGCCATCCGATGGAACGCACACAATAGTGAAGTTGTATTTCCTCCCTTACATGGAAACCAGAAGTTCTTCACCATTCCCATAACTTTCCTTAATTTCAATTTTTATTTTCATAATTCTTAGTGAGGCTCGTTATAAAATTTGCTGTTGAACATTTTACTGCTTTCCACAACTTTCGCTTATACCTCACTAATTGTTTTTTTTTTTTCTCCCATATTAGACCGAACCGCCGATTAATTGTTACTAGGCCAATAGAAGTTCGCACCAGGAAGTATGTCCGAAGGTGAGATCCCGAAGTACACCAATGTGCTTTGTGTAACACGTATCGTGGCTTCCGGTTTTGCTGCCAATTTTTGGCTATGTCGGTGAATAAACGGGAAGAAGTTGTCGTGAGTCATGACTTAAGGGCATGTGCATCGCTGGATACGTGTCGTAAGTGAGATAAATTTCACCATACATTACTGCATCCTACACCGGAAAAAGCCAAAGCCAAAGAAAGACCACGCAAAAAAGCAAGGAGAGAAGCAGTCGCAATCTTCAACGCAACAACAATCGCCACAACCACCAGTTCTATCTTTATCAACTGGTATTCCAATTACTTCGATTTTAGAGGCGATAAAATCATTGTCCAACATTCTCTGTCCCAGCAATAATCCGGCATTATGTCGGCATGTCAAAACTAATTGGGACAATATATTTTATTTGTTCAATTATTTTAAATTAAATTAAATTTTTATAATGTTGCAAACATGAATTCTTATTTCAATTTTTAAAATAAACTTCTTATTTTCAATGAATTATTATGTGAATTCCAAATGAATTTCTACTTATTTAACCTATTTATACTTTTACATTTGCTATATATTATACCATACTTACCTGTTCACTCTTTTACTTATCTGAAATGTTGATATTTAAAACATAATTTATTCACCACTGTATTAAATGCTGCTCACATTGACAAGTGGAAAATTCATTGTTTTAAGTTTAGTTTGCCAAAGGCCGAAGTTTTCACATTGACTTTTGGCAAAATTAATTTTTTATTGTTTTTCACTTCTAATCGAATAATAGTGTGAGCCACATCGTAGACTGCCTTAGCAACCCCAATTTGTATTTATCAACCTAAAAATTTATACTTACCTGGAATTGTCAATTTGCGGAAAAGGTAACCCAATTAATAAAAGATCCCTAAGTTAAAACAAATACTTACCTTGTTGGTTTTCTTTTCTCCAACTCTTACATAAATAATACTCAATCTGAGTAATATATATGAATAACTTTATTTAGAGCCCATTCTACATAAAGTTATTTTAGTGCAAATTTTAGCAACCTGCTAACTGATTTGTTCAATGATTAAATCTTCGAAGAGCATATGTGTAACGAATAATATTATTAAAGGTCATATTAAGTTTCCTTTTTCTATCACAATCGCAACTTGCATACAATTCACAGCCAGACAATAAAACCAACATTATATAGGACTTGGCAAGAAGTATTCTAATTTTAAACGGAGTACAGTACTGCGTTTGCCAGAGATTTTTTAACAATGAGAAAGTTCGGGAGCATGCAAAATTTACGTTGTTTGACCAAGTTAGATTACTGTTAAAAAATCCACGACCTAACTCTAAATTCAAAATCTTCACACATTCATCAACTACGGTAGTGCTACAGCAAATGTAGAGCTGAACATCATCTGCATATAACCTAACCCCACAGTGCTCGAGTTTACACTGAATACCATTAACATATAGGTAGGTAAGTGTTTCAACATACTGAAATCTTCGAACTAGATACGACTTAATTAGGTCAACTGATGTCGATGAAAATTTATAGCAATATCTTAATTTAAGGCATAAAATGTTATTGTCAACTGTATCGAATGCTCGGGAATGATAGAAAAGTACTAAAAAATTTATATTGCTATATTACCGAGAACTACCCGTTGCCTAATATTCAAAATAATGGAATATATAGTTAAATATATGAAAATACTCATATTTAACAAAGGATTTCAAGTCTACTGATGATTAAGGTAGCACCTATGAAATGTCAATATATAGACAGCTAGGAGATATAAAAAGCAGATATATACATCTTGCCAATAAAGCTAATAAGATTAAACTCTTTTATCCTTCCGGTAGCTTTGTATAAGTTTCATATAAGTTTCTATACAAATTGAGCTCTTGTACAAATTGAGAGCTATGAAATGTTAAGTTTTAAGCTACGCCTATTTGTTACAAGCTTACATGCTGCAAATTATATTAAGCTAATCCAATAGACAAAATTAATTTTTCTTTTATTTCAACTTTATTATACGATACAAACAACTTATTCCCACATTCTAACCAAATCGTTCGGAAGTTTTAGAATTTCATGTTAATTTTCGTTTGCTTTAAGGAAATTTGCAAAATAACTTGCAGCAGCTGCTCTATTTAATATTTTATATTAGACTATATTACTTCTTGCTGTTTGTCTTTTGCAAAATATTGCACATACAATTAATAGTTATATAATTTTTTATTAAGCATTTTTTTATTAAGCATTTTGAATTTAATTAAATTTAAATAATAAGAGTTTTGTGGGATTGTTTGTTAAATAAGAATAGGAAATGAAATTATGTAAAGAAATATTTTTACTTTTACTTTCATATTTTGATTTTAAGGCTGAAAGTTGTTGAACCTTTCATCGCCTTTATTTCTTATTAATTAAGAAATTTGAAAAATTACTATGAACTTTAACTCTTTTGTCAGAAGTAAAAGAATTTTATTAACTGTGCAGTAGTCAGAAGACTATTTTGAAAACAAAACTAATTGTGCAAGAATTTTTTTATTGTATTCATTCCAAAGATATACGTACCTAAGAAAAAACATCTCAATCAGTTGGTGAATTTACTGCTTGAGACATAAAGAGTAAAAGTTTATATTAAATAAAATTTTACATAAATTTAAAAAAAAAATTTAAGTATTGCCTTCTAACTTGTGTGTCGTTACTCGTGTGTGAGTCATTTGAAAATATAAGATGAAGTTATTTGAACTTCTTTTTAATAATTTTTATATATTTTTTATTTTTTTATTTTGTTTTAAGATTATTTTTTGGGTTTTCTATGCGGTCAGTTTGTTTTTGGTCTGTTCAACTACAAATGTTTGCTTTTCTGTTTTGCTTGTCGGTTTCAGATATTTGTGTGTGAATTTTGTTTTCACTCTACAACTTTTGTGGTCACTAGGTAAATACATATCAAGAAGCTCTACGTAATATTTAATTGGGTTAACAAAAAGCAAAAAGTTAAAACTAGTAAGTTATTTTAGAAATACAAAAGGTTTTTTGCTACAGTTTACCTGAAATTGGCGAGAAATGTTCATTTCAATTCAATTCACTGTATTAATAATTTTTAAGGAAACAAAAAGGCCAAATTGACCACATGGTTTAAATTATTGACACTTATAAGTACATGAAGCTTTAAGGCTCCTATTATATTTACATATATGCTTTAAAATAAACTGAGTAAGCTTTTCTAACAGTAACTAATTGAAAAAAATAAACAAAAACTAATAATTCTTTTAAAACATAATGAAGTTGAATACATTTATATACTGTATTAAAATAACTTCACACAATATGAGTGAGAAAACGGAAACCAAAAATTTAGAGGCATTTCTGAATTAAGAAAACGAATGTAAAAAGTATTTATCAGTATAAAATAAAATTGCATTCCAAATTCGACAAACTGTGACCACAAAAGATCTCTGCATATTTGAGAGGAAAATCTAGGACATAGTTGTGAAGGGGATCTGGAAGAGTTTCCAGAGTTAAATCAATATAAAATGTAATTAGGTGAACCATATTTAAAATCTCTATAAAATATCATTATCAATCTGAATTTTAAAACATTATCAAAGGAACATCCTAAGGAATTTTTGGTGAACTTTATAATTTTTAAAATAGATTTTCGGTTTGTATATTTGTAAATCGGATTTTAGTTAAAGGTTTGCCTTTCTTACGTTTTTCTTAAGAAGGATTTTTTACAATACAAATTTGCTGTGATCAAGAATTTTTGAAATTGCAAGAAATCTTTCACTATTTTAGCAAAAATTGATGAATTAGCCGTTGCTTTAGTTTTGAAATATTGAGTTCTAGATACATATCTAACTAAATAATTTGGTTTGTACATAAGTAAATTGAGTTTTACTTCAAATTTTTCTTTCTTAAGTTATTTTCCTAAGAAAGTAAGTAGTGTAGCGACTACGAAACAGCTAGTTGTCCCCCAGCTAATGATTTGATTATTAATTTTCTTGTCTTCTTCGATCAATAATTATTGATCACAGCAAATTTGTATTGTAAAAAATCCTTCTTATGAAAAAAACATCAAAAAAACTTGAACTAAAACCCGATGTACATATGTACAAACCAAAAAATTTTTAATTTAAAAATTATAAAGTTCAACAAAAATTTAACAAATTAGTAACTCAATTATATTTACCAGTTTGGCTATTATGATGTTTCCATTACGCAAGCAAGCACCCTGTGTGATGTATTTTTATTGTAATCACTCAAATAGCTGAGTCGTTTTCATTTCAAAGTTGCTTGCTTAAATCTTGATTATTTGTATGATGGAGCCAAAGTGTTTCCATAAGTTTTCGAAAATTAAAGAAGTTATAATTATTTTTGGCTTCTCAGAAGAACATATTATAAATAAGGTTAAACAGCCTGCTAGTTTCTTGAACCACTCCACTTGGCCTATCTTGGTTCCATTATTGCTGAAATGAGATATGCAGCCCATGAGACGAATACATCTACTCATGGCTTAGTTGTAAGCCAACCAGAAAACCAAATAAAAGAATCCAGTCCACTCACATAGCATTCAGATATGTATCGGTCCGCTTAGGTACAATACTCTAATAAAAAAAAGCAGCAGACATCGACTGAGAAAAATCTCAACACCCTCTTCCTCCTAATAACAAGAACGTATGTTCAGAAAAAAGTTATGTTTTTCCAAAAAAAAAAAAAAAAAAAAAAAAAAAAAAAAAAACCTGTTTCTGTCAAAAAAAAAAAAAAAAATTTGTTTAAATTCAATATTGTTTTTTTATCTGGGACCAGTACTCAGGGGATGACCTATACATATACCTTCGACTCTGCTCAGATTAACAAAATTTAGTCCAACACCTTCCATACTACAAGGTAATGAAATGCACTAATATTGAACATATAAAAAAACACGGACAACAGTGAAAAAATAAACACGTGCACACATAGTGCTACCTATTCCGAAATTAATAATGAAAAAAGCGGACAACGGTAAAAAGGAGAAAAACCAAAATAAACACGTGTACACAGCTTGCTACCTATTACGGTGCATTTTGGTTTATACGAATTTAATTAATGAACAATCACATATAGAAAATACGGACAGCAGTAACAAAAGACGTGTGCACCTGGTGAGAAACAAAACTCGGAAGTAATTTTAAATTCACATGTGCTTGGACAATCACGTGTGATTATGTAATATTATGTGATTTCAAAATCGCTTGTGATTTCAAAATCACATGTGGTTTCAAAATCGCATGTGATTTCAAAATCACATGTGATTTCAAAATCGTATATAAAATAAAAATCGCATTTTTATTTGTGATTTGCAAATTGCATATAACATGTAATATGAAATCGCGATTTATTTTAGAGTACCAAGTGATTTGAAATCTTGTGATTTTAAACATATATTTGGGGTTATTTTGTACAAATTTCTGAGATTTATAATTTTAAAAAATATATTTGCAATAAAAATATATAGTTTTTATTAGATCTTTTTATTATATTCTTGAAAAATAATTGAGTTTTTTATTCGCTATATTACCTTCTAACATTGATACCAATATGTTGACATTTCATAAGAGCTACCCTTATCATCAGTAGACTTTGGAAATTTTTGAAAGATTATTGGGTTAGCTCCTATGAAATATCGACACATAGATAGCTGGGAAACATAGAAAACAAGCTATTTATAATTTTTTATTCTTGATGAATTTTACACAGGAAAAACAACACGTAAAGTAAAAAAATACTTACTAGAAAACATTTTATAAAAAAATGTAACTCAACTTGAATATTTTTATTATTATTACTATTTTTTTTTTTGGAAATATATATATGCTTACGTGTATCTCAAAATCACATGTGATTTTGAAATCACATGTGATATTAAACCCGAAAGAAATTTTAAATTCACATGTGCTTTCACAATCACATGTGATTCTGTATTAGTATGTGAAGACAAAATCGCATGTGATTTAAAAATCGCATATAAAAGAGAATCGCATTTTATTTTACAGTTGTAAGAGATTTTCAAATTGATTTTGATTTCCAAATTGCATGTGATTATGAAATCGCGATTAATTTTAGAGTCCCACGGGACTTGAAATATTGTGCTTTTATCACAGTCAAAAATATGTTGATTTTCATGCACATAAATTTTTTAATTTTAATATATAATTTTATTTAACTTTTTTTTATTATACTATTGAAGAATTTTACCCAAGAAAACGATACGTTAATTAAAAAAGTTTTTTCTTTTTATAGAAAAATATACCTCAACTTGAATAATATTATATATTGGAAATATATATATACGCACGTGTATCTCACTTTATTAATATTTTTGGAGGTCGTAATACTACCTTTTGATCAGTGTTCTTGTATATGTATTTTATCTCTGATAAGAAAGCTGTAGTTGAGGATACGTGACAATACTGGCTACTTAATAAATAAAATATATTTGCAAGATCAGTCACCAGATTATTAGTGGATAGGAATACCTTTATGTTTTGGCTTTTACTTTTAAAAGGTGTTCTTTACTAAGGTTAACGTTTAATATCTTAAAAATATAAATCTTGCAAACAATTAAATTTTCGAAGTTTTAATTTTTTTTTTTTTTTCAAAAAGTTCGTATAGGACTACTATTTACTCTGAAATATATGCTGAAGTTTGCCTTAATTTAAGTGAAATAATTATGACTCTCTAATATTCTTAAATTCACAAAGCAAAATATGTTTATAAATAAAATGTGAGATTAATAAAATAGCAAATAAATTAAAAGTATGCCTACAAATAATCATCTCTGCAATAACAATAATTAATCATCAATAAAAATTTACATACAAACACTCAATCATCAATATGTTTATTTAAAAAAAAACACAATTCTCTAGTCAATTATTTGCTTAAGTTTTTTTTGTATTATTTTGGAAGAAACAAGATCTGCCTGCAGCTGAGTTTCTTAGAAAATATTTTATTTTGTATTCATATCCTTTTGTGGTTTTTGTTTGACTTTTTCGAGAATAAGAAGCTCGTGTATGTCTCACATTGTGATTTTTGTTTTATTTTATTTATGTTCAATTCTTTGTAATTGGCAATAGATACTTGAGTTACAGTGGTACTTACAAGCCCATAGAGACATAAAATTTTTATTCGTATGGTTTTAATGTAGTCTTGTTTATATAAAACCAATTTGTAATCTTTTGAGACTACGAACAATTTATTTTTGCATGATATATTAACAATAATATATATTTTTTATTTCACTTTATTTTATTTTTTTAATAACCCAGCAAAAAGTAGCACAACAAATCTCAAGGTCTTTGCCAAAAAAGTTTGTGATATGATCATATCACATAGGGAAACGTGCGTTAAGAAATAAAATAAGCTTGCAAGTTTTCTTTAAAAAAAAAAAAATGGTATGAAATCGTATGAAATATAAAGTACAAAAAACATTTAACATATTAAAATCGCATGAATTTGAAAATCGCAACTTATTCTAAACCCGCTTCTAACCTCAAAAGCAAAAATGATTTTAGAATTGCATGTCAAATGAAAATCGCAAGTGATTTCAAAGTGGCATGTGGATTCACAATCGCATTTCAAATTCTTATCTTATTTCAGAATTCCATATGAAATTAAACTCATTACTGATATTAAAATCACATGTAATATTGACATGATATGTAATTTCGAGGTTGCATGTGATTTCAAAATCGAATGTAATATCAAAATCGCATGTGATTTTAAAATATTATATCAAATCAAAATCGTATGGGATTTGGAAGTTGCATGTGAATTCAAAATCATATGGGATTTTAAAATGGTAACTTATTTTAGAATTGCATGTGCTTTTAAAATTGCAAATGATATTAAATTTTCTGGTATTTTGAAAATAATATGCAATATTAACATAGCATGTGATTTCAAGCTCACATAAGATTTCAAAATCAAATATGATTTCAAAATTTCGTGTGATTTTAAAATCGCACGACATTGTAAGTGCTTTTGTGTGGTGCTATATGTAATTTCAAAAGCACATGTGGTATCACAACGGCACACGATTTCAAAAACACATTTTGTTTTAAAATTTTATGTGATTTCAAAGTTGTATGTGATTTTAAAATCGCATGTGATATTAAATTTGCAAATGCTTTTAATATCACCTGTGATTCTAAAATTGCATATGGAATCATAATCGCATGTGATTTAAAAATCACATGGCATTGCAAATCGCATGTGATTTAACACCGATAATCGCATCTGATTGTAAAATCACATGTAATTTTCACATTTGATGTTATTCTGATATCTTATTTAATTTTAAAATCGCATGTGATTTGAACTCTTGTGATTATCGGAACCTATAAATGTGTATTTTTAAGTATGATAATTAATTTTTTGTCCTAGTTAATGTTTTGTCTGTTAATTTTTTGAATTTTGTAATTTTAAATAACATAATTTTAATCAGATTTTTCTTTTAATATATATCTCACTCTATTAATATATCATTTTATTTTATTTGTTAAACGGATTCGCGTATTTCATAAAATATGATTTGGTGTTTTACAACTTTCGTTAATGGCTACATTGCTTGATGAAAAAACAAAATTTAATAATTTATGTGCGTGTATATTTAACAATTTTTTAATTTGTTTATCAATGATAAAACACTCATTCATCAAAACTTACTTGACCAGATAAAAACCAAAAATTAACATACTCATAAACTCGTATTCTCTCAGCCCAAACAAATATTCTGATTGTAAATATTTCCTTAAATTACAGAAAAACAAAATAAAATATTGTTAATTGAGAATAATTTTATATATATATTTTTATCACTATTCAGAGTTTACCACTCAAGAAAGATCTGTTTATATAAATTATTCCACCAGCAATAATGATGGCGATGCAACATATATTCTGCGTTGGTGGTTTGTATTTATATTCGTGCGTGAAAGACGTGTAAACACAATAATTCGTAGTAATCATGAGCCATCATTATTTAAATTGTGAAGTGCTTTACAGCCTGATAATGAATGGTTTCAATTGTAGTAGGCTATTTAAAAACAGCTCTTACATTTTACTTTTATATGCACATACCTCAACTAATTAAATTAAAAAATTCATTTCGTATTCAGTACGATGAACGAATATACACTTTACAACGTAATGTAGGCTGCTGAAGGAGATTTCAGTTTAACAAAAATACTTACTTGCAGGTCGAGTAACGTGAAGAGGCAAAGAAAATTGAATAAAAGCTATTTTTGTTTTATAAAAGATGTATAGCAAATGACGAAAGAAATATATCTTAAGGAAAATTTGGGAACAGTTACCATTAAAAAAGGAAAAGTGTGTTTAATGGGAAAATTTTAATTCATATTATTTAATGTTAGAAAAAAAAAATTAAAAAAAACTCAGATGAGCTCTAAAACACATTTTTTATTATATTTTATTTATTATGTATTTTGCACAATCTTAATCACGCAATCGATTGTGTAAGCATGCCGAACTATATGTTGGATAAAAATTTAGTACCTACTTAAAAAAATTTGTAAATATTATAACAGAAATCTCATATAATTGCATTTCTAGTTCATTAAAAAGAGTGCCAAATTAGATAACACAACACAATAAATTTAATTATTGTTTGGTTTGTACATATCTACATCAGGTTTTTAGTTCAAGTTTTTTCCTTTCTTAAATTTGCTGTGATCAATAATTATTGATTGAAGAAGACAAGAAAAATAATAATCAAATCTTTAGCTTGGGGACAACTGGCTGTTTCGTAGTCGCTACACTACTCATCAGCACCCACTGGGATTTGAACTCGGGTCATGACGTATCATGATCTACTGCTTTAACCACTAAGCCACCGAGCATTAAACTATTTTCTATCTATATTCATCTCATATTGAATCACATATGCATTTTGTTAATTGCCCACATTGTTTGTACAGCGTTTGCTGTCTCAGAACTAGCGGTATTTATTTTATTTATTAACATACATATTTTTTGTATTTTAATATTCTCCGGACCCAGAGATGTAAATATTAATTTGTTAAATTTTTGATCACAGCAAATTTGTATTGTAAAAAATCCTTCTTAAGGAAAAAATTAAGAAAGGAAAAACTTGAACTAAAAACCTGTTGTACATATGTACAAACCAAACAATTTTTAATTTAAAAAATTATAAAAGTTCAACAAAAATTTAACAAAACAATAAATTTAAGTTGTCTTAAAAACTTATATAGGCCAATACGAGTGAAACAATGAAACAATACACAATACTGACAATGTGAATATTTAGGTTATATGATTATAAAATGCTTCAAGGGTTGCTTATTTTGGGGAGTTTCAGACTACAAAGAAAACAATCCAGAGGCAGATAAAAGTAAAATTTTTTATACTCAAATAGAATAAGTACTTAAGGAAACTTTGGAAAAGTATATATTACTTTTAAAACTTTGTTTTCCCAACATTGTACTACAATATATCAATGAAACACAAAGTTATAGCACGTTTTATTGCTTATATGTCTTAAAACTTTTTTAAGAGTCATAACTTAATTTATTTGCCATTTTGGTTTTATGCAGAAACCGTATAAGTGACATAAAGTCATTGTAAATGATATTATTTTCCACATTTAGTGTAAAATAATATCAAGTTTTTTATCTCGGATTCAGGGAACGACCGCTATATATGCAGTGCATTATACTGAAACTAGGAAAGTAGGTTATGAAGTAGGAAATAGTGAGTTGTGTTTGTGAAGATTTAACTTAAACAATAACAGCACGAAACTCCAAAACAAACTCTTTTACAGCACTTACGGTGTTGGAATTAAATTAATTTTGTTTATTTGATAATACAAAAAATAAAGTATATAAATGAAAAAGTTATTAAAATTTGTAGTCCTATAGTGACATTTGCTCCACCGTGTTTAAAAAACTATTCATTACAAACAACAGGTAGTGGCAGAATTACAATAAATACAACACCAAAAAACATCACATATATTTTGTTGGTAGAATTTTCGAAAAATTGTCAAAATTTTGTTTTATTTATTTATATTATTTTTTTAATCAAGGAAAAATTTACCTAAAGGATACGAAACACAGCTATGTTTATACCACTATTCTATTAAAGCTGCCTGCCTTGAGTACAAATAAAATAACAATAATAAAAAGAAGAGAGTGCGTACTTATAATATTTACTTGGCCAGATATCAATCATTCGTCTTAGCATTCGATTTTCATCATATTAGTAAATTAGAAGTGGTGTAAGCAAATTTGTTCATATAGTGAGATATTTATGGATTAGCGTCTGAAGCAATTTAAATTGTCGAGCTAATTAGAAACAATGAGATAATTCGGGCATATGAAGAATGTGTGGGAAATCATGTCTCAAGTTACTGTTTATAAGACACGACTCGTCGATCAAAAGCGCTAACTTTGTAAGTTTTTTCTTGTTTTGGTTTACAAACCGCGACGACTGACGATTAGTATTAAAAAACGTAACATTTGTCTATTTATTTTGGTTTGTAAGACGCGAGTCGTCTCACCATAAATGTCAAAATCGGCGAATGAAGAAACATGCTCGTCAATTGAAAATGTCTAGAAAGTGTTATAAATATTAAGGAATTATAATAAAAATAGTTTATATATGGTAATAAATAATAAGAAAACTAGGAAAGGGAATTGCAACAGAACGTTTTAAGAATCTCTCAAATTTCTGGAGACATGAGCTAAAATTGTTTTTTCGTTGCTTATAAATGTTTTGTATACATAATGAAACATATATACAATATAAAACTTGCAGTTAATATATAAAATTTTTGTTTGTTTATTCGTTGTTTTCCAATTAGACCGCCATAAGAAAAGCCTTTCAACAAAATATTTTATTTTATTTCATTTATTTATTTATACACACATGCGTATGTATGTAGATATGTCAACTGTGCCTAGAATAGGATTGCCGCATTTTAGGTTGCAAAAAAATTTTTTTGGGTATGAAAAATGTAAACAGATAATATTTTGTCGCATGCTGGCAACAAAAAAATATAATAAATATTTGAAATGTACACGAATTTATGTAAGTTGCACGACACGATCAAGTCGCGTTTTATAAACTAAATTTCTTACGTACTGGTCTATGAATTGGCTCGTCGCGAGTAAGCTAACTCGTGCCCTATAAACAGGCTGTTAGTTTGGGCAAATGAAATGATTTGATCTAAATCATGTACAAATATAGAAATGTACTAATAATCGAGATATATAGATCTTTAAAATATTGCTCTTCCATATTTTAACATAAACGAAGTTAGATATTGAAAATTTGATTTTTTTCCAAGACTGGAACGTTGCAGAGCGGAAATGGTTAATCCACTGCAATCCAGTGGATATCAAATGAAATACAATGCTGGTTACAGTTTAAACATAAATTTACAGTGTTTTGAAAATAATTTGGCCAAAAACTGTTTTAGCTTGAATTGATACGAAAAAGTTAGAGCAAAGTGTGACGCCTTTAACTAAACAAATCTGTGCAAACGTTTAAAACTCTTAAAAAAAACAAAATAAGGATTAACGCAAGTTATTCTTATCTTCCTACTTTACAAACTGCCTATGACATTAATTACGTTTTATCCACTAAATACTATTAAGAACTATTAAGAATTAAATGCAAATAAAGCAAAACCTTGTGTAAAATTAAACACTTACTTGCAAAATATTTGCATGGATATAGTATCCAAATATGTACATACGTGTGTTAACACCCAGTCGTGGTAACCTTTAATACGGTCATTGCTTCTTTACTTTTTGGTTTTCAAATCTTCATTAATTTAAGTGCAATTCAAACAAAGATGCTGAAACGAAAACTACAAATTTTTGCGGTTTATACACCTCAAAAATATGTTTTTCCTCGATGAATGCAAAAGCATTCAAGCTCATATTCACGTACACCAGTTTTGACTACCTTTCAAATTACCAATGTAATGTATACCTACACATACTAAAATAACGTGCTCTTAAAGCCAAATCTAAGTTTAATAAAATGTGGTCATGGAAACATATTCGTACGTAGTGGAACATGTATCTTTTAAAGGCAGCAGCAAGAAATGAAACTTTAATATTCTTGACATTTTACCTTAACTTTGTATTGTCAATTAGGTATTATGTATTATGTGGCAGAAAAGTAGCTTTAAAATTAAGCTTTTATATACTATTGGTATAAAAGCTATTGACGTTATTGGTAGAAATATATAGAAATGAATGCCGTATATGATAAAAATAGATCTGCGTGGTTAGCTTTTTATTATACTATGATACAAGGTGCCAATGAAGAAAATTATTCTGAAACTAGTTTAAAGTTTATTCCATTAACTATTTAAGTTTCAAAATATATATGTTTCAATAACAGTCTTTTAAGTAGTGGTCTGCTAGGACTAATTGTAGTAAAAAATTGTACAGGGTGGCAGTTGAATTGTGCTACATCACAAAACTTATACAGCTTTTTTTTGGCAATAAATGGAACTTAGTCAATATATTTTCAGTTAAAGTCTCATTGAATTGTTTAATTAATAGTTTAAATAGTTTTAAAGGTAATTAAATTTAAATATCCAATCTGCTCGTTAATGTAGATGCGGCATCTTAGCTAGAGTTGCAGCTATTACCGCTTTACATTATTTCATATAAACGATTTGTAAACGCCCTGTGTAAAATAACTCTATAAACAAAAGTTCGATGGAGCTAGCTGTCTTTATGTACGCATGCAAAGGATAGCTCCTTTGCAATGCTTACATATAGACAGTTGGCAAACATTGAAAACAAGCTGTTTATAATTTTTTGATTGATTTGATTATTATTTTGCTTTTCTTTCTCATTCAAAAATTATTTATCACAGCAAATTTGGAACAGAAAAACTTGAACTAAAACCCATTGCACAAGTCACTATTTAGTGTTTGAATCAAGCGCGGCGTACTTGATTTTATACTTACTGTACTTTTTACACCCCTTAGGATTGATTTTGTCATGTATGGATTGCATTTTCTTCTTAGTGTAGTTTTGGAAAGACAACTTCTTTTAAAATCCTCAAGTAATAGTAATTTTAACGTCTGTTTTATTTGAAGATGTATGTTTTTACAATATACGACATGAAGAAGCTAGATATCAACCTCTGAGGCAAATCGAATGTTATTCATGTAATATTTCTGGAACTGCACCGTACGTGGAAATTTCATATCTGGTGAGAATTCATCAGACATGAAAGGATAATTCAACAAATTCCAGTCCTCTTGCATATGTTTAAGCATTTTCTGGTACAGTTTAAAGCAAATCAACAGGCTTGCAGCATTAAGTTTACTAGCCATTTAAATTTTGTAGAGTAGAAAAATCCAACCATTTTGCATTATTGTCTGCAAAGTCTGCGGACTGGCAAGCATTTGAGCTGATAATCTTTTCGTCGGAAATTAAAACTTTAACTTAAATTGAGTAGAATTGATCATCACAGTACTAATGCAAAATTATTATAAGACACAGAATAAGAGAAATTATAATTAACGAAATATTTTCATAGGGAAAGAGTAGCATATAGTTGATTCAGAAGCTCTTAAAAGTCTTTCAATGCAAATTAAGAAAACTTGAGTGAAAATAGCAAAACAAAATATAACAAATAAAAAGGTTATTATGTGGAATGGCGCCTGTTATTTGCTTGTTCAGGTCCGGAAACACTTGAAACACAAAACCAAGCTGCCAAGACCTGTCGTCAAACAAACGAAAAAAATCAAGAAGTTTAAATATTATAAAGGAATTAATACCATAGACTGTACTTATTGGAACTTAGCGTCTTCAGCAACTGGGAGGGAACGAGCGGTCGTTTATCTTCATGACGTCAGCAGGAATCACGACAGACTGCAGAAATTAGCTATCAAGGAAACGGATTTAACGATCCCATCACGCCGCAATCTCCCCGTGTGAGTAAAACCGACAGATCATTTGAGATATCGTCCCGACTTTGGAACCAGTAAGTCCTTTAATCCCCCTAACCCCCGTGTGCCCCACACAGATATATTAAAATCGGTTTCATGTTGATATATCTGGGCCACAAGTTAAATTTTAAATACTTATTGATTATCATAAACAGAATAAATTAAAGACCTCTAGTGCCTAAGGCCTCGTAGCCATGGCCTGATATACTATTAGTTTATAATTTGTAATTATTCACTAATATTTGAAATAAATAAATAAATAAAAACCTCTAAAATGGCAATCGCCTCAACATGGTCGAAATATATAAATAACCCTAATATATCTAATAAAAATAAACTTAAAATATTTCATGCTGCATCCAAATCAATAATGTTTTATGGTGCCCAAATTTGGGGCTATAAAAAATATGATGAAGTGGAAAAACTTTTTAGGTTTTTCCATAAAAAAATTGCTGATGCTACCAAAAACTACGCCAAACTACATTCTATATTTAGAAACAGGATTTTATTCGCTATTCGTGAATACGTTGAAACTACATTTTGACTACATAAACAAGGTTCTAAGTTTACCTAATAATAGACTACCTCGTATTCTAGCTGAAAAAATTATCGCAAAACGGACATATTGGGCGAACGAATGGGCTATGTTATGCGAAAATATTCATTTCACACCCGACGATTATAATCTTCCTGCGTGCATATACCAAAGAACAATACTCGAGCTTATAAAAGCTAAAGAAAATGAGGACCTAATTTCTAATGCAAGAGATTCTCAATATCATGATTTATACTGCCAATTAGATTATGGTATGAAACATACACTGGAATTATCTTCTCGAGCTGCAAGCCTGATAATAAGAGCTAGAGGAGGCTTATTGGATATAAATGCAAGAGCTTTCAGAAATTCTACAATTGGTTTATGCACAATATGTAATCTAGATGCTGCAGAGAACACACTACATTTTATTGGAATATGACCTATATACGGAGAATTCAGAGCAAAGTATTTTAAAAAGACCTCGCTAGATGTAAATGAGGTTTCATCAATTCTGAATTGATGTAGCTACAATCTTAGAACACTACATAAATATTTGGAAGGCAGCTTGAAGTACAGAAAACTTATATTAAATGAATTTGAATAGTCTCACTAACGTAACTTTAAATTATAAAACAGCAGAAATTATGATTAAACTTCTCTTTAAAAGTTTAAACCTTTTAAAATTACATTTGTATAAATTTAAAATTAACAGCTTTACAATAACCAATTCCGGCATACAATATATACGAATATAGATTAATAAATTAAATATTCAATGTTTAACATTAGAAATATTTGTAAAATAATTATCTATTACATAAATAAAATAAAAAAAAAAACTTCTCATAAACTGTTTTTTCCATCAAATTAGTGTCTGCCAAAACCGGAATTTCTTATGCTAGTAAGTACAGGAACTTTTTTTGTATATATAACAATGTGTATATACTCATAATATCCAGTTCAATTCGCTAAGCGTTTCGTATCTCTAAATCAGTGGCGGCCAAAATCACAATTCGCGAGTATAGAACGAAAATTGTAGCTGCTGCGCCACTCTCTACTAAAAAAACTGAAAAAGTCTTTGTGATAACCATGAATGCAAATGGTTAATATTTTATTTATTTACTTAATATTAAAATTATACAAATATAATTATAATAATGAGAAAAGCACTGGCTGCCAAGGTCATCAGCTTGATATTTTGTTTAGATTTATTTCAACAGATACTCAAATTAATTGCTCTATAGACGACATTTTTGAAGTAAGATCTCACTGCGTCACTTTTTAAAACTATACTTTGTTTTTGCTAATGCTTATGTAGGAAGGTGCAGAGCTACTTTTATGGTTTAAATGTTCAATAACTTTTTTAGTTTATCTAAGTGTTTTATTTTTATTTCAGAACTTTAAGAGGAAAACTTAGGGAATTTAACATGGAACACAACACAATAGAATAGCAATCAAAAAAATTTTATTTTATTTAGAAAATGAAATGTCAATTCGAACCATAAAGTTAGTTCTGTGTCACCCTGTACAAGCGTATAATTATGAATATGTGGTTTTGGCCACCACTGGATCCAACATTATTTATCTTCAACCAGCAGTATTTCTACCATGTACTTAAGCATTTTTTTCCTATTACAATGTCCAAACCACGGAATAATGAAATTTTACTCCATTTCATAAAAAAGGATAAATAAAGTGTGCTGCTGAAAGAAACTCTTGAAAACTCCAGCTGATATTTAAGCTTGAAAAAGCTTAAGTAACAAAATAAAATTGTATAACAAATAAGCTGCTATAATTCATTAAAACTGGTCAACAATAAAAAAAACGGTTTGTGCGGGCTAATACTAAATGTTGAAAAAAAAGAAAATATGTATTAAGAAAATGCATAAAATAATTAAATCAACTTAAACAACTTTTATAATAAAAACTTACTTTCTTTGTGTCTTGCCAGAAAAAGTACTTAAACAAAACTAATGCAAAGAAAAAATGGAAGAACAATTTTAGGGGCTGCTTTCGTTGGCAGTAAAAAACGTTAACTGAAATGGAAATAAATGCAGCAAACTGGTATTCAATGTTGACCAAAAAATTCAAGAAAATAAAATAGCAAAATCTTCAATATACTTTTGTTTGTTTTTTAACATCTGAACGAAAAATTTCACAACGCTATAATATTAAAATAATAATAATAAAAACTTAGCTTAATGGCAGTCTAGTATAAATATTTAAGCAACGCATATTTTTCAGGAAAAAAAGAAGTGTTTTGTCGAGGAGATGGCAAAAAAAATCAAATTGGTTGATCTTTCATTTTTGGTTAAAATATTCTTTCGTTTCCACGTTGTAATTTTATAATAGACAGGAAACACACTCTCTCTCTCTCTCTCTCTCTCTCTCTCTGTGTAATTCTCAGTATAATATTTTGCGTTTTTCACTTAGTAATCAAACATAAATGGGTTAGACCTGGACGATGAATGTATGTTGCGTAAAAGTACGTAGATTTTGGGAAGAATATTTCTAATCTCATGCAGTGACGATAAAACGCGTACCACACTATGCCGATGCTACAGTGGTACTCTACTTTTACCGGTAAGGTTCTTCGCTCTTTCCCGCACATGTTCGAGTAACCTAAAAAAAGACATTGAGACACCTGCCCAAACATCAAAGCTGTATTCCATTTTCGATCGGATGTACGGAGAGACCATTAAATTAGTAAGGAGATCGGATGAACTGAAATATATCTTACAATGTTTGAAAAAACTCAAGCATTTGAACGCCTCTTTGGAGACATAACAAATGTGTTTGGTGCAGTGAACATCATAATAATTTTCATTCCAAGAACTTCAAGAACATATATCAGTATTCACGGTCATGAGTTTGTGTGTTAATAAAGGGCTTTTCAGACTATCATGACGGGGTAATCTGATGATAGACCAACTTCACCGTTTGAATTCACAAGAGCCCTCATGTGGCTTGCTAGCGTCACAGAGGTCGCAACTTTTTGCTAAAAGGCCTTCTAATCCTTACTGTATCCAATTTCCAATATATGAATTTGGGTCAAAGAAAACAGAACGTTGAAACCAGAATGAATTAAAACAAAAAATAAAAAGATTTTTTTTTTCAATAAACATCGTGCATTTCATAGAGACCACCTTTTATATGAGGTCTGATAAAAAATTGCAGTAATTTTCAAATTTTGTGAGTTACAAATGCTCAGTTTTCGCTTTTTTTCTGTTATATTGGTACACATCTCTGTTGTTGGCAATATCAGCCATTTCGGATTTTCAGCTTGTTTTTGACAGATAAAAAGGTAAGTCGTGTTTTGGTGTGCTCTACGCTTTTTACAAAATTTTGAGCACAAACAACTTCGCATGGTTAACGCTCAGCAGCTACAGAACATAGCCAATGACGATCCAGGTTTCCCTAAAAAGGTCACAACTGGGGGGTTACTCTCTATTGCGATGCGAAAGAAAAATCGAAGAATTGGTACCCTGTATTGCGTTTTCGTATTTTCTTTTCACATTTAATTATTTCTTTCGCACATTTTATTATATCATTCTTTGCTATTGTTTATTTTGTGATATCAATGTTGCTTCATTTTTAAACTATTTCGCGAAATAGTTTGCGCAAATAGCACAGAATACCAAATTATACTCTCATCGCATCTACCTTTCGCATCGAACTTGATTTTGCGTCGCAATACAGAGTAACCCCCCTGGTGACGAATCATGGGTGCATGCCTACGACATTGGAACCAAAGCCCAATCATACCAATGGAACCACAACGTCACCTCAAGGTACTACCTTGAAGTTACGCGCCGTTTGCGCGAAGCAATTTGTCAGAAACGCACAGAATTGATGATAAGACAATCATGGATTTTGGCCAAAAATAAAGCCGTTATCATGTCTCAACCACAGTATTTACCGGACCTGACCCCTGCTGGCTTTCTCCTCTTTCCAAAACTGAAAACCTCGATGAAAGGGAAGCGTTTTGCTACGATTGAGAAGATAAAAGAAATATCGAAACAGGAGCTGTTGGCGATACCCAAAAGCCCTTTTCAAAAGAGTTCGAGGTTTGGATAAAACGCTGGCATAAGTGTATTATATCTGAGGAGGATTACTTTCAAGGGGACAAGATAGTTATTGATAAATAAATAAATACTTTTTGGAAAAATTTGAAATAAAGGTTTTTTCTTTTTATCATACCTCGTATGGTTTACAACCTTAATAGTCTATCTGGCTCTACACGCAGAGAAAAGGCAATTTGAAATATGGTTGCAACAACCTTAGTATATATTCTATAACATTATGCATTTTTTATTAAAATTAGCATAATTATAGTTGGTTTCTTTACAAATATTTTACTGAGTGCATTTCTCCAATTCTATTGTTAACATCTATATATTTCAAGATACGGTTATATACAATAATAACAATTGTGAAAATTTGTTAAAAACAACGACAGTTTTTGTCACACCCAGTGCTAAAATAATTGTTTTTATCATATGTATGATAAGCTGATTCACATGCAACAAAAGTGAGTTTGCAACATAAACTTACAATTGCTAACATGAACGGTATTTTCATTCTCGTCGTTGACATACAATGTTTTTTCAGTTTGGTTTTATCTTTGGAAGCAAAAAAATGTTTTTTGTGTTTTCAATTAAAAAAATATATATACGAACGTATGTATTTCTCAGCTATATTCAAAAAAAGAAGAAGAAAGGAGAATTGATCGAAGAAATACATATGGAGTATTCGGAATAATAAAAAGGTAAGTTTAATATTAAGATGTTAATATAAATATGTATGGTAAATCCTACAATACTTGTATATACAATCATTTGAATATGATTAAAGATGACTGTTAAAATTGCAATCGAATACAAAATATTTTTAGCTATTTTTCTTTCATTACAGCTAGTGGATATTTCAACTTCCAAGAAGAAACTTGTGCATTAATTCCGTTAAGATGCAACCCGATTATTTTTTCTAATTATTTGTATTTATTTTTTGTAATAAGTAATATAAAATTATATTATATGCTGTCCCATTTTTGTAGCTAATTATTATATTGTATGTATTTGTGCTAATAAAAAAAAATATATGTTTCAACAATATTACAATAAAGCTATTTACAACACTAATATGGTTCTATATTTATGACATTGATATGGATATACGAGTATATGAGGGTATATGCTATGGTTGCTTATTACTAAACCAATTTTAAACCCAAATATAGTATGGTTATTTATAATATGATTTTTTAAAATACTTTGGTGTGCCATCTAAATGACGTTTTAAATATAACAATATAGTATTATTAGGTACAATCATATAATTCAACAATAGTATTTTGCCCTTAGAATATTGTTGTATCAACCATATATTTTTTCCTACGTGTATTTTTAGTAACCTGTTGAGATATTTCGCGGCTACTGGCTGGATGATAATGATGAAGATGATACTGAATTTAACTAGTGTTAAGGTCCCGCCACAGTGGAGGTCTTTCAACACTACATAGTTAATTTCGAGCAGATATACTACCACGAGAGGCACACCACACAGTAAGAAAATAATGTAATTTATTGATTTTTTTTACTTATTTATTCTATTTTCAATATACCATTCACAAGACTTTAAGTCTCATATTGCAGCATGGAACTCAATACATGTACATACAGTTGTGAAAAAGATTTACATCAGCACCTGCCTTGCGGCCTAATCTGATGATGGACCAGTTCCACGGAGTTAATTATTCACGATTCACCAGCGCCCCCGTGTGGTTTGCTAAGCTTACAAAGGTAGTAATTTTTGCCCTATGTTTGTAGCCATATGAGCAACTTCTTGCTGAGGAGTTCGGGACTTCTAATCCATCCTGTATGCAATTTCCCAGCAATCAATGGAAGACAAGGTTTAATGAGTTGCTAGGCCGAAGCCCACTAAGAGTATCAGCCCGTCAACCATCACCACTGGTTCTTCACCGTACAGGTATCTGTTGTATAGGTAAGAGATTCTCGGGAGATTTTTAGTCCCCGAAAAAAGCCACACACCAAACAATTATTAAGGATACTAATACCCCCTTCCTGCGTTTTAGGTTTCAACCACAGCCAGAACGTTTCAGCCAAGGTAGGCACCTCCACCATGATCAGCCCAGGCTGAAATGCAAGCAGAATCACCCGAATGCCATGCTGATTCCAATTTATACCCTTGGTAAGGGTTTCGGAAGCCAACACAACATAAGTCATATGGATTCATAGATTTTTATTTGCTACAACAAACGAGGGACCCCTTCCCTTTTTTTCCACGAAAAATAGAGCGCTAAAATTAGGTATACACCAAGGTAAAACCTGTTCTCTGGGGGGTACATGTACATACAAAAGAAAACTTATTAATTAATGTTCATTTATGCTATCGATCTCCACTTAAGCAGCTGAAGATCCCTTCCAGTTCTGCACAAAAAGCGGAACAGTATTTATCCTCAATATTCCGCCAATAACATATTAGCATCAGCAGGAAAATTAAATGTTTTGATACACATTTCATCTTCTCCACAACGCGAACAGACTCTAAATAAAACCAACAAAAATTTTCAGCCGCAAAAAAGAAAACTGTTAACATAAACAAAATCAAATTAAATAAATATTACAAATATATTTATGTTAATATAAAAATATAATTGGAGCTTAAAGCAAATATGAAGTCTATGAGGAAACAATTATTTACGCATAAACTTCAGTAAATTTAGGGTGCCGCTGAACTCTCATATTCAATAGATTTTATTATGAAACTAAAACCAAAATGTATTGTATTTATCACTTTGTTTTAATCAAATAACTTTTATAATTTTTAAAATAGATTTTTTTTTTACTCATAAATATTTCAAGTATACTAGATGATAGCTAAAATTAACTTTAAATTGTTTTAGTAAACATATTAAAAATATATGTAACTTTTGCAAAAATAAATACCAACCAACCAAATAAATAAAACCAACTGTTATGCCCTCAACAAGACAAATGTGGCGTGTTTTACCAAATGCAAATTATTAAAGTTTTTTGTTTCAAAGTTGTATACTCACTCGTATGTGCCAATATTTTATGGTTTTTTTCCAAAAAGGAACTTTGAGTTTTGGTTTCATTTTATAAATTTTTTTTCTTCAAACTATTATTGTTCGGCAATAAAATAAAGCCACTCAGACTTTTTTGTTTTCATATTTACGTGATATTAGAAAAGTACTAGCTATAGTTTTATCAGTGGCAGTTGGGTAAATAGTAAATTGATTTTATTTTCAATAAAAATAAACAAAAAAAGAAAAAAAATAAACTAGGAAATTGTTGGTTTGAAGCAAAACAATCGTTCAATCAACAACTAGATACAAACATGAAAGTATGAGCACAATCGTCGCAAAAAAAAAAAAGAATTAAAATGACACAATATTTTTGTGGCATGTTTTACATTGATTTATTGTTATTGTGGCCTGCAAAATTATTTAGGAAATAAATAAAAACACAAAACGTTTGCACGCAAAAAAAAAACTTTTTGATTAAGCAAAAAACTAATGAAAACTATTTGGTTTTTGGTATGAAAAGTTTTCGGTATTGAATATATTTATTGACTGAATTTTTTAAATTAATATCCGTTACTGAGCAAAAACTAAATAAAATAAATTGCATTATTTTAAATAAATAAAGTTTTGAGAAAAAGTTATGAATTGAGTTTTTGGTTTTTGTCTCTTTCTTTAAGTTTAGAAGAAATTCAATTTGAAATAATTTTCAATATTCAAGACTCCATTTTAAAAAAAGGTTTTTAATCTAAGATAAGCCAAAAAGCTGGCCAAAACTTTCAAAATTAGACAGCGAAAGAAGACCAAAATTTAGCCTCAGAGGTGGTTAAAATTGATTAAAAAAACGTTGCGGTTTGATTTATGTAGCCATATCGTAGATTCCAATTCAGTTTTTTAGAAAGCAACCCAACGAGAAAAACGTGTTTTATTCATTACAACGTCAGAAGTGGAATCAAGCTCAAAGTTTTATTTTTTTCTCTTCGATGGAGTCAACACTCAACAGAAGACAGCTGCTTGATGCATTAAAATATGCTGGAGTACCAATTTTTACCAAATACTCCGCCGATGCACTTCGTCAAATTTTTTCCGAGTATCGGAAAAATAGTATTAACCTTTAGGGACTTTAAAAATGCTAACTATGAATCATTAGTGTGTAAATTGCCAACTATTCCCTGCAGCACGTCATTTTATATGCCAACTAGCGATGAACAAGTAATGTTCTTGAATAACAACATACAATATTTATATAAGAAGTATATCCCAATCAAAACTAAAAGGTTAAACAAAGATAATTCTTGGTTTACAAGAGATATTAAAATTTCAATTGATGAAAGAAATACTTTTTTTTTTTATAATTCAATTATTTGTTGTATCTTCTAAAAGAATTAACAATAAGTTCATTAATTAATATAGAAAAAAAAATTTATTAATAAAAAAAAAATTTATTAATGCTAGACGAAAAGTTGTTTCTTGCGTGTATTTTGTTGGTAAATCACCTTTCCAACGCTCTGATGGTTGCAAGGGTGTCCATCCTTCTCAGTCGAGTGTGGCCACCAAAGTTAAGGATGCTACGTGCGAGAGGATTCGGGTGAGACTCCAGTCTGTTAATGTACCTTAGCGCGTGTTTTGAAAATTCATCTTTCACTAAGGGTACACCTAGATCTTTGTGAATTCGAGAGTTTTTAACATACCATGGAGCTGCAGTAATTATACGGAGAATTTTATTCTGGCGCTTTTGAATTTTCTCAATGTTGGATGCAGAGCCGGTACCTCACAATTGAATTCCATAGCTCCATATTGGCTTTAGGATTGCGTTACACAACAAAAGTTTGCAATCTAACCTCAAGATAGAATTTCTGCCGATTAGCCAATTTACTTTCACCGCTTTTAATTTCATCTGGGTGACTTTAGCGTCAATGTGAGACTTCCACGTGAGCCTACGGTCGAGATGAATACTAAGGTATTTGACTTCACTGTGCTGCGGAACAATGTAGTTGTTGATTTTAATAGCCGAACAAGTTTTTCTACGTAGTGTGAATGAAACATGAGTACATTTTTGTTCATTTACTTTGATTTTCCAAAGTTTCAGCCATTTCTCCAATATAAGAATATATTGTTGGAAATTTTGTGATGCTAATTTATAGTCTTCATGGACACTGATGAATGCTGTGTCATCTGCAAAAGTTTAAGTGTGAATTTTGCAGCTCGTTGGCATGTCTGAAGCATAAATCAAATATAAAGTTGGGCCCAATATGCTACCCTGGGGAACTCCAGCTTCGATTGGCTGAGCCGAGCTTTTGAAATCACCTTCCTTAACGACGAATTTCCGGTCATATAAGTAGCTCTCTAACAGCTTGTGCGTGTTTGCAGGCAAGTTTAATTTTATTTTATGGGTTAAGCCTTTGTGCCACACTTTGTCAAAAGCTTTGGAAACGTCAATAAATAGAGCTGAGCAATATTTTTTATCTTCGAACGCATTTCTGATAACATTCACCAGCCTGAGTGTCTGTTCTATGGTGCTATGCTTAGCCCTAAAACCGAATTGATGGTTAGGAATACATTCTACTTCATTCAGGATTGGCGTCAACCTCGTCATTAGCAGTCTCTCGAACAGTTTTGAAATTGTTGGCAATAGACTTATCGGCTATATGACTCAACTTTTGTAGGATCCTTTCCTGGTTTGGGTATCATAGTAATGACAGACACCTTCCACTCAGTAGGAAAGTACTCGAGACGTAAAATAGCATTAAAAATAAAAAGACGATTCTTCTAGCTACTCGGGACAACTGCACAAGCTGAAAATGATGAAAGAAATATGGCATATGAAAGGTGGAAGAGATTCAAAACTAATGAACTTTATAATATTTTCAAGACTTGTAGAAAGATTGTAAACAAAAAGATCAGAATTGCAAAGAGCAAATATTATGAGGATAAGTTTAAATCCGTTATTTGCTCAAAGATGAAATGGAGCTTAATCCGCTCAATGGGTATCGGCAATAATTCTACTATTGATGAAAACATGGTTAATGTAAATCAGTTAAACATAGAATTTACAAGCATGTCAATGCCAAAAGCAAACCTTACATATTATAATTTTTCTGAAAATTTCCCCATCACTAGTAATGAGCATGCATTAAAATTTTTTTAACTTTATTATTTTATTTATTGAATCTACATAAGAAATGTAATGACAATAAGTATTCAATTCTTAATACTAAAAAAAATTGTTATTAAAGTCCTGCCAGTGCTGGACAAAAATAAATTTTTATGCGAATATTATTTCAGAATTCAGTCATCTGTTTAGAGCTCTAATGGTAGCCAAAGTATCCCTCCTTCTCAGACGGGTATGACCACCAAAGTTAAGAATATTAACTGCAAGAGGATTTGGATGGAATTCAAGTTTGTTAGTATGTCTTGTCGCGTACTTCACAAATTCAGATTTCACAAAAGGTACTTTCAGATCTGCGTGGATTCGTGAGTTTTTAACGTACCATGGAGCGTCTGTAATTCTACCACTGTAATAATCACTCTGACTCCTCTATGAGTCTTTCATTTATGATGATTTCTAATAAAAACAATAAGATGAATTTTTTATTCAATGAGTCTCCTCAGATTATACAGAACAATTTTGGGAGACTTATAATAATGCAATGTAATTTCAATGTAAAGCAATTTAAGTTTCAATATTTTTGTATGCTTGAAACAAGAAAGAAACAAATATTTAATAGTGCATTATATCAGTGACGGAGAATGGTAGGAGACATATTCCAGCAGCGTTCAGCTTTGTGACCAATTCCATTACTTCCATCTGTCCAATTCCATTATTTCCATCTTTCGTAATTATAGTGATTCTTCAATAATAATGATGGCAAATCTCTCTATACTACGCCGATGTCACGTATTTGCATTGAAGACTTTTTCATAGAAACCTCGCAAGAGGGTTAAAGACACCCGTTAGATCTAAGCCACCCTTGCGTACTCCGACTGGGGTCTGGGCTAGAAGTGACTCCGAAAAGGGAATGCTGTACGCTAACCACTTGAGAAGCGTGTTTGCCATTGACGGATTGAATGATGAAGCTGATATGCCGCCATATGCAGTTAGACCTCCCGTACCTTTTAGAATTCGTTTTCAAGATGTCGATAATGCTATTAGTAACTTAAACCCGAGAAAAGCTCCAGGTATTGATAAAATTACCAACAAAATGCTTGTGCAGTTACCCCGAGTAGCTAGAAGACTCGTCCTTTTTATTTTTAATGCTATTTTACGTCTCGAGTATTTTCCTACTGAGTGGAAAGTGTCTGCCATTACTATGATACCCAAACCAGGAAAGGATCCTACAAAAGTTGAGTCATATAGGCCGATAAGTCTATTGCCAACAATTTCAAAACTTTTCGAGAAATTGCTAATGACGAGGTTGACCCCAATCTTGAATGAAGTAGGATGTATTCCTAACCATCAATTCGGTTTTAGGGCTAAGCATAGCACCATAGAACAGACACACAGGCTGGTGAATGTTATCAGAAACGCGTTCGAAGATAAAATATATTGCTCAGCTCTATTTATTGACATTTCCAAAGCTTTTGACAAAGTGTGGCCCAAAGGCTTAACTCATATAATAAAATTAAACTTGCCTGCAAACACGCACAAGCTGTTAGAGAGCTACTTATATGACCGGAAATTCGTCGTTAAGGAAGGTGATTTCAAAAGCTCGGCTCAGCCAATCGAAGCTGGAGTTCCCCATGGTAGCATATTGGGCCCAACTTTATATTTGATTTATGCTTCAGACATGCCAACGAGCTGCAAAATTCACACTTAAACTTTTGCAGATGACACAGCATTCATCAGTGTCCATGAAGACTATAAATTAGCATCACAAAATTTCCAACAATATATTCTTATATTGGAGAAATGGCTGAAACTTTGGAAAATCAAAGTAAATGAACAAAAATGTACCCATGTTTCATTCACACTACGTAGAAAAACTTGTTCGGCTATTAAAATCAACAACAACATTGTTCCGCAGCACAGTGAAGTCAAATACCTTGGTATTCATCTCGACGGTAGGCTCACGTGGAAGTCTCACATTGACGCTAAAGTCACCCAGATGAAATTAAAAGCGGTGCAACTAAATTGGCTCATCGGCAGAAATTCTATCTTGAAGTTAGATTGCAAACTTTTGTTGTATAACGCAATCCTAAAGCCAATATGGAGTTATGGAATTCAATTGTGGGGTACCCGCCTCTGCATCTAACATTGAGAAAATTCAAAAGCGCCAGAATAAAATTTTCCGCATAATTACTGCAGCTCCATGGTATGTTAAAAGCTCTCGAATTCACAAAGATCTAGGTGTACCCTTCGTGAAAGATGAATTTTCAAAACACGCGCTAAGGTACATTAACAGACTGGAGTCTCACCCGAATCCTCTCGCACGTAGCATCCTTAACTTTGGTGGCCACACTCGACTGAGAAGGATGGACACCCTTGCAACCATCAGAGCGTTGGAAAGGTGATTTACCAACAAAATATATGCAAGAAACAACTTTTCGTCTAGCATTGGCTTTACCTAAGTAAACAAAATTTTTCAATATTAATTAATTTTTTTTTTCTATATTAATTAATAAATTTTTATTTTTTAGATTTGCATACTTATTGTTAGTTCTTTTAGAAGATACAATAAATAATTGAATTATAAAAAAAAAAAAAATAGAAACCTTGCTGTGAAACCTACCTTGTAAAAACGAATCATAGATGAAAATATAAATAAAAAAATTTTACAAAACACGTCACCGGTTATATTTATGTACAAAAATGTCACCAATTAAAAGCTTTAAATATCCGAGAGAAGAAAAGTTGGACTACTTTGCTTAACAAATAGGATTATAGAGATATTGAATCTACCAGAAAAAATTATTATTATTCTCGGGTGGATGAGCTATTGTAGGGTAAAGGTAGAAGAAATAAAAGTTGAGGTTTGTTTTTTTGATGTTAGGATTTTATTTCATTATTAAACAATACTATCTGGGTAAAGCTGGTCGCACTGAGAATGAGGCAGCCAATTGAATGGTGTACGATCACTGGTTAGAAAGCAATTAATTCAAGTTCGTATTAATGGTGACATTCAAACCACGAAATTCGGCCTTGGGAACACTGTGGGGTCTGGAAGATTTCCAAAAGTCTTATGAAGGGACTTGGTCAGCTTTACATTTTCTTTAGGGTGCCACATAGATAATAGATAAGGTGTTGAAAAAGCAAGAGGCCGAACTAGCAATTTTCGGTCGATTTTGAATAAAACGCAAATGCAATTAAAACGCTTGATTAAGATGCATATGTGTTTATATTAAAATTCCTTTAAAAATACAACAATTCATTGGGAAATAATTTAGTTAAAAATAATGAAATTAATAACATATTTTTTGGTTCTGAAAACTACTGAAAGTATTATGGCCGTATGCAAAAAAAACTTAACAAAGCTTGGTAAGCAATTGTTAAGAAAAATTTTCTAACGTTGCATCCAAAAAGAATTATTAGCTTACCATACATTTAAAGTTAAAATGGGCCACTTTAACTGTACGTTAAAATGACATATGATTTGTTGATTTTGATTTTTCTTTAAATACACAATTTTAAGGATAATATTTACAAAAACAATATGTTATGATATTTGGATAAATAAATTAGAACTTTACTTTTTATTTGTATTGAATATATTATTTTTGAAAAGGAAACATAAATAAGATATAACGAGTGATTTTTTTGCTATTATCTTTTTGGCAACACTAGTTTTGACAGCTCACGCACGTTTTGTATCTTGTGTCACTGTCAAACATCTTCAGTTTGGTCTATAATTTAATCATGAATCGTCTTACAAACGAACAACGCTTGCAAATTATTGAATTTTATTATCAAAATACGTGCTCTGTTAAGAAAGTTCATCGCGCGCTTCATCCATTTTATGGTCAGTTTAATCGATCTACTGAGGCTTCTATTCGGGCTATTGTAAAAAAATTTCGCACCAAATTTACATTGTTGGACATTAAACCACCAACACGCTTACGTAGAGTGCGAACTGAAGAAAATATCGCAACCGTATCGGCCAGTGTTGGTGATGACCGTGAATTATCGATTCGGCGCCGTTCGCAGCAATTGGGCCTCTGTTACTCCACTACGTGGAAAATTTTGCGGAAGGATTTGGGTGTGAAGCCTTATAAGATACAGCTGGTGCAAGAATTGAAGCCAAACGACCTACCACAACGCCAAATTTTTGGTGAATGGGCTCTTGAAAAGTTAGATGAAGATCCACTTTTTTATCGAAGAATTGTGTTCAGCGACGAGGCTCATTTCTGGGTGAATGAATACGTGAACAAGCAAAACTGCCGTATTTGAAGTGAAGAGCAGCCAGAAGCATTGCAAGAGCTACCAATGCATCCCCAAAAAACAACCGTTTGGTGCGGATTATGGGCTGGCGGCATCATTGGGCCGTATTTCTGCAAAGATGATGCGAATCACAACGTTACTGTGAATGGTGAGCGCTACCGTGCGATGATAACAAACTTTTTTGCCCAAAATGGAAGAGCTTGACTTGCATGACATGTGGTTTCAACAAGACGGTGCCACATGCCACACAGCACGCGAAACAATGGACCAATTGAGAGGCGAGTTCGGTGAACAGTTTATTTCACGCTTGGGACCAGTCAATTGGCCGCCCAGATCGTGCGATTTAACGCCTCTAGACTATTTTTTGTAGGGCTATGTTAAGGCTAATGTCTATAGCGACAAGCCCGCTTCGATTGACGCACTGGAAGCCAACATTGCCAACATTATTCGTGAGATACCGGCCGAAATGTTGGAAAGAGTATGCCAAAATTGGACTAAGCGGATGGACCATTTGAGGCGCAGCCGCGGCCAACATTTGCATGAAATAATCTTCAAACATTAAATTATATCGACCTAACTATCGATCCAAATAAATATTTCATGCATTTTTCTGAATTTTATGTGTTTTTTTAAATTTCCGATAGTTCTTATAAAATCACCCGATATGTTAGTGATGCACTTTCAATCAAACGAATACAAAGAAAACCGTTATTCGAATAATAAAAATATTTCTAGTGTAAGTAGTTCTATTAATTTTTCTCAATTTCATTACATACATATTGTATATTCATTACATATTAAAAATATAAATGTTTGTCAAAAATGTGTTATTTTATGCAATAATAATAATTTTGTATTTATTTAATTCGTTTTCCAGTTTTTGAATATTAGTTTTCAACATCACTATTCAAAAAATTACAACTCAACATAACGGCATTGCCAGAATAAAACAATTAAATTCCTTACTACATTTAAAAGTTAACGTACTGCTTTTGCATAAACTATTTTAACAATTGTATGGTAGTGCTAATGTGTTTGGTAATTAACGTATGCGTTAAAACTCAAGTAAGAATTTTTTTTGGATATGGCCTTTAATATTTAAAAAGTTCTTCTTCTCAAAAAGTGCTACGCTACCTCACAAAGCTTATGTATAAAAATGGCGAAGGCGCCATAACTTGATTTTGCAATTACATTATGTTTACAGGTTATTACATGTCAATTTTTACTAAAAAAAATTATGATAACTTATTATAAAATAAATTATGGAGATTTTGGGAGTTTTGCCAACATAAGCTAAGTATAATACTGTGGATGATTACAACAAAAAAAGAGGGATAGTGTTTGTGAACATTTGACTTGAACCCTTTAACGTTATAACAGACAGGAAACACGTCTGCAGGCAACTTATTCCACAGGCGAAGCGTGCGGCTTAAAAAGGAATTCTCTCTATAATGCGTTGTACGATTTCCCGGGCAATCGACCCCAAAAATAGATGAGCTCTGAACGAAACAAGCATGCTTCGTAAAAATGTGTGGGTTTCGGGAACAAACTCGTCAGTTAGTTTTGGAAAATTTTGAATTGTAGCCCTTTTGTATTTATATATACTATGCTGTCTAGCTTTGATATCAAAATACTAATAACTCATATGTCATGGGCTTCGGGTGTTGCAAACATACAAACAAACATACAAGTGAAGTTAATATTAGCCTGTTACACACGTAACAATATTATAATTTTCATAAATATATCTTATTTTTGCAGCTAAAGATAATTTTATTTTTATATGAAAAACGCAACAGTATTTATTTTCACTATTTCGATAACAATTTGTTATCATCGTCAGGAAAATTTATATGTTATTTTCCTGACAATGATAACAAATTGTTATCGAAATATTGAAAATGAATACTGTTGAATTTTTTATATAAAATAAAACCAACTTTAACTGCTGAAATAAATATTTACTTAAACAAGATCAAATAATTAAATATCAAATATTAAAGTTTCTGTAAGCCCATTCCGATAGATGAGTAAAAAAGTGCTTGCATATTTGAAATCAGAATCCGATATTAAACGTAGCTTCGTAAAATCCACACTGAAAAGTTTTACAGGAGCAGCCAAGCCAAATTATCTCTTTTTTTTGTAGTAATGAAACTTTTTGGTAGCAATGAACAATTTTGCAAAGGGGACATGTATATTGCTGCAGAGGCAATCCATATGACGATATATACTTATACGAGTATGTATGTGTAATGAAAATTTTTCTTAAAAAAAAAACTTTTACTTTTATTTGATTATACAAAGAGCTACATCTTAAAGAAACTACAAAGCATACAAAACACAATTGAAGAAAACTTAAATAATCATTTGTTACATTATTTTGCACTTAAATTTGACGTTCCATAAGAATAAATGCTTTCTTGGTTTATTTCTCTCACATCAAACCTACAAACATTCATATGTAAATACATACATATGGACAAACTTGAAATTGTAGAATGTTCTTTAAGTATTTTACTCTTTTTGCCTTTGCGAAATCTATGGCATTTAAAGTATTCTGGCAAAACAAAGTTTTTTTTTTTTAAGAAAAATGTTAAAGTTTTTAATACTTGAAAAGAAATTCTTTAGAACTCTGAACTAAAATAAAAAAGTGAATAATTGGAAATATGTGTTGTTGAATGTGGAAAATTTTTTCTATTGTCAATATTTACGAGATAAAAAATCAAAATAGACTTAAAAGAAAACTTGTTTTTGTTTTGAAAATTTAAGAACTAGAAATAGAAAACTAAATCAATAAATTTTAAAGTAGATAAGTTGGCCAATAATTCTAAAAAAAAAACAAAAGCTTTGTTTGGCATTAAGAACAAAACATTTATAGCGAAAGGAGTAAAAATTTTAGGTTATTTTAAAAAACAGCCAACTATTTTATATAATTATTTAGTTCCAGTACCTCGTTTCTGTATTTCTTGCATCGAGAAATTTTTCACATGGAACAAGTGATTTAAAACAAAATTGATGTAAATGAAACAAAAAATTATTTCTCACATGCAAATGTTTTTACAATTCTTTTTTGTGAAAACTAATTGTCAATTGTGCTTCTTGACGAAAATTATTGGAAATATGTGAGTAAATGTGTTTCTGTAATAAAATTTTGTTAGAAGTAGGTGCCAAAATATTCCCCAAATAAAAACGATGCGGAATTCATAAAACAAAGAAAACCAAATACTGAAGTGGATCTCAAAAGTGCAAGAAAGAGGTAAAGTATTATATATCTTTTAATTTCATTGTTTTTAATATAACATTTATCATTTATTTAAGAAAAATGAAAATAAAAAACCGCAACCGTTTGCCAGAGATTTCTTAAGAATGAAAATATTCGCGAGCATGCAAAATTTACGTGTTTAGTTAGATTACTGTTAAAAAATCCACGACTTAACTCTAAATTCAAAATCTTCACACATTTATCAACTACGGTAGTGCTACAGCTGATGTAAAGCTGAACATCATCTGGATATAACCTAACCCTACAGTGCTCGAGTTTACACTGAATGCCATTAACATATAGGGGAAAAAGATGAGGACCCAAGATAAAGCGTTGCGGAAGACCACGACGTAATGGCATCGACGTTGAAATGGAGATCAGTGTTTCAACATACTGAAATCTTCCAACTAGATACGACTTAGTTAGGTCAGCTGCTGTCGATGATAATTTATAGACATGTTTTAGATTAAGGCTTAATATACTATGGTCAACCGTATCGAATGCTCCAAAAGTACTAAAACAGTTATATTACTAAAGGGTGGTTAAATTTCAAGGGCCGATGTTGATTTTGAATAAAGCACAAACTATTTAGGAAATTTTCGATGTCCCCGAGGCATAATGGAGGTTCTATGCCGTTAATGTGCCGAATTATCTCATCCTTTAGCTGTTGAATTGTTGCTGGCTTATCGACGTACACCTTTTCTTTCAAATAACCCCAAAGAAAAAAGTCCAACGGTGTCAAATCACATGATCTTGGCGGCCAATTGACATTGCCATTACGTGAGATAACACGGCCATTGAATTTGTTGCGCAAAAGAGCAATTGTTTCGTTAGCTGTGTGGCAAGTGGCACCGTCCTGTTAACACCACATACCGGCCATATCGGTGTTATATATTAGAAAGCTAAATATAGTGTTGGACCAATTTAAAAAACATCCTTTAAACAAAAATCCCTATCTGTAATACTTACATTTCACATCAAATCCCCATCATACATCCTTTTCATTAGTACTTACAAAATTAAACTCTAAATTCAAAACCTTTCTTTTTAATTAGAAACGCTTATCACTGAAAATTAAGTAAAAAAAAAAAGTACTTAACCCTGTTAACATAAAATGATTTTTTCATTGTCAAAATTTATTTATCACGAACTCAAACCAAAAACATTAATTTGCACCTGCATCCAAATCTGCTCGCATTTTTTCTATGAGACTGTTTGAATGAATGACTTGCTAAGAACGTCTGTATGTCTGTCTGTATGTGTGTGGGTTCGCCGCCTTTGTACAACTGTCTTAATTATACGTACTATTTCCCTTTTCTCTTCTATTTACATCTTTTTCATCCGCATTCACATAAATTTTAGACATACGAAAGCCTTCCATTCTGTTGTGAAACAGACACTTAAACCACACAACTCATCGGTGCAATTAACTAAACCAGCTTAATGGCAATAATGTTGGAGTACTTTTGGGGGAAGGAAAGCGCCAACTGTAATGAGAAAAATAACCTAATAAAAAAATGTACTGGAAGCTAGTTTTAATTCAGAATTTTTAATACACAGAAAATTAATATGCACGAAATAAATATAGCTAAAGAAAAAACTAAAAAATACGCTTCAATATTAAACTAATTGCCCATATAACCAGATAATTATCCGTATAATGCGTTCCGAGTTTTTTTTGGAATTCCCAAAATTGGCTTCAGGAATCGCCAAAATCCCCAACTTTCCTTTGTTTTTCTCTATAAATTTAATGATCGTTAATAGTTCAGATACACGTTCCACGGCCAAAACGAATATAAAACCCCGGTTTCGATTCGGTTAGCAAAGCGGTACCGAGTTTTTTGAGAATTCCTGAAGTCAGCTTCAAGACACGTCAAAATCCACACACTTCCTCAAATTTCTCACTGAAACGAATGATAGTTTATAGTTCGGATGCATGTTCCACGGCAAAAATGCCACAATGGCAGGTACCCACGTTAATCGTTTTCACAACTGTCGGTCCATATAGACCCGAGATATAGCCCAAAGGGGGTTTTTCATGAAAATGTCGCGTAAGCGAACTTAAACAACTTTTTTCAACTTAAAGCAGTTCTGGTAATAAAATAAGGTTATATAAATATGGAAAATTAAAATTTCCGATATCGGTTCATATATACCCGATATATAGCCCAAATCGGGTTTTTTGAGGAAAATGCCGAGTAAACAACTTTTTTGTGCTCAAAAGCAGTTCTGGTAATAAAATATGGTTATATAAATATGGAAAAAGAAAATATCCGATATCGGTCCATATAGTCGAGATATAGCCTTAACCGATTTTTCCAATAACATTTTTTTTTTGCTGAAAAGCAGTTCTTGTTATAAAAAAATGTTACGAAAATAGAGAAAATTAAAATTTCTGATATCGGTCCATATATACCCGAGATATAGCCTGAACCGATTTTTCCACTAAATTTTTTTTTTTTTTTTTTGCTGAAAAGCAATTCTCGTTATAAAAGAAGGTTACTAAAATACAGAAAATAGAAAATTCCGATATCGGTTCATATATAACCGAGCATATTTAGGTCACATTTTTAATATACTATACATATTCGTGACTATCGTGAAGGGTATTTTAGATTCGGCCCAGCCGAATATACTACACTCTTACTTGTTTAAACTATTATTATGCTCATTTGAGTACATGCACATATGTATGTACATACATACCCAAGTTCGGTAGCCAGAAATTTATTTGTCATTGATCTAATGAATTCTATTTCATTGGAATTATGAAAGTCATATAACTTACATTTTAATAAAAAAACTTGAAATTTTTAAAACTGTAGCTTAAGATTAATAAATGCCCTTTAATGTATCTTACAAAAATTCAAAGAATTCAAAAAAAAAATTAATTTTGTTGTAATCATAAATCCAATGATTTTTTTAATGAAACTTTGAAACTTAATGAAACTATTCTGATGGAACTATTTCATAATATATATGAAGTTTCATGCATATTGTGAAAAGTTTTCATTGGATTAATGAAAAATATTTAATGAAACAGTTTCATTAAATATATGACGCATAATTCTTTCAGTGTAGAAATAAAAAAAATTTTGTAATAAAAAAAAAATAATTTCTCTTGATAAAAAAAAATAAAACTAAAAGAATCTTATGTGTCAAAAATTAAAATGAAAAATGCTCACAATATTAAGATGTTCTGAAATCTTATATTTGTTATATGTGAATATACTTTGCATACATATGAAGAAAAGAAATATTTCAGTATTGGGTGTAATAAAAGGTATTGTTGTTTAAACAAAATTACTAATATTGTATACAACCAGATTTGCAAATTGCTAGGTAATTAGAGATTTACTTAAATGCAAACGAAAATATATTTATGGGGAACTAACTATTATTAAAACGGAAATAAGCTGTTTTTAACAATAATACACAATATTATGGCATATAAAATAATGTTGCCGTAATCATATTTCAAACTGCCTTTGCTTTGCGTGTGGTAAAGTTTAATTACGCAGTTACGAAAAATATTGGCCAAATAGCTGTTGCGATCTCGGCAGCACAATGCTATTCGATAATCTCAATTCTATGCCGTTAATGTGCCGAGTTATGTCATCCTTTAAGCTATGTACACACGGTTGTCAGATGGTAAAATCTGGCATCATGCTGACAATGTATTGACAATGAAAAATTGTCCCGCAGAAATAAATTGTATGTTCAGACGATCGTAAGAAACTCTTACAATTTCATTGTCAGACTATGGTCTTACTCTTGAATTGTTGCTGACATTTCGACGTACACCTTTTCTCTCAAACATTCCTAAAGAAAGAAGCTCAACGGCGTTAAATAACATGATCCTGGCGGCCAAGTGACAATTGCCACTATATGAAATAACACGGTCGTTGAATTAGTCGCACAAAAGAGCAATTGTTTTGTTAGCTGTGTGGCAAGCAACGCCATCCTGTTGAAACCACATATTGCCGACATCTACATATATCTTCAAACTCGGGCCATAAAAAGTTAATTTTCATCTCACGATAGCGAACACCATCCATTTGCATGACCTGTCTGATTTTGAAAAACTAACGGCTGGATGATGCCGCCAGCACATAAACCGCACCAAACTGTCACTATTTGTGACAGTTTGGTTTTTTTTTATAAACAAACACAAAAACTGCGAAGCTTTTTTTTGCTTGTCTGCATTAACACCCAGGGTCTGTGGCAGGAATCGAACCTGCGACCTCGAGACTATTGGTCGAGTACTCTACCAAATCAGCCCTCGAGGCATCCTAGACAATCACTTTTAGATTATCATTCGCCCTCATGTAGCAATTCTGCTTACTGACGAATTTACTGAGGTGAAAATGTGCCTCTTCACTGCAGATGATTTGCTTCGAAAACTAATCATCCACTGTTGGCATTTCCTGCTACCATTCTGACCACTAACGACGCTTGGAGTGGCCAAGATCAACGACCAGCGTGAGAGTGGAAATTTTTGGGCATGACGGCCCCTCAGCCCAATATAGCACAAAAAACCGAAATATATATGTCGGCAAAATACATTTTTGTGCTTTAACATATATTTAGCGAAAAAAAATTTGCAGAATAGCGGTGTGGTAAGTTAGCTGTGTGATTTGAAATTATAGAATGTGGCTGTGTGGTTGGTTATTGGTTATATATCTTAATTGCTTGTAATATCTTGTAGTTAGCACAAAATACGCCCTAAAAGAAATTTATATTAACATATAAATAAAATGGACGACGGTGAAAAAACCACATGTACACAAAATGCAACACAAAAAACTACTTCACTTCTCACGATAGATTGATTGATTTTGCAACACCCTTTAAGTGCTCACACTCAGTGGTCACCAAAAATCATGTTTTTGCTTGATTAACTCATACACTAAAATTTGTAATCAAAAAAAATCAGGCAACAAATTTCAACGCTGAGTAAAATCAACTCGTCTTGTAAACATTCTTAATTTGTAATCAGGAAAAATCAAGCAACAAAGTTCAATATTGAGCCTTGTAAATAATCTGAATTTGTAATCAACAAAAATCTAGCAACAAAGCTAAATGCTGAGTAAAATCAACTCGCCTTGTAAATATTGCGGGTTTGTTTTAGTACAGAAGAAAATCGGCTAAACGTTAGATGTTGCTTCAATTGTGTGTTGTATAAACAAATTTGAAACATATTTACATACATATTTGGTTTTTAGTTTAAAGACCAAAGTTAATTTAAAAGCGCAGCGAAACAAGTGTAGTTTTTGTTATATGTATACCATTGTTTTTTTTAACAAGTGGGCAAAACTAAATACATATGCACATTTGTTTTTTCTATGAAAACCTTTTCTATGTATGTGTGTTTTACTTTGATTTTTTTTTCAACAGAAGCATACGGAAAACTGTTGAATACATCACTGCATCGATTTTTGTTAATCTTTTTTTTTTCTTCCAAAACAAAAATTCAAACTCAATAAATGAATGTCGAACTACATGCGCATTCATTTATATTCAAGCACGAACCTTAAAGATGATTTCACTCACATATCAAAGTTGTCGCTCACTGCGTTTACGGATTAAAAATCTACTGTGTATTTGTGCGGCTGAATACAACATCATATTTGAACGAAAAAAAAAATGGATTTCATGTTGCGGAGCAAGTATAATTTTTTTGCAATCACTCAAAGTTGTTCTCTGATCACGCTGCAGTTTCTCTCTAAAGATCACTTCATACCAGCAGCCAAAACCGATATTGTATACGGTATACAATATCGGTATGCAGCGATTCGGCCCCAGCAATGCGAGTCCTTAACATTTATTACGATTATTATGTCGTTTACATAATTATAACAATATTTTAGCAAATTTTTTATTCGTTTTCGGATAACAACACAACAATCACCAATGCTGGGTCTCAAAATTTTTTTAGAGGTAATTGCTGACGATAAAAATCAGCTGTTACTTTTACCACCAGTTGACACAAAAATATAGCTGTTTATTTTCCTTAAAATTATATCTCAAAACCACAAAATCGTTAATTAAAACGGTGATATATAGGGAAAAACTTACCACTACCAAATCCTTAAAAGTCTTTTAATTTCAACTGGCAGAAATATACTATTTTTTACCTACAAAAACAGAAAACTCTATCTCTTTTACCAAACGAGATTAGTCGTGATGGAATTTCTTTCGTGAGAATATCCGTTTCTAATTGTTTTGCAGATTCTTTAAATAAAAATTTTTACCAAAACTAGTAACCAAGCAATAAAACTTTCACTAAATTCTGCCTATAACATATTTCTCTAACTCATATTAGTCTTTGTAAAAGCGAAGCTTTCATACGGCTAAATTGAAAATGAAACTTAACACCCACAATTTTATTGGCCAATAAATATTCTTACAAGCACTGCGTAAACTATGGCAACCGCAAACAGCCAGAGGCCACAAGACCACGCTTATAATATACAAACAGATATACAATAAAATAAAAATAGTAAAAAATTCTATTCACGCGTGCTGTTAGCAGGTTAGCACGCTGTGTACTCGTTTATATAACAATGTGAGAATAGACAACAACAGTTGTGTGAACACTTGTACGCCAATTCAAATACTAAAATACCGGCAGCCTGACCCGTTGGGAAGTTGGTTTTATTCACAGTTAAACAAGTTGTATTGTTTTTCCTTTTTTTCCGCTTATGTTTGTGTGCAATTTTTTCATAACGCACTTACACTCGTCAACACACATGACCGCAACACCACATGTAAATGTTGGCAGAATACTTGTAATGGCCTGAATGCCTCTGTGCGATATTAGTTTTTAGAGATGGCTTCTGTTTGCCCACTAAAGTATTGAAAAGTGTAAAAACAATATTGTCTTTATTCACCACAACAATTTTGGTAGTAAAAATTTGCAATTAAGAGAAATTTATTTAATATTTTACAAGTAATTTCAGTAGGTGAATTTTTACCAGTTTTTTATTTTTCTATTTATTATTATTAAAAAAACCGTGTATAGTCGTTATTAGTATGCTGTTAATTAACGAATAAGGAACTGTTCTATGCAAATTGATTTTTTTATGACATTTCTGGAATTCAAACAGCGATTTCGAACCAGTATGTTACTATTATTATTTTTTATTTCAAATATTATATGATGATGGGTTGGTATCATTCGTCTAGCTCAAGTTCAATCCTCACTAAAGCCAAGAAATATTTTTTTTTATATATAATTATAACAATAATTGCCGCGATCAATAACTCTTGATCAAAGAAGACAGGAAAACACATGGTACTGAGTTCGAATCTTAGTGGGTGCTGATGAGCAGTGTAGCGACTGTGAAACAGCTAGTTGTCCCTCAGCTTTAGTGTACTCAATTATTTTTTCATGTCATCGCGGCAATTATTGTTATAATTACAAATAAAAATATTTCTTGGCTTTAGCCAGGATTGAACTTGAGCTAGACGAATGATACCAACCCATCATCATATAATATTAGAAACATTAAAATAAAGTTCGACTATTTAACATTAATACATACATTATTATTTCTTTTTTATCTTAGACCAGTACTCAGGGGATAGCCCCTATATACATAGTTGGCATATTTGACGATTTATCGTAATTTTGACGATTTTGGGTGCTGAAAATATGATTTTGACGATTTGACGATTTAAGGTCTGTTTTTGACGATTTTAGTAGATCTTATTTTTCATTTTAACGTTAATTAATGTAGGAAATGAAAATATGTACATATATGTAAGTTTGTAATACTGCAATATTATGTGATTATTTTAGAGTACACATATATTGTATATATTGGAAATGAATTTAAAATATCATATGTGAATAACGCTTAAAAAAATTATAAGCCAAAAATTCTATAAATTTGTTTGTAAAAGCGTGTGCTCATATTTTAAAGAGACTAAATTTGATGAATTCAAAACATAAACTTCTATAAATCCTTACAATATTAAACGAAGGAAGTGTCTTTTTTCTAAGGCGAAAAATTTAATACGCGTTAAAGTAACTAAGTCTATTAAACTTGGAAAATTTCTATTACGCTATAGATACGAAAATGCTATATTTTTGGAATAAAGTATCCTTCTATGACTAAGTTTATAGCAAAAATATTAGTCTAATCGTATTCTCAAAATGTGAGAGTTTGCATCCAGACACGTGGAATTTAACAAAATTAAAGTGAGAAATTAGTTGAAGAGAAAATTTTGCAACTGTGGTTGTTATGACTTACGAGTTGATATGCCCGATTTAACAGAAGTGTTTATTTAATAATAGTTCCTTTTATTAAATGAAATCTTATTTTAAAAATTGAATGGTGTACTTATGAAATTAACTTCATGTTTGTAGGAGTATATATTCATTGTCTGGCCCACGATGTCGTTCGACATCGCTTTCTTTTATAGCTGTAAATACTGTAGTTTTTTGTAAAAGGCAAGCATGAAAAAAGCTTTTATTAAAAAATAATTAGTTTTACTAGCTGATGAATTTTTTACAATTTTTAATCGTCATATTGATGATTTTGACGATTTTTTCGTCGAATTTGACGATTTTAAACCAGATTTATCTGGCATCTATGCCTATATATGCTGTGCTTTGTACTGGAACTAGGAAAATAGGTTATGAGAAGAAAGAAAGTGGGAGTAATGTTTGTGAACTTAACACACGGAAAGGAGTCCTGTATTAAAAAATTATTTGCTCGATTAAATCCAAATTTAATTGCTTACTTCATTACGAATTACATTCCAGCGATATAAATTATTTAGCCCTATTAAATCGAAAAATTAATCATAAAAAGAAATACATTTACCAATAAAAATTATAAATAGCTCGTCTTCTATGTTTCCCAGATATCTATGTGTCGACATTTCATAGGAGCTACCCTAATCATCAGTAGACTTTGGAAACATAGAAGACGAGCTATTTATAATTTTTATTGGTATAAATGGTAGAAGCTAAAAATAGCGAATAAAAAACTTAATTGATAAAACATTTACTATAAAAAATCGAATCACTGAGTTTAAAAAATATTTTAAACTCAGTGAGACTGTAGAACACGCAATTTTTATCCATTTTAAACAGCGGTCCAGCGGTGTGAATTAAAAGTTATTTCTTTGGCAAAATTATTCGAATATATTATTCGATTAATTTATTCGATTAATATACACATGAATAAATAATATTTTTTAATATAGCTATATACAAGAAATTAATCAAAATATTTCATGTTAAATAAAAACAAATTTCTGAGTATTTATTATGCCCAAAGAACAAAAATTAATACATAAAGTGTTGTGCTTGTCGTGAGTTAAAAAACTTTTAAATTAGCAAAATTATTCGCCTTTACGTTCGACTAATTTATATCTTTGTTTTTATTGTTTTGAAATTTAATTGATGTAAATAATGAAAGTTATTTACAAGAGATTAATCGAATTATTAATCGTTACGTAAATGATTTATTCGACTAGTAGAATAATTTACATATAAATGATAGTGCTTGCCATGAATTAAAAAAATTATTATTCGAACATATTAATCAACAAAATATATAAAAAAAAAAAAAAAAAAAAATATATATATATATATATATATATATATATATATATATATATATATATATATATATATATATATATATATATATATATATATATATATATATATATATATATATATATATATATATATATATATATATATATATATATATATATATATATATATATATACATATATATATATATATATCATTTTCGAAATGTTAACGGAATATTTGGTGATCGAATATTATATTTCTACAAAAAAAAAAAAAAATAACATAGTTTTTTGGATTATGAATTCGCATTTTCCATCAAAAGGCAAAGTCATCTTGAAAGGTCTTTTTAACTTAATTGCGGTTTTTACCATAGTGCAGCCTTCTGCACTAAAAGATGTGTGTTGTAGTAATACCCAAAGAGTTGTGCTTTTCGTAGATTGAAAAAGTTTAAGTTTGAAAAAATTATTCGATTAATTTACATGCGATTAATGTTTACATTGGTTATCATTATAAATAAATTTAAATGCATAAAAATCTTAACAAAATGTGTTTTTATACCTACATATATACATAGATTTAAATATTATTTGCACGAAATTAATCGAGATACATATATAAACTTATGCTATAGTATATTCAACTAGTTACTATACTTATAGAAGAAAAAATAATATGTAAATATATGTGCTTGCCGCGGATTAAAAACATTTGACAGTAGAAATATTATTCAAATAATTTAATTCATTAATTTATTCGAATAATTTACTCATATATATTGGTAATTATTATTGTTTAAGCCTATATTGAGTATTATGTCTGATCAGCTTAAAGCTGTGGTGCCCAATTTATCATATGTGGAATCTGACTCCAATATGGCGCTGTAGCCGTAGTTTTTTTTTACACTTAGTACTTTATATATGCATAAGTTCTTTTTTGTATTATAAAAGTAAAAAACGACATTTTTGTTTGCCGCGTATTTTATATACTTATATTTTTGTGGTTAACAGAAACTGTTCGTGTTTCGTTATACGCAATATTTTTTTAAAGACAACCAGTGCAATTAATTTAAGTTTAAAATTAATAAAAGTTATATTGTGAACTACAAATTACAAGGATTTCTTTTTTTTCTTTCCTTTCGGCTTAGATTAGCAGCTATGGCTTTTTTAATTATCTTATAAGTTAATTACTTTAAAGGCAGAAAAGTATTCGAAAAAAATTTTATATCCATATGCATATTTACACGAAATTATTCGAGATATATCAAGTACATTTTGATTCGTGTACTTACTATGCCCATAGAACGGAAATTAGCACTTAAAGATATGTATTTGTCCGGGATGAAAAAAGGTTTAGCTTAGAAAAATTAATCGATTAATTAATCCATTAATTTATATATTTGTTATTACTACCGTGAAAGGGAATTAATTTAATTGTTTGTAGTTAACAAACAATTAAATTAAATTAAATTTGAAAAAAATTGCTTCCTTTTTTTGCGAAATTAATTGAAATATTACAATATTTAGTAACTAAATATTATAAATATTATATTCGAATCAAAATTTGTGTAGTTTTCTTCAAAAAAAAAAAAAAAAAAAAAAAAGATAGTGATAATGATAATGACAATTTTTTGGATTATGAACTCGAATTTTCCATCAAAAGGCCATTTTAAAAGCCTTTATCATTATAATTGCACCACATGGTTTTTACCATAGTGTAACATTCTTCCCTACAAGTTGTATAATGCTCTGGTATTTTACACTTGCTTACAATTACTTGGCTTTTCAGTTTCATACTGAACGTTTTAGCATAGTTGCATATAAGCAAAAGCTTGTTTGATATAAAGTGTGAACACTTTTCACATCTGTAAAGCAATTCACTAACCTGTTGTAACGCTAATAAAATTTGTTTAGAGAAATTAACACTAGCGTTTGTGTTTCCGCGATTCTTTAACAGTTTTTAACACCGTTTGCTTTTATAGCTTGACTGATTAGCATTAACTAAACTCCAATTATTTTTGTAGTGGTTACTTTAACAACAGTGTCGTTAAAATTTCTTTTAGAATAGCTTTAGAGTATTTTGCGTATGAGTTGTCGAAAGATCAGCCTATTTTAAGCGTTCCAACAGTCGGTCGGCGTGTTCTCCGTGAGGAGAACTTATCTTATATATGAAATGTTTTAAATAGTAAATTAGTAATTAGTTTTACTTACCTTAAACACGGAATTATTTGCGAATTTGTTTGTTTTTTTTTCTGTTCCTCTTTGTGGTTTGCTTTATTGTTAACAAAGCTGCCACATTGTTTCAAATTTTTTTAACATACAACCAGATGTGTTGAAAATAAGTTAGTGAATCACATAAGCGTTAGTGCAAACCACAATAACTTGCTCTTTTAAAATATATTATCTAATTATTAGTTTGGTAATTTTTTTTTCTTTAAAGAACACGCATTAGTTTTAGAAACTATGATCATTATCATCTTATCGGTTCATAAACAAAGAAAATATTGGTTGGATGCTCTCAGCCTCAAGCTAGCCACGGAAAATACGGAGTTGCTTATTGTCACAAATAAGTTTATTCCTCTGGAAGTGGACTTTCGGATATTGTCTTAAACGGATAGGGCAAACAAGTGGATCAAATACCTAGGCCTGAGGCTAGATTCCAGGCTGACGTTCAGAAATACACTGGCGAGGCAGCGCAACGGCAAGATCAGCACGGGCGGCTACTATGCGGAAGTGGCAAGAAAGCTGGAACAAAAAGTCTCGTGGCAGATGGGCAGCGAGATTGATCATCGATATAGACAAGTAGATAAACAAAAAGCATGGTGAGATGCTTTCTGGCCACGGGTATTTTCTGGAATACCTCCATAGAATGGGAAAGACAGATACATCGATCTGCCTTTATGGAGATTACTACGTGGACGATGCAGAACACACATTCTTCAGATGTGACAGGTGGAGGCAGGAAAGACATGACTTAGACAAGAATGTTGGTGAAATAACACCGGCAAACGTCGTAGAAGTTATGATGAAAATGAGAGGAAATGGAGTAAAATATTGAGAAGATCCTACGAGACAAGAAGCAGGATATAGACGTCGACATGGCACGTGCAATCCGGTAGAAACAAAGGAGGAGCCCCATCCTGAAGCAATGCGAAAGCGGTACCGGGGTGGAGACAAGGCTCAAACAAAAAAGAGGGGTTTTAGTGGGTGGAAGCCCCACATACCGGATACTATGTGGTAACAGCATCTGATGATGCGTCAGGAATTTCCCCTCTCCAACCCAAAAAAGCAAAGAAAATATAATAACGTATGTATGTTGACTTTTTAATAGAATTCGATGAAGGAAGACCAAATGAAACCAGGAAATACTACATACTGTATGTATGTATACATACATTTTATTCATACATACATTTTCAGCCAATCAATATTACTAGCACGTTTGTTTAATAGCCTGTTGGATGAACGCAACTAAAAGCAACCTTGTGCTTAAATCTGCACATGTACACATTTTAATTTGAAATCAAAAAGATTTCCTATTAAGTTGCGAAGAAAATCGTAATTGTTGATTTGCTCTTCTATAGTAATTTTAGAGAATTTAAACAATTTAGTTATAGAACAAAATATTTATATTTACTTTGGCTTAAAGCATAAAAGAAGAGAACCCAAAACAAGTTGTAAAAAACTTTAAAGTAAAACTAGAATTAAATGGATTTTCATTTATAATATTTTAAAAGCAATTATTGATTTACCAATTTATGTATTTTATTTACGTAAAAAACTAATTCTCTAAATTGCTGGAAGACATATATATAAAAATTAAAATATATTTGAACTGAAGTTTAGTAAAATTCATAGCAAAATGTTTAAATTTAAATATTTTAAATAGAACAAATACATTTTAAAGACTTGTTGAAGTGTTAATGTTTCTAAAAAGATGTAGACATCAGACACGATATAAGAAGATATGTTGACATGCTTTAAGTCTACTTTGTGTTAATGCCTGCAAGACTACAACTGTCTTGTGAGGATTTTATGTAACATTTTATTATTTAAGAATAAGATATAAAAAACTTAGTTTTATTAGATTGAAAACTAAAAGTGTTAGCAAGTGTTTTTACTAAAACAAATTGGCCATAAAAATAATACTGTAAGCTTTAGTATTAATTCAAGTCCTTTTTTACTTTAAATTTGTTTCAAACAAATAGTTTGCTGTTATATTATATTTTTATTAAATAGGATTGTTCCATGACCACATTGGTCACCCCATCTAACTCTAAGGGATTTTTTTATGGGGCTACCTTAAAGAGAGAGTTTACAATGACAATCTTCAATCTCTTGTCAGTTTTGCGGATTTTTTTTTTTATTTTAAATTTGTTTCAAACAAATAGTTTGCTGTAATATAAAATTTTTATTAAATAGGATCGTTCCATGACCACATTGGTCACCCCATCTAACTCCCAGGGATTTTTTTATGGGGCTACCTTAAAGAGAGAGTTTACAATGACAATCTTCAATCTCCTGTCGGTTTTGCGGATTGTTTTACTGTACATGAAAGAGGGGGCTGGCAGTTCCTCGAACCGTTTGGGGTTTGAAACTGTAGCAGCCCCTTTTTAGGGCTGGGATAGTCTGACCCAGAGGCTATTATTTTCTGGTACCATGGGAGCCGAGAGCCCCGGGAACATTGTTCTCGCTCGGCTATGGTTGAGGAGCTTCGGGGGAACCGAGGTGGTTGTGGTTTAATACCCAAATGCGGGGAGAGTTTTCGGACTCTGTATGGAGTAGCACTGCAACCCGGTGCCGTGACCCTGAGATTGGATGAAGTTTTAGGAAGGCTCCGCCCTACGCCAAGGGGGAAAGCATGCGCCATTCAGCAAGTGATCGAAAATGGTACCCATGAATGACGATTTGTCATGCATGGTCATGCGTGACAATTTTTCATGCATGGGCACGTCTCACCTTGTAAGAGAATCACCGTGGAGTTGGGCCGTTAAGGCAGGAACCCACGTTAAACATCTTCTGATTCTGTACATGAAATAATAACATTAACACTTTTTTAATATACAATGCTAAACTACTTTACAACAATTTTTTCATTTAATACCACTGTGTATTAACACACTAGACTTGCTTACTTTTCTGACTTATGCCATGTTTAAAACTACATTCTGCTCTTACGAACATCTGCCTGTCATTTGTACATATTTATTGCCTTTTACAATAATCATGAAATTTCTAGTGATACGCTAACGATCACTCGAAACTCAAATCTATAAATACGACTATAATTCCACTTATGTATATACTTGCGATAGGTATAATAAGAATGCAATATCAACAACCGTAATATCAGTGCCTGTTTACCCAACAAATACAAGTTCAAACCTTTGATGTAAAGTCTTTTTTATCACTTAATATCTAATATAATTTTCATACCCTTTTCAATGGTTTGACTTTTAAGACTGTAATTCAAATTTGGAAGTAGTTGTATATAAATATTTGCAACTCAATGTTTTAACTTAAATAAAGCGTTAAAGTTGTGCCTTGAACAGTATTGTTCACTAAACTTGTTTAATAAAAATCACTGAAAAATTTTCCAGAAGAAAATAAAGTTAATATTGGAGTATCATATATTTGACTTCTCTAGAGACGCACTGCGGCTACTTAGAGTTATGGATGAAAATTTAGCAAATTATTTTCCTATGGAAGATCCCCTAAGGAGAAGATATTGGTTTTTATTGGTGTGTTCCCAAAAACTTTCGAGGAGAAAACTCTAATGGTACAGTTTCGCATTATCTGAGACCAGTACCTAGGGGATGACCTCTGCATATGCAGTGCAATATACGGAGTAGTGTCTGTGGGCTTTTGACACAAACTTTTCAATGTTATATGTGGCAAGAAACATGTTTGTAGACATTTGTCAGTAGTTGTGCATTTGACTCCTTTAAAGGCACGCTGACTCTACTTACGACGAGAGGGGAAACATTTTAATTTGTATTATATATACATGAGGGTCTCTAAGGCTGCAATTAGATGAAAGAAACTAGTAAAAGTCGGTATCATATTTTACCCATCTAACAATGCAACCTGAATTAGGCTGTAAAGTGCAACGTAATTTAACGCTTTGATTTTACGCTGTAGTAAGTAACTTAAATAAAAGCGTTAAAGTTCTGCCATAAACAATATTGTTCACTAACATTGTTCTATAAAAATCACTGAATAGAAATAATAAAAACTGATAACGTCGCCAATTTAGTCTAAAAACATCTGTAGTGTGACTATCGGTGGCCGCAAAATATGCGTAATATAGCTTTTGAAGTGAACTTTTATGAGAGACTGTAAAGCTTTCTCTTGCAAAGCATTGACGTCGCGCTATTTGGGTTGGTCTTATACATTTTGTATGTACATGAGGATTTTTGACAGACAAATTACGCTTGACGCACTAGTTTAGGTTGCACAGTAAGATGGAGTTTTGGACAGTTTTGTTGTAGCTCTAGCTGAATGTTCAAACCGTTTTACCTAATTTTGATCTCGATGCCGTTTGAAGTATGGAACCTAGCCTAATAAATCAAATTAAAAGAAAAATGTCGGTATTGGTTTTTTTCATGATATGCACTCATGGATAATAGTATATACTTACGGGCGATATACAAAAACGTCCCATATAATGGAGGCGTTCGCAGTATAGTTTAATTATAAAGCGTTTTACCAGTTTATTGACTAAACCGTTTGCGATGCCTATTAACCCATTTTGGGCTGGTTCTATGTAAATATACCATCTTAATTTAAAGTTACAACCATTCTCGTTAACAGTTGATTTCCTCATTTTCAAATTCCCATATCAAAGTAGAAGAGAAATGAAGTATAAGGTCACAAGATACAGGGTGGCTGATAGAAGCTGCTGCCAAGAAAAAAACTTAATAACTTATTTTCTGTGGAACTAACCTGTTTCATTTTTGTTGGGATTTATAGATTGATCTTTAAATTAAACTAAAATGGAGAATTGGAACAATAAAACCAGAACTGGGATAATGCAACGCTTTCACCGTCTAGAGTCCCTTGTTTGTGGCCAAAGAGAATATAGGCGCACGTTTGGCGGCACTACTCCTAGTAGGTGGAGTATAATGAGGCTCGTAAAGAATTTTGCCGAGCGTGACAAAAGTACAAGAAGGCGTTATCATAGATATTGGTTTGTTAGGATGCAGCAAACTGTCGCTGCTGTAGCTGCTGCCATACAATCCAATCCTAGAGTTTCGACAAGGAGCTTGTCTGCTCAAATGGGTGTCAGCCATACAGTAAGGCAGTCAGTGCAGACAATTTTTCGCCAAGATTCAAAATTATTTCCTACAGACTTCCCAAGTTGCTTGGACTTTTGTCAGAGGATGAAAACGTCTTAAAATGCATTTTTATGTCTAACGAGGCAAATTTTGATTTAAACGGCAGTTTTTTTTTTTTTTTGTCATTCATTTATTTATTGAATCTTCAAAATATGAACTAACAATAAGTATTCAAATCTTAATACTAAATACAAAAGTTATTTAAGTCCAGCCACTGCTAGACAAAATAGTTTCATTTCGCGCGAATAATATCGGTAGAATCACCTATTTAACGTTCTGATGGTGGCCAGGGTATCCCTTCTTCTCAACCGAGAGTGGCCGCCAAAATTAAGTATGTTGCGTGCAAGAGGATTTGGGTGAAGTTCCAGTTTACTGATATACCTTGTAGCATACTTAGAGAACTCGTCAGTTACCAGCGGAACACATAGATCGTTGTGAATTCGTGAGTTTCTTACGTACCATGGAGCTGCAGTAATCGTACGAAGAATTTGGTTTTGTCGTCTTTGAATTTTTTCAATGTTAGATGTTGAGGCGGTTCCCCATAATTGAACTCCATAGCACCATATAGGCTTTAAAATTGCGTTATATAACAAAAGTTTGCAGTCCAACTTCAATGTCGAATTTCTGCCCATAAGCCAATTTAGTTGCGCTGCTTTTAATTTCAACTGAGTGACTTTTGCATCAATGTGAGGCTTCCACGTTAGCCTACGGTCGAGGTAAATACCAAGGTATTTAACTTCATTATGCTGCGGAATAGGTGTATTGTTAATTTGGAGAGCCGAACATGTTTGCTTACGCAGTGTGAATGTAACGTGGGTACATTTTTGTTCATTAACTTTTATTTTCCAAAGTCTCAACCATTTCTCTAATATTGAAATATACTGCTGCAAATTTCGTGAAGCTTCTTGATGGTTTACATGAACGCTAAAAAAAGCTGTGTCATCTGCAAAAGTTGAAGTATGGATTTCGGATCTCGTTGGCATGTCAGATGCGTAAATCAAATATAGAGTGGGTCCTAGGATGCTACCTTGGGGAACTCCTGCTCCGATTGACTGTGAGAGACTTGTAAAGTCACCTTCTTTGATAACAAATTTCCGCTCGTATAAGTAGCTTTCCAGAAGCTTGTGAGTGTTTGCCGGCAAGTTCAACTTTATTTTGTGCATCAGTCCGTCGTGCCACACTTTATCAAACGCTTGGGAAATGTCGATGAATAGAGCTGAACAGTACTTTTTGTCTTCAAAAGTCTGTCTTATGACATTGACTAGCCTATGTGTTTGTTCTATGGTGTTATGTTTAGCCCGAAAGCCAAATTGATGATCAGGGATACATCCCACATCATTAAGTATTGGAGACAACTTCGCCATTAACAATTTTTCGAATAGTTTTGAAATTGTTGGTAGTAGACTTATTGGTCTTCCCTGGCTTGGGTATCATAGTAATCATAGAGACCTTCCACTCTGCAGGATAATACTCAAGGCGTAAAATAGCGTTAAAAATAAAAAGTAGAACTCTTCTAGCTACACGAGGTAACTGTTCAAGCATTTTACCAGTAATTTGATCTATACCTGGAGCTTTCCTGGGGTTTATGTTATTGATAACGTTTTCGACATCTTGAAAGTTAAGTCTCAAAGACACAGGCTGTCTAACAGCATACGGCGGAAATTCTACTGCAGCATCCGCTGAATCATTTGTCGTAAAAACATTTCTCAAATGATCAACGTACACCATCCCCTTTTCGGAATCGCTTCGTGCCCAGTCGCCAGTTGAAGTTCGCAAAGGTGGCTTACCTATTACGGGTCTTTTCAGACCTTTTGTCGCTTTCCACAGAGAATAGTCAGATTGCGGGGTACCATCCAAGCTTTCCAAATATGTTTTAAGGGAAGATATTCTCTGGATTTCAAGCAGATTTCTTAGTCGAGTTACGCATTCCCGTAGCCTAGTTTTAAGCTGGGGAGACCTGCGAGTTTGCCACTCTCTTCTAACTCTTCTTTTTTCTGACAGAAGTTGTTCAATTTCAGCCGAATAAGTTCTATTGTTCTCATTTCTGTGTCTTATATGACTAGTGGTAGCATGCTGTACGGCCAGTTTGAGGTTTTCAGAAAAATCGTTAATTGACGCATCAATATCCTCAGGTGTTCTCAAGGCGATATTTTCACTACAATGTGTACTCAAAAATTTTTTGTATTTTAGCCAATTAACTCTATTGACGGTCAACGGGGCGCCAATCTCTTGTGGGAACGAAACAGAGATTATAGTGGGTGAGTGATCTGATGACAAATCCAATGAAGGCTCCACTTGCATCCACTCTAAAGGAAAATTTTTCGCAACTCCAAAATCTATAACATCAGGGATCTTTCGTCGGTCTGACGGCCAATAAGTGGGGTGTCCGCTTGAAACCACATCTAAGCCCATTTTGGAAACGGTGTCAAAAAGCACACGGCCTTTCGGGGTAATTAAACGTGATCCCCAAAAAGTGTGTTTAGCGTTATAGTCGCCGGCCGCTAAAAATCGAGAGCCAAGCGATTTGAAAAAATTTGAATATTGGCTTTCTGTTATTGAAAATCGTGGTGGTGAGTAAATCGAGGATATAACGATTTTTTCATGAAAATAATCAAGGCATATATTTGTAGCTTGGAGATATTCCTCACGTGTCCCGTTCATTAGATAATGCTTAATTCTGGTCTTTATCAAAATTGCCGAACCGCCGCAAGATCTTCCACGGGGATCTTTTGTGTCATATAATGTGTAGCCATTAATTTTGAAATAACTGTTGGTTGTCAAATGGGTTTCAGCAATCATCATTATATAGATCTGCTTTTCCATAAGGAAGTGCTCAAGTTCATTTTTATGTTGGCGAATGCCGTTTGCGTTCCAGAAACATATTTTTAACCAATTCATTTTGTTAAAATTGCCTGCAAAATGGTGGATTGCATTTTCAGCATTTCCTGCATCATGTTTGTCATGGACACCGTAAATGTATTTATAGATTGAACAAGAGTCTGCAGAGTTGCCTCAAGATTGCTAAAATGTTGGTCGGAGTTTTGAGGCTTGGGCTCCTGATTCAAATTTGGTTTATCGGATTTTACCACATTCGCATAAGAAATTTGTTGGGGGTTTTGCACGTGTATATGGCTGGTTGGCTGGCGTACCTGGGGAAAATTGGTTGTTGAAATGGTGTTTGACTGCTGGGGTGGCATATTTAAAATCAATGGCTTATTTGTCATTGACCGCTTAAAATGAGTATAGACAGGGCAACCTCTATAATTTGCAGTGTGGTTACCTCCACAGTTACTGCATTTTTTAACACTTGCGTCGGCCTTTGGCTTATTGCACTGAGTTGTGCCGTGAAGTTCGCCACATACAACACAAACAGCGGGCAACTTACAGTAAGCCTTTGTGTGGCCAAATTCTTGGCAGTTTAGGCACTGAACGGGTCCTGAACGCTTATGTGGCTCCTCAACGGTAACCTTACGATGCAGAAGAAATTTAAGGTTATAAATAGGGTGAATTTCACCTTTTTTCAGGACAACATCCCTGGGTTCTAGTTCAACCCTAAACATGGGTTGAGGGATCTTTTCACGGTTCCTGATATTTACTACGGTTTTTATTTTAAAACCTTTATCTTCCAATCCGGTTTTAACGTCATCAATATCTACGCAAGGGTCAATACCTTTAATAACAACCTGAAGGCCTTTAGCACTTTTAAGTTGATAAGTATAAAAAGATCTTTTTTCTTTTTCCAGAGCGGCAGAAAGTTTTCGGTAATCATTTTCGCAGTTGACTTGGATTTTTGTTTCACTTATTTGTCCGTGCTTCACTGATGTTACGTTGAAGGTGTCTTTACCAATTGCCGAAATAAGTGCTTTTACCAACTCATTAGATGTAGGTTCTCTCAAGTATATTGGTGGCGGTTTAAATGTTTTTTTTGATGCAGTTGGCTCGTCAGTCTGAAGGATAGCAAACCTATTACTATCCGTTGTCGCATAGGTAATATCGCCCTTAGACATTTTTGGTTGCGATGATATTTGCGCGGATTTAGGGCTTCGCTGACGTTTAACCACGGTTATATACCTATCCATACCCACTTGAGTTTTCGGTTTATCAACAATAGCTAAACTGGAAGATGGTATGTCATCTGTTGTAACAGCAATGTTTGGCGAACACGAACGCGTGCGTTTTTTATCTCTTAGAGACAGAAGATTATCCAATGATTTTTTAAGTGATTCTTCCTCAGAGATCCAGAGGTTTTTTCTAGTGGAGCTAAGCTCCCTCACAGAATTGCATCTAATAGGTACACTCATGCAATTTTTGTTTTTTAATTATATTTTTTTTAATTTAAAAGTATGTAAAAATAATTGTCACAAAGTTTTTCTTTTGTATAAATTTGCTCTTCTACTTATTGCGGTTTTGCAAGCAAACAAAACTTTAGTGTATAGTTTTTTTCCCACTGGGTAGGTTATCTTCACGCACAATAACAACAACAACAATGCACTGCCACCGCACTTGTTTTATTGAAATTGATTTTATTGTTTAGTTAATGAAATGTAAGGAATTTATTTTTCCGTTGTTTTTTAAAATATTTGTTATTGTTTTTACAATTTAATACAATATATTATTGTTTTTATATGTAAGTTTAAAAATATGTTAGCACAATGATTTTTTGGTTTGTTTTTTTTTGTTCACTTTTTAAAAACACGACCGCGCGGTTGAAGAATCACAGAGTGAATAAAACGGCAGTGTTAACAAACAATATTGTCAAATATGGAGTGATTCTAACCCACAGATACTCAATCAGATGCAAGTACATCCACTTCGCATTACAGTGTGGTGTTCAATTTCTTTAAGGTTCATTATCGGGCCTTACTTTACTGTTACGGTCAATGGAGACCGTTACTTAAAGATGTTGAAAGAGTTTTTCTTTTCAGAATTGCGCCGAAAGAGAAACCCTTTCAACACTGTTTGTTTTCTACAAGATGGGGCAACTTGCCACATAGCTATGCCAGTTATGACAGAGTTGAAGCAAAAATTTCCAAATAAAATGATTGCAAGAAACTCCACATTTCGTTGGCCTCCCAGGGCTCGTGACCTCACTGTACCTGACTTTTTTGTGGGGTGATTGCAAACAAATTGACAAATTTGGATGATTTAAAGCAATTCATACGAATGGTAATTGAGACAGTTCACGCTGCAACATTTCAGGCAGTAATGAATAACTTTTTGATAAGATGTCGTCACATGCGTCAACGAGGCTGGAGGCGATTTGAATTCAGTTACTTTCAAAACTTAATGAATTACTTTAATAAAAACGTATTACTTTTCAAATGAATTTCTAAAAAAAAAATAATATAAAACTTACAAAAAGTTATTTGAGCTTCTTAATATAGCAAAATTGAGCAGCCACCCTGTATTTAGAGTTAGGCAAAAAAAATTACTCAACTCTAGTAGATAAAATATGAACTAGCACACATTAAAATAAATCGAGCTGCTGACCTAAAGCTCCACCATATTGCCTTTTATTTTCTCAAAAATAAACACTAGCTCTATTCACAGTCACATGGTATTGCATCATTGCATTTGCAAAACGGTTTAGCATATTTTTAATCTGCACTAACAAAATACACAACAATGCACTTGCTAGTCTTATGTGTATATGCAATACTTAAAACTTATAGTTTTTATTTGCTCTGTTTATGCACAAGTTAACTGCAAATCGACAATCAGCGATGCAAGCCAATTAGCGCGTAATCACCGTTTAGTTGCTGTCGCTCATCCCTCATTCAAATAACACCAATCGATGTCTTTATCTAACTTAAAATCACTTTTTCGATTAAAAAGTCCATTAACTGCTCCTTTTTTTCGGCATATTTATTATTGACTAAAATTTTAGTAAATTATTTTCTACTCTAATTATCAATCAGCTGTAAATTTCGTGCTTTGCAAAAAGTAGTGCAAACTTAACCATCAGATGTGGTTCCCAATTGATAGCATATATTTGCAATTGCATAAATTTGCAATCACAAATGCACAAGATTGTGAATAGAGCTACTGTTTCAAAAGGTGCAATATGCAGATGCAATTGTGCTAGATTGTCTAGTTTCAATCCTTGCTTGGTTTACAAATATATATCTTTTGTCGTTGCTGTTGCTTTGCTGGTCGATGGCAGTAGAAAGAAAGATTTAAATTCATTGAGGCGTTTTTAAATGATGTTTGATTTTCATTGTTATTTTATTCATTAATTGACTCATTTATCTAACTATTGCAAAGGCCGAGTACTAATTGAATTGAGTATATTATCGTTACAATTAATCGATTTAGAATGTTTTCAAACATAAAGTAAATATGTTTATCAGCAAAAAAAAATATCATCTATTTTAGTTCCATTCTCATGTTAGCAATTTTATAGTGAGAATAATGGAATAAAATAAATACTGTTGGCTAATTAAACAAGTATTTATGTAAAATAATCGCATGTTGCAGTGAGTAAATAGTAAGTTACCATTGAGCTAGCAGAATCGAAACTTGTTTATATATTCAAAACAATATATTTAAGACTTTATGTTTGTTAATAAAAACCCTTCGCTGAAAGAATCCTTGGTATGATGTAAAAATTTTATTTCTTATTTTTAATATTAAATTTCTCTACAAAATCAGTACCTTAATTAAATAAATTAAGAATTAAATTTTGTAATGTAATATAAAAGAAATTATTTGATAGAATGTATAGCTGCTATGCAAATAATTTTTTAAAAAATTTTATAAAAGAATTTTATAAAAGTTGTATTTTTTACCTCAAAGCTTATATAAATTTCTTTTGATTTTATTTCATTTACTGAGAAAGTGTCTAAAAAGTATAAATTAATTTTTTTTTTTGCTTCTAAAATACCAACATTTTGTTGTTCGCAGGAACATTTTTAAGGTTTTTTTTATATGCCCACATGTACATATATTAATGCCTTTAAGTTAGACCCCATATCCTTAACGTTTTTTGTAAAGTGTGCTGTGAGTCAGTGTTAATACCCTCTGATTAATTAACTCTATGCGGGTTGGCTGCCTAAGGAATGCGTGACTTCTCTTATCTCACATGCTCTTTTCTTTATTTTGCATAAAATTCGTTTTTAAAAAATTAACGTTTATAAATTTCAAGATTAAAAGAAAGTATGAGAAATTATCCAAACCATAAATAATAGCGAAATATTATAACAAAGCATATAAACAGTATTAAAGGAATTAAGCACAAAATGAGAAGCATTTTGACTTTCATGTTTTATATTGGGGCGTTTATATCTAGCGTACTGGTATTTTATAACAAGCCTTTCTTGCTTAATGAGTTACCCTTGCAATGTTCATATGTGCTATTATATATTTCTCTAATGCTTCTCTGTTATATTTTTATGCTGGCAATCCGCTTAATTCGTTTCTTTTATACATATTTTGTTTAATTTGAAATTGTTGCAAAAAGTAGAATACATGTTTTTAATGCTTATTTATGGAGGGAGCAGTGGCAAAAAACTGTGTTTCCTTTTGCTGTCAATAGCAGAAAAAAACATGTCCATTTTACGAAGGACTGTAGTCAGTTTAAATTCCTTTTTTTAGTACTACTTTTTCAAACAAAGAGGATATTTGAAAACAATGAATGATTAGTTCACCTTAAATTATATTATTCTTCGAATAAAAATTAAAACGAAATAGCCTAATACCTCTTTTATATGATATACGTTTAAGAAAAACCAAAAACGAAAAACAAATAAGAAAAGAATACATTGATGGACCAGTTGGTAAGATGCTCGACCACCAGCCTGGGTGTATCTGCGGACAAGCAAAGAGCTTTGCAGGTTTATGTGTCAAAAATAGCTATTCTTTTACTATACAAGCAAAAACCGAAGACAATGTTTTCAGATGCATTATGATGCCAGACATTCTATGTTAAAACTTTAAGTTAGCTTTTTATTTTAATCTATTCTATGTATTTTTTCCATAAGGATCGTTCCTTATGGGAAATACATGTTCAGTTATTACTTCTATTAATCCGTAAGATATTTGATCACTATGGAAAAATTTTTTTAAATTTGCATAAAGACCACTTTATATGTAGTATCAACAGAAATTATTAATCAAATTTAAAATTGTTGATGATTTTTTTTTTTATATTGAACCAGTACTCAGGGGATGACCACTACATATGCAGTGCATTGACAAAAACTAAGAAAATAGGTTGCGTGAAAAAGGGGGAAAAAGGGAATATTGTTTCTGAACATTTGACTTGAACTTTCCAACATTATAACAGACAGGAAACATATCTGCACGCAACTTATTTCACAGGCGAAGCGTACGACTGAAAAACGAATTCTCTCTGTAATGCGATTCCTCGGGCAATCGAACACAAATGGATAAGCTATGGATGGTGAAAGCGTACTAATTAAAAATGTACGAGTTTTGGGACCAAGATCCCTAGTCTTGTCAGAGCAAAATTCATTGTAGTAACGATAGAATAGAGTAATACACCTCACACTGCATTCACGCACTTCAGTTGGATACCTTACTGTCAGCGATGAGCTTATTCGCCCTCTCCTGCACATGGTCGAGTAACCCCAAAATTTACTTTGAGGCACCGGCCCAAACAAGAGAGTTGTATTCCATTTTCGGTAGGATGTAGGTGGTATAAATAGTAAATAGGTCAGATGGAGTGAAGTACATGTTACGCCGTTTCAAAAATGCGAGGCACTTGAATGTTTCTTTAGAGACATGCAAAATGTGTTCAGTTCATTTCAAGAACATCAAGAGCATCCGACTCCTCAATATTTATACAATCCAGCCAGATTAATAAGCAAAGTTGGGTCTTACGAGCGATAAATGTCCAAACTGAGGCACGCCACCCATAATTAATTCGACGTTGTTGATTTGAATTCTGGCAAAGACTTGGTGTGTTTTTGAAGACAAGCAAAGAGCCTTGAAGGTTTTTGTGTTTATTATTTCATTATATAAATTGAATCCGGGCAGAAAAAAATATGACCATGTTCTGATGCCAGAAATTTTGCGTTAAAAATTGAAGTTAATTTTTTAATTTTATCTATTTTATATATGTTTGCCATAACGATAATTTCTTATGAGGAATATGTGTTCACCTAAATTTTTACCATTTATCTATTTTATGTAGTTTTTCTTTTATGATCGTTCCTTATGGGGAATATGGGTTCACTTCTGATTCCGATTGATCCGTATGGTGACTGTACCTAATGGAAAAATAAGAATTTAGAAACTGGCATTAATTTACTACTCACGGAAAGACAATTTGCTGAATAGCACCATTGAAAATTGTAAATTACTTTGTAAATTTTTGCTCTGGCCCTGAACAGAAGATGTCCATACCTAGGCAGCGTGGAACAAAACTGAATAAAAACATTGATGAGCCATACTTTGCATGAAAAATAGGTATTTCGACACAGAAGGCGAGGACAAGCCTGGTTAGTCGAAAAAGTTTGAAAATGAGAAATGAAAAGAACTAATCGACAAAGATTGTTGTCAAATACAAGGCGAACTTGTTTTATCATTAAAAGTTATACAGCAAACCATTTCTCTATGCCTAAAAGCATTGGAACTCATTCAAAAGCAGAGAAATTGGTTCCCATATGAATTGAAGCCGAGATATGTTAAAAAGCGATTAAACGCTACTGCTGAGCACGCAATTTATATCAGTACTTGCCATGCGGCCTAATCTGATGATGGACTAACTCCACGGGGTGCATTATTCACGATCCACCAGCGCCCTCATGTGGCTTGCTAAGCTTACACAGGTTGCAACTTTTCGCTGCAAGTTCATAGCTTTTGCTTAAGAGTTCCGGCTTTCTAATCCCTCCTGTATGCTATTTCCCAACAGTCAACAGAAGACATGGCTTAATGAGTCGGTAGGCCTAAGCCTATTAAGAGTATGAGCCCTTAACAAACTCCCCCGTTCAGCTAGCACTCTCGGTTCCTTACAGTACAGGTTTCTGTTGCAAGACAATATTACTTCTCAGGCTTTAGTTAGCCGCCGAAAATCGGCATGCACCATAGTTATCAAGGAAGTTCCTGCAATGTTAGCTTTAAACCACAGTTAGAATGGTAAAGATAAGATAGGCAGCTCTACAACGGTCATCCTGAAGATGACCTGTACAACCTCCCAGAGGCTTTGCTGCTTCCAGTTCTACCAACTAACCCCTTGGTACGGATTTCAGAAGTCCAGCACAATAGAAGTCATACGGTTTCCTAGAGTTTTGTTTGCTACAACAAACGTGAGACTCCTTCCCTTCTATTCCCCAGAAAATAGAATGCTCTTGTTTGGCCTACGCCCTGGTAAAACCTGTTCCGCGGACGGGCTAGAACGCTACAAAAAGAAGTCATTTTTGCAACTTAGTCTTATTGATGATGACAAATGGATACACTACGATAACATGTATCCCGGCTAAATAGTTAGATCAATACGGAAGCCGAATATCAAGGTTATGTTCCTTATTTGGTGGGATTAGAAGTATATTTTGTTTTATGAGTTGTTGAAGTTGGGTGAGACAATCTCGGGAAATCTATGTGGAAGACAATCGATTCGCCTGAATACAACAACCAATGAAGAACGACTTAAATATTTGACAAAACACGAGGCCATAATCTTTAGCCATGGCTATATATTGGAAGATCGACCAAATAATGGAAAACAATGGATTGGAAACTTGAGCTCACTCGCCTAATAGTCCAGACCTTGCCCCTTACGACCCTTATAAGAAAAGAGTATCAGAAATAGGCTCTTTAACTCAAAACCCGTGCAGTTGTTTTGGTGCGGAATTAATAAAGTAGTCGCTAACGATGGACAATACTTTGAGTAGTATGAGAACTCATATTTTCTTCGAAAAATGCATTATTCAAGCAAAACGTTCGATATTATCTATGTGACAACTATTATCAAAATCACATCAACTATTTTATAACAAAAATTATATATTATCGACCGTCTTCATAAAAAATACTGTATGTTTATTAAACACTTAGGTTAGGTTAGATGGTACAGGCCGCCAGTTTCATGAAACCAGCCCACTTGGGTCCTTTGGTCCCGTTGTATTGCCTGAATACTTACATATTTAAAATATTTTCTATAGAAATTTATCAAATAACAGTTTAATAAACATACAATATTTTTTATAAATAAGGACATATGTATTCAAAATATAAACAATTAAAGCCAAGATTATACAGATCAACTCAATTAGAATACTAAGTTAGATTTATTAAATTGTTTGGCGATTTATTCGAGACAAATTTTAGCCTTTATTATGTCAAAATCCAGGTCCTCCAGATATACTGGCATATTGTTGAATCATCGTATCATAATTAACCTTTGACGTTTAATGTAGTAGAAGCTTCCCTTTCTAAAACATGCTTTAAATTAAAGCATATTTATTAGGTCAAAGTCATTTCATTAAACGTTAAGCTTTTAATCTCCCGTGGATTTTTTTTTTTATTCACAACAAGCCTTTAATAGTATTGTCTAAATGTTGTAGAATAAATACTGCCCGTAAAAAGGCTGTAACACGTATACGAATAAAATGTTTTTGTCCTGCTGGTACCTACACATACATATACATATATACTATATACATATGTATGTTTGTATGTGTATTTACCTAAAAATAAAATAATATTTGAAATATGTTTTCTGCACATCTTTTTTTTTTATATTTTATTTTACTTGTTTTGTTTTATGACTTTTTTTCTGATTGTTGTATTATACGAAGTTAATAGCCAGAAATTTGGCAATTGTATATTTTAACCACAAAGTTATACACAAAAAAACAGAAAATTATTTATTCCGAGAACACATATGTTTGTTTGTTATTTTAATATGGCAAAAAAGCGTAAAATAGAAATGCTGTGAATGAAATATAAATGATAATATGTAATCATAGGAGTATGCGGGTGCAAAACAAATGACAATAGCAAAACATTTTACGATTAAACTTCAAGGCTGCAAAAAAGTCATTTAAATGTATGTGCGTGTGTATGCTTAACAAGTTTATTTAATTCATTTTTTGTTGCTTTAAAGACAAGCTGAGCATTAATAACAAAAAAAAGGTAATATCTTAAAACATTTATTGTTGCTTAATCAGCTTTGATAATAAATCTTAGGTAATAATTTGTTGAAAAAAGTTTAAAGCTTTATTACAACGAGTGGTCCAACCAAACCGCACGATATTAATGCCCATAGTGCAGTTGGTGATTAAGTTGCTGAGTTGAGTAACGGGCGCTTTATATGTTTTTCAACCGACCCAATTACTAATGTCACTTATACATTTTCATTATTAATAAACAACATTGTTGTGTTAGTAGTGGGTACAATAGTAGACATTATCACCAGTCAAATAATTGTTTTCCAAAGCAAATAAGTAAAGAGATTTGCTGCCTCGGTGGCTACTCACAAACTAGAGATTTAAATTTTAATCCAAAGGACTAGTCATATACATAATCACGCTATAAATTACGAGGTCTGATAAAAAAATAACCATTCTTTTTAATATCATGAGTTACTCCTGTTCGATTTTCGCACTTGCTTTCTGGCAATATCAGCCATTTTGGATTGTCAGTTTGCTTTTGTCAGATAAAAAGATTAGTCGTGTTTTGGTGTACACTTCGATGTTTTACTTTTCGGAAAAATGTATAAAAGAAACTGTATTTTCGTTTACTTATGTGCAAAAAAGGAGAGGGCGAAGAAGCTCATCAGTGACAGTAGGGTATCCAACTTTATTGATTCACTGGAGCATCGACGCAGTGTGGGGTGCGTTACTCTGTTCTATCGTTACTACAATTAATTTTGCTCTGACGAGATTATTGATCTTGTTCCCGAAACGCGCACTTTTTTACGTAACACGCGTTCATCGTCCAGAGCTCATCCATTTGTGGTTGATTGCCCGGTGAATCGTACTACGCATTACAGAGAGAATTCGTTTTTTGGCCGTACGCTTCGTCTGTGGAACAAGTTGCCTGCAGACGTGTCTCCTGTTTGTTATAACGTTGGAAAGTTCAAGTCAACTGTCCACAAACACTACTCCCTCTTTCCACCTACTCACAACCTATTTTCCTAGTTTTGGTACAATGCACTGCATATGTAGGGGTCATCCCCTGAGTACTGGTCCAATAAAAAAAAAAAACAAAAAATCAATTGTGGTATAACCGGTTTAAAGAAGGCCGAGAAGATGTCAATGACGATGTTTGTCCTGGTCCCCTTCCCCACAACCTTTTTTCCTAGCTCTGGTACAATGCACTGCATATGTAGGGGTCATCCCCTGAGTACTGGTCCAAGATAAAGAAAAAAAAAACAACCGGTGAAAACATTGAAGCAGTGAAGAAAACTATTTTGGGTAAAAGATAGGAACAGCAAACGCTGTACAAACAAGGCAGGCAATTAACAAAATGCATATGTGATTCAATATGAGATGAGTATAGACAACTGTGAAAGTCATATGAACAACTTCTTGTTGAGGAGTTCGGGCTTTCTAATCCCTCATGTATGCAATTTCCCAGCAATCAATGGAAGACAAGGCTTAATGAGTTGGTAGGCCGAAGCCCATTAAGAGCATCAGCCCTTAAACCAACTCACCCGTCAATCATCACCACTGGTTCCTTACAGTACACGTATCTGTTGTATAGGCAACAGATCCTCGGGAGATTGTTAGCCCCCGAAAAAAGCCATCACCAAACAATTATCAAGGATACTAACACTCCCTTCCTGCGATTTAGGTTTAAACCACAGCCAGAACGTTTCAGCCAAGGTAGGCACCTCAACCATGATCAGCCCGGGTCGAACCGCAAGCAGAACTTCCCGGGGGCCATGCTGATCCCCGTTCTGCCAATTTATACCCTTGGTAAGAGTTTCGGAAGCCAAAACAACATAAGTCATGTGGCTTCCTAGAGTTTTGTTTGCCGCACCAAACGAGGGACCCCTTCCCCTCTTTTCCACGAAAAACAGAGCGCCTAAGTTAGGAATACGCCAAGGCAAAACCTGTTCCCCGGGGGGAGATGAATATATATAGAGAATAATTAAATGCTCGGTGGCTAAGTGGTTAAAGCAGCAGATCATGATACGTCATGTCCCGAGTTCAAATCCCAGTGGGTGCTGATGAGTAGTGTCGCGACTACGAAACAGCTATTTGTCCCCCAGCTAAAGATTTGATTATTATTTTTCTTGTCTTCTTCAATCAATAATTATTGATCACAGCAAATTTGTATTGTAAAAAATCCTTCTTAAGTAAAAACTTAATAAAGGAAAAAACTTAAACTAAAACCTGAAGTACAAATGTACAAACCAAAAATTTAATTTAAAAATTATGAAAGTAAGTTCAACCAAAAATTCAATAAATTATTTTTGGATAATCGTCGCCTCACTACCAAGAGGCTGTTGATGATGTTAGCATCTCGGCTCATGCCAAGCAGTTTTTGTGGAAACAGACGACAATTTTACATTGTAAAAAATTACATATACATTGTTAAAAACATATCGTGTGCTATGTACAATTTTGTTAAACCCTCCGAAAAAATATGTTTTGTCTTGGCCATCAAAATAGGCATTTGTTAAATTTATATAAATTAAGTTTTATTTAGCAGTATAATTATTATACTTGCTGATATAATTTCGAAGTATTCTGCAGTTTAAATAAAGTGAATTGAATTTATTTATTTTTATAATACAGATTGTAAAACTTCAACAAATTGTACAACCCTTACGATAATGCATTTGCTGGAGGGCGTGGGCTTCATTAACGCCTTAAGTTTGTTTTCAATTTCACCCTCTTTTAATGATTGATGTTTATACAGCTTAAATTTCTTTAAAAAAATATACATATATTAAAAAGAAAAATATAATACCTGTTAATATTAATCATAATATGACTCATGTTTCGGGCAGTCTACGTTGTGTTTTTCCCCTTTTTATTTTGATTTTCCCCCAAAAACTATTCACTTATTCATGCCCTCTTTTTTGTGTGGCAATGAATCATTCACTTGTACGGAATATGTAAATTTTAGTGCAAACATTGTATGACGAAAATATTAAATAGCAAAAAAAAGAAATAACAAAAGAGAAAATTCTACCGCCAATAATGCAAAATTTAATGCAGCGTTAAACAAAGTTTTGACTCATGTAATTGCATGTTTGTTCACTTGGTCGAAAACGGAATGAGGCAGGAAATTATTGATAAGCAAATTTGAATTAATTTAAAGCGAAATAAATTAGCACTTAAAAGGACATAAAGATATAAGTTTTGTTATAATGACATGCAACACCTACAATATGGTGTTGCAAGGATTTAAATTAGATTTTTGGGGAAAATTGTTTTGTAAGACATGTGCTGTTGTTTTAATTGTTTTTATGAATAAAACCATGAAATAAAAATATTGGAAAAAGTGGATTTGGCGTGCAAAGATATTATTTTTTTTTTATTTTGCATAAATTTTATTAAATATAGTCTGGTGTTTTATCATAAAATTTTTTTTTTATATTTTTTAATTCAACAAACCCTGCAAAAATGCTTCCAGTCGTGCTCTTTTTTTTTTAATAAATTATTTACAAGGGACCAATTAATTATGTTGTGCTTGATTTTCATAACGAGGGGACAGGCTTTGAAGCATAAACTAATATTTTTGTTGTTAAGTAAGAATTTTATAATCCATTTTTGTTTTTTTTTGCTTTTCATAATTTTTTGTTTGAAATATAAAATTGTATTAAAATGTTATCAAAACTACGGTAAAATACGCTGGAAATTTAAAGGTATTTATCCTGAATAAAGTTAGGTAACTTAATTGCAAACCGCTCTCTTCTCGCTAGCTAGCGGGTTGGCAAAGTCTTAGTTGACAAGGGGCCAATCTAGACGAGAGGAATTAATTATAACCACTCAGTTGGAAGTAATTATAATAGAAGTAATATAGAGAAGATAAATAACACGCACGTAGAACTCACCGAATTCAGCAATTTAGCAAGAAACAACTCCTCTTACAAAATTTACTTCAACTTATGGTTTATTGATTTCAATATGAACACACAAGAGTATGTCGCTCCTTTATTGCAACATATTCATATCTCAAAAAATGAGCTTTTCGAGTTAACAATGCAGAATTGTTAACAGTACTACTTTTTATATTGTGCCAAAATTTTATTCAAATTACTTTTAAACTGTTTCCTTTAGGAGATATTTTCTAAAAAATTTTGCTAAGACTTGTATGGAAACTAAAAACTTTAAATGCGTTTTTCTCGAAACGTGCTTTTTTGAGATATGACTATGTTGCAATAAAGAAGAGATGTGTGTTGTGCATGCATAAGCACAAACTTGCATGTGCCATAAACATAAAAGAATTGCCGAATATTTAAGGCAATGGTATCAATGTCAAAGACACTTGAGGTCAGTGCACATTTGGCCCCCTTGAAAAATATTTGATTAACAAAGAAAATTGAACATTGTATGAGGCAATGCATTTTGGTTGATATTAGATATTATTTCGCTCCTTTATTGCCAGATAGTCATATTTAAAAAAATTATATTTTCGAGTTTACGATGCAGAATTGTTAACAGTACTACCTTTTATATTGTGTCAAAAATTTATTCAAATTACTTTTAAACTGTTTCCTTTAGGAGATATTTTCTAAAAAAAATGTCTAAGACTTGTATGGAAACTAAAAAATTTAACTGTGTTTTTCTCGAAACAAGCTTTTTTTTAGTTATGACTAAGTTTCCATAAAGGAGCGTTTTGTATTGCATGTATTCATGACACCTTTCAGTAGAATATAAGTATATAACAATAGTATATAAGGTCCGTTTTTTAAGGAAAAAGAAATGGATTCAATAACGTGAAATGGCTTTAAACACACTAATAAAACTTGTAGTAACCTTTTAATATTTCATGTGCTCCGGAGGTTGCCCACTACAGTACAATAAAAATGAAATGATTGAGTAAAGAGTAAGAGTGCAAGTGACAAAAACTCATTAGCTCGATTCACAATCTTGTGCATTTGATATTGCATATTTCTGCAATTGCAAAGGTGACATTTTTGGGTGTATTTTGTTAGTGTAAAGTAAAAATTTACTATTTTGCAAATGCGATGATGCAAGGCCATTTGCACAGGATCGTGAATAGGGCTATTATATTTAGTATAAAGAAACTTTACAAGCTACATTTTCTGCTGCTTGCAGAACAAATAAAATTCAGATCTGACAGTACTAAAAATTTTTGTGATACCAAATTCATACAAAAAATATACATGCGTTACAATTTCAATGTATTAATATAAATAATTAATACAAAATGTATACAATCTAATGTTAATTTTAAATCTAAAAATTGTTCTCAATTGTGCATGTGCACAGTTTGAATATTTTACTTCATTAGCTTTGCATAAGCATATTCTTAAGCTCCAAACCAAGTTTGGACAAATTCATTATGGTCTCCGGGTCTATCCTTCAAATTTCACTAAACAACTTGTTAACTAATTAGAAGTAAAAACAAAAATTTTTTTTATGTTTGAAAAAATTTAGCATTTGTTTTTAGTGCCATAGATTTTTTATACAGAAAAACAAGTTTTATTATTGAAGTTAAATTTTTTTTTTTTATCTTGGACCAGTACTCAGGGGATAGCCTCTACATATGCAGTGCATTGTACTGGAACTAAGAAGATAGATTATGAGGATGAAGGAGGGAGTAATGTTGTGAACACACGGAACGACCAAAACAAACGTTATCACAGCATTTAAAGTGTTGAAATTAAATTAGTTAAAACTGATCAGTGCCCAGTGTATATACCTTCGGCATTGTTCGGAATAATAAAAATTAGTTCAACACCGCGCACACCGTAAGGCAATAAAATACATAAGGGGAAAATAAAAAGAAATTACTAATAATAAATAGAGAAAAAACAAAAAAATAAAATAATAAAAAACACGTGCACACATGATGCAAAAAAGAACTCTACTCGAAAATTATTCATTGTTAAAACTAAAGTAAAAAAGTCCTTGGCAAAAGCCGGATTTGAACTTTAACTAGAAAATTCACATCGCGAATTACTCATTTCAATGCCTCGGTTTCTGAGTGGTTAAAGCAGCATATTACGTTGCGACATGACCCGAGTTCAAATCCGAAAATGGGTGCTGATGAGTAGTGAAGCGATTACGAAACCGCTAGTTGTCCCCCCCTGTGGATTTGGTTATTATATTTCTTGTCTTCTTCAATCAAAAATTATTGATCACCGCAAATTTGTATTGCAAAAAAAAAATCCATCTTAAAGAAATCCATCCTAAGAAAGAAAAAACTTGAACTAAAACCTGATGTACAAAAACCAAAAATCTAATTTAATTACACCTAAGTCTGTTTTTACACGGTAGATTGGTTCCAGAAGAAGCCGTGTAAAAAAAAAACGTGTAAAAAAAGACATTGATCTTATACAAAAATGGGTGATTTGTTCCTAGTCTCTAAAACCTATTAAAATTAGTGAAAAACAAGAATTTTTAAGAACAAGAATTCATGTTTATTTTATTAAATCAAATATATAATGCTTATTTTCACAAGCATAGAAAAAGAACTCTAATCTTAAAAGTAATATAAATTAAATGTATGGCAAGTTCAGGAACTAAAAAACTATGTTGTGAACGAAAAGAATAGGTTATTCAATTTTTAAGGTAAAAAATAAAATAAAAGAGAATAAGTGATAATCATAAATACAACAACATAAATTTAATTGCTGTCGTCATCAGTTATTCGCATTCGCTTGCTTCGAACGCGTATACATTCACTATCATCGCTGGAATAATTTTGAACTGGACTTTCTCTTGCTCGTTCGGCATCTACATTTTGAAAAATGAACTCTGTTATGAGCCGTTGTTCGCCAATTCTTGCTACCTCTTTGTATAATTCCTTGTAACGAGCCATACAAGAATTCAGCTCACGTTGGAATGGTGTCCTAATTTATTTGCAAGTTGAAGCCCTTCTTGAATTAAATTTTCAGTTAATTTTACAGGTTCTTCACTATCACTGCTTTCTATAACATCAGCATTCTGTATCTGTATCAGCATCTGTACATAAAGGGAATTCCCCTAAATTAGTGCTATTCACATTTGCTTTGATCAGTAAAAATTGTTTGTAAGCGCTAAAGGGGAATTCACTTAAATCTTTAAGCTAGTGTTCGCAAACTATCGATACTATCGATGGTTTCAGACTTTTTTCTTTCATAAATACTTTTTTGTGATATGAACATACTTCGCAAAAATTAAATTCGACAAAAAAAATTTAAGTACATAAAATTTCAAATCGTGCTAAATGGAATGAAATCGTGTAAAAAAATTAAAAATATTCAATTTTCAAACCGTGTTATGTCAAAACCGTGTACAAAAAGACCGTGTAAAAACCGACTTAGGTGTATTCACATAATTCTTCAGAAGAAAACCAGAAAAAATTAGTTATCTCTATTATATTAAAGATCCTTGTTAGTTTCTCAAACTGATTGCCCTGGCAACTATACTCCTTAATAAATAACTTTAAACTTAGAATTAATTCATAAGATTAAGTTTTCTTTTTCTTGGACCAGTACTCAGGGGATGACCCCTACATATGCAGTGCATTTTACTGGAACTAGGAAAATAGATTGATGAGGAGGAAAGTTGCTGTCGCTCATCCCGCATTCAAATAACACCAATCGATGTGTTTATCTAACTTAAAATCGCTTTTTCTATTAAAAAGTCCATTAACTGCTCCATAAAGCTTTTTTTCGGCATATTTATTTTTTATTAAAATTTCCGCAAATTATTTTCTACCCTAATTATCAATCAGCTGTGAATTTCGTTCTTTGAAAAAAGTAGTGCAAACTAAACCAACAGAGCTGGTTCACAAATGATGGCATATATTTGCAATTGCATAAATTTGCAATCACAAATGCACAAGATTGTGAATAGAGCTAATAGGTTTTAAGTATTGCATACACACATAAGACAAGCAAGTGCATTTAGTGTAGAGTAAAAATATGTTAAACGTTTTTGCAAATGCAATGAGGCAATACCATTTGCACGAGACTGTGCAATATAAATAATATAAATTTGAAAGCACACATAGAAATGACAAAAACAAAATATTCAACTACTTTAACATTTACAATGAAGAAACATATTTTTTTTATATATTTAGATGATACTATTTTCTTGTGAAATTTATTACAGTTTCATTAAAGGCTCTGATACACTATCCTACAGAATCGTGCGATCTAAAATAAAATATAACATGTGTGCTGAAAAAGTACTAAAAATTCAACTGAGTGACAGAGTTTTTGACAAATCGTTGGATTTGAAAGATTTTAAAAAAAATTTTCAAAACATGAGGGTTTTGCAACAAGCGAAAAATATGATAATATTGTGGGCGACTTGAAAAATAAATTGAAATAATGTCAAATTATTATGGCAATAATAGTTTTTAATTGTTTTATTTACTAACAGCCTTATTCAAAAAAACTAACTAAACGTTTACTTATCGTTATTAAGCAAAATTTCCTAAAGTATTATTCAAAAACCAATATTTGTTTAATATACTGATATGAACTCAGTATCCAATGCTGATATTTTAATAAAACTTCTGCCCATCTTTAAACCTACTTTTAGTCATAATTCCTCTTATTGGTTTTTGTCCCCAATATAATTTTTCAGGACAAAATCCTATTTGGTCATATATAAGTGTGAACATGCATGTGTGTGTATATGTTCATACATATTTCTGAAAAAAATTTTTGAAATAAACTGCGCATAAATACATGCATACCAAAAACAACATTTTAAAATTTGTGTTTGTTTCAAAGGTATTTATGCAAGCGGGCGATGTCGAGTGACATAGTGGGGCAGGCAGAAAAACTTTATTTAAAACTGAAAAAGAAATTGAAAAAATGTGTCCAAATACATATGAATAGACGTTTGTATGTATGTACTTCTTTCATTCATATTTTTATTTTAATAAATTTGTATTTTTGAATGACAAAAAATTACACACACAAAAGTGATGTACAAAAAAGTAATAGTAAAGTTATTCGAGTTCCTTTTATTCGTAATAAAAAAAAATACATCTCATTCGAAAATCTACTCAATTTGGTTTTATTAATAAATTTTTTAGCTTTATTCATTAACATTTTTCATTAAAAGATAAAAACAAAGAAATGTTTATTGTACGCAAATGTTTTTTTATTATTTTACAGCCAAAAAGTAATCGAAAATTCGGTTACCGATTAATATAATGCACATTTTTTGCATCATTAAAACATAAGCCACTTAACATAGTTTTTTTTTTTGGAAATTAAGAGGCAATTTTACCAATTCAAAATTTCAAAATTGCTTAAATCATTTATCAGTTAATATGTGTTTGCTGAGTACAAATTGTTAATAACAGTTTAATAAGCTTTACTCATTTGGTAACACATATGTACATGAAGCCAAAAGTATTTTTTTTTTTTTTTGAATAAGGTTGTAAGTATATAAATTATTGTTATAATACTTGTATAATATTGTGGCCTACAAAGCCATTTTGAGCCAATTTTGTAAATTCGGCCAGACTTTTAAAATATTTTTCTGTGAATGAGTCGTACGATCGTGTAGGATCAGGGCCCTAAAATGTTATAAACTCAAAAATAGATTTGTTTTTGCAATAACTGCAAACATTTACAAGAAAAACAATGTCAATATATTTTCGAATAGATTTTTTTTATTGTGATATATTCAGCTTTTAAATTTTATTCAAAATCCAAACCAAAAGAGTTTGTGACCGGTTTTCTAGTTTGGGTAATTTTTAATATTTTTAGGACTGTAATTAAAGAATATATTCCGCACCATTTCGTTATAATGATATTACTTTTAACTAAACTTCCCCAGGTTAAATTTAAAAAAAATACATTAAACTGTGGTATATTCCCTTTTAAGTAACCTCTTATTAGAAACAGGCTTCCTTAAACTTGATTAAACTGTTATAAATTCCCCTTTAAGCATTCTCTTAATAGAAAGCAGTTTCCTTAAACTCTTTGGTTTATGTATTGTAAATGTGAAAGAGAAAATGATACAGTGAAAATAATTAAAGGACTCTTTTCTTAGAGTCCGTTATAAATGATTCAATTTCGTTTTAAATTGAGAGCTTTTTGATTGAGAACTGAGAGCTGTAACATTCGCTACGAGTACTGACAAAACTCTCAGAGTGAGAAAGTATCTTACATATATGTTGGCGTTTTAAACGAAGTTTGCGTTTTTGCTAGTTGTATATTGTGGTTCCGATGGTACACACGTCGCTGTGTTGTTACAAATGATTGTATTATAACGTTATTTTATGTAAAAAAAAAAGTTTGTTACATTGTTAATATTTTTGTGTGAGCTTAGCAGCAATTTGTTTGAAGTGTGTGGTCTAGAAACGGAAAAATATAAAAAAAAAATAATTTCTCGCATACTTCTAACCGCGAGTAAAGTGAATAGCAAAATTACAAGTGAAAATAAAATTATATTATAATATATATAAATTTAAATTGATGCACAAAGAAAAATAAAAATTCCTATTAATGTTTGATAGTAATGAAACGAGTGCTAAAAATATAAATAACCATAAAAAGAAAACGTAAAAGATAATACTGATATGTAATCATAATATAAAGTCTTAAACAAGAAAACAAAAGACAACCTTTCTCTCTCTTAACTTAATTCTTACAAAATCATACAATACCTAAATTATAATTACATTATCTAAATATTAAGCAAAATGTTATAAATACTTTTGCCAGTGTGTGTTTTCCATTGTTTACTTGTGTGAATATATGTATATGTGCGTGTGCAGGTCCTTGTGCGTACGTGGTTTTGTATGAGTTGTAGGAGTTAAAAGGTTATGTAAATTTAAATTGCATTCAATGTTGGCACTGTGAACGTGTGTGCGTTAAATTGTATTTTGTAAATCCCCTGGCAACACTCATACATACACCTACACACACACATGTGTATGCCTGGCTGCGTACTTGGTTTGCAAAGTAAGTTGAAAATATAACTATTATTTTCAACATAGTTGGTGTTATTGTAGCTATTTTTTTTTTTTCAAACAACGAGTATAACGACATTGTTATCATAATTTTTAATGACTCTTAAGCATAGAAAATAAACCACCAGACTATGAAAATTTGTTATAATAGCAAAATATTCTAGTTTTATTATAATTACAGTGTTGTAAGGCAAGCACATGAAAGTCTAGATAAGAGCTGGCACAAAAAAGAGTGGGTGTCGTATTCAAAAAAATAAAAAAATAAAGGAATAATTATGTGTTTAAAAAAGTTTCTGTAACAAAAGTTAAATAAAATTGAAAACTAAATCCAGAGTTTGAGATAAGATATATGGATGAATGTGAAACTCCTTACAATAAATTGACCATAAAGTTGGAAATTAAATATTTGTTAATAAGACTATTCAAAGAGCTTTTTAAATGCAATATTATTGGGCCTATTCCTAAAAATTTAACTGAAGTTGAATTGAGTTTTAAAACAAAAATGGAATATAAAATTTTGTTAAAATTCATTTCAAATAAATTTAATTTTTTACTTACGTTTATTCAGTCTTACTAACGTTTATTCAGCTTCACTTGTCCCATTATCTGTAATCAAATCTTGGAAGTTTAATTTTGATCTCATTGAGCTCAAATATTGCACGTATGTATGTATGAATCAAATGACAATGCAACCTAGAGCTGAGCTGATGGCGGAGCTAGAAGGTGTTCATAGGAATATTAAATTATGCCATACCATCGATTCATTTTGACGAGTATCTTGGTTGGCGTGAATATGCAATTCCAATAAATTTGAGGAAAAAAGTTCGTTTCGTTTGTTATGAATGTTTATTACGTCAGATTGGTTAAATGGATGACCTAAAACCAAGGTGGGCACTTGTCGGGGGCTGAATGATATGAGGTTGAATAAGGATGTCATATCGCTAACGTTGCGCTTCAGAATACCAGGGCGAACCCTTTTGTACTTAAGCCTTTATCCCTTTGTGTAGGTAATTTTAATATATTTTGTACAGAAGTTTATATATAATTGACTAAAGGGTGGTTAAATTTTTGATTTTGAATAAAACATAAATTATTTAAGAATTATTGTCATTTCGTTTTGCTGTGATAAGATATATGGAATAATATATTGGTCAAAGAGCCACCGCGAATCTGGCGGCACACTCTCATCTGATGGTCCAAACTTTCGATGACACTGAGGCATAATACCGGTTCTGTGCCGTTGAAGTGCCGAATTATCTCATCCTTTATCTGTTGAATTATTATTTATTATTATTATTGGATGGGATATGCCCCTCACCGACCATTTGCACTGCGACCAATGTTGATCTATTGCGTGCGTGCCCTTGCCCCATTATGGGTGGAGTATGTCAAGAAAACGGACAAGCCCCTTCATTGGGAGTGATATTAAGTCGCATTCACTTAACATATAAGCTTGTAGTAGCCTATATCTTCTGTGTCACAGTGTTCCACAGTGGGTGATTGAGTGCTGTAAGTGCACCTGTCAATGTTCTGAGACTTTTCCTGTCCAGTTGTAGAGCACGTTCGGCCATCTGTTGAATTGTTGCTGGCTTATCGACGTACACCTTTTCTTTCAAATAACCTCAAAGGAAGATGTCCAACGGTATCAAATCACATGATCTTGGCGGCCACTTGATAACCATTACATTTGTCGCACAAGAGAGAGAATTAGCTGTGTGAAAAGTGGCACCGTCCTGTTGAAACCACACACATATCGCTCACAATCATATCTTCCAACTCGGTCCATAAAAAGTACGCTATCATCTCACGTTAGCGAAGACCATTGAAGCCACTGAAACTGCCTCCCTGGTGAGAAAAATACGGCCGGATGATGCCGCCAGCCCATAAACCACAGCAGAGAGCCACTCTTTGTGCGTGCATTGGTTTTTCCACAATCACTCTTAGATTAGCATTTGACCAAATGCGGTAATTTAGCTTATTAAATATTATCATCCCCTGTTGCCAATTCTTGCCACCATCTCACCATTGACTATGCTTGGAATGGTCAAGAGACTTTTGTTCTTGAGTCATTTGCATCTTGTAAGCGTGTAAATGCAAGTTTTTATGCATAATGTACATCAACGAAGAGGGTGCAATTGTTAGGCACGACGACGAGTTGAGGCCACACTCTCGCGAACAGCAGCAATATTTTCTGCAGTACAAGTTATACTGTACAGCTTACTACTGTTTGCACATATCGTACAGATCCGGTTTGCCCAAAATTTTTGCACAATTTTTCCGACTATACGCGCATTTGGATGATTCATCTTTTTAGTCGATTAAATTTTTCAAGATCAGACAGGGGTAGAAGACTTATTTTATTTAAATACCAAAGCCTAGTTTCTGATTGGCAATTCTTTGTTAATGCAATCCGTGTTTAGAATTCACTCCCTTTTAATTTGCAATTAGAAAGTAAAGCACAGCGACTTAGAAAGGAGTTATTTCGATATTTCTCAAGATAAATTATAAAAATTTTTTTTTTAGTTTTTCAAATTTATTCCTATGTTTTATCTTTACCTTCTGATTATGTATTTTTGATAAATGTTCCTCAAAAAATAAAAATTCAGATATTTCCTCTAAAGTCAACAAACTCTCTAAATTTCTCAAATATATTACCCTCTTTCTTTGAAAATGTTTCAGCAAATCGTGTTTCTCCTTAATAGCTAATGTTAAAATCTTGCTGTGTAGATTATGTTCATATTCCGATACAGTGTCTTGAAACCCATGCAATATGTCCTTGTTGAATAGACTTGATAAAGTTTTTGTTGTGTTAGCGATAAACTTCGGAATGATTCCGGCATTTCTACATCTTATCAAAAAGGTTATGCCTGATTTGGTATTAATTATTTTATTCAGCAATGATCGTAGTTGATTGATGAGACTAACGTGTTGGTTTTTCTTGAATATTTGATAGTTCATATTTAATTCCAATTGTTTCGCGCTCTTTCTAATTCAATTTTATCCTAATATTATTTGATATTCTTTTATGTTATATTATTAAAATTTTTGCAGCTTAAGATCTTTTGTTGCTTTTTTTTTTTATAAAAAAATACGTTACTTTTTTATAAAAAAAAAAAAACAACAAAAGATCTTAAGTTGCAAAAATTTTAATAATTTTTTTTTTTTTTAGAGGTTTTCACTCTTGCTTATTATTTATTTTAATTTTTAACTGCTTTCAGGGCTGATTTTAATTTTTTTTTTTTAATTTATACTTTTTTAACTTAAATATTTGCATTTAAATATATAGACATACATACAATTGTTTTCTGGTTTATCATGAATATTTGTTAATTTATTATTATTATTTACATATTAATCAGTTTGCTAATAAGCATTCTATACTTCTATACTGTAATATGAGGCTCTTTTAGTCTTGTGTGTAGAATAATATTTTTTCAACAAATGTTTTCTTCACACTAATTATATACCCTTATGTGCTGTTCATGGAACACAAACGAACAACTCCTCCAAGAAATTTATGTATATGAAATTAACACAATTTTATGAGTGATTTCCATATAAATTTTTTTAGCACATTAATTTCAAATATGCACTTCCATTTTTGAACTTTTGTGCACTCTAACAAGAAAAAACTTATTTTCGATTGCTGTAGAGCTAACGAATAAAATTTAAACTGCATGGACTGCTGAAGTCCATGCAGTCGTCTTTGTTGGAAGTTGAAAGAGCAGTTCCCCAAGGGTCTGTCTTCGGACCAATGTTATTTATGATGTACATGAATGACCTTTATAAGAAGATAAACTACACCAAATGCTATGCATATACAGAAGATATTCAAATACTGGCATATGATAGGGGTCTAGCTTTGGATTATTTAGCTAGCAATATAATTGAGGAATTGCGGGTTATAGTTGATGGGACAGACAACAATTTTTTGACTTTGAATGCTTCTAAATCGAGAGCAATGTTTTCCATCCAAAGTACACTTCCACCAGTGATTTGCATTAGAAAGGATGTTCTGCAATATGTCTTGCATTACAAAGTTCTTGGTATATAGATTGATACTAAACTGGAGTTTTTGCATTACATAAACCATATTGTATCGCGTATATCATTCATAATAAAATGTTTGTACAATACAGCTCTTCCTTTAAGAGTTAAAAGTGAGCAGCCATTTCATTATGTCTTCCACTTTTCTTATATGGAATTGAAATTTTTTCTGGTATATCTCAACAAAATATTGCAAGACTGAAGCTTTAAACACATAGACGACAGCAGACAGCAAGCAGCAATCTGTCAAAATAAAAATACATGTGTTTAAATGCACACTATTATTTTAACGACACCACAGCAGCACGACTTCACAACAGCATTTGCTGCTGCTGCCAACTTAGACTAATTTCTATTTTCGTAGCCAGCAAAAAGTAAATGCAGTGCTGCCACTATAAATATAAATTGGCAGCAATAAAAACTAAAATTAGTTTGAAATATTTAATAGAAATAAACATCACATAAATAAAATAAACAAATAAATTGATTAGTTTTTACAGTTTTACGTGATATTATGACGATTTCAGTCAGTAATGTTAATTTTATTCGTGTAAAATATATATGTTGCACCTCTGAATTTTTCATTGTTTAAATACATATAGTGGTGCTGCTGTCTTTAAAGTAATTATGTTGCTGATGAGACAGCAGCATTTGTAGCTAACTTCATTTGTAGTCGTGAAGTTGTGAAGTCTGCTGTCGTCTAAGTCTTTAGAGCTTTAGGCTTTGTTTTAACAGAGTAGTACGATTTATTTACAATCTTAGGTACCATGACCACGTGTCGGCTTTCGTTGTTAAAACTGTAGATACGGATTTTGAGAGTTTTATTAACCAGCACTCAATAATTCAATTTTATAAAATAATGAATAGTGGAAAGCCGTCATATATTTACGAATGCTTTATATTTGGTACTTCGTCAAGAACGAATGTTTTAATTTGTCCTCGATCATTCGTCGTGAAAGTGGTTAAAATATGGAATAACATGCTTCCATATTTTAATAAAACTTTGTCTCAATTCAAAACCATAATTCATAATATATAAAAGTACCATTCGCTATAGCGCTCTAAGGTTTTAATTATTTTAAACTCAATACAGCATTTCAAAAGTATTTTTCATTATTTGTGCAAAAAAATGGGGGGTAGTTTTAACATTATTTTTATTAATCCTATCGATTTTATATTATATAATATCATAGTATCTACATATTGTAGTTTGCCTTTTAAAAACTATGAATTAATTCGGCCTTTAAGGCTTATAATTCTATTAAATAAATAAATAGTACTCGATAACACACTAGTTATCGTTTGTTGTAATCTCAAATTACGATAGATCCGGTTCGATAACAACTGCAGTAATCCTAATAAAAAAAATGTATGCAAATTATTAATCTATCACTTATGCGGTAATTCAGCCTCTAGTGTAATCAGATCAGTTTTTGTTGGAAGGAGCTCCACTATCAGCAGCTTGACTTTATTCTTTTTGTAACTTATTTCAATATATTTTTTGTTGAAATAGACATTTGTTGATTGCAATAACTAAGTTAATTGTTATAAATAATTTAAGACTATAATAAAGCCGTTTTCCAAGAATTATGCCAAAACCCAATTAATATTTATATATTTACTTTTATTGACTTAAGTATTTTTTAGAAAAATATTTAAACAATAAAAAGCTAGTAAAAAATTCATAAGAAAAATACTACCAATTAAAAATATCAACAAGAGCATAAAATCGTTATAAAATTTATATAAATATTATTGAATTTAAATGCATCAAAATTTAATTGACTTAATTTCTTAAATATTATACATTTATATAATATTTTTCAAGTTTAAATCTTACTTCAAGTCTTAAATTTGCTTAAAAATGAATTTTAAACACAATTTATTTAAAACTGCTGGAGGTGAGAAAAGTTGTTGCCAAAAATAGAAGTTAAAACAGACATGTAAAATCCGATAACAACATGTCAGTCGGCAACTTTTAGTATGATAATGATGGAATAAATACATAATGGATAAAATCTGGTGGCAAATGTCATACTAGAAAACAACAGTCAGTCATTCATTTAAACGAACATAGATTTCAGCCAACACGTTAACTACGAGTATGAACAGCAGTGACAAATAAGCAAATGCACACAAATTTTATTTTAATGAATATTGATGATGAGAAAACAACCAGAATAATGTTATGTAAAATTCTTTTTTAAACCAAAAAAAATTTTTTGTTTTTGCATATTTAAGGGATAAATTAAAGGCATTTCTTAACAGCGCGCATGAAATTTAAGCTGTATATGAAAAAAAAATTTATAGGATTATCAAGGAATATAAGCGGAGAAAAGCAAATCAGATCGGTAGAGTGCATTTCAGTTGAATAAACATAGTAATTTATATTGGATATCAATATATTGAAAAATTAAATCATGCTGGATCATCATTAACAAAAGCAGTGATTTACGATAAAGGTAGCAAATCTCACAACTTTCCAGAATAGTAGAACGAAAATTTAATCACAGAACCTTTTTATAGGACTCGACTAAACATACTCGTGACGAGCCAAGACATGGCCGGGTATTAAAGAGAGTTTGTATAACACCACTTGATCGCATCCTACAACTTACAGCCTGTTCATAAAACGCGTTTTAAATAAAGCGAAAACCGGCGACACGTTTATGACTACGTAAGAAATTGGGTCTGTATAACGCGCTTCTCATTGTACGTGTTCAGTTGCGTTATACACGTATTAGTAAACATTTTCTCAAACCCCAGCATTGCCATTATATAAGTTATATGTATCTTGTTTAATTTTTTTCGTATAAAATATATTTTTGCATCGTGAATGACGGTAACCCTATTTCAATTGAAAAAAAGGGGATAAAATATTTATGTAAAGAAAACATCTTTATGTTGGGAAAAAAATTATAGAATATTTGCTGGTCAAAGAAATACTGTTGATGGTCAGACAAATGACTGTATGTATTGATCATAATTTATTGACTTTTTTAAATTATTTCCTTTTTTAAATAATTAGCAAAAAAGGAAATTGATTTCATATACATATATATTATGTATGTACGCGTTAACATGGATATGAACGTTTATTTATGTGTACATGTATGCATACTTTTTTTGCTGCTATTTCCATTTTTATATATTAGATTCTTTATTTTTGTCCAAGCTTTTTCTTTTTTCTTTCTCAACAAATAAAAATTTTCATTCGCGCAGCATTCGCCTGCTTGGCGTTTAAAAACGCGATATGTAGACAGAAAGCAGATGACAGTTGTTACGTTTTTCGTCCAAAAAGTTTTTTTTTTGGCGTTGCATGAACCTAAGTACGAAAAATGGCAAGATTTCTTCGCGTTTTTTGAGCACATAGTATTCCATGAACAGGCTGCTACATTAATTGGCATATATATCAAGTATTAATGATATCATATTGTTTACAAAATGCAAAAATACTATTTTCTTGCATATTGCCATCAGAAAAACTTGTTTCAATCTCAAAAACTTCTATTATATGTTGATCTTCCACCGGGATGACAGGCAACTTTAGAATAGACTTCTGTAACATACGTGGGCTGAGAACGAATTTCTTTTCTGTATATGCCCACACTTGTCTACATCGGCCGGAGATTTTCGCCTTGTGTGAGACCCAGGTATCTGAGAATGCTGATCCACAGGATTTTCACATACCTAGGTATCAACTTCTATCCCTCTTTAATTTCCATTGGGGCCTTGTAATCTATGTTCGCAACGAAGTTGTGTTCCAATGCCAGCAACCATTAGGCATGCATGATGCAGAATTTACCTGTCTCTGGGTAAAATTCAAAATCAGGTCACACTTTTTGCATTGCGGGGTTTTAATTATATAAGTCCGAATGCGGGGAGGGATATTACATTTTCTGGCTTCGATGCCCTCTCCGACTCCATATCGAAGATCCTAGAGAGTTGCCCGAGCAGTGAAATCGTTGTTGCTGGTGATTTCAATGTTCACGACTCTTCCTGGCTTCGCCATTCGAGTCTTACAACTCCAGAGTTATTATATATGTTGAGTTATTCGCTGCGCACAACCACCTAGCGCAATTACTGAATGATCCAACGCATATTCCATGTGTTGAAGGGCACCATTAAAACACTCTTGACCTATTCCTGACTTCACATCCTGAAAAGTATGAAGTCAGAGTTAGTGCACCTCTCAGCAATTCGGATCATTGCACCATTTCTGCCTCCTTTTCGATCTCTGCACTTCGCAACGTTTCGAAATCAGCTACGAAACGATCAAAATTTATTTATGATAAGGCTCGTTGTGCTGAGCTCAACCAATTTTATGAGCATTTTAATTGGAAACTATGCTTTCCAGATAATGACGTAAATGCTTCAGCAAAAATGATCGTGAATATGATATTGCTTGGGATGAAATCATTCATCCCCTCCAAGCTGATTTCGATTAAACCAAGAGCAAAATCTTGGTTAAATGAGACGTGCAAAACCGCAGTCAATCCAGAGAGGAAGCATTTAGTAACTGGCGTTTAAACAAAACCCCAGCCATTGATTTGCTATGCAAAAAGGCAAGATCTTCGTGTGCCAAGGTACTTAGGCGTGAAAAATTTCTCCACGAATAGCGCCTTCGTGCCAAAGTCCTTGCAGCTCCTCGGGGCAATAAGACCTTCTGGTCTTTCGTTAAGAGAGTAAAGAATAGTGCTATTTCATCACTTTCAACTCTGTTAAAGAATGACCAAACATTCACTGTTGGCTGAAATTTTTGCAAGCAATTCCTGCTTGCCAGAAAGTAGTCAACCATTTCCCGAGCTCGAAAGAGTATCTGCAACCATGCCAAACACGTTCTTCCGGGCACGAGCAGTTACAAGGGTTTTGGCAGACCTTGACATACAGAAGACTCCTGGACCGGATGGCATTCCAGCACTGGTCTTCAAGCAGTGCTCTTCTACGCTTGCACGTCCATTAGCACGCCACTTCAGCATAATTTACCATTTTGGGCAGTTTCCCTCTTTCCCCCTGCTCACAACCTATTTTCCTCGTTCTGGTACAATGCACTGCATATGTAAGAGTCATTCCCTGAGTACTGGTCCAAGAAAAAAAAACAAAAAATCAGTCATGTTCCGAAAAAACCGCGATCTGAAGAGGCAAATCGTCCTCAAAAGCACTTACTTGATTTTGGGGCATTTTAAAGAATGCTGGTTTTACGGTATTTCGGAGTCTTTTTACGAAAATATACACCATCTGTTTTACATACGTACATACATATATACTTTCCGGTTCACTTATTTAAAGGTACTAAAAATGCCATATCCAGAAGACTGTACCTTTTGCAATTTTAAACCGATTGCGGAATTTTAAAAAAGAAATGGAAGCCAGACATCTTGAGATATAAAAAGAACATGCCAATAGTGGTATATTAACAAGACAACTTTTTCTTAGCAATTTAGAAAAAAAGTGAAAAATTTGCTATTTTTTTGGTTTCTTGTTTTTGTAATTAATTTTCCTTTATTACTGCTTTATTTACTTTATTTTAGAATGATTAGTAATGGGTAAAACCCTTTTGTTTTTACAGATAAAGACAATTTATGTAATCCAACGAAATTTGTTTACAAGCAGCCTTTATAGCTTGCTTTAGTGACTGCTTGTCATCAAATTGTTTACCTCCTTCATAGTGGTGGAGCCACATTTCCTCCACAGTTATTAACCGCGGTTATTAAAAATCACCAGGATTATGCTTGATTATCATGTCCAAACACCGCTGTGAAGTAGTCTGTCGAATTCGTTTTTGTTCGATACTGTGCAAACGCGGCACCCATTTTGTCGATAGCTTTTTCATATGCAAATAATCATGCTAAAAGGTTCCTTTAATATGTTTGCCATATCAACAGTCTCACGTAACTTGACTCATAACACAATTGAGGATTTTCTTGATATTTTTTTCTTTTTTGGCCTTCCTGTTGATAGTATTGTTGCAGTGCTTCTGCGGACGCATTCAAATTTAGCAATCCATTATTTTAATCTGAGGGAGCAGACTCACTGTAGTGTTTATCGAGCTTTTCCTTTGTCTCTTTCGCCATTTCCCCCTACAAATAATAGTGTCCAAGTTCTGCACGAAATTCACTTTTTTTTTATTTTTCAAGAAACAGAAAAGTTGATTACTTCAAACGACTACAACAAATAAACTAGTCGGTGAATTTGGGTAAAACAGCTGATGTTTGACAGATTGGCTGCCATCTAGCGCTAGGTAGCTTCTATATAAATCTGCCCTCGAAGATCAACTACAAAAATGCAAACTCAGGAAAATCGTAGTTAGTACCTTTCTACATTAGATCATCAATATATGTACATATATCTAAAGCTCTAAACACTTAGACGACAGCAGACTTCACAACTTCACGAGAACAAATGAAGTTAGCTTCGTCTGGTCAGCAACATAATTATTTTAAAGACAGCAGCAGCACTATGTGTATTTAAACAATGAAAAATTCAGAGGTGCCTTATATATATTTTACACGAATAAAATTAAAATTACTGATTGAAAACGTAAAACTGTAAAAACCCATCAATTTATCTGTTTATTTTATTTATTCTATTAAATATTTCAAACTAATTTTAGTTCTTATTGCTGGCAATTTATATTTATAGTGGCAGCACTGCATTTACTTTTTGCTGCCTACGAAAATAGAAATTAGTCTAAGTTGGCAACAGCAGCAAATGCTGTTGTGAAGTCGTGCTGCTGTGATGTCGTTAAAATAATCGTGTGCATTTCAACACATGCATTTTATTTTTGACAGATTGCTGCTTGCTGTCTGCTGTCGTCTATGTGTTTAAAGCTTTAGCTAGTGATAAAAAACATGTGAATTAGTTTTCTTCTTTAGAAAACTGGGTCATGTTATGCAAGTGATAACTCTCTAATAACAATCAATTGATGTAAAAATTCCACTTTTCACCTATTTACTTCTTAAAACTCCATCAGCACTTTTCATCTCATTGAACAGCTACACAAAATTGAACACTTTCATTTGGAAATTATATTATACAAATTAAACAGATATATTCAAACAATTGAACGATAAAACAATTGTAACATGTAGCTGATAATTGTTGTGTTGAGAATAAAAAGCATAAAATATTAAAAGTGGTAAATTTGTTGTCGAATGCACAAAATACGGTTCAAAAATCATAGAGTCAGAGCAACATGAAGCCTAATTACCGCCATTGACTTCAATACCATCATTTGAAATATTGCACAAGTTTAAACTGTCGCCAAGCAAACATTCTCAAGGGGCAAATTATTCAAATTGTTGGGAAATTTAAGAAACATGAAGTTGGATTTTGTGGGTATTTATCATGCATAACAGGTAATATAGAATACGTCGCTTAAACTGTATGTAAAGTGCCAAGCAAATAAAGTTATTTCCCATCTTTAAGCTCTGATGAGCAAAAGTGAGCGATAAGCAGGAAAGGAAAATTGTTAGCTCTAGAGTAAATTTTCATTAAAAAAATGCAAGTGAATTAATTATTCATATGGAACCTTAAATTTTTATTAAATTACAGCCAGGTCCTTTGACAGGAATTGAAACTGCTACTCGTACTTGGTGGCTGAGGGTGGAGCACAGTACCAAATCAGCCATTCAGGCACCTTGTCACAAAAATTTCATGCAGTAGAAGCATTAATGAATTAATAATTGTTAATAAACACAGTTTTGTTCAAGCATTTTTCTTTTCCTGTAAAGCTGCCTTTATGTTACCGTCGATACAGAATGCTTTCATCTTAAGATTTGCTTTGAAGTCCTCCTTATTTCTTATAAAAACTAATTATATTAGTTTTGTTTATTTGTTGTAAAATATAAAAATAAAAAAGACGCCTACTTATAGTGGCTTAAAAAATGGAGAGAGAAAATCGTCAAAGCTTCTCGTTTGTCCTCACAAATATCCTTAGTCTTTAAAGGTGGCGTGGAGCCTTTGTCCTTATTCATTGATATACTACATCAAATCAAGTGCAAAGCAATATTATGCCTCCCAAATAAAATTTATGTCTTACTATCTTTTGGTCAACTTCCAAGCGAAACTTAAGCGTGTCATCTACCCCAACACATAAAAAAGGTTTCCGGGGTTAAGCCATACATGGAGAATTTCATTTCCTTTATTTTATAGCCGTCTGCGAAAGAGACCATTCGAAATTTAATGCCTGCCAACCATTAATGTTTACAGGCAATTTTTGTGTTTGAAAAGATTTTATATCGTTTTTGTTTTTCGGGGGAAAACATGACTAAAAAAAGACATCATGAAATGCATTGTCTCTTGGCTACAATAAGTTTGTGCCGTTGTTTTACACACTTCCTAACACACTTAAAGGCCATAAATATGTGTGACTGTAGAATTGTTGCAGATTTGTTCAAGCCGATATAGCGTTCAATGATGACGGCAAACAGCTATTTATCTTGTTTAAATTTTGCGATTGCACTTATTTGGAAGACAACAACGAAGCGGAGTAGGTCAGTGATTAATTCAAGACTCGAATGATGGCATTTCTGTAAATATTTTTAACTGCACCTAAAAATCTAAAAATTAACAAAAAAAATTATCCAGAATGTTCGTGAAAAATAGTAAAACTATTTAAAAAGCTGATATAAAAATATTGAATTAGGGTGACCATATTTCCATCCCAATTTCTTATTATTATTAGAATTTCTTTTTGGGTACAAGTCAAGCCGTAACCGTAATTCCATTATAGTTTCATAAATATTTTCAGAATAATAATGTTTTAGTAATATTTCATTTATACAACTAAAGAATTTATCACCCTCCCAGCATTGCCAGGGGAATGACTACCATATAGTTATTTTAAGTTACAATTTGTTATCATAGGCAGCTGTCATGACCATTTATACAGTTTCGCTGGCTCAGAACAATATTCATGATTTATTAAGATCTTGTATAATGCAGATCATTACAAATTCAGATCACGATTTATTTATTCAGATCATGATAAATTGGGATAATTTAATTGATAATTTAAATATGATCAATTCAAATAACGATCAATTCAGATCATGGCCAACATCCAGATCATAAAATCTCTCAAAATTCCGATTATGTTCAGTTTAGATTATCTCAAAAGCATATTATGATCAATTAAGATCATGCTCAATTTATATCGTGGTCAGTTGAGAGCAATTCAAATCTTGATTTATTCAAATTATGATCAATTAAAATCGTGATCAATTCAAATCATGATCAATTCAAGTTGTTGTCAATTTTGATCGTGATCAATGCCGATCATGATCAGTTGAAATCATGATCAATACAGATCACGGAAAAAATTCACATCATGATAAAAATTCATAGCGTGATAAATACAGATCATGATAAAATCAGGTTATAATCAACGTATTATAAACTTTAATCATTATCACTTTACGCCAGGATAAATTTGGTTCATTACCAATGCAGATCATCACGATCAATTCATATCATGATCAATTGAGATTATGTTCAATTCAGATCATGATCAATTCAAATACTGATCAATTCAGATCATGATCAATTCAGATTATGATCAATTCAGATCTTGATCAATTCAGATCTTGATCAATTCCGATCATGGTCAATCAGATCATGTTCAGTTCAAGTCATGGTCTTTTTAGATAATGGTCGAAATGCAGATCATGATCAAAATTGAGATCATAATCAATTTAAATCAAGATCAGTTCAGATCATGATTAATTTACATGATGATTCAATCGAATCATGATCACTTCAGATTGTGCTGAATCATGGTCATCATTATTAGTTCAAATCATGGTCAATTCAGAGCATGATAAAACTGAGATCAAGATCAATTCAGATCATGATCAATCAGATCATGTTCTGTTCAAATCATGTTCACTTCAGATAATGGTCAAAATCTAGATCATGATCAAAATTCAGATCATAATCAAATTAAATCAAGATGAGTTCAGATAATGATTATGATTTACATCATGATCCATTCCAACAATGATCACTTCAGGTTGTGATGAATTATGGTTGATACAATTCAACATCAATTCAGATGATGTCCAATTCAGATCATGATCGGGTTAGTTCTATGTGAATTCACATTGTAATCAATGCAGATCGTGATTAATTCAGATTATTATCAATTCAGATCATAATCAGTTCAGATCGTAATCAATAAAATGATTACTAATTTACGAATGCAACTTCATTTTTATCTACAAGGCCTTTTTAGCCCATAAATTTTTTTGTTTTACTGTAATCGTGTTACTGCAGTTTATTTAACCAAACAAGACAAAAAATAATCGCCTCCCCCTAGTGCATGTTAAAAATTGTTGAAGTGCAACAAATAAATATCTTTAATGGTATTCAGCTTAAAATGAAACAATAGAGAATGATTGAAACAAACGGCAATAATTAAGCGGGCTGCGTACAGACATCTCCTAAAGTTATGTTTATAGACTGATGAATTGATGTTGCCGAAAGCGCAAACAAGCAGACAAATAGACACAAAATTACTAACGCAAAAATGCAGCTGCATGAAAATAGAATCCTTGCCACCGACACCAACATACTGCATACTCAAACACCAATCAAATACAAACTTTTGAGAGGCTCACAAACTAAAGTTTAAACTGAAGCATGTTGTTGTTAGAAAAAACTGATGTGATTTATAACAAAATTATTTTCCTGGCTTAATTTAAAGTTTTCTTCTTGATATTTCGTGATAAAAATTTTATTTAATTTAAGTTTTTTTTTTAACTTTCGGGCCATCTTAATTTATGGCGAGATTGTGTACAAAGACATGTTTTTTATTTGTTTTACAAATACTACAACACAGACTTAATACAATAAAGACTATAGTTACAAAAAAACAAAAAAAAAAAAAATAGAGAGAAAAACAAATGATGTTTTCATTATTTTGTTCTCCTCTTTCAACTGTATTCGATAGTGTTGCTGTTCACGTCCTTGGTAGCGTTCCAACAATGGCACAATCATCTTTTGTAATAGTGGTTGTAATTAATCTTGGCTATAAATGTTTTAAAATTTATGAAGCTCTAAATCAAGTTATAGACTGAAAATATTTTCAAGCAATAGCAACGCGCAAAACAATGAACAGTAGTAAGAAAAGTCAAAAATTTAAATTGAGTAAAATATGTAAAAAAAACTTCATTATTAGGATGGAAGATTAAAGAACATGTGCACAAGGGATAGTATTCAGGAAACGATCTTCACATATGCTCTGCATATGTTGGAGCTTGGAAGATAGATTATGAGGAGGAGGAAGTAGAGTTTCTAAACTTTTTGTTTGAATATTTCTACATTGTGACAGGAAAAATATGTCGATATGTTCCTGTAAATTTATTGATGCTTGCTGGTGGTTACTATGTATGCTAAGGAATGCTGTATCATCTGCAAATGTTGAAGTGTGAACGTTGGTGCTTGTTGGCATGTCAGATGCGTAGATCAAATATAAGATAGGCCCTAATATGCTGCCTTGGGGAACTCCTGCTTCAATAGACTGAGCGGGGCTTATGAAATCGCCTTCTTTTACTATAAATTGGCGACAATATAAATAGCTTTCCAAAAGGTTATGTATGTTTGCAGGTAAGTTAAACTTTATTTTATGCATTAAGCCATCGTGCCACACTTTATCAAAATCCTGTGAGACGTCCATGAATAAGGCAGAGCAATATTTTTTATCTTCAAATGCCTTTCTTATGACGTTAACTAACCTGTGTGTTTGCTCAATGGTGCCATGTTTCGCTCTAAAACCAAATTGGTGATCAGGAATACATTCAACCTTATGAAGCATTGGATCCAACTTCGCCTTTAGCAATTTTTCGAAAAGTTTTGATATTGTTGACAGTAGACTTATTGGACGGTATGATTCTACTTTCGTGTGATCCTTCCCTGGCTTAGGAACCATTGTTATCATGGACACCTTCCACTCTGCAGGGTAATACTCAAGTCGTAAAATAGCATTAAAAATAAAAAGAAAAATTCTTTTAGCTACACGAGGCAGCTCTACGAGCATTTTGTTGCTGATTTTATCCATACCTGGAGCTTTTTTAAGGGTTAGATTTCCAATAGCATTTTCAATTTCTTGGAAATTGAATCTTAAAGGCACAGGAGGTCTACTAACAATAGGTGGCAACTCATTTGCATTGTCAGACCTATTTGTGGTAAAAACGTTTTTCAAATGGTTAACAAATAAATTACCCTTTTCCGAGTCATCTCTAGCCCAGTCACCAGTCGGTTCTCGCAAGGGCGGCTTACCTCTAACTGGCCTTTTTAAACCCTTAGTCGCCCGCCATAAAGAATAGTCGGACTGAGGAGTACCATCCAGACTTTCTAAATACTCACTCACGTAGCCTTGTTTTTAGCTGCGGAGACCTGCGAAGCTGCCATTCTCGTCGAACTCTTCTTTTTTCTAACACAAGTTGCTCGATTTCTGAAGAATATGTTCTATTTTGAAGGTTTCTGCGTGTTAAATAAACTCTAGAAGCAAGTTCAGCGGCTTGTTTAAGGTTTTCGCTAAAGTTGCTTAGTGACGCATTAATATCTTCAGGTGTTCTTAAAACAATATTCTCAGTGCAATGGGTGCTCAAAAATTTTTTATATTTTAGCCAATTCACTCGGGTGACAGTCCTATGCAAATTGTTTATCGGAGACCAAGTCTCCTGGGGAAAACGCACTGAAATAATAGTAGGTGAATGATCCGATGACAAGTCTAACGAAGGCTCAGCTTGCATCCATTCCACAGGGAACCCCTTTACCACTCCAAAATCAATCACATCAGGAATCTTTCGCCGGTCAGTCGGCCAGTAAGTGGGATGCCCGCTTGATATTACGTCTAAGCCCATTTTAGAAATTGTATCAAAAAGCACTCGACCCTTCGGGGTGATTAAACGTGAGCCCCAAAAAGTGTGTTTTGCGTTGTAATCTCCAGCTGCTATAAAACGAGGTCCTAATGAGGTGAAAAAACTTGAATATTGTGACTCCGTCACTGAAAATCGAGGCGGCGAATAAATCGATGAGATAACCAATTTGTAATGAAAATTTTCCACACAGATATTAGTTGCTTGAAGATAGTCCTCGCATGTGTCGTTCAACAAAAAATGCTTTATCCTAGATTTTATCAAGATTGCAGAACCTCCACAAGCTCTTCCACGGGGGTCTTTAGTATCGTATAATACGTAGCCGTTAATTTTAAAGAAGCTTGTTGACATCAAGTGAGTTTCTGCAATCATCATTATATCAATCTGCTTATCCATCAGGAAGTATTCGAGTTCATTTTTGTGTTGGCGGATGCCGTTCGCGTTCCAGAAACATATTTTTAACCAAATCATTTTTTCGAAATAACCTGCAAATTGGTGGATTGCATTTTCACCATTTCCTGCATCATCGTCATCATAGACGACGTAAAAGTGTTTATAGTTTGAATTGGGTCTGTATTGTTGCCTCAAGGTTACTGAAATTTTGATCGGGCGGTTGAGATATAGATTGTTGATTCGGGTTTGCGAATGTAGACTTAACTACATTAGCATAAGAAATTTGTTTTTGATTTTGAACGGTTTTGTCGGTGGTTGACTGTCCTGTCGGAGGAAAAGAAATATTAGAAAAAATTTGAGTCTGCTGTGGTGGCTTAAAAGCAATTATTGGTTTGTTGTTCATTGAGCGCTTGAGGTGGGTGTAGACGGAGCAACCTCTATAATTAGCTGTGTGGTTTTCACCGCAATTACTGCATTTTTTTATTTTTGGGTCGAATTTCGGCTTATTGCATTGTGCTGTACCATGGAGTTCTCCACACACAACACAAACTGTTGAATATGGATTGAGTATGAACGACAAATTCTGCTATCATCTGCAAAATATTGAAAGTGTTTGAAAGTTTGACATTAAAGGTTATTAAAAAAAAAGAAGAAATGAAGTGGAAGAAACAATGCAGAAATTGATGGATCAACTCCACGGGGTGTATTATTCATAATTCACCAGCGTCCTCATGTGGCTTTCAAGGCTCACACAGGTCGCAACTTTTGTCATCAGTTTGTAGTCATTTGGACAAAACCCTTGCTGAAGAGTTTGGACCTTTTAATTCCTCCTGTATGCACTTTACCAGACAGTCAATGAAAGATAAGGCTTCTAAGGCTAATGAGCTGCTAGGTCGTAATCCATTAAGAGCATCACGCCCTAACCGACTTACCTTTACTTCTGGGACCTTATATTACAGGAATCTGTTGCAAGACAACAATACTTCAGGGGTTGTTAGCCCACAGAAACCGGCATTGCAGCATAGTTACCAAGGAAACTAGTCCTCCTTCACGCGATTTGAGTTTAATCCACAGCCAGAGTGTTATAACCAAGGTATATACCGCAATTATGAGCAGCGTTGAGATGATGTGCAAGGAGAACCTCCAGTGGGCTTCGCTAATTCCGGTTCTGCCAATTAATTTTGGCTTTGGAAAGCCAACACAACATATGTCATGTTCAGGGGTTTTTAATTCAGGGAAACAGGCATTGCAGCATAGTTACCAGGAAAACTAGTCTCCCTTCTCGTGATTTAGGTTTAAACCACAGCCAAAACGTTTTAGCCAAGGCATGCGTTGCAACTATGATCAGCACCAAGATGGTTTGCAACCAGAACCTTCGGCGGGCTTTGCTAATTCCCGTTCGGCCAATTAATCTTTGGTGGGGGCTTCGGAAGTCCAACACAACTTATGACTCCTTTATTGCGACATAGTCATAACTAAAAAAGCTGGTTTCGAGAAAAATGTATATGAAATTTTAGTTTCCATACAAGTCTTAAACATTTTTTTTAGAAAATATACCCTAAAGGAAACAGTTTAAAATTAATTTGAATGAATTTTTGGCATAATATAACAGCGTTGTTAACTCGAAAAACTTATTTTTTGAGATATGACTATATTGCAATAAAGGAGCGATATGTCATGTGGCCTCCTGTAATTTCACTTGCTACAACAAACGAGAAACTCCTACCCTTCTTTCTCCCTATCCTCGGGGGGAGCGGGAGAAAGAAAAAAACCTTGCAGTAGCACTGAATTTATCTTAAACTCTTTGGATGAGTGTCTTTATGTTGCAACACGTATAGCTGTGCCTCTGGGGAAGCTTTATTTAAATCGATAGAAATCATTACCTACAGCGAAAGCAATGAATTTTGATAGTAATGAACAGTGTCGCACCTTCATCAAATGCCTTGACGATATCCGCATTTTTTTCTTAGTCAAAATGCTAAATGCCCTTTTTCAGATAGAAATGCTAGAACGTCACCTGTAGAGCAACTTCTGCCACCCCCGGGGAACAGGTTTTGCCTTGGAGCATTCCTAACCAGGGCACTCTGTTTTTCGGATAAAAAGGGAAAGTCGTTTATTGTAGCAAATAAAACTCTAAAAAGCCGCATGACTTATGTTGTGTTGCCATCCGAAACCCCTACCAAGGGTTTAAATTGGCAGAACGATGATCAGCATGGTCCCCGAGTGGTTTTGCTTGCAGTTCAACCAGGGCTGATCATGGTTGAGGTGCCTACCTTGGGTGAAACGTTCTGGCCGTGGTTGAAACCTAAAACGCAGGAAGGGGGTGTTAATATCCTTGATAATTGTTGGACGTGGCTTTTTTCGGGAACTGACAACCTCCCGAGGATCTGTTGCCTGTACAGATACCTGTACTATAAGGAACCAGTGGTGATGGTTGACGGGTGAGTTGGTTTAAGGGCTGATGCTGCTATTGGGCTTCAACCTACTACCTCATTAAGCCTTGTTTTTCATTGATTGCTGGGAAATTGCATACAGGAGGGATTAGAAGGCCCAAAATCCTCAACAAGAAGTTGGCTACAAGCATATGGCAAGAATTGATACCTGTGTGAGCGTAGCAAGCTACACGGGGGCGCAGGTGAATCGTGAATCCTGGAACTGGTCCATCATCAGATAAGACCGTAAAGGCAGGTGCTGATGTAAGTCTCTTTCACAACTCTTAACTCCTTACAAAATGGTAATTAACCATGCTTTGCATTACTTTGGAAAGTGTCAGGGTTATTTTCTTCAACTTGGTTAGACTGTTGTCTCTTTGCAGTTGTTTTGATTATGACTAGAGTACTGCTACTTAGACTCTAATGATGCGAACCATCTACCATCACTGTACTGAATCAAAGTAATTTTTGGAACACACGATTCCACTGCATATTGAGTACGATTGCTGTTAATTGAATCTGATTCCTTTCTGTACGAAAAGATACACTCGACCTGTCCTGAGAGAAACTGTCACCATTTCTATACTGAATCAGAGGGAATTCCTGCAATATAAGATTCCGTACGACTCTTAAGCAAACCAGAGATGTGTCAATATGAAGTTGCAATGCTATAAAAAGGAAAATACGAAAGAAAATGGCAGACTGTGATCATCGTGAGCCAAATTCTATTTTATAAATCGCCCAGTGTTTTTATATATTGCATATAGAATAAATAGAAATGTTGTCAGCTTCAAACAAGAAAAATCAATCCTGTCTTGTTATTTACTTAAAGTTTGTGGATCAGTAAGTAGCTCCTGGATATCGCTTTGCTACCTCAGCCCATGACAAAACGATATTACAACTCCCTTTCAGTTTAAATATTTAAGACTGCACCGTTAATTAATATTTGTTAAAAACAAAACGTTTTTATTCCACTGTTTTATATGCTCTGTTATTTTGCTGCTTTTAGTAAATATTGTCTCCATCTGCAAAACTTCAAACATTTGCATTAGAAGACATAAAATAAAACAACAAAACATTAAAACTTAATGTTCTTATAATCTTTGAAACAATTTTAAACACTCAGCCACCATGAAAACCCAACCTGCAGTTCTTAAACTGCGCACAGTCCTGATGATCATTAAGCTTAAATAACGCGTATCACACTGCTGCTACTCGCACAATAGAAGTGATTAATTATAGAGTAAATTAAAGTTTTTTTTTTTTTTTTTTTTTTTTTTTTTTTTGGTGTCGTTTTCTGTGATAAATTAAAAACGCGACACAACTTTAAGTGAATTAAAAGCAAACACTTAAAGGAATTTAAGCCAGAGCACTAATGATTCAAATTATAAAATAAAGCAAAAAAGAATACTAAAAAAAACTTGAAAAAGCTAAATTTTTTAAGGCAATAAAGAAAGAATTTTACTAAAATTTAAAAAGTACTAATATATAAACTTTTATTATACTATTATTAAGTTTTGCTATTGGCAGCTGATTTTTCCATACTTTTTAGAAAAAAATTTACTGTTTTACACTTTTCTTTCGGAAAATTTCTCATTGAAAACTAGAAACCTATAATAATATTATATGATCTTTAAGATATTGAAGCTAAGAATAAACTAAACTTAATATCTCGGCTTGTTTGCTAAACCCTTTTTTGTCTATTTTATCTTTCAGAATTCCCCACTAGCACATCGTTTTAAATAAGGAATAAAATTGTTGTATAAAATGCATTTGCCAGCTGATAAAAAGAAATTAAGCTTTTGTAGCTAAAAGCAGTGTTAAGAGATATAACTACTTATTTTAATGAGCATGTGTGGCAACTAAAAAGAAACATAAAAATTTCAACCAAAATGGGTGCGAAACATCACAAATATCAACAACATTACTGTCATCATTATCACCACCAACAGCATCATCAACACCTGCATCGTAATCAGCATCATTATCAACAGTATTTAAGACTGCCAATGCCAAGCCAACAAAACTTGTGGTATATAGTGCATTTAATATTGTTCTTTATAGGTAAGTGCATTTAATAGTTTATATGTTAAGAGATATCTGCCGAAAAATGTTTCTTAGTGCTTTAATATTCATTAGAGTGAAGTGTTTTTATTATGACTTAGTAGGTTTAGTAGAATCTCGAAAGCAAATCGAAAACCGTTTTAAGGGAAAGAGTTTTACCAAAATAACATTAACATATTGTAAAGTCTATCCCAAAATTAACCCAAGATTTAAATTTTTCGCTTTTTATGCAGAAATGTATTGACAGCTTTGAAAAATATTTCGTCTACGATTCGCAATAACAGAACATTATAAAATAAAGCATAATTCGTGGAATGAATTATTGAGCATCAAAAACATAATTTATTTTAGATTAAGAGAATCCTTCACGATTACAGACGTTATCGTTTTCAAACATTCGTAGCCCAAAAGTATGAGGTGCACAACTTTGTTTCTGTTATTTTGCAATAGATGGTATAGATAGAATGGTAAGTGGTTGTCAAAATAATGAAATTGTATATGTCATACAATAAATATTAAGTATTTTGAAACATTACGCTATCGAAGTATTAGTCGAAGTGTGTCTGCAACATATAGGTATTTTCGATGAAATATTTCAGTTTACGAGGCCTTGCTAACGAATAGAAAATTGATTTTGAAGACAAGTGTGCAACCAAGACTTATTTTATATTCCCTTGATAGGACGACGACGTCCAATGTTTTTGGTTTTATAAAAAATATGTGCTCCTATATATTAAATTTTATAGTCGATTTTATGGTGATAAGGTAGGTTTGGTAGGCAGGCCGCTGGATACCCCGGCATAATCTAGTGAGTTGTCCAGCTCACGTGGATCCTGGAGTCGTTCCCTTTGTGATTGTCTGAAAATTGGGATAGTGGACTGAAGAAAAGAAGTTATAGGAATATAGTGTGAGTGGAATGTATGGGCAGGGATGGAAAGCAAAGGCGGGAACCTCTTAGTGTAGCGTCACGTGCTGCTATAATAGCCATGCGCTGCTTCTTATGAAAGACGCTAGTGCGGTCAGTTTGACCGAGGCCAGACAAGATAGGCTGTTGAAGCTCCACTCGCCTAAGTATATCAGACGATGAAGTTCCAATGCCGGGCATGTGCCGAGGAGATGGAGGATCGTCTACTCCTCGTATTGGCAATTTCTACAGAAGTCGTTATGGGGTAGGCCTAGTCTACTGGCATGGTTCCCAAACAGGCAATGTCCAGTGATGACTGCTACAGTCACTCTTAGGAGAGATCTGGGCAGTTTTAATAGCTCCCACGTTCTCTTAGAGTTAATATGTGGCCACAGGTTCCTTGATATAAGGCATGTGAGCTCTGTAAGCCACTTTCCTTGGGCACGTTCCAGCGTGTGGAGTTTTATTCTTTTCTAACACGCTGATAATGGTTGTCCGCAAAAGGGGTCTATATCCCTATCCTCTAGGGCTCTCCCTTTTTTGGCTTATCGTCAGCGATGTTGTTGCTATTGTTGGACCCATGTCCACGTAACCATTTTAGGGCTAGGTTAGAATGTCTCGCCGATGCTCCTTGAGAGGAATGGTTTTGGGATACAGTAGTCAATTAGATCGGGGCCTAGGCCCCTTCCAATCTGCAGTATAATGGCATGTCCTCCCGGTCTGTGGTTCCATGCTCCTGTCGCGTTCAACCTGATCGCGGCTTTTAGTGCTATCTGCCTGGCTTAGAAGTCATAGAGCATAAGTCATAAGTGCAAAAAGTGCTTTGGTTGGTGTTGTCCTCATGGCCTCTGTGGTCGGTATTGCCATGGTTCGACTGACTTTTTCAATTTGCTGTCTGTTGGTTGCGTAGGCCAGCGATTTCCACCAAACTGATACTCCATTTTATGGTGTAGAACTACCCAGTTTGAAAGTTTTTTTATTCTGCAGCTCTAATCTATCAACAGCATTGCCAGAAAATGCTGTGCTTTATTAAAAGAAATGATTTATTTAAACAAGCGATATATGCTTTAGTATATTAATATACACAGCCGCTCTTTACTTTATCACTTATTTGTAGCAGCTATCGACCCTGTCTGTATAACAAAAGATTCGTATTTATAAGATTTGAAAATATGTTTTGGAAAAAGGTAATTTTAAAGGAAATGTGCAAATTAAAATTTCAGTCACCATTTGAATTTTGACAACTACATTCATTTTTTCTTCCGTACATAAATATATTAATGTTTTTTGACGATCACAAAAAGAGACGATCATATCAGCCACTAAATAAAAGCAGCAAAACTTTTTAATTTTCATGAACCATTGCTGAAAACATATATGTACGTGTAGTCTAAAACTTATAACTGCAAGCTCAAAACTAATTAATTTACGAGTTTATTTCATCCTTTTCAAGGTGCTTTAGAAACCCTTACAGATAATAAAACTAAGATTTAATAAAATAATAACACTTGTGCTCCAGTACTTTTTACTTATGCTACATTTTCGACACCTTCATTCATATGATGGGGCTCGCATTCTTTAAAAATTTTGCTCAAATACTGTACAAATTTTACTTTTCTTTTGTTCTTTTTACCAGTTTTCCTTATTTTAAACATTAAATTTTAGGCTTAAATTAAACTATTGTAATTATTTTATTTTCAAATCTGTAAATTATTACTTTTTTACAAGATATTTAACGCTTATCTTACTTAAGTCTAATCCTCTTATCTCAAGTTTTAATTTTTAAATACCCTTAAACAAAAACAAACAGAAAGAGAATTTAAAACTTAAGCTCTTAAATAATCAATCAAACACAAAACACAAACAAAAATCTAAACAACTCATGCCTTCAGAGAAAATAACGGATATTTTTCAAGTTCATTTAGCAGCACAATCCGTAAATATTAGAATAAATAAAATAAAAACTACAGTAAATTTGAAAAAACCCCTTTTGCAGAAAAAGTGCGGAAGAAAAATCAATACATTTCAAGTTTAAGTGTGAAAAATTAAATGTTTGCAAATGGTTGCTTCAACTGTAACAGAGACGAATTCAGTAAAACACTCTTAATCTCCTACACAATACAAAAAAAAACTGCTCACAGTGTAATCATGCCCTTTAATGCAACTCTAAAGAGACATGCAAATAGACAGACATTAACCTTTAGTGGATTCTTTGTATGACATAAAAAGGTGGATAGACAAGAGTTATGTGGGCTGGGAAAAAGTGGGAATGTCCAAAAATAAGAAAATGAGAAGGGTTCTATTAAAAAAAAAAAAATCAATGCTCTTGATAATTATCGGGGAAATCAAAAGTATGGGGTTAAAATAGTAACAAGCAAAAGTAAGAAGCATGTTTGTACCTAGTGGAAAAAGCTGATTTTCCAACATATTTAGCGAAGATGTAACAAAAAGCACACAAAAAAATATGACAAGTTTTTTGATGTATGGAAGTAAAGAGTATGCCAGACTTTAATTTTTCTATAAATATAAAATTAAACCACAAATAATGTTTATGCTTAAATCTATTTTCCCAAGCTCAGTTTGAAAAATGTGTCTTCTTGTTTGCTTACACATTTAAGTGTCTTCATTAGTCAATAAAGCGTTTCAATATCATTCATTCATCTCCTTCTGACACCGAAATAATGTGTCTGAATTCATTTGCTCGTTGTATGAGATTTCACCCTCTTAACCTTAATTTTTGGTAATATTTATCTCTTTTTGTGTTATAGATATTCTGTTGTTTGTTTTTGTCTCTTCCATTTTATCTCTATTTCAACATGATTGTGTGTAGCAAAATAAAATCTTTAAACAAATTGCTATATTAACACATTATATTGTGAAAAAGAATTTATTTGATGGAAGATTCAATCAACCAAGAGGAAAGATAGAAATAGATAATAATGTTGAATTTAATATTGAAATGGGCTAGAAAATAATATGCAGAAAATAAAGTACGATGAGTCTTGTGAAATTTTGAAGATGAAAGTCTCAACAATTTAAGATTTTGGGTTTTATTCTTAGTGGTTTGTAGTCAAAGAAAAATATATATAACTTGGTGTTTGCTAGCTGTCTACATGTCGCCATTTCAATCAGCAGACTTTTGAAAAATACTTTTGAACAATATTTAGAAAAAACATTTAACTGTTTTAAATTAAATTAAAACAGTGAGAATTTAAAAAGCAAAATGTTCTAATAATAGCTTTCAAATAAAAACAAAAAGATTATTCTCTTCATACGTTTTTACTTTTCTTCTAATTTAGGGAAGACGAAAAAGCTTATCGGTAACAATAGGTTAACCAACTTGATTAACACTACTACAGTGGTTATAATCAGAGTTGTCAACTTTGAAATTTCAAAACGCACCAAAATTTGTATTATAAAAAATATAATATTTTTATATTAAAGACACAATAATGAGCCTTTTTTAAGCGACTACTAGAAGAACAAACTGGGTCTGGTAGCACCGGCTGACATGTTTGTAAAACTTGGCCTCTAGTGAGATTCTGTTAATTTTATTAAAATAGTCGTACCTTTACAATAATTATAACGACACTTTATCAAATTTGTTATTCAACAATATTATTTAATTATATTTGTTGTCGACAGAAATCAGCTGTTACTTTTGCTGCCTATTAACAGGTACACAAAAGTACAGCTGCTTACTGCAGCTAAAATTATATTGTAGGAACATGCAAGGGATGAAATATGTCGAAAAAATTTACGATTATACGATCATTAAAAGTTACAAAATAGCACTACAAGCCATGAAACACGATTAGTAGCCATTCCATCAAACGCAGTGTAAATTCTATTTTTTCGTAAGTGAACAGTGAAAATCAATTGTGTACAGTGGGTGTCTTTAAACGAATTTATTGAAATATAAACATAAACATTTGTCAGAATTGTAACAACTAAAAGATGAAGTTGTCTGTAATCAAAATTTAAAGCAAACGCTTTTAAAATCAATCAAGATCTTTAGCTGAAAAATTTAGAAGAAAACAATATAAACAAGATCAAATAAAACGAATATTTAATTTAATAATTTGGTTATTTATCAATTACCAAAACACTAACGTGTTTTGCGCCATAGTCAGGGCTGGGCAGTATATGAAATACTTGTATTTGAAATACGTATTTAAAATACAAGTACGTATTTTGTATCTGTATTTCAAATACACGACCTGAAAGTATTTAGTATTTTGTATTTCAAATACATGTAGCTCAAAATTAATTTTAATAGGCTTTCAATATTTTGCCAGTTACATCCTTTTAAGTTTTATGTGTTTGTTTAATTTTGCATAAATACTTTAAAAAATGTGGGTGATGAAGATTCAATAATATTAATATAGGAGGGATTCCTATGATTTACTCACCGTAGGAAAATACGATCTATTTATAATAAATAAAGCGTTAATTATATAAATTCACTTACATAATTTATTTGAGTAAAATTATGAATTAAAATTTTATTTGGGTTGGATATATGGATATAAAATACTTGAAGAACCGCAGGAAAAAAGTGTCCAGAGACCAATCGAGCTAAGTGTCAAAAAAAAAGGAAACACTGAACCGACCATATTTTAGTACGGCGAATATAAAGAAAAATGTGGCAAACTACAGATTCGAACATAATTCAGGGGTGAAAATAGTAGCACCTTTCTGAATGATTAACCGCAAACGTTAATTTTGTTAAAAGAACTTTGAACAGTGTTAATATACAACTTAGTTTAAGTGCATATGTAAAATAAAATATGCATCTAAAACCAAAGAGGTAAATTCATATGAGGTCGAAAATAAAGTATTTCTATTTTTTAGTTGTATTTTGTATTTGAAATACGCAGCTGTGTAGCTGGAAAGTATTTTGGATCTTGTATTTGAAATACGTAAGGTGAGTATTTTCCCAGCCCTGGCCATTAGTATAGTATACATATATAGTAATATTTGACTTGGCTTGCTCGTTTAATAGCAGAACACACTCTAAAAGCAGTAAATTTTATAAAACAAAATATTTATTTTTGTTTCGAGAATGTGTATATTATTCAGCAACAAGATTGTGTTAATTTTTGCAAATAATTTGGTACGATTTATATTTTATATATACGTTTGTGATTCCGTTTGTAATTTCTACAATTTTTATTTGCGACCGTATAAAGTATATATATTCTGAATCAGAATATATATATATATCGAAAAGTCGATAAAGCGAGAAAACTTGAAACGTTTTTCGTTCACCATTCTATTACCCCATCGAGTCATGGGATTGCTATTGAAATTCAGTAATATCGGTTGACATATAGCTGTGATATGTTCAAAATTCCGAAAAAGGCCATTATTTTTTGCAATTTTGTATGAAAATTTTTTGAAAAAAATAGTTTGCTTTGCTTCAAACTTCACACACTTATTATAGTAATAAAAGGAGGTTACTAAAATACAGAAAAAGAGAAATTCCGATATCGGTCCATATACTCGTATACCCAAGATATAGCCTAAACCGATTTTTCCATAAATGTTTTTTTTTTTTTTTTGCTTAAAAGAAGTTCTGATAATATAAGGATGTTACCAAATAGAGAAAATGAAAATTTCCGATATCGGTCCATATATACCCGGGATATAGTCTAAACCGATTTTTTAGTGAAATATTTCTTTTGCTTGAAATCACTTTTGATTATAAAACGAGGTAATTACTCGTAAAATACAGAAAATGGAAAATTCCGTTATCGGTTCATATTTAACCGAGATATAGCCTAAACCAATTTTTGCATGATAATTTCCATGAAAGATTTCCTTTTTGGAATGGTGATTACAAGGCAAATATATTTTTTCGCCGATGTCGGTTCATATATATCAGAGCATATTTAGTTCAAATTTTTAATATATACTGTATATACTATGTATATATGTAGGTGACTATCGTGAAGGGTATTTCAGATTCGGCACAGCCGAATGTACTACGCTCCTGTTATATATTAATATTAGTATATATTATAAGCAATTAAATTTGTTTTTTTAGAAGTACTTAAGAGCAGAGAACAAAAATTCAAACATTTGAGATTTATTCGCTATATTAGCTTCCAACATTGGTACTAATCAAAAAATTATAAACAGCTTGTTTTTTATGTTTCCCAGCTGTAGCTCATATGAAGTGTCGACAATAGACAGAAAAAAATAGTAGAAATTTTAGGTACCTTTTAAACAATTTTCGTACCTTTTGTATATGTACTGATTACTATGAACTCTTATCACTGCTATGAACAGCTGTATTGGTTTTATTTTATTTTTGTAAATTATTTGATATAAAGATATGGGTGATGAAAAATTATTTATTTTCTTTAACATACAATAATATAAAAATGAAAAAAAGAACACTTTTTCTGTAAATCATTAATAAGTGAACACTTTTTCTTCACAAGCACTTTTGTTTTTTTGTTTGTATCAAAAACACATGATACGGTTTTACGTGTTCTATAAGTGCTACTACATTTACATTTACGTTACAGTTACAATTTCTACAGTCGGCTAAATGGGCCTTAAGACTGAAACTTTTTGATTACGATTTTTAAATGGTATAAAAATAGTCCAATAACGCGGATGCTGATCTACTGCCAGAAAAGTATGAAAAATTAAAAGACACGTTAATATTAGCAGAAGAATCTAGTGCAATTCAGTGCACATATCGCCACTTTATTGGAATAGCCAAAAAAAAAAAACCTTGTTTCGAGAAAAAAACCTTTCAAATTTCTAGTTTCCATACAAGTCTTAAAAAGCATTTTTAGAAAATATCTGCTAAAAGAAATAGTTCAAAAGTAATTTTTGGAACAACATAAAAGGTAGCACTGTTAACAATTCTGCATTGTTAACTCGTAAAGATCATTTTTTGAGATATGACTATGTTGCAATAAAGGAGCGATATAGGACTTGTCTCTTAAGTACAGGCTCTAATTTAAAAAACCAGAGCTTGGTGCTTAGAGGAATGTACGATTTAGACTGGAAAGACTAGAATCTGGTCATTGTATGTATTAGGCAAGGGTTTTTATGGGGTTAGGAGGAAAAAACACCTTACACATTCATCCCAGAAGACGTTCCTCTGAGGTGTGTTGAACCCCGCATAGCATATATTGGCTAAAAATCTCACCTTTCCTACTGATCCAACGTCCAAATCACACTTTTTTAGTCGCAAAATGTTTTCGCAGTATATTGCTACTGCGTTCTATTTGATTTCGTCCGAAATAATGGAATCTACGATATTTGCTACGGTCAATACCCATCTCCCGCTCATGATCTTATCGATCCATATCCCAGCGGGAGTACTCAAAGAGCATAGTATCATCTATCATGCAATATTCCTCATATATACAAAATAGAGTTCTAGACTTCCCTATTCTATAGAGTAATTAGCAGTAACATCCCATCTCCTGCTTATTCATTTTGCACTATCTTGAATAAGTCTTGCCTTTTATCTTCCACTTGTGTCATTGTTTAATTTTTTCTACTATATTTTTACAGACTCGCGCTTTAGAGTTTCCATTACAACGCAGTCCTATTCAACTACCTCAACACTCATAGTTCTTCGCTTTCTAATATATTCAGATCAATTATAATCATATCTGGAACAACGTTACTCGAAATGTACCTGTCTTCTGAATCGCTAACAGCTCTCTCTCTCTCTTTTCCTCTAGGAAGTCTGACTGGAGACTTAAATATGGTAATACGGTAACCGGGAGTGCCATAAACTTTTTCCTACCCGGATAAGTTGCAGCCATGCGGAGAGCATCGTGGTGGTTGTGGTTTAGATCCAAATGGCGGAAGAGTAGAACTGAGCTCGGTATGCGTTGCAACCCAGTGTTCGGAAGGAGTTTTAGGAGGGCTCTGCTCCTAATCAAGGGGGAAATCATGTCCAAACAACATGAGATCAAACTGCTACCCATACATACAGTTTGCCACGTATGGGGGCGTTGGTAGACGCATTGTATTCACCCGTTGATAAAATCACTTGGGCTAAGGCCAAACTGATAGGTACCCACGGAAATTATTTTCACATCTGTACAGGCTGACAGTTTCATAAGACCAGTCCACTAGGATTATTTTTTCATTGCATGGGTTTCTTTTTTCAAACTAAAAAAGTTCTCGAGGTAAAAATATTTTCTATACTATTTTCTACAACATTACTTAAAAAAAACTTTTGGATTTACTGAGCTAATTTTTTACTAAAACCTAGTTTTTTCAATGCCAAAGTCTTCCGCGTCCTTCGAAAATTTTTTTGTAATTTTTCGAATTATATCTTAAGAATATTTTGCAAAAATACTTGTGTCGAAGTATACATATGACCTTTTTCACAGAAAAAGTTATAGTAAAAATAAAATCAACAAATTTTTGCCTAAAAAAATAATTTGTACGCATATACATAAATATCAAAAAAATAACCTTGGATATCGTATTTTATTGATGTTTAAAAAAAATAGTTGTTTTCGGTCAATAATTATTTTTACTAAAAAAATCCACGAATTCCTTTACAGGCCCGCATACAAACAATTTATTAATTGATTCAACGAATTTGTTTCTGTGTTGTTAAGGCAAATTTAAGTTGTCTTAGAAAATTCGAAGAAGAAAAAATTAGTTAATGCTGGAAAAACACATGATACTAATTTGTATGCTTTTATGACAAATTGCTGAAATACTTTTATTCATTCCATTCAACTAACTTTTCTTTATTTCAGTCTCTCATCAATCAAACACAATAAAATGTAGCCTTTAATATACAATAAATTGATCAAATTTCTTCGGCTTAAGGTTCTGCGGCGTTTTGGTTTTAGTCTTTTTTTCGATTACTGAATATTTCGTTACACAAATTTTCATTATTTTTGTGTCAAAATGGAATTATATGGCAAATAATTTGAAGCTTATACATACTTGTGTCTACTCTGCGTATTTTAGTAGAAGCCAATTTATTTATGTTTTCTTCTATTTTTGAGTCATCATCAATTTGGCCATATGTGTCAAAGCAAATTGCTTTTGTTTTATATTGGTTACTTAAAGGATGTTAAACTTGTGGTAATAATGAAACAAATAGTATTCGTAGCTTTAGCAAAGCCTATGGGACGTTAAACGACAGAGATTTCAGGGCAATGAAACAAATGGTATAAGTGTCATTTACTCAATCTTCATCTTTTTAAAATGAGTAAAAATTAATAATATATGTATTTAGCTGGAGAGAGAAAGGATTAAACTAGCAAGCATCAAGTGGGCATTATGTGCATCGTTGAATGAATTACAAAATATATAAATATAGTTTAAAAACTGAAAACCACGCTTTTATATCGAACTACAAAGTAAAAAATAATATTAAGAATACACTTTATTGTGAAAAATCAGGAAAAACCCGCAAAAGCCAGATAATTATCCATATAATCCGTTGATAAATGACCGTTGATATTGCAGATGCACGTTCCATGGCAAAACCATGCAGCACCGATTCCGAGCTGGTTAGAGAAGCGGTTCCAGTTTTTTGCGAATTCCTAAAATCAGCTTCGGAAATTCTCAATATCCGCCCTTCATGGGAAGGAATACGCCACCTTCAATTTTCACACTAAAGCGGAAACACTGCATATAAAATTCTATTGTAGCCTATTTAGCTATGCAGCTGCAAAGTATAGGAAGCACAGCATGGGCGGGGTGACGAAGACCATATGCCCAAGATGGTATTAACAGTACATTTGTAGCATTGCTGTGACTAACCATAATGGCCTATGCCTTCACATAGGAAGTTTCAGTAAGGTTAACAATGAAATACCTCTAAAAAACCAGTGCGAGTGAGACGCAAAACTCTGGAAGACTGAACAACAAAAACAACAAGCCTGACCGCACTTAAGACATAATTACGATGACGAGAGATGTATTACAGCCCAGAGCTACGTTACGACTGTCTGTATATAAAATTTGATTTATCTGCATTCATACACTAATACGGGTGACTAACATACAAACAAACCAACATTATTACAAGTTAACATTAACAAACAACCAAGTAAGAGTGTGGTACATTCGGCTGGGCCGAATCTAAAATACCCTTCACGATAGTCACGTATATGTATAGTATATATTACAAATTGTAACTAAATATGCTCGGATATACATATATGGACCGATATCGGAATTTTTTATTTTCTGCAAAAAATGTTAATGGAAAAATTGGTTCAGGCTATATCTTGGGTACATATGGAAAATTGCATGTTCCATATTTATAAAACCTTATTTCATTATGAAAATTGCTTTTGAGCAAAAAAAGTTGTTTAAGTTCGCTTACGCGATATTTTCATGAAAAACTCGGTTTAGGCTATATCTCCGGTATATTTGTACCGATATCGGACATTTTCATTTTGCATATTTATATAACCTTATTTCATTACCAAAACTGCTTTGAGGCCAAAATATGTTCTTAAAGTTCACTTACGTGACATTTTCATGAAAACCCCGGCTTAGGCTATATCTCGGACCGATATCGGAAATTCTCACTTTCCATATTTATTTAACCTGATTTTATTACCAGAACAGCTTTCAATAAAAAAAGTTGTTTCACTTCGCTTACGTGACATTTTCATGAAAAACCCGTTTTAAGCTATATCTCGGGTATATATGGACCGATACCGTAAATTTAAATTTTCCATATTTATACCACCTTATTTTATTACTGGAAGTGCTTTTAAGCAAAAAAAAAGGTGTTTAAGTTCGTTTACGCGACATTTTCATGAAAACCCCGTTCAAGGCTATATCTGGGGTATATATGTTTTGCCGATATCGAAAATTTTATTTTTCCATATTTATAAAACATTATTTTATTAACAGAACCGCTTTGAGGCAAAAAAATTGCTTAAGTTCGCTTATGCGACATTTTCATGAAAACCCCGATTTGGGCTATATTTCGGGTATGTGTGGACTGATGTCGGAAATTTTCATTTTCCAAATTTATATAGCCACATTTTATTACCAGAACTGCTTTTAAGCAAAAAAAAATTGCTTAAGTTCGCTTATGCGACATTTTCATGAAAACCCCGATTTAAGCTATATCTGGGGTATATATGGACTGATATTTGAAAATTTTTTTTCCTTTTAGTCATCATGCCTAATAAGTGTGTGAAGTTTGAAGCAAAACAAAAAAAATTTTTTTTCAAAAATTTTCATACAAAATTGCAGAAAAACATGACTTTTTTCGCAACTTTGATTATACCTCAGCTATACGTGAACCGATAATACTGAATTCCAATAGCAAATCCATGAATCGATGGGATAAAGGAATGGCGAAAGAAAAAAGTTTCTAAAAAAAGTCTAATGGTTTTCTCAGCAACGGTATTTCAACAGCGGACAGACGAGCATCGCTTAATCGACTTTCCCATTAACTCTGATTCAGAATATATATACTTTATAGGGTCGCAAAAAAAAATTGTAGAAATTACAAACGCAATCAGAAACTTATATATACCCTTTACATTTTTGTGAAGTTATTACAAGGTAACATTAACCTGAAAAGCTACTGATAACTTAACAACAGGTTTATCCTCATGGTAAATTTCAAAATGAATTTTATGCATTTGAAGCTATCGGGAACTTAATTGCTAAGTTGTAATAATGGCCATAAGTATATTTTTTGTATATATCATACGGGTGCAACCATTGTATGCTTGTAAAGGATTACTTTCCGAACCATAAAATATTTTTCAAACTAGAATATGTGCGATTTTGTTGGTAGACATAAATATTAAACTTGAACAATTTTAAACAATTTATCAATTTAATTCATAAAACAAATATTACTTAAGCTCAGTTCAGACTATTATACTTTGTATTAATACTTGTCAAAAATTCAAATAATACGTGCAAGTCTGATAGTCTGAATGTAATCCGTCATACATACGAAAAATAATACGATAAAAATTTGACATCCCATACGACTTTGTTGTTCTTTGAAACTTTTCAAAACGATAATACTTTACATTGGATCAGGGTTGTGTTTTTTAGGAAACCAGCTAATTAAAAATTGAGTAGTCGGCTATTTCATAGCCGATGGGGTGCCGTCACTGATAGTACTTTTTGTCGTTATAAAAAAGCTCAAAATTTGGAATTTAGCTGTCATTTATAAATGTATTTTGCTCAGGCTTTATTTAGAACGTAAAATATGTTTGTGCTATTGAATTTGGATGTGCTATACATAATTATTATTTTAATTGTTGAAAAATTTCACGCGCCGGCACGTCTATCGCCTACGACGAATAGCGCACCTGCAGCCGTGAAAAGTTTTATGATGGCACATCTATGTTGGTTTATATCAAATGTGATGGTGTGAATGCAAAATCTAAATTACGTTAGACTTTTTGACAGTCGCAAGAAATGTGTTTAGACTTTTATCTCACAAAATCTAATGAAAGTATTTATACTTGTATGATAGTCTGATTAGGCCTTTAAGGACTTATATCATAAAAAGAAATTTCATTAAAATTCAGTAAATAATTTAAATTTTACTTTCTGCTGTAAAACATAAAAATAATATTCTTCAACGAATAAAACCAAAATTTTTTTATTATCTTTATTATGTCATACGAACATATGAATTCTTTTCATTTAAATCAAAGTTAATTTGTTTGTTTTTTTCACCCAGCAAAACAAACTCTACGAAACCAGCACAAGTACTGTACATGCTTTTTGTTTTGTTTAAAAAAAAAATAAGATTTATATACTTAATTATGAAAATACACAGAGAATAAATTAACAAACATACGTTACTTGTTAATTACTGCTGCACCACAGACCGAAAGACAGCATGTCATACTTGCTGGTATTTGTTGTTGGTTGCTGAAACACGACATGTAAATAAACATACAACTTTTAATCTGGAAATTCTTTTAAATCTTAATGCGAATTAAATGTATGAATACAGTCACAACACTAAAGAGAATAGTAAGTGAACCAGCCTTGACTTAAATACAAATGTACGGGGCAGTGCAATTAATTAAGGGGACGCAAGTTTATTTTCTTTTTGTTATTGCAAGCAGAAATATATTTAAGGAAATTTAGTTTTGTTATATTTTATTAAAATATTTAATAAATAACGAAGGGCTTAATAGTACGTTTCCATAGAGGTAATTTGGGCCAAATTATTTCATTTGCCCAAATTAAGTAATTTGCGACATGATTTCCCATACATTTCAAATATGATCAAATTATCTCATATGGCTTAATTTATTTCAAATTATGTCGAAATTTGTCTGTGCAACACTGTGCGGCTATTATTCTTGCAAATACAACATTGGGGCATCCATTATTGGTGAGTTACAGTCCAAAAAAGCGACATTTAATTACGAATAAAAATGGCTGATTTATTATGAAGTTGAATTCAATAAAAACTAAATGTTTTATGTTTTTTTTTGTTAGTTTTCTTTATTAAATGTTTATTTTTGATATGTGTAATTGTTCGAGCTTAAGGTCTTTCTTGGAATTTTTAGTTTTTTTGGTTTATTTTTAATTGTATAAAAAAAAAATTATGGAATAAAGTATTTATATTTGTCTATTCAATGCGAATAAATACAATAAAGAATACGATATTATTTTATTGGTTTGCGAACTAGATTCTCTAGGTTTAACAGGCAGCCAGCTATTGCAATGCCACCCCACTTGGGTGCAATTTGGTCCCGTTGTGTTGGCAAATTTACGAATTGCTTCCGACAGCCATAGCGCCTTCATTAAGCATCTATCTAAAAGAGGTTTCGTTATATCTTAAGTAGGGAAGGTTAATTTGTAAGCAAGTCACAATCGGTTAGTGCTCTAAAGGACGCATCCATAACTACAGTCTGATATCCAAATTTCTTATAGTAGTTGTACGTTCTGGTAACAGATGCAACTCGTGGGTCCTCCTTAGTATATTGGCAACATACCAATCAAGAATGCGACTCACAAATGGGGAAATCAGTGTTAGATTTACTTCAGCACAAGTGATGAAAGCAATAAAAACTACATTCTACATGTTTGATTTCTTGATATTTTGAGGTTTGGATACGCTTCCATGTTGAAACCAACTTAAGAGGAATACATTCCTTTCCCATTCGGATGTCTTCGTATAACGAAATCAACTTCAATGCTTTCTTTACGCTTTTTCCGCTTTAAAAGAAAGTCGGGCATCAACCTTCGATGAAGCGTGTCTAACACAGTTTTTAAAATCTCGCAGCCAAAAAGAACATGTAACCGAGAGCATCATTAACTTGCTCCTTGGTGTTTAGCGTGTTCAATTTTTAAATGCCATAGCTTGTTGCACAATGTTTATTGAAAAACAAAAAAACAAATTTTTATACCCTTCACAAAAATGTAAAGGGTATATATAAGTTTGTGATTCCGTTTGTAATTTCTACAGTTTTTTTTTGCGACCCTATAAAGTATATATATTCTGAATCAGAATTAATGGAAAAGTCGATTAAGCGATGTCCGTCTGTCCGTCTGTCCGTCTGTCCGTCTGTCCGCTGTTGAAATACCGTTTCTGAGAAAACCATTAGACTTAGAAACTTTTTTCTTTCACCATTCTTTTACCCCATCGATTCATGGGTTTGCTATTGAAATTCAGTAATATCGGTCCACGTATAGCTGAGATATATTCAAAATTCCGAAAAAAGCCATTTTTTTTTGCAGTTTTGTATGAAAATTTTTGAAAACAAAAGTTGTTCGTTTTGCTTCAAACTTCACAAACTTATTAAGCATAGTGACTAAAAGGTAAAAAAATTTTTTTTCAGATATCGGTCCATATATACCCGAGATATAGCCCAAATCGGATTTTTAATGAAAATGTCGCATAGGCGAAGCTAAATAACTTTTTTTTGCTCAAAAGCAGTTCTGGTAATAAAATTAGGTTACATAAATATGGAAAATGAAAATTTCCGATATCGGTCCATATATACCCGAGATATAGCCCAATCCGGGTTTTTCATATAAATGTCGCATAGGCGAAGCTAAATAACTTTTTTTTGCTCAAAAGCAGTTCTGGTAATAAAATAAGGTTGTATAAGTATGGAAAATGAAAATTTTCGATATCGGTCTATATATACCCGAGATATAGCCCAAACCGGGTTTTTCATGAAAATGTCGCGTAAGCGAACTTTAACAACTTTTTTTTGCTTAAAAACAGTTCTGGTAATAAGATCAGTTTATATAAATATGGAAGATAAAAATTTCCGATATCGGTCCATATATACCCGAGATATAGCCTAAACCGGGGTTTTCATGAAAATGCCGCGTAAGCGAACTTAAACAATTTTTTCGCCTTAAAGCAGTTCTGGTAATTAAATAAGGTTATATAAATATGGAAAATGAAAATTTCCGATATCGGTCCATATATACCCGAGATATAGCCCAAACCGGGTTTTTCATGATAATGTCGCGTAAGCGAACTTAAACAACTTTTTTCACCTTAAAGCAGTTCTGGTAATGAAATAAGGTTATATAGGTATGAAAAATTAAAATTTCCGATATCGGTCCATATATACCCGAGATATAGCGCAAACCGGGTTTTTCATGAAAATGTCGCGTAAGCGAACTTAAACAACTTTTTTTTACTTAAAACAGTTCTGGTAATAAGATGAGGTTATATAAATATGGAAAATGAAAATTTCCGATATCGGTCCATATATACCAGAGATATAGCCTAAACCGTGGTTTTCATGAAAATGCCGCGTAAGCGAACTTAAACAACTTTTTTCACCTTAAAGCAGTTCTGGTAATAAAATAAGGTTATATAAATATGGAAAATTTAAATTTCCGATATCGGTTCATATATACCCGATATATAGCTTAACAGGTTTTTTGATGAAAATGCCGAGTAAACAACTTTTTTGTGGTCAAAAGCAGTTCTGGTAATGAAATAAGGTTATATAAATATGGAAAAAGAAAAAATCCGATATCGGTCCATATATACTCGAGATATAGCCTGAACCGATTTTTCCAATAACATTTTTTTTTTTTACTGAAATGCAGTTCTTGTTATAAAAGAAGGTTGCGAAAATAGAGAAAATTAAAATTTCTGATATCGGTCCATATATACCCGAGATATAGCCTAAATCGGGTTTTTCATGAAAATATCGCGTAAGCGAACTTAAACAATTTGTTGTGCTCAAAAGCAGTTCTGGTAATGATATAAGGTTATGTGGAAAATTAAAATTTTCGATATCGGTCCATATATACCCGAGATATAGCCTGAACCGATTTTTCCATTAAAAAAATTTTTTTTTTTTTTGCTGAAAAGTAATTTTCGTTATAAAAGAAGGTTACTAAAATACAGAAAATAGAAAATTCCGATATCGGTTCATATATAACCGAGCATATTTAGGTCACATTTTTAATATACTATACATATTCGTGACTATCGTGAAGGGTATTTTAGATTCGGCCCAGCCGAATATACTACACTCTTACTTGTTTTATTCATAAAATATAATCAAACAATACAAACGTCAAACTAATTTCGAAAACTCGTAAATAAAATGACTTACAATACAGTGGAAACACTTCGATATGATTTCCTCAAATCAACTTAATTTGCTTATAATGGAAACGTACTATAAGAAGGCCATTCGGTATTGTTCAAAATCATTACTGAAAATGCCTAAATGGATATTATAAAACAGTTGACTTTTTTGTCTAATAAGGAAAAGAAGAGCATTTGACAAATCTTGAAGTAGTCTCTCAAAGGTTAGATAAGTATAAACTTAATATTAAATTATGTATGGGGAGGCAAATATAAGTAGATTTTTTTTGGAAATAACATTTTACATAGAGGTCTTCAGATAATAAGTTGAAAGCGATACGTGACTATGAGAACCCAAAGTCAGTAAAACAGTTACAGAGGTCCACTGGAATGAATTATTATTCCCACAGGTTTATTTCAAAGGTAGCTGAGTTATTATGTTCAATACATTCAATATTGAATTTTGCTTTAAACCGTAAGGACAAGTTATTGAGTTGGTCAGAAGATTCTAATAATTCATTGGTTAAATTTGATAGCTTTGCTTCGAATGTGTTATTAAATTTCTTTGACCCTAATGCTGTTTGATCACTTACTGTGGATGAGTCGAATATTGCTATTGGTAGCGTACTACAGAGCAACGAAAGGGTGATTATATTGAACCATTAGCATTTTACTCAAACAAACTTACATCTTCTGAGAGGAAATATAGTTCATTTTTTTTTTCATTCATTAATTTATTGAATCTTCACAAAGTGAACTAACAATAAGTATTCAAATCTTAATACTAAATACACAGGATTAACTAAGTCCAGCCAATGCTAGACAAAAATGTTTTACTTTGCACGAACAATATCGGTAAAATCACCTATTTAACGTGCTGATGGTGGCAAGGGTATTCCTCCTTCTCAACCGAGAGTGGCCTTCAAAATTAAGTATATTGCATGCAAGAGGATTTAAGTGAAGTTCAAGTTTACTGATATACCTTGTTGCGTACTTTGAAAATTTGTCTTTTGCAAGAGGCACACAGAGATCTTTATGAATTCGTGAGTTTTTTACGTACCATGGAGCTGCAGTAATCGTTCGAAGAACTTGATTTTGTCGCCTTTGAATTTTTTCAATGTTTGATGTTGAGGCGGTGCCCCATAATTGAATTCCATAGCACCATATAGGCTTTAGAATTGCGTTGTATAACAAAAGTTTGCAATCTAATTTCAATGTAGAATTTCTGTCCATAATGCAAAAAATCGACAAAACGTTGGTTACAAAAATTATTAAAGCGTTATTTAATTATAAAAAATATTAGATCTTATCAGTAAAACTAGAAATGGGGAAAAACGCTTAACAGTTTGGCTTTTTAGGGAATTTCATAAAATTATTTATAATTAATTAATACATATGTATATTCACTAATACACACTTACATACTTATATTACTGTCCCTGTGGAACAATTTATATTTGCAAAAAAAAAAAAACACAATCTTTTATTTATTTCACTGAGCAAACACCTGTCCTGAATTTTCCAACTTCAGTAAAGGAAAATTATTATCTTTATACTTTATATATGTTTGCTTTGTGCCACCTGATGATAATTTGCAACAGACAATTCAGCATCAGTCATTTTGAATGATTATTCACGTAAATTTGCTGATACATTCACTGTATGCAGCATTTGATGTGCAAAACTTTTGACAATGCCGGTCCCAACCCATCACAACTTTTATAACTTGTTTATGTTTATTTTTAACTTTTGGCTGCTGCTGGCATTAATGTATCTTTCTACATATCCTTTCCTTAAACGTTTGCCCTTTCCTTTTTCTGTGGTATTTTCTACATGTTTGCTGAGCCTTTTATTGACATATTTTAGTATTTTGTTATTATATTAGAATCTTCATTAGAAGGAATTAAAATTGTGTTCATGTGTAACTTATTTGTTTATTCAACTATGACTTTGATAATATTTTGATTATAATAAAATTACAGCCAACGACTGTGAGTGCAGTAAACAACATTTGGTTTTTATCTATTACATTTTAGAAGCATTAAAAAATATATTGTAGACTAAAAAAACAAACAAATTTCAAAATATTTTATATCATTTTTATTATCTTGAAACATTTTACTGCTTTAAATATGCTGCATATAATATATGTATTATATCGCTCCTTTATTGCAACATAGTCATAACGCTAAAATGCTTGTTTCGAGAAAAACACATTTCAAATTTTTCGTTTCCATACAAGTCTTAGAAAAAGTTTTTGGAAAATACTAAAAAGAGGAAACAGTGTAAAAGTAATTTGAATAAATTTTTGCCACAATATAAAAGGTAGTACTGTTAAAACTCCTGCATTGTTAACTCGAAAAGCTCATTTTTTGAGATATGACTATGTTGCAATAAAGGAGCGATATGTATGTATGCATATAATATTCGAATAAACTTTTTAAACAGATATTTAATATATAAAATTAAATTTGTTGTAGTATTTTTTAAATTCTCCAGTGGTTTTATCAAAATGTGTGTAAATTACATATTTCATAATCAGTCTTGTACTTTTATGAACTCTCATCAATAACATCCTTAAACTTTTCGAGCAGAACTTTTGTCTGCAAATTATGAATTTTATACAAGTTTCTTCCTTTTTAAACTTTTTTCACGATATAGTATCTTACGATTTTGTATATAGTATACACGATTTTGGGAAAATTATTGCTCTTTTTAGTATTTTGCTTTATTTTTGATAAAGATTACGTAATTCGCTCTTCTTGGTTTTTATTTCTTTATTTCGATCCTTTTTCCTTCTTAATATTATATAATCTTTCGAGCTTAATGTCTTTTGGAGTTTTTGGTGTTTTTATAATTATCTGGCAATATTACGCTCTTTTTTGGAAAATTTTTTCAGACTAGATAATATTTATTTAATTTCAATTTTCTAAATTTTTACAAAAATTTTAAAAATTAAAGCTTTAAACACATAAACCACAGCAGACTTCACGACAGCAAATGCAGCAACTGGCAATTTTAGTTGTGTAGGCGACATAAATTCATTTGAATAAAAGTATACTTCAGTGTGGCCACCTTAGAATTTTTGGCTTTACAAAATTCCATTGTTTTGCAGAACCATGAAAAAAGAGCTCTCTAAAAGAAGGCCTTAAAATCTAAAAACAAACAAATTAATTAAAAAAGCTTTTGTTTGCTACGCTTCATTCAGATTAGGCAGGTCTTAAAAGCTGAAAATATAATCTTTTGATTTATAATGGGAACAATATTAAATAATTGAACATTTGTATCGAACTTTTCAAAATTTGGACAAAAATAATTCGACTCGAGAAAGAAAAATGTATGTATATAAAATATAAAATTGTTCGTCGAAGATATGCAATTAAAACTACTCAAAAAGTAACTGGAACATACCTAAAGAGATAAATAAACTATGCAAACCTTTCGGCAAACACTCGCTTTCCGTTTGCTAATAACGATACAAATACAAACACAAATTAATAAATTTTTTTTCACTGAGAGCATACGGCGATTATGCTGCGGCAGTTTTCTTGCCATATGAAGTTTACAACACACAAATCATTTTATAATTTGTTTTAGCCTGTATTTCTGGATATTCAGTTTCTATAATTTTTGTTTGTTTTTTCAATTTCTACAAAGAAGGTAAACAATAATACAATACTAAAAATTCTAACAAGAAAACTTGTTCATGATTCATTTTGTGTGCTTCTTCTTCCATCACTTCATTATACAAAGTTTACTTTGAATTGACAAAATTTTGCGTTAGACAACACAAAACATTTAAGATGTTTGCGCAAAAATCGTGCAAACATGGTTCAAATATACGTACAAACAAGTAAATACGCCCTTTAACAAAGCAAATGTTTTTGTATATTTGTTATGGTGTTTGTGTAGTTTGTTTGGCGCTTAGCTAGTTCTTTTACAGAATTAGGCATTCTTATTTTGCGGATAAATCTATATGCACATATTTAACAGTAGAGCATTTGTTCTACTTTTAAATATTAATTTATTTAAAAGCCCATATACATTTTGTTCTTTTTTATGTTGTATTAGAAAATAAAATATTTCCAAAAGCAAAATTTTTCTATTACATATTTTTTTTTTGTATACATTGGTCACATTGTTTTTATTTTGTAGTCAACAAAAATAGAAATTAGTTTAATTCGAGTACGACAAAAAAATCAGCATGGACAAAAACCTGTAGTCGTGTCGTCTTGCTCTTGTCTAAATAAACATTCGCATTTAAATGCGTGTATTTTATATTTGACATATTGAAGTCGGTTGTCTGCTGGTTTCAATGTGTTTAATGCTTAAGACAACAGAAACAAATAACTTGAAATAAAAAGATTTACTTTTCCTTTTATATTTTTCTCTGTATTCGAAAAGAAAATATTTTAATTTCGTACACACACACAAGGCGAATTCATAACAGGTGAAATTGACAGCGCAGCTGATAACTTTTTTTTTAATTTTAATCTGTTTCTGAAAAAAAAATTGTAAAACTATTTTTTAAATTATGTATTGTATCTTGAGCGCCAGGTATCATGCATACTCCTCCTCCCCAATCTGGTTGGCCATTTTCACCTTTTCAAGCTCTATCATCTGAGACTTTAATTTTCACAAAATAATTAAAAGTTTCACGAAATAAATAAGTTTTTATTTTATTGTAAATTTTTTTTATTATATATTTTTTTAATCCCTTTTTGTGCTTGACATTTGAAAAAGATTTATGTTTTGTAGTGTTGTATTTATTGCTCTGGTATGAATTCGCCTTGCAAACACATATACATAGTTAAAAACAACAACAAACACAAATAGCAACATATTACAAATAACCCTTAAGTTTTAACTAAATACTTATATATTTGGGCTATATTCTCAATATCTGTCCTAAAAATGTATTCTCCTGTCAACTTTCGTAATATCTCTCACGTAAGTGTCTACGTTAGAAATTACTCTCTCTATTTATCTATAGTACCATGTGTAGTCAATACTGTCTTTTGTGTTGAGTTCCTCATTCTATATTTCTGCTCTGATCTATACCCATCTAATCTAGTTTTAAGTTTGTTTTTAGATGTTCCTATATAAACTTTAGCAAAATTTTCTATATCATTTTCACCACACGGGTTTTATAAACTACATTTGGTATCTCAAGTCTTTCTGTTATATCTTTTAATTTACTAGACAATGTATTTAATGTTTTATACGTCTTGGAGCCATCATATACGTTTCTTTATTATATACTTACAGTCGAACTTCCTTAACTCGAACTTCTCTGATTCGAATTTTCTCTAACTCGAAATAATTTAGTTGGCAATAGCGTTAAAAGAACAAGTCACATACAATTTGCCTTCTGTAACTCGAACTTCCATAAGTCGAGGTTCTCCATAACTCGAACAAAAAATACACACATGAACTCTATAACTCGAAGAATTTTGCTTGTTTTTTGTTTTAGTTGTGATTTGTATGTTTTGTCCTCTTTTGTTGCTTGAGCTGGTTTCTATATTTTACATACTTGCTATTGTTGTTTATTTTTTTCGGGGAATTACAAGTTTGTTTCTTTTTGTTTGTGTAGGTATCAATTTTATGCATAATTCTGCCTAGATGATAAATGTTGAAATCGATTTTTTTTAATATTATGGTAACTAAACGTGTTTTAAAATGATCATCAATTGAAGAAATATATAAACTTTTAAAGGATGTCGAAGATGGATTAAAGAAAAAGGAAACAGCGGATAAATATGGTATTCCAGCAAGCACGGGCTTAACAATTTTCAAAAATAATGAATCTAATATCAAATCGATTGCAAGATAAAAGAGTTAGAAACCCAAAATACAAAAATGTTTTTAGCAGCTAGAATCTAAAACATGCCTATATCTAGTGAGATATTAAAGGAAACGGCAATTGAGTTCGCAAAGCGTTTTGGAGATGATAACTTTACAGCAAGCACAGGTTGGATTGATAAATGGAAGCAGAAGTATTAAGAAAAAGATTAATAGATGAAAAGTTCATTTAACTTAAAGAATTAAAAAAAAGTAAAATGTCGTTCAGTTATTTAGGAATATGTATTTTAGTTAACTATAATTTTTTAACTATGTGAGTACATATCCTTGTTATTTTATATTCTTATAGTTTTCCATTAGAGGCTATTTTAGATAAAAATACATAATACAAAAACTTTATATTCTATAATTCTGTAAGTCGAAGTCTTCGTAAGTCGAAATTTGTTTGGGCTAATGGTGATTCGAGTTATGGAAGTTCGACTGTATTTTCAATATTTTCAAAATAATACAATAACGGGACATGATCCCGTTTTTCCAATTCTCGAAACACTTCTGAAACTTTTTGGTATCACCAACAGCTCTTGTTGCGAATTTTCTCTTATTTTCTCAATCGTAGCAAAACGCTTTTCTTTCATAGGTATCTTCAGTTTTAGGAAGAGGAAAAATTCAGCGGGGACCAAATCTGGAGAATTCGTGGTTGAGGCATGATAGCGGTTTTGTTTTTAGCCATTAAATCACACGTAATCATCGATGCGTGCGCTGGTGCGTTATCATGGTGCTAAATCCATGATTTTTTTCTACAATTCTGTGCGTTTCTGACGAATTGATTCGCCCAAACGGCGCATAACTTCAAGGTATAGTAGTATTCCTTATTGACCGTACAGTCTTGTAGCAAGAACTCCTCTTGCACCACGCCATTGCAGTCGAAGAAACTATTGAACAAAATCTTTACATTTGACCGAGCTTGATGTGCTTTTTTCGGTCTAAGCTCTTCTGGATATTTCCATTGGGATGATTGGGTTTTATTTCAATGTTGCTCAAAATTTAGTAAAAAATCGAAGAGCGTCGATAGCTCATCCTTTTTTGGTCGATTGCCCGGAGAGTCATACTACGCATTACAGAAAGAATTCGTTTCCTCACGTTTCGTTTGGAATAAATTGCATGCAGACGTGTTTTCTGTCTGCTATAACCTTGTTCAAGTTCAAGTCAAATGTTCACAAACACTATTCCCTCTTTTCTCCTCCTCACAACTTATTTTCCTAGTTCTGCTATAATGCAGAAAAAAACAAACTGACAATCCGAATTGGATGATACATCCAACATTAACAGGCATGTATAGAAACAAATTCGAAAATCGAACATATGTTAGTTGTGAAATTTAAAAATACCAGTTATTATTTTTATCAGAGATTGCCAACTTTTCTGATATTTTCAGGGTATACATAAATGGCTTGTAAATTTTTAGTTATATTGTGGTTACATTATTGCGTCTCACTTGACTTGTATCTGTTTTATTATTTTTATTGGAAAACTATTTTCCGTCAAAATATCTTTAATTATCTCTTAATACTCTCTATGAAATTGTCTATCGCTTGTTGCTAAAATTTGGTTTATCATATTCGAATATGACTTTCTGGGGTGCTTTGCAAAATAGTCTATAATCTTTCTGATACCAATCCAACAATAAATTATTATCCTTTCTTATTACAAATGCGTCTAGGTGTGTAAGTTTATTATCTGATTCCTTTTAAATGGTAGATTTAATGTATTTATAATAACTATTAGAGACATTCAAAACATTATCTATCTCACCTTCAGATATGTATAATACAAAATAAATCATCAACACATTTTGTAAAAATCTTCGGTTAAATAGCTAATTTTTCAATATCGATTTTTCAAAATCAAACCATTCCTCCATAATTATATCAGCCACAATAGGAGATGCTGGAGATTGCATTTGAAAGCCCTCTTCGCTGGATATAAAACTTGCAATCTTCTATAATTAAGATATTTATTTCAATTTGGTACATATGTACCTCAATAATGTCTATAGAACGCTGAGACACCAAAAAATTTTGTAAATATGATAAACATAAAGTTATGAAGAGTAGTTTCTTCAGAAAAGATTTTTTTTTAAACAAAATTTCTTATTATTATTATTCTACCTAAGTAAATTATTGTTATTTGTCATCTAAAACCCAAAGGCATTTCTTTAATACTCATAACACGACTTCAGTAAATGAAAGCAAACACTTCGTTTTGCTTTTGAATAAAAGTTTGTGGTAACTTGCCTGCATGTCCTACGATTCGGTCACTATGGCATATAGAATAAATGATGCCTTTTGGGAGTTCATTCCAGAGTAGAGCCAACAGATTAGTAAGCGCATTAAGTTACTCTTAGTGCTTATATTTACCTAGGGCACTTAAAGGCTCAAGCAGCTTCTTGTTTGCTACTATAGAGAGGTTATAAGGTACTGCAGAAGACTTATGTATATAAAAAACTAATAAATCTCTTCTTGTGTACAAATGATTTTTCAAATGTTTTAAAAGAACCTAAAAGTATATATTTTTCTAGAAAACACCTTTATTTACATATGCGAAAAAACGCAGATGAGTGTGCTTGTATACATAATAAAGAAAAGCAGTACAAGGTAACGCAGAGGTACCTTTATGGTTTGAATGTTCAAAAAATTTTTTATTTTTATTTAAGAACTTTGTGAAGAAGACTTAGAGAATTCTACATAGAACACTGCTCAACAGAATAGCTATCAAAAATCTTTTAATTTTATTCTGTAAATCAAAGGACAATTGTTTTAAGGCAACGTGTTTGTCGTCGTTTTTTAATGTGAATACTGGACGTTTAGCATCTCCATGAACCGCCAGCTTGAAAATTTTCGACTGCATTGTACAGTAAGACAACTTCTATGTACCGGAATACCACGTAAGGTCCACACGGAAGAAAATAAACATTTTGTTGCGGGTAGTATACAGCATAGTAGACTAAAAACATTAATAAGAATACGTTTGGCATAAGTGGGGCTATTGCAGAGGTCAGTTTAGAAGATTTTGGCCACTTTGCACATGTTCCCATGTAAGATTCAGCTTATTCAAGAATTGAAGCCGATAGACTATGAATAGGGTTTTAATTATGCCATTTCATTTAAGCCATAAAGATAGTTCTGCACCGCCCTGTATATGTAAAACTAAATAAGCTAAAGCTGCAAACTAGCCACCGGTGTAAATTTCAATTACAGAAACGTTTATTCTGTATACTATCTCATATAGGAACCTGGTAAACATGTTCAAACACATTGCCGCGTTTGTAGGGTGAACGACTTCCACTTGTACATACTGAAATATTTACCCAACGAATATAAAAGCTCATTCCCTTGACTCCAAGAAGCGCCTTTGCAATCACATGAAGGCGACGTAAAAAATTTTGCATTTATTTACTCATTGCTAGCAACGATTGAGTGTTTTTAACAGTCTCTATCTAAGAAATATCAAAATGACGCCTCTAGGAATATTGAATATAGGGGACTAATTCCTAACATACTGTTACGCATTTGCATCAACTCTAACCCACTGTGCAGCTGTAGCTCTGTGATACCAGAATTAAGATTTTAATTTAATTTTGAAGATTTTTCGTGCAAAATAAAATTTGAAGATTTTTCTTTCAAAATTAAGAGTATTATAATAAATAATTAATATAGGCTCCATTTAATTTTGAACAATATATCTTGAACCTTTGAGTATGACTAATATATCATATCACTCATACGCTGGTATAAATAGGTTGCGATAGAACAGAAATGAATTCAAATTCTGAGTGAGTTTTCTGTTGATCAACTGCGTTATTAAATGGCGCTTTTTAGCAGAAAAAGAAATACATTTTCTTGTTCATTTTGAGCATCTAAAACAATTTTCCGTTATAAATTTGTGAAGTCTGTTGGCATATAAGAACACAGGCATTTAACTTGTTATTCAAAATAAATTCATCTAAAATTTTCATTTTATTATTGTTATTTAAAAGCATTGTATTGTGTTATTTTAAAGCTGAAACGGAAATAAACGGAATTTATTAAGTTTTTGTTTTATTATCATTTACTCGTATATGTTCCAAAATATTCTAAACATTTCTTTTGTTTAAGCCAGTAGGTTATTAAATCAAAAATTGTTTTCTTATGTTTTTGCAATTAAGATGTATTTTTATTATATATTCCATATATTTGGTACTACATGCAATACCTTTACCCTATTTTTTGACATTTCACTTTATCTGAAAAAGCTTTTAGAAGCTTCTTATATTCTGGTTTAGGGTAAAAATTACGCTGTATTTTAATCTGACAAAAAATTGGGTTCATGATTTTTTTTAATTTTAAATATCTTCATATAAACAACATGTAAAGAAACTCAAGAGAGTTTTCTTCCAGTCCTATATCATAAACTTTGCTATACTTTTTCTAAGATTAATGTTAGGAGTAAAATATAAATATTTTCTAAAATAAGTGCTTGCTTAACAATATCCATGAATAAAAATATTCGTTTTTCTTATATGTATTTAAAATCTTATTTTTACTTTGCATAACAATAGGCAGCCAGGTCTTAAGAAATTAATTTTCTTCAACTTAACACTGCCGCCTAAAAAGAAAAATACATTAATGCCATGTAAATATAATGAAAAAATCCTCTTAAAACAAACTTATTTTTTGAAATTAAAATTAAAAACACTTCACATACAAGTACAATGTAATCCGCCAGATTTTATTTTCTTGCTGTTACTTTTAGAATAACACATACAAACTGATTTCTTTTCGCCAAAATAAACTTTTGAAAAGGAAACAAGAAGTTTGCTTGAACTTCAGCTGGTATCTAGGAAGAGGAAATGAAAGCAAAACAACAAATAGAACACTTCTTGGCCAAAATTTTTTTTTTTTTGATTTGGAAAAAGATTTGTTTAAGTACCCGCTGATACACCATTCAGTTGAAGGACTCTACACTTCTTTACTTTAAGACTACTTACAGCGCGGGTGTGAAAACGAACAATAATCTTTTTTCTTTTTATTGCAGTTAATTTCATACCATGTAACTTAAAAAAGAAAACTGAAAAATATGTTAGTTTAAACATTTGGGCCAAAGAAATTCCAAGAAATTCCTTGTTAAGGAAAACATTAAGCAAGTGAACAACGTAGAGGTTTTTCTTATTTATTTTGTTTTTTTGTTAAAGTAATTTAAGCAAAGTTATGAATTTTTTTGAAAGCATTTCTTCGCGAGCTCAAAGGCACAATGACTTTACACATTCTTGGATTCATTTATGCTTCAAGTGCTGTAACTCATGACTTCACTATTACACTAGCTTCAGTAGAATGCTCTTTTTAAAACCAAGCATATAAAAATAATTTAAAAGTAAATTGAAAACCTCCAGCTGGAGCATATTAACTGCCCCCAAAGGCATATAATCAGGCAGCTTTAAGTGAGAAAACATATCATGAGTGCACAGAAACAATTTTTTCATGTGCAGTAACGAAATTTACTCAATCAATTAATAAAGTTATTCATGGCTACAAAGAAAAGTTCAGTAAACATAATTATTAATCGAAATCAAGGTTGACTTCCTAAACGCAAGTTACAATGTATAGTTTAAAAAAATGCGTATGCAATTCTGAACATGTCTTAAGTACAACCTTGCGTTGCAAAAAAAAAATCTTTTCATTTTATCGGCATTTAGGAACGTCGCTATGCAACTCATACATAAAACAAATGTCAAACTCATGTTATAAAATTGATTTTTTTTTTTTGGAAAAAATGGGGATAACACAAAATTATTTATCCATTTTGTTAACAAGTGCTCAGGAATTATCTCAGGCCAAACCTTCAAAAAATATTAATTTGCTAAAGAAACTTATTAAAAAGGAAAAAAAGAAGAGACAACTTTTATTATGGTCAGTAAAAATCCCGAGTAGAAAAGTGATAAAAAATAAAAATGTTTGCATAAAATATAAAAACGATGCGTGATTCTTACAGCGGATACTTATTAAAATGAACTTCCAAACGATTAAGAATATTGGACGTTGCCAGAATGTTTACGTATGCGTTTACGAAGTGTATGCATTGTAAATATGCATTGCAACTTGCATTTAGGAAGTCGGCCCAACTGTTTTTACTTTTAACTACAAAATAATATGATATGCACACGTAGAAAAAAATATATGGTTGATACGACAATATTCTAAGGGCAACATACTATTGTTGGATTATATGGTTGCACTTGATAATAATACATTGTTACATCTAAAACACCATTGAAAGGACACACTAGAGTATTGTAAAAACATATTATAAGTAAGCATACTATAGTTTGGTGTAACATTATTATAATAATAAGTAACCACAGTAGTGATTAAAATTACCAAATAATTGTCATACTCAACCATATTATTATACTAACCACTCATACTTTTTTCATATCTTACCATGTTACTTTCATGAAATAACCATACTGATATCACAAATAGCTTTATTGTAATAGATCCATATAATTGTTATAATTAGGACAAATACATACATATGGTAATTATTTACAAGACAAAGACAGCGTATAATATATGCTAATACTGTGTTTAATATAAATTTTAAAAAAATAATTGCGTTGATGTCGAATTATCCATCTAATGCAATAAAAAAAATTGTTATTAAGAATTTCGCCTGCGATTGCAATTGTTAAAGTAATATTTAACCATATTAATATAGTTTTACGTAGTCGTATTGTTGCATACGTTTATACTCGTATCTTAATATTACAGACTTACCTTTATATTTTCTCGAATACTCAATATGTATTTTTCGCCAATGTCGTGTTCTTTTTTCTCCTTTTTATATAAAGCTAAACAAATATATTTTTCAAATTAAAGGCACACAAAACATATTTTTATTTCAAAAGAACAAAAGCCGAAGGGGCAAAAAATTTTGTGTCAGCGACTAGAAGGAAAATATTATTAATGACAACAATAGTAAATTAACTTTTTAAACTCTTTTGTTGTATATGAATTAGCATATCAAATACAAATATTTTTATATTGTATGTGATAAAAGCTATTGTTGTTTTTAAAAAAATTTTCACAATTGCTATTATTGTATGCAATCATATCTTGAAATTTATAGATAGTAACAATAGTATTACAGAAATGCAAACAGTAACATATTTTTAGAGGAACAAACAATAATTAAACCGATAATACGCTGTATTTAACAGTAATACACAATGTTATAGAATATATATTAAGCTTGTCGCAACCATATAAGAAACTGCCTATTCTTTACGTGCATATCTTTGTTCAGACAAAAATGTCTTTGAATATATATTTACTGTATTTTTCCTGTGTGATTTAAGCAGATTAAGGACTGCAGTTCTGATATAGAAGAGATATATCGCATGGGAAGACCAACAATTAAGGAGGATATAAAACGGGAGAAATTATTATGCGAAGAATCGTCTCAAAATCGAATAGAACTGTCACTTACTTTACCAGGTGCTCAACAAACTTCTTTAAATAATTAAGAGTGATTCATAAATAAATTGACAGGGTACCATACCCATTAAAGTCAAAAATACTAAAGACCGAATATGCATAAATGAAATTCTATTATCTGGGCAAAAAGAAAGAGTTTGTTGTAGCGAATTGATGATAAATAGTAGATATTAGGATTGTTAAAAAAAAAAAAAAAAATCGTGAACTATGCACTAATATCAACAACAAATTGAATATTTATACTGTTAATGCCAAAATAACTCCCTTACACTCTAGCATTAACAACAGTGATGAGCAACCAACAAAAAAAAACCAAGAAAATTTCCTTTTTTTTCCTGAAGAAGACACACAAGGGGGTGTCGAAATATCGAAATATTAATAAACGAATAATTTTGAAACAAGTGACCTCAAGCTTAAGTAAACAACAATTATATTTAAAAAAAGGTCGAACAACTAGGATCAAGATACGAATTTAATTTAATTTATTAAAAAAATAATTCTCCGGTAAAAAATTTTTTTCCAGAAATTGTTTTTATTACAAAACTTGTAAAAGTATGAAGTGTGTGTATGAACACTTCTAATTTTTGAAGCAAATAAGTGAAAAAGCAAAATATTCGATGCTAAATGTTTAGCACATATATGGGAACAATTTAGTGGTATATGTTATAATTAATGCTACAAATTTGTTCAGTTGACTAACTATACTAAATTAAATCATATGTAAATTACCCTCAGCTTCTAATTGTTACATGTTTTGTGGACGACTTTTATCTGTAGCTACATATTCCTGTCCTGTGCTCATAGTGAGGTGAATACGAAAATCAAATAAATTGTTCATAGCGACTACGTGAGGTGAATAAGAAAACCAAATAAGTTAGTCAAATCTGAGCCTAATATTATTCCCTTACTAGTGTTTACAAAAATCTAAAAATATATAACGCTGGTTTTTTGATTTTCATAGGTGCCAACCATAAGTAAACTTAGCAGCCTATGAAAAATATGTGCAAATAATTCACTGTATATTACACTCCCCCCGGGGAGTAGGTTTTACTCTGGTGCACACCAAACCAAGGCACTATGCTTTTTTGGACATAGAGAAAAACCGTCCCCCAATTGATGTATCAAATGAAACTTTAGAAAGCCGCATAACTTATGTTGTGTTGGACTTGCGAAACCCTTACCAAAAGATTGGCAGAACAGGGATCAGCAAAGCCCCACTAGCTTCTACATAGCAGACCTCTCGCTGCTGATCATGGTTGAGCTGCCCGTCTTGGCTGTGATGCTGTGGTTTAAAACTAATATCGCAGTTTCCCTGAGAGCTTTAGTGTATGCCGGTTTTCGGAGGCTAATAACCCCTTATGTGCTTTTGTTTTGCTACAAGTACCTGTACTTTAGGGAACCAGGGGTGATGTTTAGACTGTTGGTTAAGTTGGTTAAGGGCTGCTGTTTTTAATGGATTTCACTCTACCAACTCATTTGGCCTTGTCTTCCATTGACTGTTGGGAAATTGCATACAAGAGGGATTAGAAGGCCCTTACTCTTAAGCAATGGTTTTTTTATAGGACTATAAACTTACGGCAATGACCTGAGTGAGCATAGAAAGTCACAAGGTGGTGCTGGTGAACCGCGAATGAATCACTCCGTGGAGTTGGTACGTCATCAGATTAGGCCGACATGGCAGGTGCTAATGTAAATCAATTTCACAAGCTTTATATTTCAGTATTTTGTTGTTGCTTTTAATTTTTTACATAAATGCTTACTTTTTTTCGCAGACATTGAAAAAATAACATTCCCACTAATATTCCCTCTGCATATTTGATATCATGACAACTATAGTGACTGCAAGCTATAAAAATATTTTATTGCGATTTTAACAATTTTGTAATTAATATTTGAAACAATTAGCAGTTTTAAATGAAAGCATTCTTTTTGAAACAAATAAAACAGAAAATCAAATTTTCGTTTAAATGTTATCCTATTAAATATATAAAATCAAATCACTGCCATAAAAATTTAATTAAATCATCAAGGTATGCGTAAATATGTGTATGTATGTGTTTAATGTTAAATTTTTTTTCACCATTGTACATTATGCCAAAGTTTTTTCAACATTTATTTTCCAACATATGACATTTATTTTCATTAGTTAAGTTTGTTTGGCTTAAATATTTTTCTTTTTTTTTATACCAGAGTTTTCAACTATTTAAATCAGTAAAGTGACACAAAGTAAAGTTTGCGGCAAATGTTCTTCTTTTCATTTTCATTTAACGAAATTAACAGCAAAAAATAAAAAACTTTGTTTTGATATAGAACCAAAAGACGCCTGTAATGAATAAAGCAAATTTAAAAAGTTATCTGAGAGAGTAACATTGTGAAATTTGAACAGACTCTATGGACAGGACAACACTTTATTTATTTGGCTTAAACAAATTTTTAGATTTTTCAAAAACTAAAGCATTTAATTAAGAAAAGTATTTCACAAAATAAATTGGAGACAACACACAAATGTCATATGAGCGCTTGTTATGTTCAGAATACATAAAATACGTTATTGTATAAAATAGTTCAGACAAAAAATAATTTGATCAAATTTGAATTTTTTTTTTGCACCAAAATTTGCTTATTTTTACTCTGGGATGCTTATTTAGCAAATCAAGCCTAAAAACTTTTTTTTTTAACCAAAAAATTGGGACAGCGTTTTGTCATTCCTTCAAACGAACAATATGCTGAAAAGTTTAAAGTATTGGACAGTGGAGGACACGTAATTAAAACATAAATGTGCTCTTTCTTTCTTTCGGTGTTTTATATGATTTTTAATTATTTCAAAGTAAATTTTCCACTGCAAAAGTAAGTTTGATCTCTTTTGCACTTAGTTCTTCCTTTACATTAATTTTGTATTCAGTTTTCTTAAAAAAAGTAATCATTATTTAGTGAAAATATTGTTTTTCAAGTGGACACATAATTAAAACATTTTCAGTTCTGCTATCTAAATAAAATTATTTTAATATCAAATTTCGTTTTGTTGTGAAAACTTGTTGACAAATATGTTATACGAAGACGGTTCGGAAACTTCTTAGCCTATCAATGAAAGAGAGCAGTTAGTTTTCCAAAAATTTTTTATTTTGCAATATAATCTCCTGAAACTTCAATACACTTAGTCCAACGCTCTTCTAGCAATTATATCCCTTGATTAAAATAGTTTTCCTCAAGGTCTTCAAAATAGTGGTTTACAACTGTAATTGCATCTTCATTTGAGGTAAAACGCTAGCCAGCAATGAATATTTTTAGATTTGGGAACAGGTAAAAGTCACTGGGAGCTAAATCAAGAGAATAAGGTTCGTGGTCAAGCAACTCGTACTTTAATTTGTTGATTTTAGCCATTGTTAAAACACTCTTGTGCGCTGGTGCGTTGTCTTGATGAAATATTATTTTTTTGTGTTGTAAGCCAAAACGTTTTTCTCGAATTTGTGCATTTAATTGATCCAAAAGGTTGCAATAGTACTCTGAATTTATTGTTTAAAATACTTTGAAGTCCCAAAAAACCGTTGCCATAACCTTATCAACCGATTGAATTGTTTTTGCCTTCTTTGGGGCACTTCCTCCAGCTTCAGTCCATTGTTTGGATTGTTCATTTGCCTCTGGAGTATAGTGGTGGATCCATGCCTCATCAACAGTTATGAGACGACGCTTAAAATTCATTTTATTTCGCTTTAAACGATACTAACAAGCTTGAGAAATGTTCATTCTTATGCGTTTTTGGTCGACTGTTAACAAATGCGGCATCCATCTTGCAGAAAGCTTTTTCATCTGTAGTTCTTAATGCGAAATCAAATGGACTCGATCATTTGAGATGCCCATGATATTAGCTATTTCACGCACTTTTATTCGTCGATCATTTCATACCATATCATGCACCTTGGCTACAATTTCTGTTGTTGCTGTTTTTGGACGTGGTTCATCTTCAATGCTTGTACGACCACGTTTAAATTCAGCAACCCAATTTTTTACTGTAGCATATGAAGGAGCACTTTCACTTAACACATTCATAATATCATTATGAATTTCTTGTCCCGATAAATCTTTTTTATGTGAATATTTAATGACACCACGCATTTCTAATTTTTCCATTGTAAAAAAATCGCAAACATCTTATATATAACAAATTAATCCTATTATATAAATTTTTTTTCAATTTTTAATTATTTGACTTAAGTTGTTATGATAAAACCAAAATCACATTATTGAATGCGAAAACATTCAATTGAAAACCTGTCATAGAGCAAAATATTATTTTTTTATTAAAATTATCTCTTCTGATGACTGTGAATACGAAAACAGATACTTACCATACTAATAAAAAGTTTCATCGTTAGAATACTGAATTTCGGATAAAACAGACAACGATCGCAATAGTCTGACAACCGTACAAAGCCTGCCAATTGAAATATCAAGAGAAACAATATTTTGTCAAGCGAGCCGGTAATGTTTTGCTTTCTCTGTGTCAATTGCGCAGCGTTAAACTTTTATTTGAAAACTATTAGTCCACCATCTTCTTAATTGGCCTTGAAATTAAAATAAACTTTAAAGTATACGTTTTCCAAGGCTCGAATCTTGTTTTTAATGTGATCCAATACAAAAAAGACCCCCCGCCCCCATCCAACCCTATCCAGAGAGCTATAATCGCAGCCTGCATCAGCGAGCCAATTAAATGGCCGCCTATCATATTTATATACACTCTTTTATAAGTGTTTTTTTTTTCTTTTTTGTAAATATTGTACGTATGTGTTTTGGAGATTCACGTGATCGATTTTAGGAATTCTCAAAAAAAAATCCAAAGCACTTCACTGACTTGTGCCTTGGAACACGCATCTAAACTATAAATGGGCATGCGCTTTAGTAGGTAATTGATCATGTCGTATTGCTCTTGAGGAAGAGGCGAAGAACTCGGGTTTTCATATTTGGTGCACGTTTTGGCCATGGAACATGTATATGAACTATTAACGGTCATTTGATTTAGTGTGAAAATTGAAGCTGCCATATTTTTTCCTGGGAAGTAGGGGACTTCGGCGATTCTTGAAGCCGATTTTGGGAATTTCAAAATATACTTGGAATGCGTTATACGGACAATTATCTGTTTATATGGATAATTATTTTAGTTTGATGCTGAAACGTATTTTTACTTTTTTAAACTCTATTTATTCCCATGAAAATTTTCTCATTATTAAGTTAATTCTTTTCACATAAAAAAGGTTGTTAAAGTTTCTTATATTCAACATTTAACTCATGTTTGCACTGCATTTATCTGATTTCATTTTTACGTCATTTTTTCCATTTTTATTATAAAAAAGACGGCATATTAAATTTTTTTTTATTGCGACAACAATTGCCAGTGTTGCAATTCATTTATTTTTAATGTGACTTTTTTCACTGATTTCATGTTTTTTTCATTCTTTATCGGTCTGCGTCCAACTAACAAATGTGAATCACATAAAAAAGTCAATCCATAACACAGCAAATAAACAAATTATTATAATAATTTGCATAAACACATTTTATATGTTGTTAAAAGTGCCAGTAAGAAATATATGTAAAATTATGATTTTGTTTTTTTGCGTTTTGCAAAAACAATCAAATGAATGTTTTATGACCATACAATTATCAATATAAACTCAACTGAAAAATATGAAATATTTTGTTTTCCTGCAATCAATTTTTAAATAACTCAGAGGATTTATAATGCAGGCAAAGTTAAGTGACTCTTGTTTTGAGTGAATATATTATTTTAGTTTTATACATTCTTTAGTACTGAAAATGTGAATAAATTAAAGCAATTTTATATGAAGTTAGATAAATGACTAATATTAAGTTTTTGTCAGTGGATTAAATGAAAAATTTAATGATTTAATGAAAAAAAAAATTAAGAAAGTTACCATATCTTTATCCCCCTGTATTAGAGGAAGAGTAGCTTCAGGATGCATAATGGATGTAGCGTAGTAAATGCGGAAATCCCGACCATACTCAGGGCAGCTAACTGGTTAAAGTACTACAGGATATCCAAATTTGTAATGATAGTAAGGCTGCGCTGTATTCGCTAGCCGGGCTCTATAAGGCGTCCAGTTTGGTTCGTGAATGCCAGATATCTCTAAACGAGATAGCGAGACATTCGAACCTGGAGCTTTTCTGGGTACGAGATTACAGTGAAGGACACGAAAATGTTATAGCGGAAGAACTGGCAAAGTCTGGTTCTTCTGCTACAATATAGATGGAATCATTGGAATGCCGATCAAGCGCTGTGAAAAACAATTACAGCATCAACTATTTGAGACTGCTCATAACAAATGGGCTAGTTAGGTTAACTGTCAAGGCTGATATGGCCTAGACATGATAACAGGAGGACTATCATACTTAAAGGCCTGTACCGCCAGAGGTTGAGTTCTGCTGGGGCACTCCTGACGGAACGTTGCCACATAGGGACGCAGCCTCGGAGATGATACTTGCATTTAATGACTTCTGTAGAAGTTAATTTGTATCTAGACAGGCCGACACTGCATGATTTAGCAGAGGTAACGAAGTTTGACAAAAGTGTAAGAAACAAGTACTACATCAACTATTTGATACTTCTCAAGACAAATGGGCTAGTGAGGTTAACTGTCAAAAATCAAGGCTGACATGCCCTTGATATTTGATATTTGTTCACCGTTGTCCGTGTTTTCTTTGTATGTTCAATACTAATTTCTTTTCAATGTAATGTAGTGTGGAATGTGGAAATTTATTTTAATCTGAGCAGTGTCCGAGATATCTACACTGGGCACTGATCAGTTTTAACTAATTTAATTCCAACGTTGTAAATACTGCAGTAGATTTTGTTTTATTCTTTCGTGTTGTTATTGTTAAAGTTAAACCTCCGCAAACACTATTTCCTCTTTCCTCCTCATCATAAACCTATTTTTCTAGTTCCAGTGAAAAGCCAAGGGGTAGAAAAGTGCAATAGATAGACTAGTGAAATAAAAATACAATTAGATAAAGTAACAACAGTATTAATATTCTGTTGAGTGGTAGCAGCTTTTGCTCTGAGGTTGCGGGTTCACCAATAAGGAGTATTAGTTACTGTTAAATTACATCTGACACTAACCCCAAGAGAAAGTACTACGCTATGAGGTCAGCGTACTCCTTTTTTTTTATATAATGTACTTTCTTTTTTATGATTCAGTAGATACTGTAACGAACTTTTATCACGTCTAACTCAATGTGCAGCCGTTGATCTGCTTGCTCTAAATGTACGTGCACATCCACAAAAATAACGTAATATACAAACCAACATGATGTAAAGAAAGCAAAATTTCAAGTAAATCAATAACCGCTTATTTTATTGTTGTTGTTGCGTTTTCATTATTACGTTCTAATTGTTTGTTGTTGTTGCGTTCTCAATACTTAGCAACCATGTGTGTATGTATATTCATAGCAATTATATTTGCACATTTAAGTATGGAATTATCTTTAACTATAAACCTCATTAACAATGCAGAAAGCATTGTTAATGAGGTTTGGCAGAGCCATAGTTTACTTTTAAATGTTGTGCAACACAGTCTTAAGTCAGAAAACTGTGTTAGTACACAGTGGTATTATATATACTATAAATTCGCGAGTTACGTATGTTCGATTTTCGCATTTCTTTCTACTACGTTGGTACACATGTCTGTTACATATTAGCCATTTTGGATTGTCAGTTTGTTTTTGACCGAAAAAAAGATCAGCCGTGTTTTGGTGTGCTCTTCGATTTCTTACTATTCGAAAAAATAGATTAAAAAACTGTACCAAGGTTTGTGTAAAAAATTAAACTAAATGCCCAAAGACATTTGAAATGTTGACTGTAGCGTTTGCCAAATCTACTGTGAGCAGAACATAAGTTTTATAGTGGTATAACCGGATAATGAAGGCCGAGAAGATGTCAATGACGATGCTCGCCCTGATTGCCCAAGCACGTCCAAATCCAACGAAAACATTGAGGCAGTGAAGAAAAGGATGTTGGATAATCGTCGCATCACCATCAAAGAAAAACCTGTTCGGCTATTAAAATCAACAACCATATTGTTCCGCAACAAAGTGAAGTCAAATACCCTGGTATTCATCTCGACCGTAGGCTCACGTGGAAGTCTCACATTGACGCTAAAGTCACTTAGATGAAACTAAAAGCGGTGCAACTCAATTGCCGTATCGGCAGAAATTCTACCTTGAAGTTAGATTGCAAACTTTTGTTGTATAACGCAATACTAAAGCCAATATGGAGCTATGGAATTCAATTGTGGGGTACCGCCTGTGCATCCAACATTGAGAAAATTCAAAAGCACCAGAATAAAAATCTCCGTACAATTACTGCAGCTCCATGGTTTGTTAAAAACTCTCGAATTCACAAAGATCTAGGTGTACCAGTAGTGAAAAACGAATAAGCGATAACTTACATTAACAGTCTTGAATCTCACCCGAATCCTCTCGCACGTAGCATCTTTAACTTTGGCGGCCACACTCGACTGAGAAGGATGGACACCGTTGGAGGGACAGATGGAGCGTTTCCAATGCTCTGATGGTTGGAAAAAAACACGCAAGAACCAACTTTTCGTCTAGCATTGGCTGGACCAAAGTAAAAAAAAAATTTCTATATTAATACATTTTTGCTATATTAATTAATTAATTTATTTATTTTTAAGATTTGCATACTTATTGTTAGTTCTTATAGAAGATACAATAAATAATTAAATTGTTTAAAACAAAACCATCAGAGAGATTGCTGATGATGTTGGCATAGCGCTCGGCTCATGCCAAGCAATTTTTACGGATGTTTTAGGCATAAAACGTGCGGCAACGAAGATTGTTTCAAAACTGCTAAATTTTTAGCAACAACAAACGTCGCATGGACATCGCTCAGCAGCTGATGAACATCGTTTACGAACTCAAAAAAGTCGTAACTGGTGACGGATCATGAGTGGCTCGCTATGATATTGAAACCACAGCCCAATCATCCCAATGGAAGCGTCCAAAAGAGCCAAGACCGAAAAAAGCACGTCAAGTTCGGTCATATGTGAAGGTTTTGCTCACTGTTGTCTTCGACTGGAATAGCGTGGTGCATCATGAATTTCTGCCACAAGGTCGTGCGGTCAATAAGGAATACTACCTTGCAGTTATGCGCCGTTTTCGAGAAGTAATTCATCAGAAACGCACAGAATTGTGGAAAAAACAATCATGGATTTTGCTCCATGCGTGAGTTTTTGGCGAAAGACAAAACAGTTATTAGGTTTCAACCATCGTATTCACAGGACTTCGCCCCCTCTGACTTTTTCCTGACACAGATGAAAGGAAAGCATTTTGCTACGATTGAGGAGATAAAAGAAAAATCGAAACAGAACCTCTTGGTGATACCAAAAAGTGCGTTTCAGAAGTGTTTCGAGGACTGTAAAAAACCCTGGCATTAGTGTATTATATCTGAGGTAGATTACTTTGAAGGGGCAATACAGTTATTGATGAATAATTCAATACTTTTTGAAAAAATTTAAAATACGGTGTTTTTGCTCATACCTCATATATAAAGCCATGAATTATTTAAGTACAGTTTTAGAAAAAATTGTTAATGTCATTATTTCATTTGCAATTGAAAAATCCGTAAATCCTTTTTAAAGGTAGAAATGTAACAATACATTATATACCATTCAGGAGGCACCTTCGTCCTGTGTGAGTTTTTGGCAGTAAACTTAGTGAGCTTTTAAAATAAAAAAATAGTTTTCTTAAACTGCCTCTATTTTTAGAACATCTATTCTACTACTTCTTTTATTTTCAACATGCTGGAGATCGCCTCAATGTCTCCATTAATTTTCCAAACTTATTTTATTACAAAATTTTATGGGATATTAACATTTTACAGAAAAGCAATAACTTTTTATTAAAAACTAACACCTAATCATTAAAAGTTTTATCGAACTCAAACAGTTGTTCTATGGCTGTCATTTGCCAAACAATATGAAAATATAATAAACAAGTTAAGCAAACAAATTATCTGACTATAAATATTATCAGGTTATAATTTTATATACAAGGCTCATGAATACAATACAAAGTCTATCGCGTAAGGGCGTAACAAATAAACTAAGAGACAGGCAGCCACCCTTGTTAAGGGTAGCAATTAAAAATAAATTGAATAGCAACAAAAGAATTTCTGAAGCTAGTCTTCGACTTGTCAGCAATTAAATAAAGACTGGTGATAATGGCATACAACGAAAAAAATAATAATATTTTATTATACCAGCTCCCTTTTAAATATTAAAACAACAATGTATAAAATAACAAATAAAAAAGTGACGCTCCTGTCTTTTTATTTTTATATTTCTTCTTACATTTCATACTTAACAAAATTTGAAAACAATAGCAACAACACAGCCCACAATATATAAATCCCTTAAAATTCATAAAGTATTTTCATAAATATTTAATAAACCCAAAAAAGTGTGATTATATCATAAAAGTTGCGGTAGCAAAATTGAATGAAGTAAAGCCCCGTCATAATCAACAGACAAACAAACAGATCTCGAAACACAGAACGGAATACAAAATACCTAAAGTAACAAGAGATTCCCCTGGCACACACATACTAATACACAAACTTTAACAAAAGCTTAAAATAAGCTGAAATTGACAAACATTCTTTCTTTGAACACCATTCCATTTCCCGCTACACTTAAACACCTTAACGGCGAAAATCTGTAATAAGATTTTGGTTGCAAAGTTTTCCACTCCGGTGTCCTGTACAAAGGAAACAACACAACCTCGCCGCCTTAACTCAATATTAAACTTGTATTGTCACTCTGTGTACATTTCAGTGTAATGAACAAAAACACTTTTAACTCAAGAAAGAGGAGAGGCAGAGAATAAAAGGATTCTTAGAAATTGCCATGTAACTTGACTGCTACAGATTTTCAGGTGGAAAGCCATCAATACAATAGGGACGCAAACAAACAGCGACGCAAAGAAGAAATGCATTGAAAAAAATAAACTTAAGTTGCGGAAAATCCGAAAAGATAAAACCAAACAATTCTTAAATATAAATGATTTTAAATTATGCAGATGTTAAGGGATAAAATTGAATGCGACATTTTATTTATTTCTGATTTTTTTTTTATCATTTTCAAATCCTTTGTTTTCTTTGCAAGATTGTTAATGGGTGAGTGGTGCAGAAGAAATCGCAAAAATATTTCAAAACAAGGATAAGATTTGTTAAAAATATGTAGAATTATGTAGAAATTTAAACAAAAAACACTACAAGAAGCTGTTAAAGGTATTCTGAGATAGGCTCAAAGTTAGCCTTTGATATGTTTGTATAAAAGTTTATAATGTCAATTGGAACAACATATGACATAACTATCACACATTGTAGTGAATGCACGACTTCCATTACAGGTCTGTATTCAAACAATTTATTGATTGATTCAGCAATTTTCGTTATTGACCATGAAAAAAATATCTTTCTCTGTTTATGTCAATAACAAATAATATTATTTATTTAATAATAAATATGAGGTCTGATGAAAAAATAATCGTTATTCAAAAAGTATTCATTTATTCATCAATAACTATTTTGTCCTCTTTAAAGTAATGCCCCTCAGATATAATACATTTATGTCAACGTTTTTTGCAATCCTCGAAACACTTCTGAAACACGTTTTTTGGTATCGCCAACAGCTTTTGTTTCGATTTTTCTTTTATCTCCTTAATCGTAGCAAAACGTTTTCCTTGTCTTCCGTTTCGGGAAGAAGAAAAGGTCAGCGGTTGCCAGTCCGGTGTATACAGTGGTTGAGCGGTTTGTTTTTGGCCAAAAACTCTCGCACAAGCATCGATGTGTGAGCTGGTGCATTATCATGTTGCAAACCCCATTATTGTTTTTCCCACAATTCAGTGCGCTTCTGAAGAATTTCTTCGGCGAAAAAGTCAGCGAGGGCCAAGTCCGGTGTATACAGTGGGTGAGGCATGACAAAGCATGGATATGTGAGCTGGTGCGTTATCATAGTATGGTTTAGAAAAGTAAAAACACGCTTTGCTATCGAAATAAATAATAAGAAATAATATTGAGAATATACGAATGGAGCAAAAATGTTATCTGTTCTGATAGCCTTTTTTGACATGTTGGGATCACAGACAACGAGAATGCTGCTAAGCCAGTCAAAGATGCTGAACAGCAATCATTATTTGAATGCACGATGTGGGAGTCTCAAGATATTTTTAATAGACTCTTATCTTTTTTGGCATCAAATACGAGTAAATCACGTAAGTGGGAAAACTATCAACACAGCAGTTCTGTTACACCCTGTAAGTCAATATTTCATAGAAGATACCCTAATAATCAGCAGAGTTGGAAAGCTTTAAAATATATTCTCATATATCTATCTATATATCCCAAAATTCTAAATAAATTATTGAAATTTTTGCAGAAAAATATTCTAATGATACCTGTTGGGTTCTTGCAATGCGTAATTGCACACCAATAGTAAATTTCCAAAAGGATCTTTCACACGCACAATAAATCTTATTATTTTAATACAAGTGATAAACATATCACTTTAAAAGCAAAATTGAAAAGAATTTATTATTTTATGGCCCTTAACAATTAAAATTAATTAAAATTAAAAACTAAAAAATCTACATACAAAAAATGCAGCTTTCGGTTCCAATTATTTGTAACAATTATTTATTACAAATCATGTACATTTTTTTTATTATCTTTAAATATGAATTCAGTTGTTGTAATACAGTCCAACTATATGAAATAAATTGCGGATTTTTTATTTTGAAACTTTATATACAAGTATTTTGTTTTGGGCTTGGATCTTCTACATCGGTATAAGAATCTTGGACTCTAATTTTGCTTTATGTCAGGAAAAGGCTCCTGGCTCATCCAATACCTTTCAAAACACAAAGAAAGCTTTTTCTCTTATATATTTATTTGTTTTATTTATTTACTTATTTAAGTTTTTACTTTCTTTAAGATTTTTGCTATCTTGATTCCTGGGAATTTTTGACCAATTTTAATTTATAATATTTTTTTTCTTTAAATACTTTTTGCATATTAAGCTCTCTGTAATCACAAACTTGCCCCCTTGAGGGCAAATAATTTGTTTCAGCTCACAAACACAGGTGCTAAATAACCACTTAAATATCTTTGTTTTCTATTTGGCTTGTATTCGTTTGAGAAATAATTTGTGGTGGCATGTAAGTAAGTTTGTGTATAACCAGACCTGAAGCCAAAGTTTGTTGATTTCACCACGAAAAAACACAAGCTATCAGCCAAAAGATAGCAAAGGTGCGACTCTAGTTAATTGAATTAATTTAAATAATTTATGGTTATAAAATTACAACCCTCTTTTTAGCCAAGGCAAAAGCCGCAAGTTGTATTGAAGCTTTTTATCATAGATATGGAAATTAATTTAAAACTTACCAGAGAGAATTTAGTGCAACCAATTAAGTTGGACTGGTGTGAGTAGCAGATAAGGAATTAAATAGATTAAATTGAAGGGAAGTGATATTACGTTTACTTTAATCCTGGTGTTGCTAATTGTATTAGAAAATATTGTCGTTCGGATAAAAAATAAAACGTAAAAGGTTTTGTCATCATTTGTGGAACAATAAAACGGTTTCTTAAATGAAATACAATATTAAGAATATATAAATAAGTTTTCGCCATTTGAAAAGGAATGGTGTGGCACGTGGCTTACTTTAGAATTCACAAATAATAATTATAATAGGTTAATAGTGCAAGAACAACACAACCTTAATCTGTTATTAACTTCATTTAAATATCATATTTTTCTTATTCAAAATTGAATAAATTTTAACCAAATAAACGTCATTTCTGTGAACTTTTAATTTAAGTTCTTAACTAAAAACAAAAAAGTGCTTCAACTTTCCGTAGAGGCATGTAAAGAGTATTGAGTGAGCAAACATAATCGGGACCGATCTCAAAAGTTTAAAAATGGTGATTTTAACTTAGTAGAGAAAGGACACAGGGAAATGCTGCAATTCTATTTCTATATAACTATACAGTTGAAAAGTAAATTTGCAAAGTGTAGGATGCACAACACGGAGACCATATGCACGAGATGGTATTAACAATACGTTTGTAACGTCGCTGTGACTAACTATAAGGACCTATGTCTTCATATAGGAAGGTGCAGCGTGGTTGACAACGAATTACCTTTAAACAACTGTAGTCCAATATAGGCAAATCGTAGGCCAGTGCGAGTGAGACGCACAAATCTTGAAGACCGCACAACAAAAACAACAAGCCTTAGACAGAAAAGTAATACATGAAAGTTGCAATACACTCACACTTTTTTACTTTCACTTGCATCAAAAATTTCATGAAACAGATTTTTTGAGGTTTTCTGAAAGTAAAATGACAAATTCTAAGCACTGTTGCCATATACAAATAATTATACAAAGTTGCAGTATTGTAGTAAAATAATAATTATAAAATTAACTTCTTTTGCAAGTCTACGAAAATAATTATGATCATTTGTCATTGTATTGTATTGTATATTTAACACATAAGGAAAACAAATAAAGTCTTTTTATAAAAACAGCATCATAGAAAAGTTTATAACGATAAGTTCTTTTCAACTATTGCCCCATAAATTTGTATATGTAATAAGTTCGGCAACTCTGATTAGTAAGCAAACAAAATAAAAGCGGAGAGAAGTAGAGGCAAATTTTGCAACTCTTTGCCTCGGCGACATTTGTAAAATGAACTTTCACTTTCCTGTGTAGACGAACAAGAAATGTTCATGAAATTCGTCTTTTCTTTGAAATTTTAATTTGTATGATGGCTTTTTTCGAGGGCTAACAATCTCCCGAGGATCTGTTGCCTATACAACAGATACGTGTACTGTAAGGAACCAGTGGTGATGATTGACGGGAGAATTGGTTTAAGGGCTGATGCTCTTAATGGGCTTCGGCCTACCAACTCATTAAGCCTTGTCCTCCATTGATTGCTGGGAAATTGCATACACGAGGGATTAGAAAGCCCGAACTCCTCAACAAGAAGTTGTGTGAGCATAGCAAGCCACACGGGGGCGGTGGTGAATCGTGAAAAATTCACTTCGTGGAATTAATCCACCATCAGGTCAGGCCTTCAAGGCAGGTACTGATGTAAATCATTTTGACAGTTGTAATACGTACACAAAAATTTCATGAAAGTACTTTCCTGTGTAATGGCAGCGTAACGATGACGCGAGTGCTGTTCTTCAGCCCAGAGCTGCTTTACGACTAGTTAGGGATATTATTTTCAGAAAATGCGTCTCAAATCCAAAAACAACTTGCGTTTACTACGTCGTTATAAACCTTGTTCAACTTTAAAACCCGCTCTTTTGTTGAAAATGAAAGGCAATAAAGTGTTATTTTATTCGCTTTAAATGCGCACAATATAATAGAGAAATAAAATAGAAAGAATTTAGAATTGAATTTTTTGGACAAACATTTTGTTTAAAAAAATCTTAAAAAATTTAACGCCAGTTTTACAAAATTTAAAAAATAGAAGGCAAATAAACTATAACTCAAAAAAAGTACACGAAAATTTAATCAAACACAACTCCTTTTGTTGCATAAAGTTTTTCAACTCTTTTGTACCTACTCATAATGAGACTAACGACCGTGTCTTACTTTATCAAAGACCACTCCATAAATAGCATCTTTAAATTCAATTAAAGATTCAAACTATTTGTTATTTTCACTATGGAGTGTATGGAGGCTATTCCTAAAGAGATATTTTTAATTATTTTTTTTTTTTGTAAGAATCCGTGAATTTTTCATAGGGAGCACTAAAAAAACTTTTCTCCAAAGTACATAGTTGCTACTTTTGGTTTATGATGAAACTGTAATCAAATGTAGACCTACGTCTGTTGAAAATGATCTCCATACTATCTGAGTTTTGCCTCCAAAATTAAAATTTAAACAATCTTTTCGCTTATGCCACCAATTGATTTCCCGGAGAGGTGACAGAACTTTTTCCTATGGGATGATCTTAAATCTAAAGTTTACGCCAATAAACCCCCCGATGCGCCAATGTAGCATTTGAAAAAAAACATCCACCACGAAATAGCAGTCATGTCCTGAGTCCACCTGCCTAGATTCGATTAAATGAGTGCTGAGAACACCAGGTTCTACATTTAGACGATATTAGTAAAAGCCAATTAAACAATTATTTGTATTTAATTAAATATTTTTTATTTATTTCCAAAGTTTTGCTCGAATCAATGTTGGTTTGATAATTGTTCTTAAAACTAGAATTACATTTACTTATATACTACTTATGAGAAGTTCTAGACGACTCATTTATATAAATTATCATATTATCAAAGTTAAGGCTTGGGAAACTAATTTGGTTCCCACGTAAAACGGGTAAGCTGCTCAGACGTCACATATGCACATGGTTCAAGGCCATAAATTGTTTCTTTAGTACTTGCATATATATCGGTCCTTTATTGCAACATAGTCATAATCCAAAAAAAGCTTGTTTCGAGAAAAACGCATTTCAAATTTTTAGCTTCCATACAAGTCTTAGAAAAAATTTTTAGAAAATATCTTCTAAAAGAAACAGTTTAAAAGTAATTTGAATACATTATTGGCACAATATAAAAGCTAGTACTGTTAATAATTCTGCATTGTTAACTCGAAAAGCTCATTTTTTGAGATATGACTATGTTGCAATAAAGGAGCGATATGTACATGTGCGGCGCGATTCAGATGTTTTAGATTTAATTATAGCAGAACAACACACATTCACACATAATTTTACTAACACATATCATTCGCACCTAAAGTTTATTTTCAAGTGATAGCACTTACTCGTAATAAGCGCATTGTCGCGACAACGGTCAGTGACTACAAGAGGTGTCAAGTGACGAGGGTTATGAATTTAAAATGCAACTTAATATTCTTTTAGTTATTTCTTATACATGCCTTTAATAGGATGCATTCTTGTTATGGCTAAAAGAGTGAATTTATGTCGTGATCATGCTACATTAGTTTCAGAAAATAAATCGCCAAAAAGTGTATATTAATAATTAACAAACATTTTTTCTAGGTACGTTTTACTTTTTTCTAATCGATCCACTAAATATAAAATTTATTTTGAGACACCCTGTAACGGAAACAGATTTCTTTTAAGCTGCAAAAAGGAAAACAAAGATCACAAAAAATTTTTAAATTGTCGCCTAATTTTTAACTACCAAATTGTATTAATATTAAGATTTTAATAGTTTTTCTTAGCGTGCAACGTAAATTAGCGCGCCAAGCTTAATTTACCTGTCAAAACTCCTTATGTACATACAAAATGTATGAGACCAACCCAAATAGCGCCGCGTCCACGCTTTGCAATTGAGAAATATAATTTTGACACAGCGTAAGAGAGAAAGCTTTACTGTCTCTCAGTAAAGTCCGTTTCAAAATAAATGTTATTCAATTTTTGCTGCCATTAGTAATGATACTTTATATGTTTTCAGACTACTTTAGCGACTTTCGCTTTTTTTTATTTCTATTCAGTGCTTTTTATTAAATAAGGTTAGTAAACAACACCGTTCGTGACATAACTTTAACACTTTTATTTAAGTTACTTACTACAGCGTAAAATCAAAGCACTAAATTACAAAAATTAAGGCGTAAAGCGCAAATTTACGCCTTAATTTAGGTTGCACTGTTAGTTCGTTTTGAAGATTGAATATATTGCGTGGTTAAATTTTAAAGGCCGATATTGTATATAAGCCATAAATAAACTTCAAGTTTTTTTCAGCACTTAATTTGAAATTACTCAAACTTGGACTAATTCAATTTGAATAACGTAAAGATATACATTGAGCACCGCGTTAAAGTTATTCAAGCAATGACAATAACAGATGATCGATTTTCAAAGAAAATCATCTTCAGTGATGAGGCACATTTTCCCCTCTGTGGATTCGTCACCAAGTGGAATTGACACATTTGGGTGAATAATAATCCAAGAATGAAGTGTCAAGAAGTGTGACGGTTTGGTGGTGGTGTTCGCTGTTGTGATATGATAAGGAACTTCCTACAGCCCGAATTAGAAGATATGGATGTGGACGATATGTGATTTCCACCTAACAGCTAACGAGGTAGTGGCTTTTTTCTGCGACAAATTCAATGGACGTGTTATACTACGTGGTGGCCATGTCAGCTGTCTGCCAACCTCACATAACCTCAATTATGCCTCTTCTTCTTCATCAAAATTTTTGGGGCATCATAAAAGTGCGACTAACGCTATGTTTTATATAATACAGGGTGGCACAAAAATAACCCTCCGATGTTTTTTTGCTGTAATTTAATAAAAAAAAAAGGAAAACTTTGATTCTTCTTGTGGATTATTTTTATTTGTTCTTTTTATTTCTTTATATCAAGTCGAGAATATGATGTCATGTAAATGATCGCCACCACAGTTGATTGTCATTTGAACCCTTTTTATAGCATTTTCCATCACATTGGCCAAAACTTCCGGCGATAGGTCCTCACATTCTTGACGGATATAGTCTTTAAGAGCTGTAAGAGTCTGAGGCTTGTTGACATAAACCCGCGACTTCGAAAAGCCCCACAAAAAAAAAGTATGCAGCGGTCAAATCAGGCGATCTTGCTGGCCAGTGCAAACCGCCAAAACGAGAGACTAGGCGCCCGGGAAATGCATCCTTCTGCATATTGGTTGTGGCACGTGCAGTGTGTGCCGTAGCACCGTCCTGTTGGAATCACATGTTTTCCAATCCCAATTCATCAAGTTGCGGCAAAAAGAACTCGTTGATCATTGCTCTGTAGTGCTCACCATTCACAGTAGCCGTTTGGCCAGCGACGTCTTCGCAGAAAAAATGTCCGATAGCAAAAACAGCACACCACTTTGAGCGGGTGTAATGGTTCTTCATAGGTTACACGCGGATTTTCAGTGTCCCAGAAGCGTATATTTTGCTTAGTTACGTACCCGCTACGATGGAAATGGGCCTCATCACTCATGATTATTTTTGATGAAAAATCATCTTCCTCTTGGAGTCAAATAAATAGACACCAATATTCCGCGTTCAGGAACAGTGTAGCGCAACATTGTTTATTAACGTGTATTTCGCATGTGTTTACTACACAAATGTCAAAACAGAACTAACATTAGGGGCCAATCGCAAAATTTATAGCATTTTCTGATAGGAGGATTACTTTTGCGCCACCTTGTACATAATTGAACCATATTATCATAGTAAAAAGAAATGACAATAATTCCTAAAGACGATGTTCAACTTAATAGCTATTGCACGATTGATGATGCAACTTCCTGTGTAAGCAGGAATAGCGACTTGGATAAAATTAACAACTGGGCTGAGCAAATGGTCTGAGTGTAAATTCCTCTAAATCTAAATGTATTCTTATTTCAAAATCGAAAATTATGCGTGAGAATCTTTACATTAAAATCTATAATGACGAAATCGCCTTTGTAACTAAAGCAACCAATCAAAGAATCATGTTCCATGAGCGGTTGACATGGTCTTCACATATTGGCATTGTTGTAGGTAGAGTGTATAGTATGCTGAGGAATTTGTGGACTGTCAAAGACTCCACCCCATTTAACATATGTATGCTACTAGCAAAAACGTATCTTATTCCTTCTATTTTATACAACGTAAACTAAATGTTGTTTATAACAATATAGCACGGTATATTTTCCAGAAGCGGCGTCTTGATCACATTTCTCAATACTTATACCAAATATTTCATCTCAAATTTGATAATCAACTCAAATATAAATGTCTAACCTTCCTGCATAAAATAATTATTTCAAATGTTTCAATAATAAAAACAGAAACAAATTGTAAGAAACGTTATATGTTAGAAATGTTAGAAATTATGAATACACCTACAGAACAGAGAATTAATTTTAAATTAGACACAGATAATTTAGCACATATTTATAGGCATTTAGTTAGCAAAAAGTTAATACATTGAAATAAATAATACTTCTATTTACAATGTTATTTATTAGGATATTGTTAATTTGCATTGAATTTTTTTTATGTTATTTTGTGCTATTTTGTGAGCAACATATGCTATGTTAACCTGTTAAAGGTAGAGGTACAACATGTTGTAATTGTTAACAGAGCATGTATTGTTTGCAGTTTAATCCTGGCTTTAGCCAGGATTAAACTCGAGCTAGACGAATGATACCAACCCATCATCATATAATATTAGAAATATAAAAAGTTTATTTTTTAAAATAGTATTAAAAAATTTATTTTTGTAAACTCTTTTTTTTCGACATATTTGATTTCTTTTTGCCAAATAACGATAGTGATACATGTTTTTCCTCTTATGTAAGTGATAACACTAATTGTTATATTTCTTAATTTTGTTTTTCACTTTTGATTTGATTTCATACAGACGTTTATTATCATTATTTGCCCTTATTACTAACACTGTCATTTATAAGATGTTATATATTGTGTTGTTAGCTTATCATATAAATAAATAAATAAATAAAAATAAATAATTTTTGTTTCCCTCAAAATCAATATCAGCCCTTAAAATTTAAACACCCTTAAAAACAGAAAAGTTAAATAACAATTGATGGTAAAAAAATGTTGAGCAAATTCAATAAAGTCTTATTTTATTTTGCATGGATAAAAACCCCCTTTAAGTAGTCTACAAGTATATTTTTAATAAATTTTTAATGCAGTATGCATTAGGGTCTGTATAAAAGTGCTCTGAACAACATCCATATACAAATACTTTACATTGTTATAAGCATTAAAACAATGGATATTGTAATTAAATAAAGCACCACTACAAAAAATAATTAACTTATAATGCTAATATCACTACAACTTAAACTGAAAATCCATTTACAAATTTGTATATGTAAAATGTGTACACTTAAATATATAAGTACACTTTAAAAACAAGACACATACAAAAACACATGCACACACACACACACACACACACACTTGCACACATTCATAAACAATAAGTCATCGTAACGGAAAATGTATAATACAAATATATTCATATGTAAGTAAGTGTGTTCGTTACATATTTTACATTAAAACATACCGACATAATATCTCTATAAATAAAGTTCTATGGTAGGTTCACTTAAAATAATTAACTCGATTGCTAAAAACTTACCAGCACTTAACTCTTTTACAACAAGCTTTCAAATACAAGAGTTGACTGGCTCTTTAGTTAATTTGTTGGCAACATGAACGAATTCTTTTTCCAACAATGACCCAAAACTATTGTTAACACAACTTGACTGTGCGAAATGTTGTACAAAAAGAAATACTCATCATGATGTTGATGTTGATGTTGATCATCAGCGTCATCGTTATGATTGTGATTATGGTGATGGTTTAGTACTTGAACCAAAAGTTATAATGGCTCTTAAAACTGACATTCATAAGCCTTTAACATTCATTCAGGCAATTGAAAAATAAATTCCATATAAATATGTTACAGTGTACAAATTAATTGAATATGGAATGACTACACACATTTGTGCATACACACACACATGTGGTTATTCATAATTATTTGCACAGCGAAAACAATTTGCAATCTACATACTTATATATTGTGGGTAACGCTAACAAAACTCAGTTCGTTGGGTGGGTAACGCTAATGAAACTCAGTTCGTTTGGTTGACCCTTTTAACTCATCAAGGGCTGCCGGATATTGTGACATTCAAGAAAATTACATATTTCTAGCACGACTCTTAAATAAGTTGTACTGAGTGAATAAATACATAAAACTGAACACACACAACCTCATGGGCAAAGGAAATGTGTGATTGCAAATTCTTATATAGAAATATTATTTTCGATGTTAAAAAGAAGTACGAGTTCGATTGCCGACTATAGAAAAAATAATTAAGAAACCAAACCACATACAAACTTGATTGAGTATGTTATATACTCTAGTTAACATGCGCAAGTTCTAACCTGTAGAAAACATACTTGTGTAAACAATATGCGGTGACCGATTACACTGCAACTCGATTTAAGACGGGTGTACTTAGATCATTAAAAAAGGCACCGCTTGCAGATCTCTGATAAGTACTAAATTTAATACCAAAATTTTTATGGGGACACTGCTACCAAAACAAAAAAGTGCGTATTTAGTTTTACAATGCAATCTTATTAAATTAACCTAAAAGACGATTGAAAATGAAAAACACTAATTCCAACAGAATTTTATGGAAATTCCTTTAAATTGGATTGAATATGCCTCTAACACTTTGGCTATGATTATGCTGCTTATGGGCATTTCATAGTCATCACAGTCACTAAAGTTCGAAAAAATCGGTGCAGGAAAATGTTGTACTTAAAAACACTTGCCCTGGGAGCAGGTTTTGGCTTGGTGTATTGCAAAGCTGGGCACTCTTCTTTGGGGAAGAAGCCCCTCGTTTGTTGCAGAAAAAAAAATATAGAAAGCCGCATGACTTGTGTTAAGTTGGCTTCGGAAACCCTTATCAAAGGTATAAATTGGCAGAGTGGTGATCAGCATGGCCCCAGGTGGTTCTGCATGCAGTTCAACCTGGGCAAATCATGGTTGAGGTGCCTTCCTTGGCTGGAAGTTAGTATCTCTGATACTTGTTGCTGCGTGGCTTTTTACGTGGGCTAACAACTCCCCGAGCTGCCGTTGTATTGCATCAGGTATCTGTACTGCAAGGAACCAGTGGTGATGGTTTGATAGGTGAGTTGGTTTAAGGGCTGATACTCTTGGTGGGTTTTGGCCTACCAACACATTGAGCGGACAGATAACAAGGCCCGAACTCCTGAACAAGGGGTTGCCCATATGGCAAGAATTGCTACCTGTGTGTGCCTGGTAAGCCACACGGATCACTTTGGAATCGAGAATAATTCACTCCGTGGAATTGGTCCATCAACAGATAAGGCCGTAAAAACAGGTACTGATGTAAATCTTTTTCACTCACTGTACTTCAAAACAATCTCTAATATTTCATAAGAATAAACGTTATGGAAATAAACTGAAACCACATTTTGATATTCAAATCGCATGAATTTATCTACCAAAAACAAAGTTCTTCAACTGAACTAATTACAAATTAATGCTTTCTTCTTTGTAAGCATCACTTGTAATACAAAATAATTTTTTGTAGTCGATTTACATGCTCCAGAGCTCTGCACAAATCAATATTTCTTCGTGTAGATGCGTTAACCATCTGATTTAGAAAAACGTTCCTGGTACCAAAACGTTAGATATATTATATAGCTTGTACAAAATCCACTGAAAGCTATTGAGGGCAATACAGTCGCTTGATCTCAAAACAGAAAAATTCTAACAAAAACTGGTTATAAATGTGTGTGTATGTCCTCTTCACAGAACACAGTGCAGTGACTTGTCTAGAAAATTTGTTTAGAAATCACTTATTTTTGGAATCATATGTTGGGTGAAGGCGCCCAGGACCTTCGCCTCTAAATTCAGCTTTCAACACAAGCACAAGAATATTCAAAACACAAACTTTCTTTATTCTTAAAATTAGAGTTAAAACTCTTTTCGTCTGGAGACTCAGATCAAACTTCCGCAAGTTAACCGTTTTGACTTGCAAAATAGCCTTTTTATACAAGAAAATGGCTATGATTTTTATGTTTTCTAGTCTCTCCTATATGCAATTTCCCAACCTGGACTCCTGGCTTCTTACAGAACAGCTATCTCTTGCAGGAAAATAGCACCCAAGCCACTCAAATTATTGAGCGCTTTTCATATTGGCAATTCAATTACTGTATATGGCGATATGGAAACATCACATTAATTTTTCATGACTCTATTACTATAGTCACTACTTTTTATGCACCATAGTGACGTTGAACTCTGTCCAGACTATTTTTTCCACACCCTTTTTTTATTGTTTCGATTTTAAAACAATTGACGCACACTACACAAGTTTACTGCATAGTTTTCGAATTTGAGCAAATATCAAACCCGTAATGATTTCTGCTCAGTTTACCACGTAAATAGCGCAAACACCCCATACACTAAACAAACGCACTGTAGAGTGCTAAACTAGAGCGCTCAATTACTGTAGTGCATGGGCGGCATTAATCACCCACTGATATTTTTAATATCTGAAAAAAAGCTCTCTTTATTTAAATTAAAATCCTAGCTCAATTGTGGACACCCTTTATATATAAAGGAACGAAAAATTAAAGTTGTTGTGATAGATATTTTAAATAAGAAATGGCTGCTTGTCAGTGTTTTTCCCAAATAAACTTTTCATTGCGGTGTAGGAAAATGCTAGTAGTTATGCACTTATTTATTAAAGTGAAGTATTATTCACAACAACAAGAAATAACAATTACACTGTGAGAAATATACGAAACTACTCATAAATATGAAGTTTTATTGACACGTATAGAAAATGTATATCACATAAACTCTAAAAACTAAGAGCTTTTGATGGCCTTAACAGTGACCCAAATAAGTCACCAAGAGGACGTGCTTGAGGTTTTCACAAATGAATCCAAGTCGGACTTGCGAGTTGGTGGCGGCATCTTTAGGAGCCAGTCTCAGAGGAGGATCAGTTTTAAGCTATACAATGAGTGTAGCGGAATGCAGACTGAAATTACAGCTATATTGAGAGCAGCTAACTGTTTGAGGTACTATAGGGTATATGGGATGAATATCTGAATGAGATAGCGAGACATTTTTTTTTTATCTTGGAGCAGTACGCAGGGGATAGCCCCTACATATGCGGTGCATTGTACTGGAACTAGGAAAATAGATTATGAGAAGGAGGAAAGGAGGAGTAATGTTTGTGAACTTAACACACGCAACGACCAAAACAAAGATAATCACAGCATTTAAAATGTTGAAATTAAATTAGTTAAAACTGATCAGTGCCCAGTGTATATACTTTCGACACTGCTCAGACTAACAAAAATTAATTCAACACCGCGCACACCGTAAGGTATAAATACATAGGAGGAACATAAAAACGAGATTAATAATAACAAATAGAGAAAAAACAAACGGCAGTAAAAAAATGAAATAATAAAAAAAAAACACGTGTACACATGATGCAAAACAAAACTCACCTATTCCGGTATAATTTCGTTTTTTAACAATATATTAACAACAAACATAAGTATAGCTATAGAAAATACGGACGACAATGAAAAACACGTGCGTAGAGAACGAAAGACAAAACAATCATGGAATGCATTCAAACCCACAATTAATACGTTTCATTCAAAACCGAGAGGTTTTTTGGGTAGCGGCGTACAGTGGAGTACCCGGAAATACTTTGGCGGATGAGCTGGCGAAAGCCAGAGCTCACCTACAGCGAGGGGAGCACGGTAGGAGACCCGCTTAAAAGCTGTAAAAACCAACTGCAGCGTCAACTTGTTTCCATTTAACAACTTCTGTAGAACTTGTAAGGATGAGGACAAAGAAGAGAGTATTGAGCACCTTATCTGTCGGTGCCCGGCTCTGTGGTCTATGAAAGCGCTGTATCTAGGCGGACCGATGCTACACGGGCTAGCAGATATATTGGAATGCAGAGTGAATGAACTGGATTCCTTCCCGGCTTTCGGGTTGCTTTGCATCTGAACGGTCGGGGGAAGTGTAAGTCTCTTAGGCTGTACTCCAGCAACCTCAAGCAACACAACGGGCCAAGATAGGACCCATTGGGCTGGTTTTATGAAACTGGCGTCCTGTACAACCTAACCTCTCATAAGAGCTTTTCGCACAAATTTGTTGGCCTGTCACTCGTTTGTGTTTTAGAAGCTGGTCATTTGGTATAAACTGCTTAAAACTTTTTTATTTGGATAACAAATTTTCAAAAAGCTTATGTTTTACATTTGGCTAAAGTAAATATTATCGAAAAGAAGAAATTTTTTTAAGTGTTTTAGACAATAAACATATAAACTGCTAGTTCAGGTGTTTTTGCTCTTCAAAACTTTCTATTAAAGTTATGTGACCCAGTTATTCCATTCACTTCTTATTCTCACCAACTTTTTTTCTTTTTTTTTTTTTTTCTTGTCGTATTTTCTATTTAGTTTTTCTAGTGCACATTCTTACATACATTTATTAAGGAAAACGTGTGTAAGTGGGTTTGAAATGTGTCTATACATGATAAGAAATTTGTATTTGCTTGTGTCTGTATATACGAGTACATATATACGTGTACATAAGTATGTATCTAAATTAAGTTTTTCTATTCTGGTCTGTTTTTGTACCTTTTCAAACATGTTAAGCTTTTATTTAAATAAAAGTGCTTCAATAAGTGTAGTTTATATTCTGTGAACAACTTTAGAAATTCTTTTTTCAAAATATATGTCAATTTTTTTGTTTAGATTTTGTTGGAAATAAGAAATGAAATATGTCACCTATTAAAGTACATATTGAAAGAGAAGAAATAGTTTGAATTTTATGCTTTAACCGGAGAAAATACTAAAGTTAAGAAAATTTGTTTACGTTTGGACATAAGTTTATAAAACTAAAAGTTGACACGTTTATTTCTAATAAAAAATATTCTATCAGCAGTTTTCACTTTTGTATCGAAATTCTAAAATGTTGCTAAAGCAATTTGTAAAAATTATTTTATAAAATATTAAATTTGATTTATAAAATTCGTAATAAACGAGTAATGAAGCACTCAAGCCAGCAAGACAACCGGCTTCAATATGTCATATCGCTCCTTTATTGCAACATAGTCATATCTCAAAAAAAGAGCTTTTAGATTTAACAATACAGAATTGTTAACAGTACTACTTTTTATATTGTGTCAAAATTTTATTCAAATTACTTTTAAATTGTTTCCTTTAAGAGATACTTTCTAAAAAAATTTTCTAAGACTTGTATGGACACTAAAAATTTGAAATGTGTTTTTCTCGAAACAAACTTTTTTGCGTTATGACTATATTGCAATAAAGGAGCGATATATAAAGGACATGCATTTAAAAGCCAACGTTTGTTTTGGCAACAGCAAGGCAACACAACTGCAGGTTGTTGTCTGTGATGATTTCGTGCCGCTGTAGAAATAAACTAATTTCTATTTTTGTTGACAACAAAATAAAAACAGTGTGTAAAAATATTGTGTAATAAAAAAAATTGCTATTGGAAATATTTTATTTTCTAATATAATTGTTATATTGTTATGTTTTTGCCTCCAAAAATGCTTTTGCGGATTCTTCAATTGTAAATGAAATAATGATACTCACCTTGTTCGTTAAACAGTATTGAAATAATTCACAACCTTATTCACATTTAACACAACTGTGTACTAAAACACTAGACTTGCTTATTTTCTGTCTTATGACTGTCTTGCACAAAGTTTAAAAATAAAACTAACTGACTTATTTATGATTTTCTGAGCGTTGCTGCTGGCCTGCCTGCTATTTATACGTCTTTATTAGTTTCTAAAAATTTTATTTAAAAAAATTATAAAAAGTTCATCAAAAATTCAATAAATTTATATTTACATCTCTGGGTACGGAGAATATTAAAATACAAAAATATGTATGTTAATAAATAAAAATAAATTACGCTAGTTCTGAGACAGCAAACGCTGTACAAACAATGTGGGCAATTAACAAAATGCATATGTGATTCAATATGAGATGAATATGTAAAATAATTAAATGCTCGGTGGCTTAGTGGTTAAAGCAGTAGATCATGATACGTCATGTCCCGAGTTCAAATCCCAGTGGGTGCTGATGAGTAGTGTAGCGACTACGAAACAGCTAGTTGTCCCCCAGCTAAAGATTTGATTATTATTTTTCTTGTCTTCTTCAATCAAAATTATTGATCACAGCAGATTTGTATTGTAAAAAATCCTTCTTAAGAAAAAAAAACTTAAGAAAGAAAAAACCTGAACTATAACCCGTTGTACAAATGTACAAACCAAAAATCATAATAAGTGATGTTTTATAGCGTCAACTTCCGCTAGTCGATTGTAATACGGAAACTAATTCTTTAAATATTTTTTTTTGTTATATTAACTTGCTTCATGTGTTTTACTTCTTTCCAGGAAACCATTTATCCATAAACTATTTCTCTTAAACATATTGTATTTAAAGTGAAAAACTTTAAATTATTAGATGCATCAGAACAGCAATAAATTTTGTATAAAATAAAAATTCCGCTTCACTTAAAGTATACTTTATTTAAAGCTTTTTTTTATAGCAAATACAGTCATCATAATAAATCATGCTCCTCCACTTTAAATTGCTGCTTTTTGTTTTCTGTGAGCTGAAGTAAATCGTTTTACACACTTAAAAAATCAAATCCTTGAAAACAAGTACTTGTAGATAAAAAAAAAAATTTAAACAAATAAAAATTGAATAAAGAAGTGTATAACTGTTGGATGCTGTTTAGAAGAGAGTAAAAACTGCAATGAAAGTAAAACAATAAAAAAATTTATAAAAAACACGTTGATGTTAAATAAAAGTAAAGAAGTGGCTTAAGACAATAGAGAGCTTTAAAAGTGGTTCGTTCATATACTTAACCAACAACGAGAAAATTGTTATGAAAATAATCAACAACAAAACAGGTTCTTTGAAAGCTTGAAGTAAATGTGTTCAATTTATGTAAAACTAATTTGTTAAATACTAAAATATTATGATATATTTAGTTATTATTAAAAAGTAATTTAGGGCAGCTTTAAAAGGCAGCTTGGCTTCAATTATTTTAACTTTATTCCTCAAAATTTTACAAATATAGTGTTCAGATACAGCATAACACAATATAAAACATATATAGAATATTTAACTTATTGTAATATCTAGCAAAGTTATAAACATTGTTTCGCTATATTTTTGTACAATATTTGTCATCATAAAATCATGCTCATTCTCTCAGTAAATTTTAATATCGTAAATTGTAAGTTAAGACTTAATTTTGTTGTTGATACATAACTGAGTTACAACGGGGCTTAAAGCTTTTGTAATTGCATTTATAATAAGCTCAGTAGTGCGAACCACTAACTTTTAACACTTTAATAAGTGTTAACTTTAGCCTGACATTTTGGTGTTTGCACTAACCACCATGTGATTCTATAACTTACTTTTAACCACGGCAAACAGCTTTATATTTTTCTATATTCAAATTGAAAAAACAAAGCAACTCTAAAATTAAGAGAAAACCACAATGAAGAATACAATAAAAATAAACCAAATACCGTGTATTACAATTTTTCCAAAGTAAGCAAAACATTATTAATTTTTAATATTTTATTAGTTTTTAGTTAGCTTTTTAGATATTCTAAAATAATGGCTACTACTGCTACCAAAGGGAGCCGCACGTCTTTAGAGCAGCTAAATCCAATGGTTGACTCTGAGGTAAATAACCCGGGCTTTGTTGGTGGAAAACCTAACATGCTTCACGAAAAACTAGAAAGCGACAAAATGTGGAAGGAACCCCTTAATAATCTTGGCGGTTTATTTTATTTCATCGTTTTATAAAAATAAAAAAAATATATATTTGGTAAAATTACTAGATATAGATAGATAATTAAAAAATTTAATTAATTGAATTAAAAAATTTTATAGAACTTTTTTTTGAACTGCAAACTGGTTTACGTAGCTTATAAATAGTTCTTAGAGAACAGTTGTAGGTGTTAATTTTTTTCTTATGAACCATTTTTACACTATGTGAATGACTACCAAGTTGCGAAATACTTTCATCTCCCAACTCCGCAGGTAGAGCTTCCTAAATTCTGTTGCTCACAACTCAAAAGGATTGTCCAAATTTCGAAGTTCACGCTGGTTGACTGATGGAGCACGATCAAATAACTCACTTTCTGATAATTTGTTGCATAAATATTCAATCAACATTATATTTCACAATATAAGGATGTCACAAGAAATTAACACTTTTCTAAACAGATTAAGCCACACCAAAAATATCGGCATTAATAAACCACAATATAAACAATATAACAGCTGACTGCAGTATCGGTTTTTAAACGCTAGCAGATAGTGTTAAAGTGTTAGTGAATAGCAAAATGGTTAATTTTTGTGGTTAAAATTTTTAAACGAAATAATTGTGGTTTAAAAAGCATAGTGAATCGCACTACAGCTTCAAATATTTCTTACTTCTGTTAATCCAGTTATTCGCATAACATGCATTTGAGTTTGCTCAGTGCATAAGTTGAAAAATAAATTGATTTTGCCCAATAAACATTTTGAAGTTGAAATAGCATGTTTTTATTAAATTTATTGACCGTGTGTTCGATTTCACGGAAGATTTAATTGCATTCGTTTTTGCAAGACAGTTACAGTTAACATATAATTTTGGAAAGCAAGTATCTTGCGCTGACATATTCTAAACCAAGACGCTGAGCTTGCTGAATAAAATCAGGGCCATTGTATTTACTTCAATGCCTAGTATGATACACAAGATTAATCCTGGAACTTCTCGAAAATACAATGTTTACAAAGCTTGATTGACAAAGCAGATATCATTACTATTAAAGTGATTTGAAATAGATTGGCTGTTCTTCGAATATAAAATTCCGAATTGTTTGCTTTCTGTGAGTAGTAGGAGTAGAGTGGTTGTAGCATACAATGCAATATTACGTTATGCATATAGGTTAAAAAGATATGTCGGTACTTCCCAATATTTTAAGGCATTATGCGGTGTAGAAATAATGGATTTAATCAAAATAAGAGCACTCATAATTTTGCATAAAATTATATATACAAGAGAACCAAAATATTTATTTAACAGACTTCAATTTGGAAGATCAAATAAAGGAAAAAAAATTAGTCAATTTAGATACCGAACTTTTATTCCAGAGTGGCAGTTTTTCACAAACACAATACGACTGTGGAACTCACTACCATCTTACGAGTATATACAATTAACAGGCAGCCGCTATAAATTTAAAAAATATCTGTTTTAAAGTTTTTAATATATATTTTTTTCTCCCTGTTTTTATATATAAATTTTATTCATATATTATGTAGATATTTTACTCTAATTTTTTGCAATATTACATTTAATTAATCACATACTGTAAATTAAAAGATTATAATCTTCTTGTATGTGATAGTCTCATTTTTAAAAATAAATAAATAAAAATTAAAATAATAATAAAGAAAAAAATGGTTAAAGTTGGCAGAACAGGGATTAGCAAACCCTCCGGGATTATGGTTGAGGTACCAGCCTTTGCTAAAAAGTTCTGGCTATGTTAGTTTCATCAGGAGCTGTTGTCTTGCAATAGATACCTACGATGTAAGGAACCAGTAGTGATAGTAGACGAGTGAGTTGTTTAACAGCTGACGCTATTAACGCGCGTTTAAAGTTTAACTTGTCTGGAAACAACCACAATCTTGTCGAAAGCTATCTACATGGCCGAAATTTCATCGTCAGAGCAAAGTAATTTTGGAAGCCTCACTCAGCCAATTGAAACAGAGTTCCCCAAGGCAGTATTTTAGATATAATTTTATATTTGATTTATGCCGCCGATATGACAGCAAATTTTGCATTGGACACAGCATTTCTCAGCGTCCATGAAAACCACCAGCTAGCATCGCATAATTTCCAGGAACATGTTTACAAGTTGGAAATATGGCTAGAGATCTGCAGGATCAGAGTAAATGAACAGAAATATATTCATGTCACACTCACACTCCGTAAGCAGACGTAAATTGAAATCTGCGCAAATTAATTAGCTTATCGGAAATTTCAAATTTGAAGCTAGATTGCAAACTTCTGCTCTACAACGTGATTTTAAAGCTAATATAGTGCTATGGAGTTCAATTCAAAGGTGTCAAAACAGAATATTTAGTATTATTACCGCAGCTCAATTGTATGTCAAAAAACCCGCGAATACATCAAGACTTAAACGTACCTCTTGTGAAAGATAAATTTTCAATTTATGCGAAAAGGTATATCAACAAACTTGGAGAACACCCGAACCCTCTTGCACGTAATATCCTTAATTTTGGTGGCAACACAAGATTGAAAAAGATTAATACCCTCGAAATTACCTGTCTTTAATTTCTTATATATGTAAGTTTGTACCCTACAAGAAATAGATGACCGAAACAAATACACCCGAATGTTATTCATCCACAGAAATGTTATACGTATATAATATTTTTGAGAGTGTGTTAGAAGAAACATCACACGTACACGGAACTTTCGGTCATTTTCTTCACATTGCCCTTAATAACTTGATAAAAAGGTGTGACGTATGTTTCGGTCAATAATGCCGGTCAAATGACCGTTCAAATGACCGTCACTGTTCTTCTAGGGTACATATGTAATTTTCAATGTATGTATGTAGTTAATGGTATATATATGTAATTCTCTTGAAAATATTCTCTTTTGTCTAGAACTAGCTTGACTTAAGTAAATTTTTTTTAGTCTTAAGTTTTGAATACTAATTGTTCGTTCATTCTTACTTATGAAGATTCAATAAATAATAATAGAATGAAAAAAAAAATTATGGCATTCGACCTACCAATTCATTGGGCCTTGTCTTCCATTGACATTAGAAGGCCCGAGCTCTTAAGCAAGAAGTTTGTCTATAGGGTTGCAAACTTATAACAAAAAGTTGCAACCTGTATGAGTCCAGCCCGTGTAGTTGGTGTATCATCATATTACGACGTCATGGCAAGTGCTGATGTAAATCAATTTCACAATTGTAGAAGTGCTGTTGTCTTACGACGGATTACTGTTACTGCTGTGAATATAAAATTTTTTAACCACGGGGTTATTAATCTGTTTATAAGCAGCTTATGTTTAAAGGGCAGACATAAATTCTCTCCCTTCTAATGCACACAGGAAAGCGCTTTACTTCATCCCAATTGTCGACCATAAAATTATTTTTCTGCTTCCGGAAAATATTAATCCATGACTATTATTTTTTTATACTGTTCATGGAATTTGGCTTTCAAAAAAATGTGAAGCGCAGTACACTGAAAGAAAACCGCTTTGTTATGGGAATGAAACAGTTTCGTTCGTCATTTTTTCGCTAATACCACGAAAAGCTTCATTTGGGTTATTTCGGTGCGTAGCACCACTTCATTACTTTTTACAACTTCACTAATGTTACGAAAATTAATTCATTCATGTTACAAAAAAAAAAAAAAAAACTTTCCATTATAACATAAAATAATTTCTTTAAAGCTACTAAACAGTGTAGTATATATAATAAATATATTTCATTGTATTAATGCAAGACTTTCGCAACAGCAACAAATCAATATGGTTAAAATAATGGACACATTTCAATGTACTATATATATGTAAGACTTTTATATTAAGACTTTCATATCAACTCTAAGACAACGTGAGAGCTATTAAAACTGGCCCAGATCTCATTACTGGACATTGTCCGTTTGGGAACCATGCCAGGAGACTAGGCCTACACCATAACGACTTCTGTAGAAGTTGCCAAGACGAGGAGGAGACGATCCTTCATCTCCCCGGCACATGCCCGGCATTGGAGCATCATCGTCTAAGATACTTAGGCGAGCGGAGCTTCAACCGCCTATCTTGTCCGGCCTTGGTCAAATCTACCGAGCTAGCCTCTTTCATAAGAAGTAGTGGATGGCTAGTATAGCAGCATGTAGCGCTACACTAAGAGGTTCTTGCCTTAGCTTTCCATCCGCGCCCAACCATTCCACTCACACTATTATATTCCTATAACTATTATATTCCTATAACTTCTTTTCTTCACTTCACTTCTTTTCTTTACTCCACTATCCCACTTTTGAGGCAATCACAAAGCGAACGCCTAAAGGACCCAAGTAAGCTGGACAACCTATACTATTCCGGGGTATCCAACGCCCTGCCTATACTCATACCCGATAGCTGATTTAGTAGAGTGCTCTATGAAGAGTCTCAGGCTTGTAGGTTTGATTCTTGCCACATATGTCTGGATATTAGTGCAGTGAAAAAAAGCTTTGCTGTTTAAAATAACAGAAAAATTATATGAATAATTTTATTTCATTATAATTATATACTATCTCTTGCATTCAAAAGTTGAACTATTTCAATGAAAACTTTTTTATAAATTAAAAAATTTCATTCTATTTGTGATTGCTATTTCTTTAATAAACCAAATTCATAGTCCGAATGAAGCTTTACGTTAGCAGCGCAAAAACGACGACAAAATCATGACATTAATGCAAAAAAATTGTTATATTTACACAAGTTTTTTTTGTCAGTGTAACACCTTTCTAAACCAATATTTAACAAATAGTACGTTATATCGAGTGTCTGCCGGGAAGATATACTATTCGCAGTAATTCCATTGTAATCCCGGCTGTATAAGAAGTAGCACCATCTCGTTGATACCTAAACCATGAAGTTGTAGCGTTAAAAAGTTTTCAATCATATCATGATATCGCTTCACATTCGCAGTTACCGTTACCTATTTTTCATTTTCAAAAAAGTAAGGACCAATAATTCCTCCTAACCAAACTGCACGTCAGACTGTCACTTTAATGGATGCAAAGATGACTGATAAATAATTTGCGGGTTTTCCATTGCCATTAATCGATTATTCTGTTTATGCACATATCCATTCATATGAAAATGTGCGTCGTCACTCCTTATGAGTTTTTCATCAAAATCGGGGTTGCCATGAGTAAGGCGAGATATAACATCCTATTGGTATATATCCGGTAGCGTAAATAGTTTTATGGAAGAAGCACTTGTGTCAACTGAATCTTAGATGAAATCAAATGAATGTAAATCCTTGTGCAAAATTGTGGATAAAGTTGTTCTTAGAAGACCAAGCTCCAGAGCACGACATCGAATTGAGGTTGATAAATTGTTTAAACACTTTCTTGAGCAGCAATGTTGTTCCCAGCCGATCTCGTGGTCCACGCATGGATCTATCACCTACAGACCCTGTTTCTCCGAAATCATTCATTACACGATAAATAGTGCATTTTTTTTTTTGCACGTTGTTTCTCCCGAAAATTTCGCGTAAATTTCTCATCGTCACAGTAATCGTTGATTGATTTTGATAAAATGTTATAAGGGATAAATGCTGGAGTAATCGATGGTTGATTTTGATAAAATATTATAAGAGAAAAATGCTGGAGTAGCTCGCCGGGCTTAGCCAGGCGTAGAAAAAAACACGTTAACATATTTGTTCCTTCAAATTTATTTGATTAAAATTAATTTCTGTGCGTAAATTCTAAGTGAGAAAATGGTTAAGAAAACGAGCCAGTCCTTGCGTAGTTATAAAAATGACTGGAACACTAGTGTCGCGGATTTCTCGTGAGATGGGTGTCTGGCTTGCCGGTAGGCTAATGACTGTCGTTAGTGTGTTAGTAAATGCTAAGCCTGAGACCTAAGGCTGTAAAAACCTGTAGCTTCCCCCTGCACTACCACAAACAATATGGTTCAAATAATTTAAGGGCTGATGCTCTTAGCCACACGGGGGCGCTGGTGAATTGTGAATAGTTCACTCCGTGGAACTGGTCCATCATCAGATAAGGCCACAAGGCAGGTGCTGATGTAAATCTTTTCACAACTGCACTACCACAACTTGATCCGGGAACTATGGCTATAAAAGCCAATAGAACCCTCTAGCACTACACTGAGCTGCCCATGTGTCCCACCAACAATACGAACCAAAGTCAACTGTCGATGTAATTAATGATAGTCACGCCAACATATAGCACTACACATACCAGTTAATCAATAATATATGTATATGTAGTAGTGTAAGTTGGAGAGCGCATTCAATCACATTCAACATCTCTTACTTCGTTTCCCTTAACTATTTTCTCTTATAATAATTGAGATGAATAAAGTATATAATAAAATAAATATAAAATAGAGAACATAAAAGTAATATAAATTTTGCATAATGAAATACAAGGTAAATAATTCATTCAAACGGTAAGTAAGTAAATTCAAAATGTAGATAAAATTGATTATTTTCATGAAATACACGTAGCGATGAGAAACTTCGTTACAATGTTTTATCGATTAAAACGTGTTGTCACGTGTCTACTTCACGACTGCCAAATATGAACTGTCAAGATTAATGTTTACCAAAATGGCGGCAAAACAAAATAGTATACCTTCATGGCTGACACCCGTTATCTACTATTTTCTCATTCTGGATTACCAGCTCAAGAGGTTCATACGAGTATTCTGGCTATACAACACTGAGTGCAAAATTATTTATTATGACGATTGTCAGTAAAACAATTTTTTGTTTAAGAACTTCCTTGTAAGATTTATTTGTTAATATGTGACATTTTGTATAACACCCGTTGTAAGCTTTATTAAGAAAAATTCTCTGCATTCGTAATAAATTAGTTCTGGACCTTTTAATTGACAGTATTAATTGTGAAGAGCCTTGATAGCTGGCAGTCGTATTTATCTTTAATTAAAGTTTCTTTGATACAGAAAATTTCACTTTTTTCTAACACTCCAAGAAATATTCTAAATTAAACGTCAAACAGACAATTGGCGTAGACACACTCACACACACACCCTTTTTCTTACATCCATCTGCTTTGTAGCGTTCATTTCAACAATAAACATTAAAATTCCTCAAGTGTAAAATTGCTAATGGAAACGGTTAGTGAAGCGTTAAAATATTTAAGCCTTTACGATTTTAGTTAATTATTTGTTTCACTTCCTTTTTTCCTGTTTCTCCATTTGCTTGAATTTCTAGTGCAGATAAATGAACTTTAAATTTATTTGCCTGCTTTTGAGCTCGAAAAGACAACTGATATAAAAAAAATCTATTTAATTTGTTATTTTTACTAACAGATGTTTCTATAAAGTATTTCTATGGGCTGCTGCCTTTGGTATTTTAGTCCATTAAATGGTGCTGCTGTAGTTTGCATTTGTTTTTTTCTTTCACTAAATTTAAATTTTTGCTATTTTGCTTTTATTTGATTAATTTTTTTTTTAAGAAATATAACAAAAGCTTTTATTTACAGTGTTTACCATGTTAATGTCAAAAAAAGGGAAATAAAATTAATTTGAACATAAATTTGGAAGGTTATAAACTTTAATTCTTATTACATTTACCGTGGTTTTCTTGGACATCAGTGCCTGCCATTGCGGCCCTACATGATAGTGGCTAACTGGTTATCCTTATTGACTTACAGGATTCATACAGATGGCAAATTTTGCCTTATAGCTCAAGCTGAGATAATCACTCTTGATAGCAGTTTCTAATCATCTCAAGAACCAAAGCGTATATAAGTCATATAAGAATAACAATTCTTGAGCCAATGCGTGCCAAGACTGATAAAACTAGAGATTGCCTTATGCGCAGGATTTCCACTTAGATGACGTAGTTTGGCCTATGCAAGAGTATGTATTTAAAACTCATCTAGGCCTGTGTTTGCATTGTTTCGTGACGTCAGTTGACGAACATGTGCAGGAGATTTTGTGTGAGAGCTATCGTAATCATGTATTCTATCGTTCTTGAATGCGTGCTATCATTAAATTTGTTAACTTCTTTTTGTTACAGTAGTCTGCACCTAAGGAGCATTTTTTGCCTTGGCGTTTTCTAAGCTAGGGCACCCTGCGGGGTACAGAAGGATAGGCGTCTCATATTTCTTATGGCGTATAAAGCTCTAGAAAGTTCCAGCATGGCTTATGCTGTGTTGGACTTCCGAAACCTTTATCAAAAATTAATTGGCAGAACGGGACCAGCAAGGTCCCCATTAGCACCTCGGCATTGAACACTGATTGATGGTTGATGTGTCTAGCTTGGCAGAATGTTTAACTTAAAGTTGCAGATAGGGGAATGAGTTTATAAAAATGGTATAACACCGGTATTTGGGAGCTAGGTGCTGTTGTTTTGTAATAGATACCTGCAATGTAAGTAACCAGAATTGATAGATAGGTGAGTTGGTTTTGATGTTGTTAATAGACTTTGGAACTTCGGTCCACCAACTTTTTAAACCTTGTCTTCCATTGACTATCTGGAAAATCATACACTGGCAGGATTACAAGGCCAGAATACATCAGCAAGGGGTATGTCCACATGGCTAAAAGCTTATGGTAACATTTGCTTTTATGAACCTGGCAAGCCACATGAGGGCACTGGTGAATCATGATTAATTCACCCCTTTCACCAACAGATAAGGCCGATTTGTTATACGAGCTCTAAAGCTCTAAAAATCCCAGTATTACTTTGGTGATATGAATTGGTAGACCGGGGACCATAATGCCCCCACAAAGTTGTATTTTACAAACTACCTTTAGAATGATCGTGTTTGAGGTACCCGTATCTTCACTAAAACGTTCTGGTTTTTTTTATTTTGGACCAGTACACATATGGACCCTATATATGCAGTGCATTGTACCAGAACTAAGAAAATGGGTGAGAAGGTTTGAGTAGTGTTTATGGGAATTTGACTTGAATTTTCCAAGGTTATAATCGACAGGAAATACTTTAGTAGGCATATTTTTCCATAGGCAGAAAAACGGATTGTGCGATTCACTAAGCAATCGACCACAAATGAATGAGCCCTGGACGATGACCGCATGTTGCGCAAAAATATGTGGGTTTCGGGAACAAGATCCCTTATCTCATCAGAGCAAAATCCATTTTAGTAGCGATAAAACAGAGAAAAGCACCCTATACTAGACAATGCTCCAGTGAGTCAATAGATTTATATACCTTACTGTCACCGATTTCGAGCTTATTCTTCCTCTCCTGCACATGGTCGCGTAACCACAAATAGTAAGAAGATCGCATGGAGTGAAGTACTTCCTACACCGTTTCAGAAAACCGAGACACCTGAGTGCTTCTTTAGAGACATGCAAGATGTGCCCAGTCCGACAAACATCACACTGAATTTTCATTCCAAGAACATCAAGAGCATCCAATTCCTCAATATCCATGCGCAAAGATGAAGCAGCACTTGCCGGTGTATGTTTGTGTGTTAATAAACAACACTGGGTCTTATGAGCATTGAATAACTGAGTGAGTACGAACGGCAAATGCTGTTGTCATCTACAAAAGAATCGATAGGGTTTGAAGTTTGGTATAGGAGGTCATTAAGAAAAATAATAAAAAGGCTTGAACATGAACGAATCCTTGTGGTACCCCTGAACTAATTTTGAACTCGTTCGATCAGACCCCATTTTTGTGCGCTCCCTAAGAAAGTTCGATATAAACCTGAAAAATCATCACCTAACACCAAAAAAAATAAGTTAGTAATGCCTCTTGCCACACTCTATCGAATGCCTGGGAAACATCCAGAGCCACCATCTGAAGGATATGCCAGTAGATAGGCAGTAGAGAGACCCCTAGGAAATCCATATTGACGGTCACAAAGTATTTTGTGTCGAAAGGATAAGTTCATTCGCACTCTAGACGAAAGAAAATTGGTTTGGGTTTTTTCTAACTTTATTCTATGCGATCGATGTGTCAAAATTCAATTAAAATACATAAGTTTATGCAAACGAACAATAGTGATATAAACGAACCCAAATTTATTCGAATGTGAGTGACTAGCTTTCTTTCGCATATATTTTCAGTCGATATCGTCGACTTTTGCAACTTTCGGAGTTATTTGCTCCTCCTTTTTTAGAGAGTAGTGTTACATTAGCCACTTTCCAACACAATGGGAACTGGCGAACATGATAATGTGCTAAAAAGCCATGCTAATGGTCGCGCAAGCTTAAAAGACCACTTCTTCAAGACCAGTGGTTGAGTTTTAACTTTGTACCCTCAGGTAACGCTTATTATTATTTACCGATAGTTATGGTTCAAGGCCTTTTTTCAGAGAACTAATTACGGTTACCAAGGTGCTGTGGTGTTGCAATATAAGTACATTTTGAATGCAAGGAAGCGAAAATGATGAAAAGACGGATGTTCTTAGAGGCACCAGTTCGCCAAATGTAGTCTTCTTCTGTCTGGGGAATCGTATACTGGTGGGATTAAAAAGCTCGAGTTTTTCAGTGAAAAGTGATTTGTTCATATCGCACCCTAAATACAAAAGGGTCACAGCTCAAAATTTCAAAAACTAGCTTTTTAATGTTTTCGCAAACAAAATATAACATTGAAAATATTATAGCAAAACCATCTTCAATATTGAATTTTTTATAATGGAATAATATTTTCTCTAAATATAACAATCATTAAATTGAAATGTTCTTTAAGCTTGAGGTCAGTTTTGTTTTTTATATAAAAAATGCTTTAATTATATTCGATATTTCGTCTTCTTCAGGAAAAAATTTTTTAGTTTTGTACCAATAAAAAATTATAAATAGCTTGTTTTCTATGTTTCCCAGAAAACAAGCTATTTATAATTTTTTATTGGTATAAATGTTAGAAGCTTAAATAGCGAATAAAAAACTTAATTGTTTGAATTTTTTAGTTTTGTTTACAAAATCAAAAACATTTGAAAACATATATATTTTAAAGCATTTTTTATATAAAAAACAAAACTGACCTCAAGCTTAAAGAACATTTCAATTTAATTAAAAAGAGGTCAAATAATTAGGATCAAGATAATATAACAATCATTTTTACATAAATAGTTTTTTTTGCCTCTTCTATGATTATTTTAGTATTTTGAGTTGTGACCCTTTCGTATTTAGGGTGCAATACGACCTGGCACAGCTTTGTTGTGTACGTTTTTCAGCTTTTTTGGAGGCTGAGAAGAACTTCCTTATTTTTCTCACACTTCCACTATATAAACATAAAAAAATTAATGAAAGTTGTCTAACTTTTACCACAAAAAATGTGCTCAATTTCTAATTTATTTATTTTCCTTATGATCATGTAAAACTTAATTAAAACTTTAATGCAAACAATTTTAATTTTAATAATCAAAATCGACAATGTACAAAATATGAAATCAAAACCACCATTAGCCGTCATCTATATATATATACTCGTATATAATACAATGTTCATAAATATTTTTTTTTTGGAAAAAATGTCATATTATCCATAAATATGTATTTGAAATTTATACTCTTGTTACAATGATTAATTAAGCTTGAAAAAAATAGCAAAACAGCCGCCAGCAATATGAAAATAACTTTTGTCAAATTTTACTCATTTAACAATAATATTATTTTATAATCATTAATCTAAATAACATAACAACAATTCATGTTGAAATTTTATACAACAAGTGGAAGTTTGTTGTAGGACACGACTTGTGTACACAGTTCACAATTCAATACTGACATTTTGTCATTTTATTAGTTTAAATAATGTGGTTATTGCTGCATATCATTTAAAATTAAATTAAAAATTCAACAACGCAAGTAAAAAAAAGTAACTTAAATAAATAAAATTTTATTATGCAAACATAACAAATTTTTAACTGTCAGCATATTTGAGAATAATTTATAATATGTTTTACTAGAAAATTTGCATACATACTCGTATTGACATATTGAAAGCGGAATGGGGCGTGAATTCATTATGAAGTCATATTTGTATGTACTCGTATAATTAAGAGTACAAAAAACCATTTATAATTAAATTGCCGTGATAATTTTGCCAAATCAATTGAAAAATTTTAAATTAAATATTTTAATATTTATATACCTTGAAATATTACACAAATTTATGCAAAATTATAAATTACACAGGCCTGCGATGGTTTTCCCATATAATAAAGCAAATGGCTTCTCGCAAATGTAGTAATTCTCCAGACAACTTCTGTTACATATGTGGAAGCTATGTAATACGGAAACAATTGCAAAATATTTCTATGGAAGAATTATATGTGTTAACGTTGAATTTTCCTAATAATGTATATATATGTATATAGTAAACATTATTATTATATATGTATATATGTATATAATAAACATTATTTGGTCGAAAAATCGTAGCTGCGTCGCTTCCTAAATTTTACCTCGCTGTCAACAACATAAGTAAAAATGGCTCAGTTACTTATTTCCGCTAAAATTATAAGTTTTTGCATCTACTACTAATTTGTGCATCAGAACAAATAAATCTCCAATTTCTATATACAAATTCTCTTTTGGTTTTTTATTCTTTTCTCTTGTAAAGGGTGGTTAAATTTCAAGGGCCGATGTTGATTTTGAATAAAACACAAACTATTTAGGAAATTATTGTAATTTTATCTTATTATGATATATTGGTATTACTCAATTATGTATGAAACAAAATATCGGCCAAATGCGCGCCGCGGCCACGGCGGCACACCTCTATCCGATGGTCCAAATTTTCGATGACCCTGAGACATAATGAATTATCTCATCCTTTAGCTGTTGAATTGTTGCTGGCTTATCGACGTACACCTTTTCTTTCAAATAACCCCAAAGAAAAAAGTCCAACGGTGTCAAATCACATGATCTTGGCGGCCAATTGACATCGCCATTTCGTGAGATAACACGGCCATTGACTTCGTTGCGCAAAAGAGCAATTGTTTCGTTAGCTGTGTGGCAAGTGGCACCGTCCTGCTGAAACCACATATCGTCTTCATCCATATCTTCCAATTCGGGCTATAAAAAGTTCGTTATCATCTCACGATAGCGAACACCATTCACAGTAACTGCCTGACCGGCCTCATTTTGGAAAAAATACGGCCCGATGATGCCGCCAGCACATAAACCGCACCAAACAGTCACTCTTTGTGAGTGCATTGGTTTTTCGACAGTCACTCTTGGATTCTAATTCGCCCAAATGCGGCAATTCTGTTTATTGACGAATCCACTGAGGTGAAAATGTGCCTCATCACTGAAGATGATTTTCTTCGAAAATTGATCATCCACTGTTGCCATTTCTTGTCACCATTCTGCCCATTCACGACGTTTGGAATGGTCAAGAGGCTTTAGTTCTTGAGCCAATTGCACCTTGTAAGCGTGTAAATGCAAGTCTTTATGCATAATGTTCATCAACGACGAGCGTGAGAGATGCAATTGTTGGGCACGACGACGAGTTGAGGTGGACGGCTCTTCAGCCACACTATCGCGAACAGCAGCAATATTTTCTGCAGTACGAGTAGTCACTGGTGTTCTCACATCTTCTACAAACCCGGTTTGCTCGAATTTTTCCACGATTTTTGCGATTGTACGCACATTTGGACGATCAAATTGGCCAAAAAAATCACGAAGTGCACGATATGCATATATGATTTGAACGCCCATTTTCATAATAAGTCTGGATAACTTTAACACGTTTGTGTATCTCTCCATGGTTCAAATTGAACAAGTCTGAAATAGAGAAATGTCAAATAAAATTCGGAAAGAAACTTGGCGTTTAGGTGGGGTTCACATTCAACATCGGCCCTTGAAATTTAAACACCCGATATATACAACTCACGATATTCGCATTCCCGACTGAGTTTCAACATCAATTGGAAATTGTTTAGGCTCAGTGAGATTGAAATCCTTCAATTGTTCAACTTACAGATTTTTCCAACTCCAAAGAATTCTGAGCTATTCAATATGAAAGTTATTTTCAAATCAAGACGAAAAGCCAAGACAAGAAATGTGTTCTAGTTGTGTTCGTGAACTATGTAAATGGTCACGGTGAGATAAACATACTTTTATTTTGAAAAATCTAATGGTTTGGATGAAACCGCCAAACCATATAGATGATTGCTACTTTTGCTGTAACAAACACAAAAGGCTTTACCGACAGTTCACCGATGTCGAAAGGATAAGTTCATTCGCACTCTAGGCGAAAGAAAATGGATTTGGGTTTTTTCTAACTTTATTCTATGCGAACAATGTCAAAATTCAATTAAAATACATAAGTTCATACGAACGAACACTAGTGACATAGACAAACCCAAATTGATTCGAATGCGAGTGACTAGCTTTCTTTCGCATGCATTTTCATTCAATATCGTCGAACAGGCTGTTAATGTAAAAATAAAGCCCTGGCAGCTTATTCTAGTGATACATCTGTGATTTTACCTACACTTCAAGATTGTGATGACCATGAGTAATGTTGTTCTGAAAAATCGACATCAACACTATTTAAAAATGCTGTAGAATCATTTGCTTAATGTGAACTAAATGATTCGGTAAGAGATCTCAATCTTCCAAAAAATGCATCGGAAATACTCGGTTCAAGATTAAGAGAAAATAACTTGCTGGGCCCTACAACGACCTTTTATTGGTGTAGTGAAGAAAGAGAAAGAATTTTTTTCCCAATTTTGTACAAGAAGGAAATATAGTTTTTTGCTGGATTATTTAAAATGTTTAATGTAGAACAACTAATTAGATACTCGTACTTTTCTTAGATTCTTCTGAACGGAGTCTTAAAACAGTATTACTATTCATTTCAAAGAATATTATGAAAATTTTGAATTCATAATATATTCTCTTTCGTTTTGTATTGCCTCTTCTTGGTTTGAAAAAAAACTGCGTTTTTTATTTTTGAGATGGCGGTGGTGTTGCCATATTTGTAAAAAATAATATCTCTTGCAAAATTTGTTGCAAATCATCTGTTGCAAACGACTTACAACAAGTTATTAGGTCTATTCACAGTCTCGTGCAAATGGTATTGCATCATTGTATTTGCAAAAAAGTTTAACATATTTTTACTCTACACTAACAAAATACACAACAATGCACTTGCTAGTCTTATGTGTATATGCAATACTTAAAACCTATAGTTTTTATTTGCTCGGCTTATGCAAATCGACAGCTGACAAACAGCGATCCAAGCCAAAAGTTAGAGACCAAGCTAAAATATAAATTACATTTGCAGAAGTAAGGTATATTCCTAAAGAATTCCAATGTACTTTTTCTACATTTTTAGTTTATGTACATACGGACATATGTATCTGTGTTATTTCCTTGTTAATGTGGGCACTGGAATTCAAATATAAGTATACCTATAAAGTCCGTTTTTGTTTTTATGTTTATTATATGCTCTAGTTTATTATGAGAATGTGCATATATTTATTTTAATAAATAAATTGAATTTAATAAAACATTAATGTGCATACTCGTATGGCTACTCTTTTAGTTTCTACAATACATTTAAGAAAAATTTATTCTGGATTATCAGATGCTTAAGTTGTTGTTTGATTTATTTCATAAATGGGAATAATTATTTATTAGAATGTTATCGAGAACACAACAAATAAAAAACCAGTTGCAATATAATTTGTGACTTTTTTTATTGGCAAGACGCATTCTCAGCTCCTTAAGACTCCAAAACCTTTGTTTTAAAATCTAAAATAGTGCTCCACTATAACCCGATATTTGCTATGCCGTAAATTAAAATCTATGAGTATTTTTATTAAGCTGGCGTGCGGTTCTACCGTAGGGTGTAATCAATGAACCTGATAAAGGGTATGCCGAGTACCCTGCCATCCATTGATGTGAAGAAATATATTATAACTTATATTGAAATAGTGAGCTATTTCTATATATTCGAGCAGTTTTGATATTGTTCCGCCATCTCCCACTCCAAAAATAGTAGCAATTTTCCTAAATGACTTGCTTTCTCCTGATGAACCCAAACGAAAAAGTACAATGCTAGTTGTTTACGCGAATGGGCATTACTAAACTCTATATCATTTTTTATAACACCACACAACGTTGTGAATCGCTCCCTATCTACTGGTAACATTTTCCGAAAATCTGATAAGTTTTATGCTAGTACATCTATAATAGTTTTCACTGTATTGTATTGGTTTCCATATCTAAAAATAAAAATTATATTATAAATGTTTCCCAGCTATCTATATGTCGACATTTCATAGGAACTACCCTAATCAGCAGTAGACTTTGGAAATTTTTGAAAGATATTCTCAAACATTCAACTTTATATCCCAGCAATATAAATAAATTGTTGAGAATTTAAAAGAATAATGCTCTAATAATATCTGCCAAAACACAAAAAACAAGCCTTTTCATTTATTCACCTCTCTAACATTTCTTTACACCTTTCAAACAAATGAACAACCGTTGGTTGCTACGATTTGCTTTTTGAAAGTATCGAAAAGCAGAGAACAAAAATTCAAACAATTAAGTTTTTTATTCGCTATTTTTAGCTTCTACCATTTATACCAATAAAAATTATAAATAGCTTGTTTTCTATGTTTCCTATGAAATGTCGACATATAGATAGCTGGGAAATATAGAAAGTATATATTTATAAGATAAATTTATAAGATTGCTTTTGCCTTTTATTCTCCCGTAAATCACATATCTGTTTAATTCTATTATAATGTCAGGTAATTTCCCACCGGATTGGAAACATGCAAAAATTATACCATTGCCCAAAACGCCCTTTTTGAGTTTTCTTTCGAAAGTCTTAAAAAAGCTATTATACTATTATATGAACTAATTGGTTCAAAATTTTTATTTATTTATTTATTTTATTTATTATACCCTTCACAAAAATGTGCCTCGGTTTTTTGAAACGGTGCAAGATGTACTTCACTCCATCCGATCTCCTTACTCTTTATACGACCTATATCCGACAGAAAATGGAATACAACTCTCATGTTCGGGCCGCTTCCTCAAGGTCTTTTTTGAGGTTACTCGACCGTGTGCAGGAGAGGGTGAAGAAGTTCATCAGTGACAGTAAGGTATCCAACTCTATTGATTCATTGGAGCATCGACGCAGGGTGGGGTGCTTTACTCTGTTCTATCGTTACTACAATGGATTTTGCTCTGATGAAATTAGGAATCTTGTTCCCGAAACGCGCTTATTTTTACGTAGCACGCATTCATCGTCCAGAGCTCATCCATTTGTGGTTGACTGCCCGGGGAATCGTAGTACGTATTACAGAGTTTCCTGTCTGTTATAATATTGGAAACTTCAAGTCAAATGTTCATAAACACTACACCCCATTTTCCTAGTTTTGGTACGATGCGCTGCATATGTAGGGGTCATCCCCTGAGTACTGGTCCAAGTTAAAAAAAAGGTATATATAAATTTGTGATTCCGTTTGCAATTTCTGCAGTTTCTATTTGCGACCCTATAAAGTATATATATTCTGATTCAGAATTAATGGAAAAGTCGTTTAAACGATGTCCGTCTGCCCATCTGTCAGCTGTTGAAATACCGTTTCTGAGAAAACCATTAGACTTAGAAACTTTTTTTCACCATTCTTTTACCCTATCGATTCATGGGATTGCTATCGAAATTCAGTAATATCGGTTCAAGCATAGCTGAGATATATCCAAAATTCCGAAAAAAGCTTTTTTTCGCAATTTTGTATGAAAATTTTTGAAAAAAAATTGTTTATTTTACTTCAAATTTCACACAATTATTAAGCACGCTGACTAAAAGGCAAAAAAAAATTTTTCAGATATCGGTCCATATATACCCGAGATATAGCCTAAATCGGGGTTTTCATGAAAATGTCGCGTAAGCGAACTTAAAAACCTCTTTTTGCTTAAAAGCAGTTCTGATAATAAAATAAGGTTATATAAATATGTAAATTTTCTTTATCCTAAATTTTCGACCTTTTTCTTAAATTAAGATGTAATGATCTTCAAGCTTGAGGTCTTTTTTATAAAAATTTTTTTAAACATTTGTTTATTTAAATCAATATTTCGTCTTCCTTCGGAAGACTTCTTCAGGAAAATTTTTTTTGGTTTTTTTGTTTATAAATTATTTGAAAGGAAATGAAAATAATATTAACATACTTACGTAAATACATTCTAAATAAAGTGTCACAAAAAATTAAAAATGTTTTTTGTGTATTTTAATTTTTTGTGACACTTTATCTAGAATGTATTTATGTATGTATGTTAATATTATTTTCATTTCCTTTCAAATAATTTATAAACAAAAAATCAAAAAAACTTTCCTGAAGAAGTCTTCCAAAGGAAGACGAAATATTGAATAAAATAAACAAATTTTTTAAAAAATTTTTATAAAAAAGACCTCAAGCTTGAAGATCATTACATCTTAATAAATATGTAAAATTAAAATTTCCGATATCGGTCCACATATACCCGAGATAAAGCCTAAACCGGGTTTTTCATGAATATGTGGTTATATAAATAATGAAAATGAAATGTTCTGATATCGGTCCATATATACCGGAGACATAGCCTAAACCGGCTTTTTCTTGAATTTTTTTTTTTTTTGTGAAAAGCAACTCTTGTTATAAAATAAGGTTACTAAAATACAGAAAATAGAAAATTCCGATAACGGTTCATATATAACCGAGATATAGCTTAAACAAACTTTTCCATGAAAGTGTTCATGAAAGCTTTATTTTTTGGAATGGTGAATACAAGGCAAAGATATTTTTCCCCGATATCGGTTCATATATATCCGGGCATATTTAGTTCAAATTTGTAATATATGCTATACGTGTCTATCGTGAAGGGTATTGTAAATTCGGCCCAGCCGAATATACCACACTCTTACTTGTTTAAAGTAAAACTTTTATTTTAAATCCTTTAAGTTTTGTAATTACATGAAAATTTTTAAAAATTCTAAGACACGCATGCCAGCAACAAAAAAATAGTTCGATATGCTTAAATAAAATAAAGTTGCAATTTAATTTAACATACCTATATAATTAAAAATATAACATAATTATTGGAAGGGGAAAATCAAAGAAAAATTTCGCTGGCCTGTGCTATTGAACAAATAAATTTTTTGATTTATTAGGTTTGGATTGAAAAATTTGCAGAAATGTTTGACTATAAAGTCTTATACATAGTTGAAACTGAGCTGTAATCATTAACATTTTCCCCTTTCCTAATGATGATTAGGCTAGCTCCTATAAAATGTCCACATATAGACAGCTAGGAAACTTGAAAAACAAGCTGTTTGTAATATTTGGTTTTTCATATTTTAATAGAAAACTTATCATGGACAACTCAAAACGGAAGTTTGTTTTTACTAGAAAAAAAACAGTTTGCTTAGCTTCTTTAGAAAAATGAATAAAAGAAAGGCGTTAAAAATAACTTTGTAAACACAAACAGTGAACAGAACAAAAACAACATAAAAATTTAAAATAAAAAAAACAGGCTTTTTAATTTTCTCAACCATTAATGGCACTGACATTTGACTTTGTCGCTCATTATTCGTAACAAAAGAAAAGCATGAATCAAACACAAACAAACAAGCAAACAAACTGGCAAACAAAAAAGAATAACAGGACACCCACACTAGCGTACACATATATAAACAAATAAACAATGACTTCAGTTTGGCAAACAGAAACTAAAAACCCAACATTAACTCTTTCATTAAAACTCACATCCATCCTACGGCTGTCATTCAACGTGCCACTTAATGCGTAGAAAGCAATGACACCATTTTACTTGGAAACTGAGAAAATTTCAAATGAATTTGACAATTTACTTATAAGACATTTAGGTCTACCCAAAATCTATTAGATTTTAATGAAAATCTTGAAAAAAAAATCTTAAGCGTTTTCGTTTTTCGACACCTTGCAAGATTTCATTTTCATAAAATTTATTTTTGAAAAGGGTTTGTTTAGCAGTAATAACTATGTATATCACAATGAACTCATCAGCTAAAAATACAGTTTTTTTTTCATTGCAGCGAAGTATTTTTAAGTAGTGCTGTGAACAAAAGTTGTGGTATAAAGTACTTATAAAAATCTACTAGATTTCGTCAAAATTTAGTCGCAATGTAGATTTCATTTTGTGTAGGAAATATCACAAAAATCAACTAGATTTGTTTCCCATAAGTACTACATTTGTGTTATACTACATTTTGAACTACACAAAATCTAGTAGATTAAAATTTACAACGAAATCTATATCGTTACATCCCCATTTTTTGACATGAAGCAAGATGTCATTTTCATAAAAATAATTTACAGGTATGCTTGAGGGTTTGACAAAACAATTTTATCAGAGAGTGAATACATCACATTAAAGTATATATTTTTGTTGCAGCGTAGTATTTTTAAGTACTTTTTGAACAAAATCGCAGTTGCATCGCTTGGTAGCAAATATATTTCAGAAGATTTCGTCGAAATCTATTCATAAAGTTGATTTCATTTGTATTGGAAATCTTCTCAAAATCTACTAGATTTGGCTTGAAATCCCGAATTAGCAGATTTCGATTTGGTATAAATAAACCATAATAGGGCATTTACATCTATCAAAATTTCAACCAGATTTCATTTTCATAAAATGTTTTTTTGCAAAGGGTTTGACAGCAATAACTATACCACAATGAATTCATCATGTAAAAGTATAGTATTTTTATTGCAGCGTAGTTTTTTAAAGTATTGTTTTGAACAAAATCACAGTTGTAATGGGTGATTTTATAAGAACTATCGGAAATTTAAAAAAAAAGAAACACATAAAATTCAGAAAAATGCATGAAATATTTATTTGGATCGATAGTTGGGTCGATATAATTTAATGTTTGAAGATTATTTCATGCAAATATTGGCCGCGGCTGCGCCTCAAATGGTCCATCCGCTTAGTCCAATTGTGGCATACTCTTTCCAACATTTCGGCCGGTATCTCACGAATAATGTTGGCAATGTTGGCTTCCAGTGCATCAATCGAAGCGGGTTTGTCGCTATAGACATTAGCCTTAACATAGCCCCACAAAAAATAGTCTAGAGGCGTTAAATCGCACGATCTGGGCGGCCAATTGACTGGTCCCAAGCGTGAAATAAACTGTTCACCGAACTCGCCTCTCAATTGGTCCATTGTTTCGCGTGCTGTGTGGCATGTGGCACCGTCTTGTTGAAACCACATGTCATGCAAGTCAAGCTCTTCCATTTTGGTTTGTTATCATCGCACGGTAGCGCTCACCATTCACAGTAACATTGTGATTCGAAATTCGAGACTTTGTTAGAAAAAACTGGTTACTTGTATACATTTATGATTCAAAGTATTGTCCATCGCTGGTCACTACTTTGTTCCATTTTGTGGACCGCGTCCGTATCCAACCTTGAAAAAACCAGTCGACTTTTGAAAAGCGATTCACGTATTGACACAATTTTTTACCTTCTCATAAGACTAAAAGTGTTGACCAGCCAAACCACGTGCAATTGATCGAAACAAGTAATCGTTCGAAGCAATATCCGGAGAATACGGCGTTTGGGGTAGGACTTCACATTCCAACGTTTCCAAATATGTTTTGACAACTTTCGCAAAATGGGGTCGAGCATTTTTATGCTGTAGAATCGCTTTATCATGTCTCCCGTTCTAGTGCCAACATATGTCGTTCAATGCTCGACTCAAACGCATTAATATCATTCGACAACGATTGCCTGTGATTGCCTCCAATTTTAACATTTACAAGTTTGTCTTGACCACTTTTGCAATATGAAATCGAGCATTTTCATGTCTTTCGTTGCGGCCGTTTGTCTGTCAATACTCGGCTCAAATGCATTAATTGTGTTCTATAATGATTGCGTGTGTATTTCAGTCGGTTTTCAGGCGTTTTTATGTGGTTTTCTGCCAATGTGGTGATCCTGCCAATTCTGGTTGCATTTGACACGAGTGTAGGATCCACTCCAATTCTGCATCTTCGAATACTTTCTCTCTTCCAAAGTCATGTTGATCAACAAATCTCCCCATTTTCTTAAAGCGTCGAAACCATTCCCGGCAGGTTTTTTCACTAATAGCGGCATCACCATAAGTAATTGGGAGCATACAATGGGCCTCAGCAGCAGATTTAGTACTAAAACTGAAAATTAAAGCCTCTCGCTACGGGCGAGAATTTGGCTTGTAAGCTACCATGTTTAATCGAAGATAACTTTATGATGCAGACACAATATTTCATTGGCGCTATGTTTAAAAAGCAAAGTTGTACACCTAATAATTATTGAACAAAAATAACTTTTTTTTTAATCAACAACAAAATTGATAATTAAGTTTATTTTTTGGGTATCATATACATATAGATAGGGTTGCGGGTGGCGTTTACATAGAAAAATCTAACACTAAAATATCCTTCAGACTATCAGACGAATGTAGTGTTCTTCAAGCTGAAATATCGGCTATACACAAAGCGGCCAGATGGCTGACGTTTCACAAGATATTCGGCAGGGATTGGAATATATACTAATTCCAGTTTGGTCCGAGAATGCCGGACATCTTTAAACATGATGGCGAGATATTCTAATCTAACCCGAAAATGGGTACACAGGCACGGGTCTAACTATGGCAACAATATCACTGATGGCCTAGCCAAAAAGAGGACAACCCTAGAGGATAGGAACGTTGATCCCTTTTGTGGACAATCCTTATCAACGTGTTGGAAAATAATAAAACTGCACACGCTAAAAAGTGCCCAAGAAAAGCCCACATGCCTTTTATCAAGGAATCTGTGGCCGCACACTAACTCTACGAGAACGGGGAACTATGAAACCTGTCCAGACCTCACCTGAGAGTCACTGTAGCAGTCATCAGTGGACATTGCTCGTTTGGGAACCATGCTAGGAGGGTAGTCTTACCCTATAATGACTTCTGCAGATGTTACGAAGACGAGGAAGATGAGAAGACAATCTTTCATCTCTTCGAAACATCCTGTCATTGGATATCTAGGCCAGAGGAGCTTTAATACCTTGTCTTGTCTGGCCTCGGTCCATCTGACTACGTTAGCTTCTTTCATAAGAAGCAGCGAATGGCTAGCACATCAGCAAATAAAACAGTTTCCCACCTTTCCTTTCACTCTCCCTTATTCCCACTATATCCCTCTTTTATTTTTCAACTCTACTATCCCACTTTTCCGGCAATCATAAAGGGAACGATCTTCAGGACCCAAATGAGCTGGTGAATCCAAGTATTTTTTGGAGAATCCAGCGGCCTGCCTAATTAATCTAACCTACACATATATACATATGCACATATTGTTTTTCAGATAAAAATCGTATCTATTTTATTAGATTTTTGGTTTGTTGTATATTTGTACATCGGGCTTTAGTTCAAAGTTTTCTTTTTTTAAGTTTTCTGAAGAAGGAGATTTTTCCAATACAAATTTGCTGTCAATATTGATTGAAGAAAACAAGAGAAATAATAATCAAACCTTTAGCTGGGGAACGACTAGCTCTTTCATCGTCACTACACTACTTATCAGCACCCATTTTCGGATTTTTTGATTTTGAGTTTTCTCAATTTATTTACCTAGAAAGTTCTCAATTTCATATCAAAATGGTGTAGAAAAACAGCCAGTATGAATGCAAAACGCTTTTTTTTTATACACAAACGAAACCTTTGAAAAGTGTTGAAGTTTATGTCAGCATCATAAAAACAAACATACTTTTCAACTCACTCGTAACCATAAAATTTTTGTACGTCTGTCAAACATTTGTATAGTCCCTTTTGCCTTTAGCTTAATGAAAGGCAGCTTTTTGTTAAAGAAAAAATCTATTTAAACAAATCTATGAAAAATGTTGTACAAAATAACGAAACTATGCAGGTGGAAGAAAATGTTGCGTGAATTTAAGTTATTCACAAATAGGGGTGTGAACAGATCGCTCATTTTGCTGCACTTGGTATAATTTTTTTTTTAAATACTTTTTTAAAAGAGCTGTTTTAAAGATTCTGTGGAAGTTTTTTATTTTATGTAAATTTTTAGAAATCCCTTTTTTGCTAGTACTTTTTTCAAAAGGATTTTTTTACGTGCTTTTTGCTAAAATTTTGAATCGCAAAGGGCTCAATCTAGCTCTTTTTGATTAAAATTTTAATTAAACAAATATATAATGATGTAAATATGTAATGATGCATATTATAGCCTTCTTAAAGAAAAAAAAAAAATAGTGTGAGAAATCCTTGAATTTACAAACAATTTAGAAAAATATAAATAAATTTTACTCTGCAATAATACTTTGTAGTTTGAAAAATTTTTGTCTTTTTCAGATTATTTATCCAATTACATTTGTAATTTATTTTTAGGGTTTCAAGCAAAATAGATAAAAAGATATTTGTTGATAATGAGGCAAAACCCAGTTGTCTTTTATAGTTGACAGCAAAGTTAATGTTGTTCTAACTCTATCATATTATTTTTAGACAACAATTTTTAAAGATTTTTTTAAGATTTTTTCTGATTCATTGTGAGGTTTGATTTATAATTTAAAATAAAATATATAAATTTAAAATTCAATGATCTTGTTTATATTAATTTCTTCTAAATTCTTCCAGCTAAAGAACTTTATTTTTGTTGTTTTGTATAAAGTAGGTTTAACTATTTTTATTTTCGATATTTCGATAACAATTGTTTTATTATCGTCAGGAAAACTAAAATGATAAATTGTTAAACATGTTTTTTGATAGTAAACAACAAAAACAAACATCTTTAGTTGGAAGAGTTTAGAAGAAATTAGTAAACTTAAAATTTTTATTATGGGTTAAAAGCACAATTTATAACATTTACTGTTTAAAAAGGTATCATGTGGGTATATGTTGGACGCGACTTCATTTGAAGTAGTCCTGTCAGAAGGAAACTCGAAACTAAGTTCTCATAGAAATAATTGCTCAACAAGTCCAAATCTAACAATTTTGCCTCTTAACGTTGCCATTAAGTCAATGCTCACGGCGATTATTGTTATAGCCAAAAATTAAAACCCATCTAGGCTGAAACGAGCTCTAACCGGAACATTAATATTATCACTTCCGGGAAAGTGAGCGGATTTCGGTGATTACTAAAACCGCTTTTGTTAATTTCCAAAAAACTGTAACACGGTTCGCTAACCAGCTCGGAAGTTTTTTTTCTAATTCAGTGCGCGTTTTATAAATATCAGAACTGTTATTTCGGACACGAATAATTACCCGGTTTTTGTCACATTTTGCTTTTTAGCACGTTACAAGTGGAGGTTCTGCTATTGTTCCAGGAAATTGAGGGCATTTTGGCGATTACTGAAACGATTTTGGGAATTTCCAAACAATTTGAAATTTGAAAACGGTTCGTTAACCCGTTCAGAAGTCTATTTTTAATTCAATTTGCGTTTTGCCAAAGAATGTCAGAAATCAGAATTGTCATTTCGAACCCAGTTCCAGGGAAGTGAGGAGATTTTGGCGATTACTGAAACCGCTTTAGGAATTTCCAAAAAAAAAAAAACTTAGAAACGGTTCGCTAACCAGTTCAAAAGTGTTTTTTTCTAATTCAGTGCGGGTTTTTATCAAAGAATGTGTATCAGAACTGCCAGTTGTACGGATAATTATCCTTTTTTGACACCTTTGGCTTTTCAACATGCTAAAATTGAAGCTTCCGGAGATTTTCTCGAAAAGTGAGGGGATTTTTTCGATTGCTGAGACCGCTTTTGAGAAGTTTCAAAAAACTTGGAACCGGTTATATAACCAGATCGGAATTGGTTTCTCTTATTCATTGCACGTTTCCGCCAAGGTAACAGAACTTTCATTTTACACCCGGTTATATGGTAAAGTATCGGTTTTTACATCTTTTTCCGGTTTTTTTATATATAAATTGAAGCAGTGCGCTTTATGTGCAATATAAAATTAACTTTCAACGTTTTCTGCCGGTTTTTTAGTGGCCGAATATACTAGCTGCGCGATAAAAGCGGTTGTTAACACGGTTATATTAACTCCACTTATACATATGACACGTGAGCAGTATCACTTTTTTGGAATCTCGCTTAAATTCTCTGGAAGGTCGTCGGCTTTTTGAAACTACCAACGATTTTATTTGTTATAGATTTTGTAGTTGCGAAAAATTTTCATTTAGACTGGACGCAAATGGATCCTTCATTAGATTTCTGATCGAATCACTAAACCACTACAATCTCTATTTAGTTCCCCAAAAGTTTGGGTCTCCGTTTAATGACATAGCGTTAATTGTCACTATAGTTAATTGGCTAAAATATAAGTGTGCGGGTGCACACGGGGGTTATTAGAAAAAAATGAAAAGATGCAGACTTACCGATTCCAATGGGTTTAGGGGACACTTCTTTGCTTGTGGTGATGACGAGTAGCCTTCACAGGGGTTGGTGACTGTCTGGATCGTTCGGCTTCCCTTAGGACAGACGGTTGTGTAGCAAGCTTCCTTATTCGCTCTCTTACCAGTTGATTCTTTTCTTCCGGTTCACCACGTAGATTGCCAATGGATGTAGAATTTTCAACCCACAGTTTACTTTCCTCGAGTGCCACTAAATATTAATCACTTTGTCACAATTAACGTTTTATTTCACAAAAAAATAAATACACAGCAGACTGATAATTGTGGAAAGTACTTTTATTTAATTTCACAAATAAATAATGCTAATAATTTAGGTTCATGTAGTTCAACGTCTTAACAGCGAATGGCAAAGCGAACAATTATGAAGCCAAAAAAATGGCACAAAAAAAAGAATTCGCATTAAAAAAAAGTGTTGCCAGAACGGACGAATAAACTGTTCGTTGGTTCTGACAACAAGGGTTGCCAGAAACCTGAACATCCCGCCCCCCTTGTTATACTAGATAACAACGAGGGTCAGCATGCCAGGTACAAAAAAATGCAGTTCATGATAAGAACAATGGTTTAAATACTAATTTAATACAATTCAAAATGTTACTTAAGGGTAAAAGAGAGTGCAAGTAATAGATTAATAATTCAATCGAAAAAAAAATGTGTATTGTATAATTATGTGTATAAATATAAGATAGGTAATAAATTCAAATTTAGGTTAATTCAATTTTATAAGTATCGTGTAGAAATAAAAAATGTATATAAGAAAATACATGTTGTTTACATGGCAAACTTGCCGATGACAATCCACCCTAGTGCGGTGTCCTGGGCTAGCGGCGAACCAATGCCTGTGGTTTGTAGACCCGTCTTGATTAGCCTTGGGTAGACGTCGGCTCCCAATATAAAATTGATCGTGTTGGACTCGTAAAAGTCAGGATCAGCCAGGCGCAGATTCTTGTACGCGTCAGCGACGCTTCGGTCTAGCCGTTTCTGGGGCGGACGTTCAGGCAACGATGCAGTTATGCGGGCTCTCACCGTGAAGCTCCCACCTTCCCCTTCAAAACGATTCCGGAACGTAAATTCGCACCACTTATCCTCGTCAAAACGCTCAAACGGCAGGTGATACCGGTCGACTAAGAATTTAGCTATGGCACTGGTTGCAGCACCTGGATTCACCAATCCACGTACATGGCACCATTCGTCATGTAACTTGATGCGAATTATCGCGGTGGGGACCACGGTGGTGGTACCAGCTTTGCTGAGCCATTCATTTGCCCGGGTGATTTGCGGGGGGTGAAGGAGGGAGTGGTGTTGGGCGTTGCAGTCAGAGCAGCGCTGCTGGCTGCGACAATTCTTCAGAGGATGGGAATGGGCCAAGCAATTCCGACAGTAATTGTGACGTTTCACAGCTTCTTGCCTGTCTGACACTGACATTTTTAAAAATTTATTGCATCTCCTTAACGGGTGATTTAGCCGACAGAGGCGGCAATCTGGATTTTCGGCCTTCAGGCGTTGGTGACGTTTGTTTTCCTCTATGATGGAGACGTTCTTTTCATTGCGGCGTGGTGGCATGTTTGCTGTTATAGGGAAAATATGAAAAAGGGGTAAAATTAATTGTCATTCTGACGGTGGGGTTGGAAGTAAAGTTAGTTTTACGATGGGCCGGGTAATGACACCATTGGCTGTGTTAACCTCGGCAACCCGAACCCTGCTATCGGGACCGTGAAAAATTCTAACAATGCGCCCAAGACGCCATTGATTGGGGGACAGATTTTCTTGTCTAATAACTACCAGATCACCGACAACAAAATCCCTGTGGGGGTATTTCCATTTGTTTCGCTTATGGAGGTTGACGAGGTACTCTTCCTTCCATCTGCGAGCCAAATGATGGTGAAGTATTTTTAATTTTTGCCAACGATTTACATAGCTGAGTGAATGGCTGGATAAGTCAGGTTCTGGAGGGGATAGGAGAGGAGTTCCGACAAGGAAATGACCCGGAGTTAGCGCGGATAGATTCGCAGGATCTTCACGCATTGGACTTAAAGGTCTGGAGTTGAGGCATGCTTCTATTCGAGTGAGCATAGTGTTAAACTCTTCGTACGTAAAACTTTGATTGAGGCATACTTTTTTGAAGTGAGACTTAAAACTCTTCACCCCTGCCTCCCAGAGGCCGCCCATGTGGGGAGCGCCTGGGGGAATAAAATGCCAGTCAACTGGATTGAAACTCTCTTGGGTCAAGAGCCCTTTCCTCACCAGGGACAAGAATTGGTGTTTATCCTGAGATAAGATGTTAGAGGCACCGACAAAGGCAGTGCCGTTGTCGGAATAAATCGCGTTGGGGGTGCCTCGTCGAGAAAAGAAGCGTGCGAAGGCGCCTAGAAAGGCCTGGGTAGAGATTTCTCCAGTGATTTCCAAGTGTATCGCCTTGGTGGAGAAACATACGAAAACTAGCACGTATCCTTTAGTTACTTTACAGCCACGCCCCACATAGGATTTGATGTCGAAGGGTCCAGCGAAGTCAACTCCGGTGTTGTGAAAAGGGCGAGATAGCTGTGCACGTTCGGGGGGTAGTGCAGCCATTATTTGCTGGCTGAATTGACGCTTATGTCTTGCGCACGTAAGACATTGGGATATGATCGTTTTTATTAACGTTTTGAGTCTAGGGACGTAATAGCGTAGCCTTGTTAACCGGTACAAAAGCGCGTTTTGGCCATGTATCGAATATTTATGCAAATACGTAAGAAGTAGCCGTGTAAAACGGGCATGATAGGGTAATAGAATGGGGTAACGTTCATCATAACTCAAAGTAGGGGAGTTAGCTAAGCGACCATTGATTCGTATTATTCCGTTAGAGTCGAGAAAGGGGTTAAACGTTAAAAGCGAACTCTTGCGGGACAATGATCTTTGTTCAGATAATTGTAAGTATTCTTCTTCGAAATAAGTTTTTTGGCAAGCGACGATCAGACGGTTTTTGACGAAAACTATTTCCTTGGCCGACAACTCCTTGTGATGTATTGCATCAGCTTGCAATTTTGTTCGTGCGCGGATATAAAACCGAAACATATAACATAAGACTCTCAGCGCACGAGGGAGGTCTGAAAAGTGTTCCAGAACGTCGTTAGTTTGAACTAAAGTTGTGTGAACTTGAATAAGCCTTTTTTCTTCTTCGGTATCAAAATCAGAGTTTCTTGATGGCCATTCATTATGCGGACGTCTAAGCCAAAAGGGCCCATGCCACCATAAATCGTTTGATGACAGCTCTGCGATAGTGATACCACGAGATGCCATGTCAGCGGGGTTGTGTTTGGATTCTACGTGGGACCATGAGTCTTTGCCTACTTTTTCCACAATTGATGAAATTCGGTTTTCTACGAACGTTTTCCATTTATGAGGTGGTTTTTGCAGCCAGGCGAGCACGATCGTCGAATCTGTCCACAAGAAGATTTTATAATCTCGCAGATTAAGCTGAGATTGGAGGGAATCTATCATATTGGCCAGCAATTCTGCCCCACATAACTCTTTTCGAGGTAGCGAGACAAATTTTACAGGAGCTACCTTCGTTTTTGCCGCCAAAAGATGGGTAGCGACATAGCCTTGGTTCTCGGAGCGAAGGTAAATGGTAGCTGCATATGCTTTTTCCGATGCGTCGCAAAAGCCGTGTAGCTCAACTTGATAGGCAGGATCAAAATCAATGAATCGGGGGATTTTGATTTGTTCAATGTTGACATAATCATCGAGAAAATTAAGCCACTTTTGCATCGTTACGGGGTTTAAATCTTCGTCCCAATCTGTGCCATCTTTCCATATCTGCTGCATAATCATCTTCGCGACTATGATTTTCGGGGACAACCATCCAGCTGGATCGAATAACTTGGCGATTTCTGACAACACACGTCTCTTTGTAGTTAACTTCCGATCAGGGGTAGATTTCAACTTGAAATAAAAGTGATCGCTTCCAGCGTTCCACCTGAGCCCTAATGTCTGCAATGCTGGAGTCTGACAACTTAAGAAACTCTTCGTCCAGCAGGTGTGTTGAGGGAAGCCCTTGCAGCAACATTTCATGATTCGCTGTCCATTTGCGTAATGAAAACCCTGCTGTGTCCAGAACTGTTATTAGTTCGTCTCGAGCTTTTCGCGCCGATGATATGGTGTGAGCTCCATAGAGAACATCGTCAACGTACATGTAATTCCGCAGAATTTCAGAGACTGTAGGGTAGGCGGTTTCGCTTTCTGTCGCGAGTTCTAGCAATGTTCTGATTGCTAGATAGGGGGCACAGTTTACACCGAATGTCACGGTATTCAGTTCATAGTCTTGAGCTATTTCATGGGGAGAGATGCGATGCAAAATTCGTTGAAAGGGGGTATGAGTGGGGTGGACCAGGATTTGGCGGTACATTTTCTCGATATCCGCATTAAAAACGTAGCGGAAAAATCTCCACCTCAAGATTAACACCATCAAATCTGCTTGTAAGATGGGGCCTGGATGAAGAAGGTCGTTGAGACTCGTGCCGTTGGATGATGAACGTGAGGCATTAAACACCACTCGTAATTTTGTTGTGGTGCTGTCGGGTTTTATGACGGCATGGTGGGGCAGGTAATATGTGCCGCTGTCACCATGTGCGGGGGTTACTTTGGTCATTTGACCCAGAGTAGAATACTCTGTGATTACGCGATCATACTCGGATTTTATTTGGGGGGTTTTTAATAATCTTGTTTCATTTCTTAGAAATTGAGAAAATGCGATTTTTCTGGATTGCCCAATATTTATTTTTTCAGGATATTCTTGTTTAAAGGGTAGCGAAACAACATATCGACCATCCTTATTGCGAAATGTAGTGGAGGTGTATAATTTCTCGCAGTATGCGTCCTCCGGGGGTGACTTTGCTCTTCTGGGGAGGTCTTCAAGTTCCCAAAATCGTTGAAGTTGATTATTCAACTCGACGGTGTTGAAAAACGATAAGACCGAATTTCTGCACGGGTTTGTGGCGACCGTGCCTGTGATGATCCAACCGAAAACTGTCTTTTGAGCCACTAGAGAGTGTTGATCATCCCACTGCAAGCCGTCCTGAATAATTTTCGGGTATACATCTCCGCCGAGCAGTAATTCAATTTCCTTGCACCGATGTTGGTAGCTGTCCGCTAGCTGCAACTTTGAAAAAGTGTCATTTTGAAGTGCTGATGACGGATAATGGGCAAGTTGACCAGTCAACTTGTTGATGACTAATGCATTTAACGAGAGCGCAAATGCAGAGTCGACTGGGGAACCTATTTGGATTTCACAGCTTTGTGCCGAGATGGCGGTTACAGAATCGCTCAAGCCGTGTATTTGAGCCTGTGAGGATTTTGTGTCAAGGCCCAGGTGCATTTGTAATTTCCTTGAAATGAACGTTGCCTCAGATGCTGAGTCTATTAAGGCACGAACAGTGCGTTTTAGGTCACCGTGGTATACGTCGACAAGTGCGGTTCCTAGTATGACCGATTGGGCGGGGGTTTGCAGCTGAGTCGCGAATGACTGCAACGCACGATTCGCTGCTTGTGTTGAGGTAGAAGGCATCACGTTTATGGGATTTTGGGGGTTTTCCTGAGTCTTGAGGACGTTAGGACTTATATGGGGGTTAGATGATGTAGATTTCCGTGCAGCGCGGTGGAGCAAAGAATGATGTTTGCCTTTGCAGGTGTTGCAAGTGTATTTGCTCTTGCAGTTTTTAAAACCATGTGAAGTTCCAAGACAATTGGTACATCTATTCTGCTTCTTGACTGCAGCATAACGTTCATCAATTGACATAGATAAAAACACAGAACAGAATCGTAAAGGGTGAAAATGTGAACAGAGCGCACATTTTCCCTGATTGTTCTGGGAAACGTTTGTCTGGTAACTTTGAAGTTTCTTCGCTGCTGACTGGTTAAGTTTATTTGTCCTAGTAGCTTGCGGGGTCTTTGCGGCATTTGAACTAGAATATGTGGAACGCATGTCGGCTATCGATTCTAAAGTATGAACCCTGGCCGTCAAAAATTCATCAAGCTGCTTCCAGGTGGGCAAAACTTTTGTCGGCGGCAAGGATTGCTCCCACAAGCTAAGTGTTGTCTCAGGCAGGCGCGTGCAGCAAGTGTAGACAATAATGCAGTCCCACGCCTCGGTGGACATGTCTAACAAGTGAAGATTGGTTAGACAATCATTAATTGTGCGCTGCAACCGCCTGAGATCACTGCCCGTTTCCCTTGAAATCGGTTTCATGTTGAAAAACAATTTCAATTGCTCGTTGACGAGGATCCTTGGGTTCTCATAGCGATTCATGAGATTTTGCCAAGCCATGTCAAAACCTTCGTTGGTCATGGGACAGGTTTTGAGAAGATCACGTGCTTCACCCTGTGTTTTCTTCATCAAGTGACACATTTTTTCAACGGGGGTCAAACGTTTGTTGTTGCGGTACAGGGCCGTGAACATGTCACGGAACGTTGGCCAGGATTTATAATCACCGTGGAAAATTTCTGTATCGCATGGAGGTAGTGAAATAGAAGGGGTGGAAGTTAATTCCTTTGCTGTTGAAGGGGACGCCGCGTTATTTTTGGCAGGCAGGATATCACAAAGGTCGCTAATCCTTGCCAGTACCATGGTGTACGCTTCATAGGTAGAATTAAACCGTTTATCCAAGGTAGCCATGTCCAGGTCCACTTTTATTGTCTCATACATATTCACCGCGGTTACATATGCGGAATCGAACGATGTCCAAAGCCGCTGGATGTGAGCTTCATGAGCCTTCAAGGTGTGAATTGTGTGCGATTCTATTGCCAAGCCTTCAAAGTAGCTTTGAAATTTTACTACTCGATCCGAGGAATGTAAGAGATTTTTTAACGTGGCCATTTTGTTGAATGTGTACGCGCTATCTAATGGATAGTACTGCTGTGCAAGGATTCCACAAAAAAATAAAAAGAGTTCTTTACGTTTTTTTTTTCTTTTCCAGACAGGGCTGCGTATCAGCGCGCTGAAGTGGGGGGTTTGTTCAATTTTCCAAAATTGAGGAAAAAAATTTTAAAGAAATGATGTATGGCACCTCGTATCGGCTGCCGCGGCAAGTTGTGAAGACTAATTCTTGATGTTCCAAAGTTCTCCAATGATGTTTCACCGGGGTTGAAAAATTGAAAAATTTCGAAGAAATTATAGATGGCACCTCGTATAGGCTACCAGCTATTCGTAAAGTTAGCGTTCCAGTGATGCTTCGTATAAGCGACCACTGTTGATGGGGGTAAAATCTCAGAAAATTTTTAAACAAAATTTCAGTTGGTACCTCGTATAGGTTACCAACTGTGGGTAAAGTTTAAAGTTGGAGCGGTGCTTCGTATAAGCGACCACTAAGTATGGGGATTCAAAAATAAATTCAAAAAATTTTCTAAAAAATTTCAGTTGGTACCTCGTATGGGCTACCAACTATGTGTAAAAGTTGCAGTAGTGCTTCGTAGAAGCACCCACTGTTAATGGGGGTTCAAAAATTACTTCAGAAAATTTTCTAAGAAATTTCAGTTGGTACCTCGTATGGGCTACCAACTATGTGTAGATAGTTCAAAAAAGGGGAATAGTGCTTTGCATAAGCACCCGTTGGTACCTCGTAGAGGCTACCAACTGTGTGCAAAATGTTCAAAGTGGTGCTTTGTATAAGTGACCACTTTTTATGGGGGTTAGTAGTAAATAAAACGTTACGTGTTATTCGCAAAACAAATTTTCGAAATATTTACTTTTTATTACCTTTATGTATATTGGTTTGGTTTGAATTATCAGGAAAATTCTGTGAAATAAAGTCCTACTGGGTGCACATACGTTCAGAAATAAACTATTTATTGTGTTATGTTCCAATTCTATTGTTGGAGAATTAAGCCACTTGTCTTCTTTGTTCTTGTTGAATTCTCAAACCACCCACGTAACCAGCTGATGGTAAATAATTTCTTATGTACCAAAAGTGTCACTGACCTACATTAGCTTATGCACATAAACGACACACATACGCACTTACATATGAGCACTTCATTTGTTGTCGCTGTGTGTGGTTTCTTTTGATCGCCACTAGTTGGTTCGATGTTCGATGCCAACTTGTTGTTTATTTACGAACATTAGTCAAAGAAATTACTATTGTTCTTGGATCAAGGTCAAACCCAAAAAAATGCAAATACATACGGGCATAAAGCAAGTATGCAAGAACAAATCTTTGGCTTGCTTTTGAAGCTTTCTGCTTTGTACAAAGTGTTGATTTTTGCTGTGCACCTGATACTTTGGTTTTTTTTCTCTTTGTATGTATGTATTTCAGGTGGCTGTGTATGCACAATGAAGATTTAAGTATGAAAAAATTCCGCTGGCGGTATATTTGTTGTTGTTTTTTTGTTTGCTTCTATTTTTTGTGTATTATATTTTGCATATACAGTTATGCGAAATTCTGAATATTTTATGATTTCGTCCAAACTAACGTTTTTGGACGAAACTGTACACGCGTAAAATAACCAATATACATATGTAATTTTCGATGCCGCGAAGATTATATATGTACATAGTTGCACTAGCGCGGGAAAATCTACATATATATGTACGTATGTATGCACTTACGCGGGAAACGTATGTATGTATAAAAAACTTTTTTGCAGAAATGTGTTAATTTGACGATTTGTTCTACGCGCTTATGTATGTACGTATGTACATATGTAAGTACGTATTAAACAAATCTGTTGTTTAACAGCGAAAAGGGGGGTTAATTGATGAAGTTATTAACAGACATACATATGTATATGGATGTACATATGTATGTGTCCGTTTTAAAAATTTTAGATTTGTTATGTTATGGTAATTGATTATATTATTAATTAGATTATTATATGCATATACATATGTAGATGTATGTACATACTTATGTATACCCAGGTAAGTATTCTTTGATATTTCAAGATGTCATATAAATTTGTAGGTACATACATACATATGTATGGATGTACATATCACAAAAAAAAGGGGGTTTGTATATTTGTATGTACTTATGACGACACACCAGTGTACGTATGTATAAGCTTTGGGGGTTAAATTTTTAGAAAAGTGGCCATAACCTTTAGTTTTGTATGAAAAACCACTATTTTAACTTATGCAAAGACACATACATACATATGTATGTAGCTGTACATGTGCATGTGTTTGCATGGGAGGATTGCCGGGTTATAGCTGGCCCGTATCCGGCTCGAAGGACCAAAATGTGCGGGTGCACACGGGGGTTATTAGAAAAAAATGAAAAGATGCAGACTTACCGATTCCAATGGGTTTAGGGGACACTTCTTTGCTTGTGGTGATGACGAGTAGCCTTCACAGGGGTTGGTGACTGTCTGGATCGTTCGGCTTCCCTTAGGACAGACGGTTGTGTAGCAAGCTTCCTTATTCGCTCTCTTACCAGTTGATTCTTTTCTTCCGGTTCACCACGTAGATTGCCAATGGATGTAGAATTTTCAACCCACAGTTTACTTTCCTCGAGTGCCACTAAATATTAATCACTTTGTCACAATTAACGTTTTATTTCACAAAAAAATAAATACACAGCAGATTGATAATTGTGGAAAGTACTTTTATTTAATTTCACAAATAAATAATGCTAATAATTTAGGTTCATGTAGTTCAACGTCTTAACAGCGAATGGCAAAGCGAACAATTATGAAGCCAAAAAAATGGCACAAAAAAAAGAATTCGCATTAAAAAAAAGTGTTGCCAGAACGAACGAATAAACTGTTCGTTGGTTCTGACAACAAGGGTTGCCAGAAACCTGAACAATAAGAAATACTTCAAATCATTGTACGCAAGATATTACCTTAAGAACGCCTAAAGATATCGATATGTCAAATAAAAAACAAGCCGTATTGTATGCTATCACTAACCACATAAGATTCAGGTATATAAACAGTAGAACTTTTTCTTCTGAAATTTACCAACTTCTTTTAGAAAATATAGAGTCAGAAGAGAGCGACGACTCCCCAGGTCTCGCCAGCTTAAAATTAGACTACAAGAATGCATATCTCAATATAAAAATCTGTTTTTTTCACAATAATACTACTCATTATTATTTTCAACACGCTTATATTAGGTTCACTTGTATGTTTGTTTGTTTATATATTTGCAACACTTGAAACCTATGCCATATCAGTGATTATTGCATATGTGGGTATATAAACATTTTTGCAGCTTTAGTGCGAAAGTTTGAGTTGTCGTATTGCTTCCGGGGAAGTGGTGTGATTTTCGAGACTCATACAGCCGATTTTGAAATTGCCAAAAAATTTGGAACCACTTTCCTAACCAGCTTGGAACCGGTTTTCCATATTCGGTGCACGTTTTTGCTTTGGAACATGCATCTGAACTATAAACGGTCCTTCGCTTTAGTGCGAAAACTGAAGTTGACCTATTGCTTCTGAGGAAGTGTGGGGACTTTGACATTTCCTGAAGCCGACTGTGGGAATTCCCAAAAAACTCGCAACTGCCTTTTTTTTGCCGTGGAACATGCATCTGAACTATAAACCGGTCATTCGATTTAGTGCGAAAATTTAAGTTACCATATTATTTCCAGTGAAGTGCGGGATCTTGGCGATTCTGGCAGCCAATATTGGGAATTTAAAAAAAATCCGAAATGCGTTATACGGATATCTCTTAATTTTTGGTTTGATATCGAAGCATGTTTTTTAGTTTTTTAAACTATATTTACGAACACTATTATAATAGTTTATTTCACTTGTATATTTACTTGTATTTAGTTTACTATTATATTAGTTTAGTTCACTTGCATTATTTGTATGTTTACTTCACTTGTATATTGTTAAATATGTAGGCATATAAAACTGTAACAGAGTTGCTGCTTTAATGCGAAAATTGGAGTTGTCATATTGCTTCCGGGAAAATGCAGGATTTTGGCGAGTCACAAAGCCAATGTTGGGAATTTCCCCAAAAAAAACCGAAACCATCTCGCTAACCAGTTTAGAACCGATTTTTCATATGCGGTGCGCGTTTTTGCTAGGGAACATGCACCTGAACTCTTAAAGGTCATTCAATTTTGAACTTGTCATATTGTTGATTTCGAGAATTCAAAACAATATTTGGTTCGCGTTATTTTTTTTTTTTAAACTTGGAGTACTGGTCCTGGCAGGGGAAGATCCCTACATATGCAGTGCATTGTACCAGAACTAAGAAAATAGGTTGTGAGGAGGGGGAAAGAGGGAGTAGTGCTTGTGAACATTTGACTTGAACTTTCCAACGTTATAACAGACAGGAAATGTTACAACAGACAGGAAACACGTAAGGCAACTTATTTGCAATCGACCAAAAATGGGCGAGTTTCGGGAACAAGGTCCCTAACCTCGTCAGAGCAAAATCCATTGTAGTAACAATAGAACAGAGTAACGCATCCCACACTGCGTCGATGTTCAAGTGAATCAATAGAGTTGGATACCCTACTGTCACTGATGAGCTTCTTCGCCCTCTCCTGCACACGGTCGAGTAACCCCAAAATAGACTTTGAGGCACCGGCCCAAACATTAGAGTTGTATTCTATTTTCGGTCGGATGTAGGTGGTATAAATAATGAGGACGTCGGATGGAGTGAAGTACATCTTACACCGTTTCAAAAACCCAAGGCACTTGAATACTTCTTTACAGACATGAAAAATGTGTTCTGCCCAGCGAACGTCACACTGTATCTTCATTCCAAGAACATCAAGAGTACAGATGATAACTGTCTGGTTATATGGATAATTAGTTTGATATTGAATCGTCTTTTTTGGCTTTATAAACTATATTTATTAAGCTTATTTTAAAAATTATAAACTTTTTTTTAATATATTTATTTAAGACATTAAAACTAACATTTTAAAGCAAAAGACCTGTTAGCAAATTTTTCTGAACTCTTAACGGTCTTATTGAAGTTGTCATATTATTTTCGGGGAAGTGGGGGAGTTTGGCGATTCCTATAGCCAATTTTGGGAATTCAAAACAAATTTTTGATGGTGTTATACTGATAACTATCTGGTTATACTCGTATAGTGTGTTTTGTAGTATCTTAAACTATATTTATGAAGCTTTTTTTTAAATTATTTATTACTTTTTAGTTCGATATCGAAACATGTTTTTTATTATTATTTTGTTTAAATATTTATTTATATTGATATTTTTATTTAATAAGACATTAAATTATTGTTTATATATGTACATAAATTAATAGCAAGTGAATGCTTTTTTTTCTAAAATTCTTTTTGTTTTATCACCCCCTGTAGAAAATTTCATTTAATGTAAAACTAAAATGTTAACAAGCAAGAATTATTATAAATGTACATTTTTTATGAAAATTGAAAATATGTGTTGCGTTATTGTTCGGCTTCTAAAGAAAAAAAAATCTTTTAGTTTAAAACCCATGTCTTGTTACCTTTTTAATGTTTTCAACATGTTTTTGCCGTTTTTTTTTTCTGCCAGTTTTTTTTTATTTTTGGTTTGTATTTTTTTCCTTAACCTGCATAACCTTTTTCATGCATCGTTAAGTTTTTCTTTTCTCGTGTTTTAAATCAGCCAACATTATATTTTATATTATCTTTGTTCTTGTTCGGAATTATTTTGATTGTTTTGCGCTTTTTAAGGTCTCTCTTCATAAATCCCCTAGAGGCTTTCAAAAGAAAAACAACTAGAATAACTTTTGTTCATATACTTATTATATGTGTGTATATGTATGTGTAATATATTTGCATGCATGTTTTCACTTGCCTGTGTGCATACACTGCATGGAAGTATGAATGTGTTCGTCTCTGACTGTATACATATGTGCATATATCCTTCACAGTAATGAAACCCCTTTTGGTTTATCTTTGTTGTAGTTAAATAGTACGTTAAGTATTTGCTTTTGTTGCTACTGCTACTGCTGCTCCCGCTAGATGCAGCAGATTTTCCTTTACACATATATATACATATATATATATATTTTTTTTTTTTCTTTTTGATAAATTAACGAAAAGAAAAAATTATAATAATTTGTTAAAACGCAACGGCAGCAAAACGAAAAATAAAAGGTTTATTTTCTGCTAAATAAACACACATGAATGTGAGAAAATCACATCAGAAATTTGCTGCTAAGCCTGTTAAAAGGACTCAACTATGAAAGAAAAGAACAAAAATGGAAAAATTAAAGTCCCAAACAAACAAAATAAAATAAAAGAAAATGTCTGTTTTAAAAGAGACAGTTTATAAATATTATTCTCATGCAAAAGCAACCAGACAGTTTTGTTTAGCAATTATAACAAGCAACACAGCACACACACAAGTGTTTGGATCAAGACAAACATTTCAACACACATACACATACATATACGTTTAACCATTTTCTACAAAAATTGAGTGGTTATAATTTCAGCAATAATTCTTTTTTTTATATAGAGAAAATCTTACTTAAGACTTTTGTAAAACGATACAAAAACACAAAGAAGGGTTTTATACTTGTAACAATTTGTGTCAACAAACTATATTTCGGATAACCATTTAGGCTTAGTTTAAATATTTTAAGCAGCAGATTTTGTGTCGAGAACTTTTGAAATGAAGTTTTTGGAAAAAATAGTTGGATTACCTTTTTTTCTGTGGGACAATACAAGTTTTCTTCGTTCTTGTTGCTTGACATGGTAAATCTTGCAAAAATTTATTTACTAAAACCAAACTTATTTGTAAATTTAAACCAAAGAAAGCTCAAATTTAACGGATAAAATATTTATACCTTATCGTGCACTGGAAAAATAAAACACATATGACATTAATGGGTCAATTTTGCCCAAATCAAGTTTTTAAATATTTATTATTTCTTTTTTTACACTCATGATACACAATATGGGTTTCAGAATGAGTTTTGTAAATACATTTTTCACACTCACAACATTTTCCAGATTTTTTCGTACTGCTGAAGCGCCGATGTTGAATGTGAAACACACATAAACGTCATAGTTTTTTTATACCCATTATACATATATATACATATATATACATTATATATACATATATATACATTATATACAAAAATGTTAAGCATATATATAAGTTTGTGATTCCGTTTGTAATTTCTACAATTTTCATTTGCAACCCTATAGAGTATATATATTCTGAATCAGAATTAATGGAAAAGTCGAATTAGCGGTTTCTAAAAAACCATTAGACATAGAAACTTTTTTCTTTCACCATTCTTTATCTGTACTCATGGATGGTAAGAATATTGAGAAATCGGATGCTCTTGATGTTCTTAGAATGAAGATACAGGTACAATGAAGATCAGTCCAGCGAATATCACGCTGGACTGAACACATTTTTCATGTCTCTAAAGAAGCATTCAAGTGCGTCGGTTTTTTGAAACGGTGCAAGATGTACTTCACTCCATCCGATCTCCTTACTATTTATACCGCCTATATCAGACCGAAAATGGAATACAACCCTCATGTTTGGGCCGGTGCCTCAAAGTCTCTTTTGGGGTTACTCGACCGTGTGCAGGAGAGGGCGAAGAAGCTCATCGGTGACAGTAGGGTATCCAACTCTATTGACTCACTGGAGTATCGACGTAGTGTGGGGAGCGTTACTCTGTTCTATCGTTACTACAATGGATTTTGCTCTGACGAGATTAGGGATCTTTTTCCCGAAACTCGCACATTTTTACGTAGCACGCGTTCATCGTCCAGAGCTCATCCATTTGTGGTCGATTGCCCGGGGAATCGTACTTCGCATTACAGAGAGAATTCGTTTTTCAGCCGTACGCTTCTTCTTTGGAATAAGATGCCTGCAAAGGTGTTTCCTGTCTGTTATAACGTTGGAAAGTTCAAGTCAAATGTTCACAAACACTACTCCCTCTTTCCCCCTCCTCGCAACCTATTTTCCTAGTTCTGGTACAATGCACTCCATACGTAGGGGTAGTCCCCTGAGTACTGGTCCAAGTTAAAAAAAAAAAAAAATTCTATTACTCCATCGTGCCATGTGTTTGCTATTGAAATTCAGTAATATCGGTTCACGTATAGCTGAAATATATTCAAAATTTCGAAAAAGCCATACATTTTGCAATTTTGTAAGGAAATTTTTGAAAACAGAAGTTGTTTGTTTTGCTTCAAACTTCATACAATTATTAAGCATGGTGACTAGAAGGCATACATATATATATACACTCGAGATATAGCCTAAGCCGGGTTTTCCATGAAAATGTCGCGTAAGCCAATTTAAACAACTTTTTTTGCTTAAAAGCAGTTCTGGTAATAAAAAAAGGTTATACGAGTATAAATATGAAAATGAAAAGTTCCGATATCGGTCCACACATACCCGAGATATAGCCTAAACTGGGTTGTTCATGAAAACATCGCGTAAGCGAACTTAAACAATTTGTTTGCTTAAAATCAGTTCTGGTAATAAAAGAAGGTTATATAAATATGGAAAATGAAAATTTCCGATATTGGTCCATATATACCTGAGATATAGCCTAGACCGGTTTTTTCATGAAAAAGTCGCGTAAGCGAACTTAAATTTTTTTTGCTTAAGAGCAATTCTGGTAATAAAATGAGGTTATATAAATATGGAAAATTAAAATTGTCCATATATACCCTAGATATAGCCTGAAGCGATTTTTCCATTAACATTTTTTTTTTATTTATTTTTTATTATTATTATTATTTTTTTTTTTTTTGCTGAAAATCAATTCTCGTTATAAAAGAAGATTACTAAAATGCAGAAAATAGAAAATTCCGATATCGGTTCATATATAACCAAGATATAGCTTAAACAAAATTTTCCGTGCAAGATTTCTTTTATGGAATGGTGATTACAAGGCGAAACTATTTTTTCCCCGATATCGGTCAATTTATATCCGAGCATACTCAGTTCAAATTTGTAATATATACTATACATAAGCGTGACTATCGTGAAGGGTATTTTAGATTCGGCCTAGCGGAATATATCACACTCTTACTTGTTTTTTTTTTTTGCATTTCATTTAAAATTTCTCAATTTAAGACTAATTCGATTTGAATAATGGAAAGATACACAATCGGGCAATGGTCAGAGCGGTGACAAGATAGTGGATTAAAAATTTTTGAAGAAACTCATCTTCAGTGATGAGGCCCATATTCACCTCAGTGGATTCGCCAATAAGCAAAATTAACGCACTTGAGCGAATTATGATTCTAGAGTGATTGTCGAAAAACTAACACACCTGCAAAGAGTGACTGTTTTTGATATTTCGACATCCCCTTGTGTGTGAATTAAAATCTCCATTAGACAACTGGTAGCCAGTTTTGCTAGGTGTACTCCTAACCAGGGCACTCTGCTTTTTGGAGTATAGAGGGGTAGAAGTTCCTTGTTTATTATAGCAAATAATACTCTAGGAAGCTGCATGACTTTTGTTGAGTTTGACAAAACAATCACCAAGGCTTAATTAGCAAAACGAGGATCAGCTTAGCACTCGAAACATTATGCTTATAGACCATCTCAGCGCTGAACATGGTTGAGATGCCTACCTCGACTGAAACGTGCTGGCTAAATCGCAAAAAGAGGGATTCGCCTTCCCTGATAACAAGGTTGCAATGACGGTTTATGGGTACTGAAAACTCCCAAGGTGATGTTGTTTTGCCATGTATGGAACCAAAAGTGATGGTTAGATAAGTGAGTTGCTTAAGGGCGGATGCTCTTAAAAGACTTCGTCCTACCAACTCATTAAGCTTTCCATTAACTGTCTGGGAAATTACAGACAAGAGGAATTAAATGGCCCAAACTTTTCAGCAAGAGGAAAATATTTTTTCAATTTTATGGCAAAAGTTGCGACCTGTTTGAGTTTTACAAGCCACAGCGGAACGCTGTTGAATCATGAATAATTTATCCCGTGGAGGTGGTCGATCATCAGATAAGGCCGACAGGTTAGGTGCTGATGTAAATCATTTTCCGCAATCCCACTCAAAATAGTCTTACGACGTTAAATCCCTTTTTCACAGATCTTTAGTCGGTTAATCCTAAGTCAGGTTTAGACAAAATGAAGAATGATTTTTGTTTCTTACTTTGTCGCCAAACGACTAATATATTTTATTTCTTAAAAATTAAAAAAGGTACAATTGTTTGGTTATTTTTATCAAGCGTCCAGATCGTGTCTCCTAACAAGAATGACGTGGTGTTGTTCTGCTTCTTCATCGCTGCTTATTTTGGTAGTGTTTTATAAACTAATATCGGCGACCTGCCACAACCAGCCTCATACCAATCTTTGGCTATAGGCAAAGACGATTTGGAAAGTGCACATTGCGTCCCGATCTTGTTGTGGTTTTAATTGGTTTTTCGGTGGCTGGTGTTGTAAGCTTTTGTTGCGGTTTTTGTTGTTTTGATGTTTTATTTATTTTGTGCCGCGTTTCGTTGCCTATGTCGTTTTGGTTACCATTTTTCGGTTTATCATTGACTGCGCTTATTGGATTGCCGTTGTCTACGAACGCTGCTTTCAAACGATCAATGGAGACAGTTTTGTTTTTTCCATTTGCGTTTATATAAAAAACTTAGGGAATCGTCTGATGGTTTCAAACTGACCATCGTACGGTTGCTGTAAAGGGGCTAGTACAGTGTCATTTCGAACAAATACGTTAATGCAGTCTTTTAGTTCCTTTTGTATGGGCCACAGTGTTGGGAAGTTGATGTAAAACTTATTTTTCGCATCGATTTCCTGAGTTCTGTTGTGAAATCACAGTCGTTACCTGTTTCACTTGGTGTTATGAAAAACTCCGCGGTTATACGCAGAAGCTTGCCACATACCAGTTCAGCAGGTGAGGCTTTGATGTCCTCCTTGGCAATTCTGTGGCCCACTTTGCTGGATCTTTGCATTTTAGTGCAGCTTTTAAAGTACGGTGCAGGCGTTCGACTAGCCCGTTAACTTGCGGGTTCTGATATGTTTTATTCCTAAACGCCTGGTGAGTTCATGGAAAAGCTGACATCCAAACTGCCGTCCTTGGTCTGTCATGATTTTTGAGGGTATGCCAAAACGGGATATCCACGTGCTTATTAAAGCGTGTGCTACTGTGTCCCTATGAATATTTTTAATGGGTACTGCTTCGGGCCATCGCGTAAAGCGGTCTATAACTGTGAATATACTTACATTCGTTTGACATTGGAAGTGGCCCAACTATGTCAATGTTCATGTGGTCGAATCGTGTCTCATTGCATTTATAGCTATGCAGGGCTGCTTTGTTATCCCTTTAGATTTTTGACTTCTGGCATCGTTCGCAATTTCTAGCACACTTTGTTATATCTACAACAACAGATGGCCACACGAATCTTTCTTTTATCAATTTGATTGTTCCACGGATACCGGGGTGTCATAATTTGTGTAATGCGTTAAATACATAAAATAAAATTATTATAAAATACAAACAAACGATTTTCGAATTACAGATTTTTTCCTGATTTCCATGTTATTATTTTTAATTTCAAGTCAAACTTCCACGAAGACTACTGCCTCTGTCCTCCTCCTCATGATCTATTTTCCTAGGTAGGTGTCATCCCCTGAGCACTAGTCCCAAGATAAAAAAGATTATAAATATTTGCTTTTAAAATGTTTTTGGAAAAAAATTATGTTGGATAAAGTATTCTCTAAACTTTAAACCGTTTCACCATTTTTACGCAAAATTTTAGCTTTTTGTTCTCGAAAATTATGTTTTAGGCTAATTTCGTATATTTTTCTCTTCCCCTTCGTTGGGATGAAACAATACTTCTTCATTTACCCGCTTAAACAAAAATTAAATCCATTTCTGTATTCGGTTTTGCTGGCGACTGGTAAAAAGGACTTCCTTCAATTTCACTTTTATTTCACTTATTCTGTTCAGTATTCTTCTATAAATTCCGTCACTAGGCAACATTTTTTGCTGACCTTACTGTTTACATGTACGAGTATTAAACTTTCTGTTGCATACTGGTGACTTTAAATAACAATTTCTTTTTGTACTTGCTTATAAAATGGAATGTGTGTGTGTGTTCACTTTTACAAAAAGAATTTCTGTGAAAATGTCGAAGCATGTGAAAAAAAATCAATTTCGTTCTCAATTTGCTGGCGGCGATTTGCATAATGAAGTCGTTTGATGCAATTTGCATGTGAATGTTATAAATTCAAATTGTGACAGTTTTGTTGCCACTGATACGACTACTTTGTATAAAGATTTTTTTTCGTTTTCGACTTGCTCATAAAACAGTTGGTTGTTCAAGCATATAAAGCCAATTCTTGTTATGAAAATATTTTTTATGCAAAGGAAGAAATTTACATGACCTAAGTAGAAATATTTTGTTTATATTTTATAAGATTAACACTTGTGTCTTTGTTAAAGAAAATTTTTACGAATTTATATTTGTTTTTCTCAAATTGTATTGGATATTTTTTTTAACTTATTTAACTACACACAATGATTAGTTAAACATTTATTTGACTTTAATACAATAACAAATTTGTAAAGAAAGCAAAAATTAAGCATTAAAACGTAAACAATTTAGTTTTTAGCACATTCAAAAAATTGTATATATGATGAGACTTCTGCCTGACTTAATAATTTCGTTACAGTTAGAGTAAACAATTTTGGTAAACCAACTATAACCGATATTGTCCTTGACAATCTTCTTGACGACGTTAAAAAGTAACTTGAAGACAAAAATATAAAAATTAAATATACAGGGTGGCGCAATATTAATCCTCCAATCAGAAAATGCTATAAATTTTGCATTTGGCCACTAATGTCAGTTCTGTTTCGACATTTGTGTAGTAAACACATGCGAAATACACGTTAATAAACAATGTTATGCTACACTGCTCCAGAACGCGGAATATTGGTGACCACCAAGAGGAAGATGATTTTTCACCAAAAATAATCATGAGTGATGAGGCCCATTTCCATCTTAGCGGGTACGTAAATAAGCAAAATTTACGCTTCTGGGGCACTGAAAATCCGTGTGTAACCCACGAAGAGACATTACACTCGCTCAAAGTCACTGTATGGTGTGCTGTTTTCGCTGGAGGAGTCATCGGATTTTTTCGGGCCAAACGGTTACTGTAAACGAGTTCTTTTTGCCGCAACTTGATGCATTCGGATTGGAAAACATGTGATTCCAACAGGATGGTGCTACGGTACACACTGCATGTGCCACAACTGATATGCTAAAGGATGCATTTCCCGGGCGCCTAATCTCCCGTTTTGGCAAGATCGCCTGATTTGACCGCTGCAGACTTCTTTTTGTGGGGCTTTTTGAAGTCGCGGGTTTATGTCAAGAAGCCTCAGACTCTTGCAGCTCTTAAAGACAATATCCGTCAAGAATGTGAGGATCTATCGCCGGAAGTTTTGGCCAATGTGATGGAAACTGCTATAAAAACGGCTCAAATGACAATCAACTGTGGCGGTAGCCAATTACAGAATGTGCAGAATGATGCCCAATTATGTCTAATATTATTGTTGCACTTGGCAACAGGAGGACGGAAGGAGGAGTTTCACATTTTTCTATATTTATTTTCAATTTCCAATCAGTGGAATATTTTTTTATAATATTAAAATTATTTTGTAAATTTTCAATGATATGCTAAATTTTTTTATCAGCGTGATATAAGATAATATCGTCTGCGAAACCAATAATATTATTGATGCTATGCAAGAGATAGATAAATAAAGATAAGAGAGAGGTAAATAAATAAGAGAGAGATAAATAAATTATAAAGTATAGGTGAATTAACCGTCCCTTGTTGTAGACCATTCCCTATATATAGACCTGTATATAACTATACTGAAATTTCTTTGACTAGTGAAACCATTACTAACCACAAATGATTTATTCGACAGCATGTTGTGAATTAGAAAAACCAGTTGCAATGGGAATTTGTATTTTAAAAGTATATATATTAGCCCTGGGGTCCAAATGTTATCGAAGGCTTTTTCGAAGTCCCTGTTCAAAATCAATTATTTAAATTCCAATCAGTGATCACCAAAAATCATGTTTTTGCTTGATTAACTTATACACTAAAATTTGTAATCAACAAAAATTAGGCAACAAACATCAACGCTGAGTAAAATCAACTCGTTTTGTAAACATTCTAAATTTGTAATCAGCAAAAATCAAGCAACAAACTTCAATGTTGAGTGAAATCAACTTGCCTTGTAAGCAATCTGAATTTGTAATCAAAAAAAAACTAGCAACAAAGCCCAATGCTGAGTAAAATCAACTCGCCTTGTAAATATTGCGCATTCATTTTAGTATTGAATAAAATCGGCTAAACGTTAGATGTTGCTTCAAATTTGAAACATATTTACATACATATTTTGCATGTCAGTTTATTTTTTGTTTTTGTTATATGTATACCATTGTGCTTTTTACACAGGTTCAAAAATAAATACATATGCACATTTATTTTTTTTTATGAAAACCTTTTGTTTCTATGTATGTGTATTTTACTTTGATTTTTTTTTCTACTGAAACTGTTGAATACATCACTGCATTGATTTTTGTTAATTTTTTTTTCTTTCAAAACAAAAATTCAAAACAAGAAATGAGTGCCGAACTATATGCGCATTCGTTTATATTCAAGCACGAACCTTAACGATGATTTCACTCACATAGCGAAGTTGAAACTCATTGTGTTTACTGATTAAAAATCTACTGCGTATTTGTGCTGCTGAACCCAAAATCATATCTGAACGAAATGAAATGATTTTCATGCTGTTGAACAAGTAAGATTCTTTTGCAATCACTCAATGTTGTTCTCTGGTTTCAATTAATGTCAGATATTAGTAAATGAATTCTATGTATTGTAGAATGTTTATATTTAAATCAAAATTGTTTATCATTCACAAGTTTATTTCTCTGGCAAATTTTTTTTTTATAATAATATTTACGCGGACTTCAAAGAGTTTACTTATGTTTGGTAATAAACTTATAGCTCTCAAATTATTTGACCAAATGTCGGGCATAACAATAGTCGAAACGTTTTTTTAATTATAAAGGTTATTAGGCCTTACCAGCTAAACCAGAAATTAAAAAAAACGCTTTTTGGTAAAAAATTTTAATATTGTTATATCAATCACAAGCAATAACAGTTTAAGTCGAAAATTAGTTTTCGCGAAACATAGTGGCTGAGAAGCCTAACTTAAAACAAGTACTCAATTTGTAGATGATAGCAAAAATCTCCAGCAGAAATCATTAATTAATTTTTCTCTAAGTTCTATTTCATTGAAGAAATGGAAATGGGAAATGTATGCAATTAGTCAATATCTCTGTACCTCTAAGCAATATACTGAATACAATTTCTGTCACTGCAGATAAAATCCCAATATCTATTATATTTCATGGTACACTATCAGTTTTTGACTTCAGAGTTCAATAATCAAAATGAAAACTAATATTCCCCATGGAGAGCTATTTACCACACAAACGTCGTTTAAAATTTGTTAATGTTTTCTTATCCCATAATTTTTTTTTTTTATCTCCTTCCCTTAAGTAATGTTTACTTAAGCTCATTTTACTTTCTTTGCTACATTAGAGTCAGCTTGCTTGTGAATTTTTGACAAACTCTGCACATTTTTGCAAAATATTAAAAAACTCAAATGAAACCATCTCATTTCAAACGACAGTGCTTTCCGTAACCTAATTAAGTGTATCATTTTTAAGCACACATACGAAACGTAAATATCGAAAATTGCAAAAATATCTTATGATACGTATGTACGAGTGAGTATATGACAAAATTTATTATTGAACACGATTGCCTTTAAGCAGCTTCCCTTGATATTTCATACAGCAGGAAAAAACTTGGTAGGTGTTCTTCGCCCCTTGTACTGACTTCATGCTGGAGACAAGCACGTACTTGTTTGTGCATTCTTAACCGACTAAATGTTAAATTTAAAGAGAGAATATTTACAATGTGGCATAAATGTGGTATATTGTCAGTTATGAATGCAAACAAACCCCCCTATTTTTTTATTCATCCACATGTAACAGCAGAGCAAGGAAAAAAATAGTGAATGCTCGTTCAACAAAAATGCTACAAAATGTCTTGGAAGCTCATAAGACAATAGACAAATAAAATTATGGCTGTTGTTGTAAATATGGAAATGCATAAAGTGAACAAACGAATATGTTCACACACTCATGAATACGAGTTAAAACTTTTACTGGCAATATACGAGGGCATGTCGAAAAAAAAGTAGTTTGAAATAGTTTAATGGAAAATATTACAGCAAATACAGTTATGGCGGCAGAGAAAAAACATGGTTTTATATATAAAAAAGAAATTTAATGTAATAAGTTGATGTGCCAGTAGACATTTCCCAGGCACCTGTTTCTTTAATGTTGGCTGGACAAATCTTGATTACCAAAAACCAAACATGTGTTATGAACATATAGAGAGAAAAATGTTTATCTGAATTATCGCATGTTCAGCGCTTTTTAATATATATATATATATATATATATATATATATATATATATATATATATATATATATATATATATATATATATATATATATATATATATATATATATATATATATATATATATATATATATATATATATATATATATATATATATATATATATATATATATATATATAAAATTTGTTAACTAAACTATCCTCTAATTGATCTTCTTCCATTTCGGAGCATTTTCGAAGAAATTCAATGTAAATCAGTCTAACATTTTACATAAAAAATGTTTGGAATTTAAATGAAACAGCAAAATAATTTTGTCATCTTTTTGCTTACAGTCAAGCTCACAAGAATTGTATAAAAATAGACATTGTTCAATATTTTGAAGCATATATTCTACTTTCCACAAGCTCAAAACCAACAATAGTATATAAGTAAACATTGCTCACTCTTTCACTATTCTGGTTGTGCTAGAAAATATTATATATTTAAATAGGTAAGATTACAGATACAGACTCACGATTTCATGAAACTTGTTCATTTGGGTCCTTTTTTGGTCACTTTGTATGACCCAAAGGAAGATATGCAGCCTGCAAAACCCATATATTCTCCGACAACTCAGATCCCAACAAACCTAAAAACGGGATAAAAGACTGCAGTCCGTTATGACTGGCAACCCGTGCAGTGCGATTTTCTCAAATATAGCACTATCCTCGAAGCGAGAGTCGGGCACCGACAGAGAAAGTGCTTCCTCCTCCTCACCTATACAGCTTAAACCTCCTCGTATACATTCCTTTGTGACAAACTCCTATCAAAACCACCTTCAAAGTTCGCAGCCATAGGCAGGAAAGAACGCTCTGTACTATAGACATCCTACAGCCATACTGTAATACAAATTTATCACCCATTATAATTACTCTCTTATACTACACCTGCACAGATATCTTATGTTTTAAGTTAAGTCGAAATACTTTTAACAGTCTGCTATCAACTACCGCGAAAGCTACTTGTTTGAGTTCTCGCGACCGAGACAGGACCGAGTTGCTTTTGCAGTAGTTGATAGCAGACTGTCGTCTGTTCATTTATTTAAAAGTATTTCGACTTAACTTAAAGTATAAGATATCTGTGCAGGTGTTATAATATAAGAGAGTAAGTATAATGGGTGATACATTTGCATTACAATACATAGGGCATATCGGTATCCACGATCATTTGCTCTGTGCAGCCCTTACAAGCGTACGTTGCACCTGGTTCCTACGGGTTTTGAGGGAAATCTCTACCGTCAACATTCTCTTTCTGTAAGGGGATGCCAGCCTTTGCCAGTTTATCCATTATAATATATCTGGTGTGCTCCGGTGCACGGTAAGTCTTCAGGTTCAAATGTCTCACTACATAAATAAGAGCACCCCGGTGAGCAGGTTTCGCGTGGGTGTACACCTAGCCAGGGTTTTCGGGAGTTTCTTGTTTGTTGTAGCAAATAAAACTCTAAAAGCCGCATGACTTATGTTGTGTTGGATGAAATCCCCACTAGGAGTAAATTAGGGGCTAACAAAGGCCGCGGGAGCTTTTGCTTGTAGATGATCACGGCGCTGATCATGAATGAGGCGTTTACCATGGCTGTAGTTTAATCCTAAGTCGCAGGAAGGGGAATTAGTTTGCATGGTAACTTTGGTGCATTCCCATTTTCGAAGGGTAATAACCTCCCGAGGTGCTGTTGTCTTGCAACAGATACGTGTAATGTAAGGAACCAAAAGTGATGGTGAGCCGGTTTAATTGGTTAAGGGCTGATGCTATTAATGGACTTGGGCCTATCGGCTGGAAATTGCATTAGAACGTCCAAACTATTTATTTGTCTATATGGCTACAAACCTGTAACCCACACGTGAGCGCTGGTGAATAATTCACCTCATGGAGTTGGTCCATCATCAGCTAAGGTGGTGATGTTAATCAATTTCTACAATATCTCTCACTAAGAGATATCCGGCACTTATGAAAAAATCAGGATGTTGTGTACTTAACGCAGCCTTACATCAGTACAGACTCAGATCTGGTATATCCTGTAGTACCTCAATCAGGTAGCTGTTATTTCAGCCTATGTTACATAATACTAATTATAAATAGCTTAAAGTTCATTCTCCTCTGATACTGTGGGATAAAGACGCCAACATCAACTTATACGTCTGATTTGAATCTATCTGTAAAGATCTCTAACATGTTTTCTCGTCAACCTGTAAAACCCTGTTGTATAAAGTTGATCAAATCTGTTATCGACCAGAGTAGTTGGTAAACAGTAATCAATATCTCCTGAGAGGTCCACTATCTCTCCCATTATCAAATCATGAGTTTTTGTCGCTTCTTTTCACACCCCTTTGCTATTTAGCCTTGAGCATATGGCAATTTTCTTTACTATGAGATCAGCCTGTTGCGTGGTAGAATAAGCATCAACTACCACCAAAGCAGACGTGTGTGCTATACAGGGTGTCCCACAACGCAACGTTAAGCCAAAACTGGGTCATAAGATTTATTGTAATCATCATGAGAAAAATCAGAAAAAAGTATAAGAAAATACAAGAGCTTGTGCGCACATTTTATTTATTTAACTAAACAATAAATTTGCAAAGTATAGGATGCACGGCAGATGGGATGTACAAGCAATTCTGTCACTCTGTTTTGTATAAAATCAAAGGCTTATAAATTTCCTTTTTTTTATTTTGTCCCTAAATAATTTTCCTTGCTATGATTATTAAAATTGCTGAACATTTAGTTCTTTAAAAAGCAACATACCATAAACTTTTAAAAACTTTTTAACCGCCCTACTGTAAATTGAGAGTGCAATGTATGACAAACAAACATCCTTGACTGTGTATTTTGTTTTTTTCTTCTCTTACTAACACAAATTAACATTTATTTATTCAGTCATTGAATTGCAGTTTTCATTGACAGAGTATGACTCTAAAAGCTCCAGCTGGTTAAGTGTGAGTGTGGAAAGTGCAACTGCAAGCATAGACGCACAGCACACAGTTGCTCTTAATTTATGATATTCTTTTGTATAACAAAAAAAAAAATAAAAAACTCACATAATAATTTTACATGCTTATATGTGCTTATGTAGAAAAATATGTTCAAGCTAAATCCTTTTACTTAATACAAGCAGTTACTTTTTCCTGCAACTTTCACACATACTACTCGCACACAGCACAAACACACACACACACACTTACTCCCAGTCAACCAGCAAATGCTGTTGACACAATAACTGTTACTACAACTGCTTATTTAATACATGAAAAGGATGTTGTCATTGATAATATTGCTGACATTGTTGCTGTTTGTTTTTAGTTTTGCCATAACTTATACAAAAAGAAAAGAAGAAAGGGAACAATAGTGTGAAGAGTAATGGCAGGCAAGATGAGCGGAATATAGTGGCAATGTATGCCAAAATATGTGCGTGTATCTTCACTAACATACAATAAACGGAATTGTAATAATGTTAATACAACTACAACAGTTGTTGTCATTATTTCGAGTAAATTCAGGGAATTGCAGACAATAGAGATTGTTTTTAATACTTATTATGCAGCTGCTGCAGTATTCATATATTAAAACAGAAATCCTTAAAATGATAAAATATTTTTAAAGGGAGATTAATATGAAAGATGACAATTATTTAAATTTAAAATGACAAATGAAGGAAAATGTATATATAATTTAGTTAAATGAAGATAGAAATAATATTGAAATATATGTCTTTTTTAAACTATATTTTATTGCACATTATATTTTGATGAGTTCTTGTCTGCTTGTCTTGTCTGCATATTAACTCTAAGTAAACTTGGGAGCTACTAAAACTGTCCAGATTTCATAAAAGAGTGGCTGCAGCAGTCAGCACTGGACATTGCCCGTTTGGGAACCATGCCAAGAGACTAGGCCTACCCTATAACGACTTCTGCAGAAGTTGCCAAGTCGAGGAACAGAGGAGACGATCCTTCTTCTCCTCGGTACATATGCAGCATTGGAGCACCATTACTTAAGATACCTAGGCGTGCGGAGCTTCAAGAGCCCATCTTGTCTGGTCTCGGTCAAACCGACCGCACTAGCCTCTGTCGTAATAAGCAGTAGATGACTATTACAGCTGCATTTAACTCTACACTAAGAGGTTTCCGCCTTTCATTTCCTTTCCTTTCCCTTCCATCCATCTCCTTCACTCCCACTATATTCCCCTAATTTCCTTCTTCACTTCACTATCCCACTTTTCAGGCACTCACAAAGGAAACGACTTCGGGACCCAAGCTGGAGCTGGAAAACCTAGACTATTTCGGCGTATCCAGCAGCCTGCCTGTCTAACCTAACCTTGTCTGCTTCACATTCAATAAACAGCACATATATAAATACACTTTTTAAGCCACCTTGCTTACATTGCAGGCTTATGCGAATTTGAAATTCAGCAATTCTAATATATTTTTTTCAAAGTGTAAAGATTGACCAGGCTGGCAGCTACTGAAAAAGCTAACACACTTGAATCCAATGTATTAATGGTGTGTTGTCTGAAGATAATCTATCTACCAATCACCGGTCTTGTTCAGATAAAAAAATTCGTTCTACCTAAAACTTATCCCAATATTTCTTTTAAACTGTGGAATACCAGTCTGCCAAATATACCGCTTAGAAGAAACAACTGGATCACGACAAATACAGTATTTATAGACATCACAAGATTTAACTTTCTCGCATATATCCCTGTATGGCACTGTACTATCACAACAGTTTCTAAAATACGTGACTACTAACCGAAGTCCTCAGGATTATAGTTCTCCTATTGGCATACCTGTCAGTCTCGATGTTCGACAAGTTACAGCACTATACCATCTGTCCTTTGTTTTCTCTAAAATTTGAAGCTGCACCTGGTTTTTATAGATTTTAAACGGAGTCCTTAACATTCCGTATATATCCCTTTGTTACAACCTGACCCCTGCCAGGTCTGGCATAATAGCCTCTACAACTTGCGGTCTCCTTCGAAGCAGGCCACTCGGAATACTAGTCATTTTATTATCACACCTGTCAGCCTCGATATTCGCCAAGTAATCATACTAGAAAATCTGTCCCTAAACATTGAAGCTGTATCTAGTTTTTACAGCTTTTAAGCAGAATCTCTACCTTCCAGCCTATATCTTTTTGTTACAATCTTACCCCGTCCCTTGCAGCGCCATGCGCTAGAATATTACTTAAGACCTTACTATGCCCCTATACTCAGAAAAGCTTGAAGCTCGAATGTCTCACTATCATACTAAGAGATAGCTAGCATTCGCGACCCTGGGCGTCATATAGACTCTCCATGCTTTCAATACAGCCTTACAATCAATACAAAGTCTAATATTTTCTCCGTATATCCTTTACCTAAACCAGTTAGCTGCCCTCATTATAATAATGATTTCCATCTGCATCACGCTCTACTCATTGTTAAGCCTAAAAATAATTCTGTTGTCATAGGAGAAAATAGAGATACTCCCAGCCACTTACAAGTCCCAATTGTACCTACTTCTAATGATCTCTAGCACGTCCTCTTGACCATATATACCGACCACCACTGAGACCGTGTCTCAAGAAAATACATATTTTGTTGGACAGTAGAGCTGGTCAGCAGTAGCCAATATATACCTGAAGGTGATCTATTGTATTGTATTATTAAAGCACGACTATATGTTGCCTTCTTCTGCACCCCGCGCTTTTGTTGATGGCTAAACTCATTTTTTGCACCATGAAAACAGCTAGAAGCCAGTTCAGCATCTTAAAAATTGATAACGTGGTTTAATAAAATACCACTGATCACCAATGCAAACGTGCTTCTTATCCTTTGTAAGATATTGCAGTAAATGGCGTACTCCAAATGCCTTCCACGATACCAGGACCCCATATGTTAGTTTGCCCGAGTAGCCAGTAGGAATTCTAAAGGTTTATTCCTCAGATTTTTTCAAAGGCTATTCTGAACAAAAACAATTCGTTAATAGCTTTGTCTGTCCTTGATTTAATATTGGATTGCCTAAACAGTTTGGAATCTAGATATTTCGTATGGTCTGACAGCTTGAGCTCATTTCAGCTTATGGTTGGTAGAGCAAATTATTGGGGCTTGTACCTCCGAGTGAAAAGTACTAGTCCTATTTTTTATGGATTCACTTTCGGACCACTATATGTGCACTATTCATCTATAAGCCTTAGAGCAGAGTCAGTTGCTCTAAGAGTATTTCTGGATACTTACCCGTTACTACCATCGCAATATCTTCATCATATGCCACAATCCTAAATAACCTGGGATCCAGTTCCACTAAAACCGAAACCAACCACTTTGGCAAATATTTTTAAAAAGTCTGCTTTGTATCGGTAGAGGGCAAAAAATGGAACATGAATTTCATACTGGTTTTGATGCACCCACACTGCTTCTTTTTTTTCTTTTTGTGTATTGGACCAGTGCTCGTAGGATAACCTCTGTCTGCACTTGGATCGCATTGTTCTGGAGCCACGAAAATAGGTTACGAGGTGGATGAAAGAGGCAGCATTGCTTGTGGCCGTTTGACTTGAACCTTCCAACGTTATTCCTGACAGGAAATACATCTGTTGGCAACTTGTTCCTTAGAAGAGCTGTACCACTAGAAAGAAAATTATTTCGGTAATGCATTGTGCTATCCGCTGGGTAATCGGTCTAAAACTGAATGCTCCCTGCACGGTGAACTTATGTTTTATAAAAATATTTATTTGGGAACAATATCCCTAATCTCGTCAGAGCAAAAACCATTCTAGTAGCTATAAAACAGCGAAATGCACTACCCAGCTGCGGCAAAGATCAAGTGAGTTTGATTCCTGCTGTCATCGATAAGCTTCTTGGCTCCTTTCTGTGCACGGTCGAGTATCCCCAAAATAGACTTTGACGCACCAGCCCACACATGAGAGTTCATTTCCATTTTCGGCCGGATATATCTGGTCCATCTGACGATCGGCAAATCGCATAGAGTGAAACACATCTTACAATGTTTCAAAAAACTAAGACACTAGAATGCTTCTTTGGAGACATAAATAATGCAGTGCAGGGAACGTCTGAGTTTTGGAATTGAATTTTTATTTCAATAACATCCAGAGTATCAGATTCCTCAATACAATCCATGAACACAGGTGATGCAGCATTTACAGTCATGAGTTTGTGTATTAATAAACACAACATGGTATTTAGTTCGTTGAAGTCCCATTCCAAAAATAAAATAAGATCCATTACTCAACGACACATTTTTACAACTGAATGAGCAGCAAATGCTGCTATCATTTTCAAAATAGTGGATACAGTTGAAACGTTTATATTGAAGGCCATTAAGAAAAATAAGAAATGGATTAGGAGAAAGAACAAAGCCTTGCGATAATTAACCTTGTACTCAGTTTTTGAGACCCCTAACTATAATCCCTTTGGGAAAGCTCGATATAAGCCGAAAAAAATCATCACCGACACCAAAAGTAGTAAGCTTTGATAACAATGCACCATTCTATCAAATTGCTTGGATCTCTTTACTTTCACCGATGATAATGATAATGGATCGAGTTACATCATGCCAAAAGATTATATGTAGAATATCAAACCTAAAGGGTTTGTTAACCCAGAATAGCTACGAAGAACTTTTACCTTGTATTGATGTGAAGCCAATGGGATACAAAATGCGAAGAACTTCACGAGCAAGTGGATCATTTCACCATTCTTGGTTAAGGACTGGCTTAGAGTCGAAGGAAACCAATATGTATTCTTGAAGGAGAGTTTGTAAAATATTGAATAAAAATTACTCGAATTTTATTTAATCTATTACGATATCTGCAAGCATAATGAGTCTTGTGTTCCCAGTAATTATTGTAGATGGATTAACAAAAATACAACAAAATAATGAAACAATTAAATTCATTAAACTCATTAACGAACTGTTGTTTGTTGCTTTGTTCTAAAGGCATTATTCTATTTCTTCCATTATTTTACCCAAAATATTTCGTATGAATCTGCAATATCCTTGAAGTAGTAATTAAGCTCATTACATACATATAACGTAAAATAACTCTCAAAAATTTACATACACAAACGAACAAAACTCTTAACCTGCATTTCTATGTCTGGCATTAAATTCGAATCGAATAATTTTATTTCTTTTTTACAAAACTTAAAATACTTAAAATTTTCGGCTTCCTTGCACAATTCTTGTATTGGGTTTTTGCATCCTTTTGCATTTAAATGCTTATAATAATGTTAAAGCGACTAAAAAGGAAACAACAACTATAATAATGGATACAAATTCAACAACAAAAACAATTTTAGAATTTATTATTGTTATTTCAACTGTTGTTGTTGTAGTTGTTTTTGTAAGTAAAATTTATTCATATTGTTAAGTTGCATTCTATTATTCTTGGTTATTTTATGTTAAGAAGATTTGTGTGCAAGCACGTGTGTGTATGTGTGTGTGTGTGTGTAGTAAGTGCGTGCCATAGAAATAGCACAACTTTTCCAAAGGCATGCCAGCCAGCATATTTGTAGCATACTTATGGGGGAAGGCAGAGCATAACAATGCGCAATAAGGTGTGTTGTGTTTTTTTATGCTGTTATATTTTCCTTACCTAAACGCTTAACTTTTTTTAAAGTTTTTCTTTCGTGTTTTTAACTTCTTCATTGAAAGTTCTCTAAGACAGTTTTCGCATATTTTTTTGTTTTTTTTTTTGTTTTTGCTGCTCTGTGAAGAGTTTTCTGTCTGGCTTGTTTGGTGCTGATGTTAAGCTACATTTCCTGTTTTAAGGTTGATGCACAGTTTCTTTCTGTGTTTGTCTTGGTGTTTTGTGCGCTGTCTAAAAGTTTGTTTTCTTTCTATTTTATACCATTTTCCTTTATTATAGAACACGTCAACATCATTTGTCTTCAAAGGAAATTATGTTACCATAAAATAATGGTTGCTATTCAAGTAAGTATGAGGGTGTAAGGGTGTGTTTGAACAAACAACTGAACGGTAGTTGCAATAGCAAATACAGCTGGAGTCATTCGATCCGTGGAAATAACTGTGATATACAATGATTAGGGAATACAGTGGACAAAATCTTATAAATATAGAGATAGGAAAAAAGGTGTGAGAAATCCGCTTTTGCATTTGGGAAACTCTAGAGTAAATTCTAATTTAAACTATTAGATTCAGAAAAATGTAGGCTTAATTAGTTTGCTCTTATTCTAGAATTAGTTTATTAGAGATTGTACAAGCTGCCAGTTTTAGGAAAATCAGTCCTCTTGGGTTCCCTTTTACCACCTTTGTGGGATATGCAACCTATACAAGCTTCAATAATTCAGATCTAAGCCAACTCGACTACCGGATAAACGTATTCACACCGTTCACTCAACTTTTGTATATGTCTGCCAGTCCATGCAGTATCAGTCTGCCTAGATACAATGATTTCATAGAAGAGAGAGCCGCGCACTGATAGACAAAGCCCTCAATATCCGCAAGCATCTTTGTATGGCAATGTTCCATTACAACTACCATCATAGTACGCAACTCTTGACGGGAGTATCTGTTCTGTGTAGCCCCTACGAGTATAAGATGACGCTGTACTCAGCTTTTAATAGTGTTCAATCAAAAATCCCACGATAGTAATCAACTCCCGCAGGAGAAGGCCCGACTATCTGCCCTGTGCAGGTAGGGAAACCGCTTCAATCCTATAAATATTTCCTTACTTTCAGCGAATCCTGAGCTATGCCACAATATTTCCAAAAAAGTTCCATGTTCTAATATCTTATTACCATATTAAGAGATATGCGGCATTTACCTATCTGGATGTCGTATATTCTAAAAGTAACAATGCGTTGCTTCAAGATACACGTTTTCTTTTTATCTGTAGTTGGTTTTTGTACTGTCAGCTTACAGATATTACCGGAGCTATTTGTACAGAATATACAACATATAGCGTTTAAAAACTGCGCATATGTGTGATTGCTATCGCATTGGCTTCGACTTCTGATTCCAAACATGCTAACAGTCGCAGTTAAGCTAGAGACAAAAAACGAAAAGTTATACGTTACGAAAACTTCTGCAGTCGACAGGTTTGAACAGTTTTTGGTTTGACCGACTTCAGCTTCAAATAAAGAAGTCTTCGTAATGTATAGCTTTTTTTGTTTTTTGTCTCCAGCTTAACTGCGACTTCTGATTGAAATCGACTTTTGCTACTTTGACTGCAGTTTTTTAAACACTGACTACATAATACAATGTTTTGTGTTGTGTACCAGACTGTAGAAGTTATGAAGAGTGCTTGGCAAACTTTCCTCAAGTTGAGTTTGAAATAGCAGAGATTTTACATAGATCAAAAATGGCGGAATATATTGCGGACATCATGAAAGTGAGTAAAGACAATAAGTTTGCACAGTACAATATAAAATCATTTAACTTAAAATTGCAAACCATTACAACGAGTCATCTGGTAACTTTAAACATTTGTCGCTAGCAAGGCGAATTCATTTACCAGGTGAAACTGAAAAAACAGATGTAATATTTTTTTTGTATTTGTAAAACATCAAGTGTCAAAAGCTGTTTCTACCCCGTCGGATTATCAGTAGCTGACTACAAATAGCCAACTTTTAATTTTTATGAGCCAATTTTAAGTTATCATGTACACAATGCAAAAATGCATTTTCAATGTCGCCACCTAATAGGCGCCGTAGATTTCCGTTTTTATTATTAGCACTACTGCGTGATATTGAAGTCTTGTTATTTAGGTACATATAAATTTTTCAATTCTGTGGAAGTTTTTTAAAATAAAATTTTTTGTGTAAGTACATATGTCAAATAATAAAGATATTAACATTGTTTTAATTTTAATTAAAAGTGCAAGAATTAGAGTAGTTAGCAAAAGACATTTAAGAAGCCTTTTTAAAAAATAATGTAATGTATACACCAAAAAACAAACATTTGATGCAATATTATTTATTTAAATTATTTCTGGAATTTTTAAGTTTTTTGCAACATGCAATGTAATATTTTTTGTTTGGTGTAGTATATAATATAAAAATGAAAAATGAAAAATTACGAATAAATACGTTAAAAATGTTGACTAATTTATTTTATTGCGAATAAATATTATATTAATGAATGATTTTTAGGTGTCAGCTAGTTACAAAAAGTTGTTTTTCACCTATAGTGCCAACAATTAACTTTTCGTTGATTTAAAACTAACTAACTGATGGTTGACTTAAAAATATTGCTAGCTTCAAAAAGTTAACTGAAAGTTCACATTTAAGTAGCTAACTGTAAGTTAGCTGAAAAGTAGTGTAAAGTCGGACAATTGACTATTTCCTAGGACATCACAACGTTAAAATAGTTAGTTGCTTCCGTTGAAAAGTAATCCAAGCACTAGTTGAGGAATAGTTAACTTAAAGTTAGTTTAAAGTTAAGTGATTTTCCGACAGGGTGGTTTGCTCACACACAAACATATCAGCAACTAAAGTGTGTAAGTGCGTGTATGTATATACTAGAGGGCTGCTCAAGCACAATAAAAATGTGTTACAAAACATCGTAGTATTTTCAAGTACTATCCATCGTCTTCTTTCACATTTCAAAACAAATACTTCAGTGCCAAAATGTTCTAAACACACAATTGAATACTGTCTTATAAGCATTTAGAACAGACAGAACCAAACACAAGTAGAAGTAGAAATTCAAGCATTGAACTAATGTTCTACTTCAGTTTTGTTTGTAATATTAGTTGTTGTTGTTCATGGTTTTTGTCTTTGTATTAAGAACAAATATTTAAGACGCAGTATGCTCAAATGCCAATGTGATTGCTGTGATTCATCGTTTATTTGCTTTATTGTTAGGTTTCGTTTTGGATTTTGCTTGGAACTACTACACAATAGTGAGCAGTGTTTTTTAGAACATTCTGTGCAGCCCTTTAGTATGTACATATTTTCTATACAAATTTTTTGACACACCAGCCGCTCAAGCAACAACAAATTTCTATGTTGTTTTTGCATTGTTGTATTTATTGTAATCCCAGTTTCACCTGGTAAAATGAATTCGCCTTGGTTGCTATTGTGGGAGGTGAATTTGTACAGCAGTACTTTTGTGCTGGTTTTCGAAATGCATCAGCTACTTTTCATAACGCGAATTTGCGGCAATTACTATATCAATGTTACCAGCCTTTTGGCAGCATTGCCACACGAAAAGCTCAATATTATTTGCTTTAATTTAAAACTCTAGTATAAGAAAATTATATTCTTCAATATATCTTACTATACCTAAGCCTATTTAAATATCCTGGAATTCTGCACAGCCGATAAGACAATCCCAAGATTGAATTTTAATAAACGCTGTGACTTCATAAAACAGAACATCTACGTATTTAGCAGAACCTTCTTCAATGTTGAATTATTTCATTATGGAATATTGTTTTTTAAATATAATTATCATTTTTACATAAACAGTTCTTTGTCTCTTCTAAACTTTTTGTTTTATATTGGACTAGTACTTAGGGAACTTGGAAAATTGGATGGGGAAAGAGGGAGTAGTGCTTGTGAACATTTGAGTTGAACTTTCCAACGTTATAAAAATTTTAGCATTTTGAGTTGTGACCTGATTAGTTTGAACTAATAATTTAATTCCAACTTGTAAATCGCTGTGATTACGTTTGTTTAGGTATTTTCGTGTTGTTATTGATAAGTTCAAGTCCACTGTCCGCAAACTCTACTCCTTCCAATATCACTCCGTGCCAATATCTTTAGTAACTAAAAATGTTTACTGAAATATGTTCTTTTAAGAACAGAGGTTTTTCAATCAAATAATTCAGTGCTTCATTGAAATATTTCTGTCAGAACTGAATTGCAATAAAGTATTTATAAAAATGGTTTAACACTGTCTCTTGAAACGAACTATACTATTCAGTTGATCGCCAATTGATTTTTATTAAAGATTGAAAGTGTTATTGTTATCTCAAAACATAATTCCATTTGCAAAAAGGTTTAACTCTGATTTTCAAAACAAAAAGCACTGTTCGTTCGTTCGTCACACGTTTTTTATTAAAAATTTGTTGAGCATTTTTTGCATCAAAAGCATTTTTTATGATATTTTCCTCTAACAATAATCAATTAAACCAGAGTGTATACTTTAATCTATGTATTAGTTGCTAACAAATTCTGAGAGAAAAAAAAACACAAGAAATCTTTGCCTACTGTCCTTTCACTCGCATTGCAACGAACTTAAAAAAAAAACTAAAACTATAAAAACAGTCAACAAGAAATTGAAACCCAGCTGCAGTGTCAGTGTTTAGCATTTTTCTAATTTTTCTTTTTCTCTCCCTAGTTTTTTTTTCATTTGAATTTTTCATTAAGTTTGTTGTTTGTTCGCCGTCTAATTTACGTAAAAACCAATTTGTAAAATAAGCAAGACAACTAAAAAATTCATGTCAAATATTTTCCATAACAATTTTTAGCGTTTTTTTAAGCTTAAGTTTGTTCGTGATGATCATTAGTTGCAATAATTTATTTTCCCCCTTTCAGCATCCTTTGGAGAATATGAAAATTTTTTAACATAAAAAAAAGGTATAAAAAATCTTGCATAAAATTTAGCAGGAAGAAACATTCTTCAGCGATATTAATTTATATACTACAAATTTATACCTTTTTTATGTAACGAAACAAATTTTTAATGCAATTTCTTTTTCTCTTTCGTATATTTTTTTGTATATTTGCAGATATTACGAGTTCCCTTACCATGACTGAAGTAAAAATACCCAATCATATAATGCGCTTTAAAAGTGCCATTTTAGGTTGTCGTTACAGTCTTGATGGTGAATCATTGTATTCGGTGAAATGGTATAAAGACGGTCATGAATTTTATCGTTATGTGCCACGAAATAAACCACCGGGACAGGCATTTCCTTTGCCGGGCATCAATGTTGATGTAAGTAGATATTTTTCTTTCTTTTTTCTTACTTCTGTTGATTTTGTTTTGTGTAGGTTCAGCTGTTTTAGCTTTGCATACCTTTAGAGCATTAACTTTGTGGCCATTCTCAACTGTCATTTGATCCGTAAGGACTTTGAAAGCAGTTGTTGGCTTTGAAAACAAACTTATTATAAAGGTTTTCCTTTTCAATATAAAACAGCATATTTTATTTTATACTTTTGAGCTGACTATTAATAAATGTTTGAATATATTTTACAAAGTTTTCAAAGTCTACTGTGGGCTGGCTTTTCAATGGCTGGCAGCCTGTTAAACCTACTATTGATTAAGTTAGTCCCTATGAAATGTAGACATACGATTTTGATTTAACTCTGTTTTAATAACACAGTGCAACAATCAAAAAATGGAAATGAGAAGAAACCAATTGCAAATAAAAGTTAACATTATCCAAGACAAAACTTTTGAAGGGTACAACAGCGTCATCTAGCGTTAGTGTTACGTAAAAATAAAAAACAAAGATGAATTCATTGACTCAAAAAAAAAATAACAAAAAGATATTACAAGTTTCCTAGATAATAAAATAAAATATAAGCATTATGTGATCAAAATTTTAATGATTTGACCTTGAACAGCATTCCAAAATCACCAACTTCAAATGCATTAAAAAAAAATTTTTCACTGGACTAAGAAAAACCTTGTAGTTTTTTTTATTGGCTTATCCCATTCCCATTCCGAAGGTTCGATTTTGTATCAATATGAAATTAAAGAATTACCAGAAAATATTTTTACGAATTTGCATTTATTCAAACCCATTGTGCAGTCATTGATCTACTTGTTTTAAATATACACGCACATCTACAAAAATAACATAAAACTTAAAACATAACACACAACTAAACAGACATACATAATCTAAAGAGAGCAAAATTTCAAATAAATCAACCACCAGTGGTTTTATTGTTGTTGTTGCGTTCTTACAGCTACGTTCGTATTGTTGCGTTCACTTTATTTGCTACTGTTGCGTTGTTATTGTTTTGCAAGCATTTGTATGTATGTGAGTGGCAATTACATTTATGCAATTGAGTCTAGGCTCACGAATAATGTAGAAGGTAATAGAGGAGTATCAACAGCAGGCAGATGTTAGGCAGAGGCAGAGTTTATTTTTAAATGTTGTACAAGACAGTTGCAAGTCAGAAACGTAAGCATGTATAGTGTTCTAAAATACAGAGCTATTAAGTGTAAATAAAGTTGTAAAATCTTTAATTACTGTGTAACGCACAAGTGTTTTTATTAACATGCAATTAAAGAATCCGCAAAGCGGTTTTAAAGGTAAAAACGTAACAATACCATAAGTTAATTCTTAAAATGTCATAATTCTTACATATGCGACACAATAAAGGGTGGACTACGCAAAATATACGATGTGCAGTGAACTATCTGAATACTCTTTTATTTATATGATTGAAAGGTTGAATAATGTGTGAAACAAAATATCGGCCAAATTCACGGCCTCGGCACAATTCTGTTCGATGGTCCGTGCTTTCAATAAAACTGAGACATAATTTAGATTCAATGTCTCTAATGTGCCGAATTATCTCATGATTTAGCCCTTAAACTGCTCTTGGCGTTTTGATGTACACTATCTCTATCAAATATCTCTAAAGAAAAATTCAAACGATGCCAAAACTCATGCTCGTGGCGGCCAATAAACATAGCCACGACGTGAGATAACACTGCTTTTGAATTCCTCCTGCAAAATAGCCATTGCTTCCAATTCGGAACGTTTGATTTTGTATCACTATGTAATTGAAGTATTGTCAGAAAAAGTTTTTACGAATTTGCATTTCTTCTAGCCCATTGTGCAGCCATTGATCTACTTGTTATAAATATACACGCACATCTACACAAATAACATAAAACTTAAAACACAGTACACAAATAAGCAAACGTACATAATCTAGAGAAAGAAAAATTGCAAATAAATCAACCACCAGTTGTTTCATTGTTGTTGTTGCGTTCTTATTATTTGTTATTATTGCGTTGTTATTGTTTCGCAAGCAAATGTGTATATGTGCCATTGTGTCAAGTGGCACGATGCTGTTGATGTGGCTTATGTGATGCGTCCAGGTCCCTATCTTCCATTTCTGGCCACAAAAAGTCCTTTATCATCTCTCAGAAGTGAAAACCATTCACGGTAACTATATAGCCGCCTTAATTTTCTATGAAGCATGGCTAAATGGCATCACCCATCATCATCGCCAGCCCATACGCCGCACCAAATAGTCGCTATCAGTATGATAGTAATTCTTATTAGACAACGTAAACTCGTTTGCAACAGAACCGCTTTACGTTCTCATTTTGTTCTTGTATGAGATTATTGAATGATATTTATCTATTATACTAAGAGTACTGCTCCTGCCTAGAAGATTATGGTGATCAAAAAGAAAGCAAATACGGTTAAAACAAACTTATATTTTTCTGGGAGTATTCGTAAAAATTAAAATGTATTTCAAATGAGTTTTCGTTCAAAAACTCCACACAATGTTTTATTAAAATTCATTGCAAATACACTTTAATTTTTATGTTACTGAACTTTGTTGCTCCTTGAATAGGCTCTGAGTAAACGAGTAAACAATTTTACTGCTTTTTCTTGAAAACTAAGACTGTTTACGATAGCTAAAGCTCGGAAGCTCTTATGGAAACACCGCATTAAGCTTTGTAGTTTCAGGCATTTTACTTTATACCACTCATAGAATTTTTTAAATGACAAGGCAAACTTTTTTACATGATCGGGATCTGCGCAACATAATTTTAAAAATGTTTTTATTATTCACTCACTTTAGTACATTGTTTTAATACAAAATATTGCAACAATGTAGAGTTTACTATCGAGTTCTTTGAGTTTTATTAGTTTCGAAGATTATATCGCGACACACCCCAAAAAAATATATTACTCCTCAAAATCAAAAACAAAAACTTCTTAACAGCAAACCATAAATTATTTTTATTTAGAAATACTTTTCCATGCAATTCTAGTTCAACCGCAAGCATGCATTATAAAAGTTTAAAGAAGCAAAGTTTTCCAACCACTTAAAAGCAGCAAAATCACAAACACACACACACGCTTGCATCCTGCCACACGCATAAACATAAAAATATAACTTGGAAAGGACTTTTTATATCTCTAACAAAAACTAAATAAATCCTTAAGGATTCTATGGAGAAATATAAACGTGACTTTTGCCCTGGTTGACTATTTTTTAAGATGTTTTAAAAATAGCAAAAGGAAAAGAACTTTTTTTCAATTATTTTAACAAACAGAACAATATATGATTTTCCTCCAACTTTGTTATTAAGCGGAAATATACTCGTAGTTGTGCATCATTTTTTTTCTACTTATTGGAGTTATTTTTATAACAAAATGTGTAGACAATTTTATGAAAGAGTCTTGAGGACGTGACATTGTCATGTTCAAATTTAAACCAAACTATTGTTGTATTCTTGAAAAGCAATACAAGATAATACAAAAATGTAATAAGAAATAAATTCAACAAAGACATACTATGAAGACTCATCTTTATAAATAGATACTTACATATAACTACATATGTTCACGATAATAAACAAAATTTTTGGAAAAAAACTTCAACTCTGAAAATATCGTATAATATTGTCACTACATTATTATTGACCGTTCGTAGCCTGAACGGTGTTTGACTTCACTTTTTTTTACTTAAATAATTTACAAAAATCTTTATTTAAAATAAGTTCAGTAGAGTTTTCATTCAGTTTGACTTTTCTTACATTACCCTCAACAACAGCAGAAGATATAAATTTGTGGGTTGAATATTATTAAAACACCGGATTTTAGTTAAAGTTTTTCTTTTCTTAAGGTTTTCTTAAGAACTATTTTTTACAATACAAATTTGCTGTGATCAATAACTTTTGATTGAAGAAGACAAGAAAAATAATAATCAAATCTTTAGCTGTGGGACAACTAGCTGTTTCGTAGTCGCTACACTACTCATCAGCATATATTTTCAAATTTGAACTCGGTTCACGACGTATCATGAACTGCTGCCTTAACGTCATGATACGTCAAACAACAAAAACTAATAAAAACAGACAAAAACCGGATTATTGCACAAATAACCGGTGCCAAATGACCATTAAAAGTTCAGATACACGTTCCATGGCAAAAACGTGTATCTGAATATGAAAACCCGGTTCCGAATTGATTGCAAAACCGGTTCCGATTTTTTTGTGAAATTCTTAGATTAGCTTCAGGAATCTCTAAAAAACTCCCACTTCCTTAAAAGTTAAAAAAATGCAAAAAACCGGTAAAAAATTGACAAAACCCCTAAAGAAGTCAACAAAAACTGGTAAAACAAAACGGACAAAAATCGGTTAATAGCCCATATAACCGCTTGCAAAAAGACCATTCAGATACACTGTTCATGCCAAAACCCACACCGAACATGAAAACCCACTTCCGAACTATGTAGCGAATCGGTTCCGTTTGGCTTTGTGAATTCCTAATATAAAAATTTCTAAAACCCTGTCACTTCTCCAAAATGCAAAAACCAGTCATTAAACCATTAGAATTAGCTATAACCGGTGGATAATAACCCATATAACCGGTTTCAAAATGACTGTTGGAAGTTCCTATATATGTTCCATAGCAAAAACGAGCACCGAATATGAAAAAACGTTTGTCTTTTTTCGAAATTATCAAAATCCACTTCAGGAATCGTCTAAATCTTATCTTTTCCGTAAAATGCTAAAAAAGTTCAAAAAACGGTAAAAATTAAAAAAAAGTTGGTAGAAATAATAACAAATAGTTTTTTGGAATCGCCAAAATCCTCTCTTTTCCCAAAATTAAAAAAAAAAAATTAAAAAACCATAAAAAATCGGCAAAAACTGGTAAAAACTCTTAAAAGCCCGACAAAAACTGGATAACAACTTATATGTATAACCGGTTCCGAAATGACCATTAAAAGTTCAGATACACGTCCCATGGAAAAAATGTGCACTAAACATTATAACACAGTTCCGAACTAAGTAATGAACCACTTCAGATTTTTGAGTGAATTGCTGAAGTCGGCTTGAGTAATCAGCAAAATCCCACCACTTTCCCAATATATAAAAAACAGATCACAAACCGATAAAAATTGACAAAAATTCTTAAAACCCAACAAAAGCGCCGATAATCACCCACATAACCTGTTACAAAACCGGTTACCGGCAAACACGCGCACCGAATATGAAATACCGTTTCCGAACTGATTAGCGTACCGTTTTCGTTCTTATTTCGAAATTACCAAAATCGTCTTCAGGAATCGCTAAAAGCCTCTAACATTCTCAATATGCAAAAAACAAATTCAAAAACCTCCTCACTTCCGAAAAAAAATCTACAAACCCCCGAAAGAAATAAACAAAAACTGGTAAAACAAAACCGACAAAAACCGGATAATATCCCATATAACCGGCTCCAAAACGGCTAATACAAGTTCAGAAATACATTCCATGGCAAAAACGCGAACCAAATATGACAACGCGGTTCTAAACTGATTAGCGAGCCGATTACGATATTTTCCTGAATTCCTAAAATTGGGTTCAGACAATCAAAATTTCGCCACTTCCCCAAAATTCTACATTCAAAAACTGATAAAAATCGACAAAAATTCTGTAGAAATCAAGAAAAACTGGTAAAAACCAACAAAAACCCAAATAATAATAGCCTATATTATGAGTTACAAAATTACTGTTAAAAGTTCACATTCTATGTCAAAAACGCACACCGAATATGAAAAACCGGTTCCGAACTGATTAATGAACCGGTTTCCTTTTTTTTGGGAATTCCTAAACTTAGCTTTAGAAATCACTAAAATCTTGTCACTTCTCCAGAACAAACCCGAAAGCAATACGGCATTTCAATTTTCAAACTAAAGCGGCACACTGTTTTTTATAGCGGAATAACAAATTCCACAAAAGTACACGCTGTATATAATAGGGTTTGCGAGAATTACACATACATATATAAACAAACATACAATGCGTAGTTTTAGGCAATTTTAAACTCTTTCTGTTTTTTATAGCCAACATGTACATATATATCGAGTGCGCGTTTTTAATTTGGTCTAATTTTTCTGGGGCAAGTGGCAACTCTAAAATTTGGTAGCTGTCACATATGTATGTCTATTATTGTTATTAACAAGGGAGTGTCTTACGAAGGAACATCAATAAACTACTTTTATGTGAAAGCTTTCTATAAGTTTGTCTCCTACAAATCATATTACTATATGAAAAATTATATATAAAATTATGGAATTTGGGGTTCAGAACACCCTGAAAGATTCCATAAGAAATAAATACGCTAACAACAAGCAATTGTCTGGTGCGGACTTTGGTGAGGTGACATGATGGGTGTTTAATTTTTTAAAGATCAGCTGAAAATGCATGACAACAGAGTTCCTGTAGTTTCCACTGAAGGCGATGGATTTGGGTGTTATGTGGTTTCACTAAGACGGCGTCCCCTAACACACAGCGTATTAAATAATAATTTATTGCAGCAATGTTGATTATCATTGCTAATTGTCTTAATATATTGTGCCGCTAGCTGGCCACCAAAACCACGTTATTTAACGTCTTTCGATTTTTTTCTTTGTGGTTTAATAAAACCTCAGGCTTTTGCCAATGAGGCAGGAACAATCCTGAACTCAAATCCGAGGTCTAATCCATTATTCATAGGAAACAGCTATAGCTCTATGAAAAATTTATCAAGAATTTCATAAAATTTCCACCGAAAAAAACCTTAATGTATTTTTCTGGAAAATCACTGGCCAGTAAAAATTACATTTAGTAAAAATTATATTTAATTTTTAATAAAAATTAATGAATAAGCAACTATTAATCTCATTAATCTATTTTGCTTTTTAAATAAAAACTTTTCAAACATTAGTTTTGGCCTTTGTAAAGGCATTACAAAATATTTAAATTTAAATACACCGAATAATTCATCAAACAAATTATTTGCATAATCATGTTTTTAAATTGAAATCAAACAAAAGTATAATCCACACAAAAGCAGTTGTTGAGTGAAAGTTTTCCGTTTAACAAAAAAAACGAAAAATTTTAAACAAACAAATTTGAAACCGCAAAAACTAATCTTTATTTAAATTGTTTAAATTTCAAAAAGAAAAAAAAAACCAAAATATTGATATCTGCATTTCATTTGTAAAATCCAAACAAACAACAGAGAAACTAAAAATATTTCGAACAAAAAGTTTGCCAATGAATTCTTCTTTTAGTATTTTAGTCATTCTTATATTTTTTGTATATAATTATATGTTAAAACTATTTTCCTTATTGCAGCTACGTAATTCCTCCGATGCACAAGTTGCTTTAAGGCGTGTAACGCTGCAATCAACGGGCGTTTACAAGTGTGAAGTCTCTGGCGAAGCACCTGCGTTTAATACAGTTTCCGAGTCCGAAACAATGACAGTAGTAAGTAAGTATCAGTAGAGGTTTTTGTGTGTAAATTTAGGTAATAATAAAACCATTAAAGTTTTTTCAAACAAATTTAGGCTTTGCCCTTAATTCTTGAATTCTTAAAATTATTATTTGTATAAAGTTTCCACAATACAGATAAGTGACTTGTCTAAAAATTTTGTATTGAAAACACGCAAAATATTGAGTGTAGTTTACAAAAAAATTAAATGAAATTCATAAACAAGCCACTGGCTTGTGTTGAGGAAATATCACATTCATTGACCCTTATGGAAACTATGACTACTAGATTGAAAAGTAATTGGAGAAAAGACAGAATCAGAAGATGCTTAGCGTGAGTTCCTGCCTTGACGGCCTAAGCCCACGATGATTCTCTCACAAGGTAAAAAACGTTCATCTTGACGTCTGTGCATGGGTACCATTTTCGATCACATGTTTAATGGCGCATGCTCTCCCCCTTGGTGAAGGGCGGAGCCTTCCTAAAACTCCTTCCGATATCGGTTGCAGTGCAACTGCACACCGAGTCCGAAAACTCTTCCCGCATTTGGGTATTAAATCACAACCACCACATTGCCCACGAAGGACCTCACCAACGAGAACAATGTTCCCGCGGCTCACGGCTGCCGTAGTACCAGAAAATAATAGCCTGTGGTGAAACTATCGCAGCCCTCCAAAAAGGCTGCTACAGTTTAACACACCAAATGGTTCGAGGAACTGCTTGCTCTTTAAAGGAAAAACAGTTGTGATAAAGATTTACATCAGCACCTGCCTTTACGACCCTATCTGATGATGGACCAATTCCACGGAATGAATTTTTCACGATTCGCCAGCACCCCCATGTGGCTTTCTTAGCTCACGCAGGTAGCAATTTTTGCCACATGTTTGTAGCCATATGGGCAACTTATTTTTTACGAGTTCGGGCGTTCTAATCACTCTTGTATGCAATTTCCCACCAATTAATGAAATACAAGGCTTCATGAGTTGGTAGGACGAAGCCCACTAACAGCATTAGCCCTTAAACCAATCCACCCGTCAACCTTTACCACTGGTTCCTTACAGTACAAGTATCTGTTGTAAAGGCAAGAGACCCTCCGGAGGTTGTTAGTCCCTGAAAAAAGCTGTACACCAAATAATTATCAAGGATACTAACTCCCCTTCCTGCGGTTTAGGTTTCAATCAGAGCCAGAACGTTTCAGCCAAAGTAGGCACCTCAAGCATGATCAGCCCGGGTGGAACTGCAAGCAGAACCAACCGAGGGTCATGCTGAACCCAATTTATACCCCTGGTAAGGGTTTCGGAAGCCAACACAACATAAGTCATGCGGCTTCCTAGAGTTTTATTTGCTACAACAAACGTGGTCTTGTTAAGAATACGCCAAGGCAAACCCTGTTCTCCAGGGAGCGTTGGAGGAAAAACAGTTGTGATTTGATTTATCGGATGATGGACAAACTCCACGGGATGATTTATTCACGATAAAACAGCGCTGGCATGTGGCTTGCTAGGCCAGTTGCAGGTAGCATTTGTTTGCTATAAGTTTGTAGCTTAAGAGTTGGGGCGTTATAATCCCTGCTGTATGCAGGAGGGATTATAAGGCCAGTGACTTAAAGACAAGGATCAATGAGTTGGTAAGCCGAAGCCCATTAACAGCGTCAGCCTTTAACCAGCTCAGCCGTCCAACCATCACTCCTGTTTCCTTGCAGTACAGGTATATATTGCAAGACAACAGCAGTGCGCCATATCTATCAGAGGAATGCGCCATACCTTCCCGAGATATTAAGTATTTAAACCATAGCCAGAACGTTTCAGCTAAGACAGCATCTCAATCATGATCAGCACAGAGATATTTAGAAGGCAGAATTTCCCCGTCCTGCTAATTTTAAACCTAGGTACGGGGTACGTACCTAGGTACTAGAAGCCATGCGGTTTCCTAAAGTTTGGGTTGCTACAACAAACGAGGGACTCATTTTCTCCTATGCCCCAGAAAACAGAGTTGCCCTGGTTTGGTGTATGCCAACGCAAGAATTGTTCGCATCAGAGGAAAGACACTTAAAACTCCATCACCTCGTGTATTATTCAGGTCGGGCATTATTTTTGTCTTATAAAATGTTAAACTCGCTTCAGTTGTCATTATTAGGAAGCTACAAAGCCTTGGCCGGCAAAAGAATGTGTGCTTTCTTTTCAAGTTCCTGAAAATTTATTTTAAATATTACTCTAATTCAACTTCATCAAAAGCTGATATTAAACAGTTCATGTTCCTTCAAATTTGAATAATCTAAACAAACTCAACTTGCAACAATTTTCAAAATCTGTTGACATAAGTTTTAGTAACTGGAAAATCTTTGAATAGCTTTTGGGAAAATTAAAAAATGTTCTTTTTTATAATTCACATTTTCATCCTATTTAATTTATATTTTCTCTTTTTTTTCATTATCTCCTCATTATTTCTGTGTTAATAGTTTAACAATAATTGAAATTTTACGCACTGCAGTATAAATATAAATACAAAAAGTCAACAGAAAAAAAATCCCACGAATTTATAACATTCTCTTACAACGCCAGACAAAGAATTTCATGACTAACACAACTGAGAAGAAAAAATGCATATTAAAAGTGTACAAACATAAAATGTTGCTGCCAGTAACATTACAGTGATTTTATGTTGATACAAGAGACAAAAAAAAAAGATACAAAATATCAAATAAAAAAGCACTTTCAAACGCCCATTCAAATATTCCTTTCCTTTATGGCGAATTGTAGCAGAAAACTGAAATTTAAAAAACTGTTGGCCCAAATACTCGTACTACGAGTATATCTTTCAGACAATATTATAATCGAGTAAAAATCTGTTTGCGGCAAAAAGCAAAATCCTTTGTTAGGGAGCAAAAACAAAATTTCTATGAAAGCCTTTCACAATATTTTTTGCTGATTCCTTATACTTTTACTGAGTATGGCGGCGCCAAATGTTTGTTAAGAAAAAAATTCCATTCAAATGCAGTAGAAAAAGTTTTGTTACAATACTTCAAATAGAATAATTGTAAAATGCAAGTCAATATTCTAAGTAACAGTGATATGAGCTTGTGTATGCTATGATGAGCAAATGGTTTTGGGGAACATCATGATATTGCTTCTAGGTTGCTTCCTAAGTATTCATATTGATATATTCATACTCTGGGTGAAAATCTACTTTTTATATCTAAATAAACATAGATCCAAATATTACATATTACAGCGGACGCACTGACAAAGTCCGGGGTTTGTTAAGGGAACGAGAACAGTGACACAATGGTAGGAGTTCTGCTCCTACTACTACTCCTACCCGCACTGACAAAGTCCGGTGTTTGTTAAGGGAAGGAGAATAGTGACACAATTGTAGGAGTTCTGCTTCTACTACTACTCCTACCCGCACTGACAAAGTCCGAAGATCGTTAACGGAAAGAGAACAGGGACAGAATGGTAGGAGTTCTGCCCCTACTTCTACTCCTACCCGCACTGACAAAGTCCGAAATTCATTAACGAAAAGAGAACAGAGGGACAGAATGGTAGGAGTTCTACTCCAAAGTTGTAAGACCCAGATGTAGAGTCAACTTGTAGGGACTGCACAGGACATTTGATTTTCTGAAGCTACTTGCCTGATAACAACACTAACATAGCCCATGTATGATCGTATGAGAATTGGGGCTCTGAGAGGTCTTTCTCGTTAAAAGTTACGTACTTTGGTGGCGGTTTTGACTTTGTTGCACAGAGAACATACGAGGAGACTAAATCTTCCATTTAATGATAAATTTAGAGCTTTTAGGGGTGTAATGCTCTTTGTTTTTTTTTTTTTTTTTTTTTTGAGAGCGTTGTGCCTGAGCGGATAATCAGACATATCGGAAGTCGAAATGAGTGGACTGGATTCGTTTACTTCGTTTTCAGGTTGCTTTAGATCTGAACCGTAAATATCTGTCGCATAGGCTGCATAAGGGTTAGGAGATATACTGCAATGCGGTGTGAGTGGACCGAAAGTAATCATTTATTCCGTTTTCGGAGATGTGTCTGTCATATTGACTGGATATGAGGGAGCTCCTCCTCGGAAGCAGAAGTAGCTTTTGCCTTGGCGTATACCATGATTGTGGTGTCCGTCTTGGCTGAAACTTTCTGGCAGTAGTTTAAACCTAAAACCGCAGGAAAGGGAATTAGAGTCCCAGCTAACTTTGGTGCATGCCAGTTTTTGGGGGCTAATAAATCCCCGAGTTTCCGTTGCCTTGCAACAGATACCCGAACTTTGAGGAACCAGGGGCTATAGTTAGATGGGTGAGTTTGTTAGAAGCTGTTTTACTTAATGTGCTTCGGCCCACTAACTCTTTAAGCCTTGTGTTCCATTGGCTGCTGGGAAATTGCACAAAGGAGGGATTAGAAGCATGTAGTATAGTCTATATGACAGGTGCTAACGTAAATCAATTTTACAATATATAATTGATATCTGCTCGATAATGTTGGTTAAAGCTCTTAATCTGTTGTGAAACTATTGCTGTACATTTTCGATTTAAAAAATCCAACAAAAAAGATCTAGAGGCCTCATTAGTTTTTACATTCTGTTGCCGTTCTGTGACGTTCATTTCTGTAGCATATTTTACAATTACTTTTTCCGTGAAAATATTCAGCTCTTTTTTACAGTAGAACATAAATAAAAGAAAAACATTGGAATGAAGAATAAAATATGTGCATAAACATTATCTTGTATGAAAAAAGCTAAAAAAGAAACAAATTAATAATTCAGAAATGATGATTCAGAAATGATGATCACAATCTGCAGGGTTTATGACACTTCTTAAAATAATATTCCTTGGATAATATTCTTTGTATAATTCTTAGTTGCTTAATTGATAAAAATGTATTAACTTTTAAAAATTTTTAATTGCAACAATTTTTTTTTTTTTTTTTTGCTTTTGACAAAAAAAAATATATACATTTGAATAAAAAATTAATGTTTCCATACCTGAAAAAAGTAAAACATTTTTTATTTTATTTTCAACAGATTAGACCGCAACAGAACAGAACGAAAAAGTAAAACCAAACCATGCACATATAGTTTATATTGAACAGAAACTAAACAGGTGATTCAGGACGGAAAAGAGCGTACACCCTAATTCTGTCTTAAAGTTATCAAATTTTGTTCATATGATTTATTGGATTCTTTGATGTGTGACCAGTTATACTTTCTTGGAAAAAGCACATGTTCTCTACGTCAAAATGAGTAATTTTCCACCAAAAAAAGGTTCGGATCATCTCTTTGTAACGATTTTTACTTGCTGTAATTGCATTTGCTTTCAAAATAAATTATTTCTACATAAACCTCATTAAACTGCAACTTTTTGTGGATCTAATGGTTGCTCTCTGATAAACCTTTATCCCAAATGCGACAATCTGTTTGTTGAAATAGACATTTAGCTGGACGATTATTTTGTAAAAAGTTTGTGACGATTATTTTGTAAAAAGTTTTTCTATTATTTTTTAAAAATACGCTATTCCATATAAACCTTTGCTCCATATAAACTAGATGGAATATATGTAGAATCTGATTTTTTAATTTATTTATTTTTCTAATCATAAAAGCTATGCAGCTTTTTGCTTTTCAGCAGTAACACCCACAGTCTTTGGCAGCAATCGATCCTGCGACCTCAAGTCTGTTGGTCGAGTATTCTACCAATTCAGCCATGGAGACACCTGTGTGCTGCTGCAGGCTTTTTACTGTGAGCTCAGGACATTTTACGGATGTGGAGTTCTGGGCAAAGGCAGCATACTTTAATATTTATTCACAGTAGAATTTCTTAAAGGTTGTGTTTGTACCTTGGGATAGATGTAGCATAAACTATATAATCCCGTTAAAGGTATCGAGTCCCAGTGAAGGTATAGATTATCTACTTTTTTTTCATCTGTTTTATCTGAATAGTAGAGCTGGGCTATTTGCATGCGTTTACTAACAAAGGTATTTTCAATTAGCTGTAGTTCAATTTCATACGGCAATTTAGAAATATTCATGTTATTTACTGATAACAAACAACCTCCCGCCTTCACACTAGCTTACGGCATGGTTACTGATAACAGATACTATAACAATTAGGGTGGTCAGTTTGGAAGGACCAAACTTTTTCAAAATTGTGCCATCAATTTTTCGATAATTTTTGGCTCGAGAAAAAAATTTCAACCGCGACACTTATCTCTTATTGCACCTAAATTTCATTTTTTTTTGTTAGTTTTTTCTGAACTTTTGTTTTTAAGTTTTTTTTCACGCATTTTTTATCTGTCAACAATAATTGCAAACTAAAACACCTTTAAAATTAAAGTTGAGAAAAATCAATAAAATATAAATTTTTGTTTTTTGACCATAGTGGAACCTTTCCTTCCTTATGCCAAAAGCTATCGAAAAATCTATCGTACAATATCGATTGCAAAATCGGCCACCCTAATAACCAAGTCTTTTGACCATACAGCTTCCACAGTTTGGCCACTTTTTTGCATATTGTTTTTGTAGGCAGTTGTCAACTTGTTACACTAAATTTAGACGGTAAACAAAATTTCTGATGATCATGCTTATTTACAATTAAAGGACGGTAATACGGTTTATTGTATTAAAATTTTTTTATCATAAACTTCATAATATCGAAGTTTCACTGTCATATACTTAATCAATTTTCTTTTTACGATTGTATAACGAAGCGGAAATTGGACACCCTCCCAGCCCTACAACTTTTATGATTGTCATCTTCTTCAATTTAATTTTATCTACATGTCTAAGGCATATGAAGATTATACATACATTCACATATATACATATATATTTATTGCTTGTCATACAATTTGAAAATCGCAATATCTTTTAACGTTAAGCTTAATTTTTAATGACATATTAATTGAAGTGCCGCAGACAAACATTTCTTTTATGGCTTTAAATACTTTTTTTCTCTCTCTTTTTTAATGTCTCCAACAAGCTGGCAAAATTTTATTTTTGTTTTCAATTTTTAATAATGTGTAATTTTGATAACAATCATTTTGGAATACTCTCATGCCGATTTCAATGCCAGCAACAGCTCAAAAACAGCTTAAAGAAAAGAGTCTTATTGTTAGTCTAAGACGGCGCACTTTGAAAAATATTCTAAGACACAGCAAGAGAAAACTTAATGAATATCTAGGGCGTATTATTTATGCACTTTGCAATAAATTGGGTGCGAACACAAAAGACTGTTTGAGGGCATTGAATACACTCAAAAAAAAAAATGTTTAATAGAATAATTTTTTTGCGACTTCAAAAAGATTTTGTATGGAAGCAATCTTAATAAAAAGAAAATATAAAAAAACGAAGAAAGCAAGTCTAACAAAAACTTATTCCGGTTCTTTAAGAAATACCTTTTATTTAACTTTCCATTTTTGAGTGTATTAAGAGATTGTTTATGTGTAAGAAAGCCCTTGAATGTTAGCAATTATTTTGTAAAAATAATTTAAAAACGAATGATATATAATTGTTTTATATTATAAAACTCTTCGAGTCTCACTATCGGCAAATAACAAAAGAAATATAAAGAAAATTATTTACGAAAATTAAACCAATTGTGGGAAATTATGTTTATAATTGTTGAATTATTTGGATTTTAAGTGCATGGCTTTAACAAAGAAACGAATAAGGAATTTTTAATTTGATCAGCAGTAAAGTCATGACTGATCCGGCTGCTAGCTATAAAGCTTTAGCTCTATAGCCAGACTACTTGAGTCCACTTTGTTTCCGTTATGCTTTTACTAAATGGATTTAACAGTGTTTAATATTATAAAACTTCCTAAAAATATAAAAAATGCGACGTTCTACGAAAAATAAGTAAAATCTATAGAATAGAACAAAGAACTAAATTTGTTACTAACAGTAGTAAACAAAATATGTGTATGCCCAGCTAGCATTTTGAATTGTAGACAACTCTACTGGGATTCTCATGACGAGAAGTGTAAATCTTAGTTTCCGCCATTTTTTTCAAAATTCGGGGCCTTATTGTAAAAACTGGTTATATATTTATGTTCTAAAATATTGTCCATCGCTGTCCACTACTTTTATCAATCTTTCGGGGAGCGTACGAATCCCGCATTGAAAATACTGATCCTTTTTTGAACGGATCTATGAATCAATCCAATTTTTAACTTCTACATAAGACCGCAGGTGCTGCCCAGCCAGACCACGTGGTATTGATTTAACCTAGTGATAGTCCGAAGGAGCATTGTCTGGAGAATACAATGGGTACGCGACCCATCTCCAAGTATGACTTGACCACTTTTTCATATGACTTTTATTTAGTATGACTTTTAGTATGACTTGACCACTTTTTTGTACATTGTCATGCTATAAAATCCCTTTATCATGTCTATCGTTATACTGCGGCCGTTTGTCTCTCAATGTTTAGCTCAAACGCATTCACTGCGTTCTATAACAACTATCTGGGGTTGTTTGCGTTAGCTTTAACTTTGTAATCGTGAATATTCGATTTGGTCGTCGATGTAAAAACATTGCCGGGATATCCCCATGATTTTCTGTGTTTGGGATTATCGCAATGAACCCATTTATCGCCCCTTCGGCGGGGTAATGCCATGTAGTGATCTCTTCTCAAATCGATAGAAAAATAAAACACACAACTTTGTGGTCAAAATGCCAAAACTTAAGTTCAAAATTAACTTCATTTACTGATAATATTATTGTCACAATAACGGATCTGTTTTTAAAGTGTGTAACGACACGCTTCCGCTGGTTGCTGGGGTAAGCTCAGCCGAGTCCAGGGTCATGATCTTCTACAGAAATTTCTGAAAGAAACGATCACCTCGGGTTTTTGCTATCACGTTATAAATCTTTATTTTTAGGTTTTCTTCTACAGCGGATGTTTTCTAGGCTGGCAAATTATATGGCAGGAAGGCTTTAGGGCGACATAGTAATGGCACGAACGGAGTGCCTAGCAGGGCTCTACTCGGTATTAGGCAGCGTGATGTCTGGTGCGATGAAGCCACCACCACAAACAGGACGCTCCACTAGTTCCTTAGTTTGTTTTGGTTAATATTTACGAAAACGTTGTAGCCAACATCGTCGTAGCTATCAGGGCAAACGCCGTGACGAACTGTAAAAGCAGCGACTTTACTCTACAAGTCCTGTAATATACGTTTATTGGTTGATATTTACGACAACGTTGTAGCCAACACCGCCGTAACTATCAGAACCAACGTCGCAGCGAACAGTAGAAGAAGCGAGTTTACTCAGGAGTCTGCAATCAATATTATCTCTCGCTTGCTTGAGTACGCTTATTAAAACGATGTAGCCACCACTCTATTAAACGCACCTCACTCTAAGCTGACAATAAACTAAGCTTTATTGGCAAATGACTCGCCTTTTACACTGTTGAGGCTGTGTACAGGGCTGCTAGAAAAAATGTGGAAGAAATCGTCAAAATCCCGATAATTTATGAAAATATTATGATGTCGGTGTTGAAATATCGTAAAAAAATCGGACTTATTAAAACTACCAAATTTTTAATATATTTTAAACTTTTATTTAAAAATACAACAGATTTTAAATGCAAGCTTATGGTCGCAAATTTGTACGCAATATGTACGAGTATGTACTTAAAGTAGGGTACCAAAAATCCAATGCACTTTGATACATTGAATTTTCCGAAAATTTTAAGAATACGTATGTGAATTTATTAATTCTAATAAATTGGATTTAACTGCAGTATCAAAAAAGTTTTAAAGATTTCATTTTTATAAGGCTTTGTAAGAAAGAATGTCTTCAATTGTTTCATTTTCTAAAGAGTTTCGTATTTTTGTCAAATTTTAACTAACTTCGGTGAATAGTACATATGTCCCCGCTGCAGAAGTATGGGGTAATGGTACTCTATTTTGGAATAACTTTAAATATATTGGAAATTCTTGGCTTTTAATTCACTTTTTTTCTTTTTGTTTTGCAAAAACTACATACATTTTTTTCTTACTTCTTAAAAATTACTTCAAAATCTAAGAGAATTAACTCGGGGTACTCGGAATACAGATCTTAACATTTATTTATGAAATGAGAAAAATTTCTGTTTTTATTGACAATATTATCAAGAGTTTTTTTTTTCAAAATCAAATATTTTCGATATTTGTTTACGAAAAATATACACAAGTTTCATATCACTCCCTTTTTTAAATTTGTTTACGAAAACAAAATACCTGGTTTTTATATTGCTGTCGAGTTGTATTTACTCCTTTTTTATCATGCAACAAAAAAGTATATGTATATAAAAACAAAATATATGCAGAAAGAAATTTGAAAAAATACTCAGTTACAAACGAACGTAAACAATAACATTTGACAAAAAAAAAAAAAAAAAAACTACTACCATATTGTTTAATATAAACAATAAATGCTATAAACTATTTAAATGGAGCAAACATTAAAATAAAGTGCAATGAGTGCAGAACCTTCAAGAAGTAAAGGCAGTAAGATCCATATACAAACCAAACTCAACGTCATAAAGTGCATTATTTGCGAAAAAGTTTACAATATTTTCTCTTTCACTGATTCTGGACACTTTTATCTAATAAAAAATTTGTTTTAATATGCTTATATATATATATATATATATATATATATATATATATATATATATATATAGATATAGATATACATATATATATATATATATATATATATATATATATATATATATATATATATATATATATATATATATATATATATATATATATATATATATATATATATATATATATATATATATATATATATATATATATATATTTTTTTTTTTTTTTTGGAGAATTCTGCTAGTGGAGCCAAAAATTATTTGTGTTTCTAGAAATAGGGCACATTTCCACAAAAATAATTGATCTCACGATCAACAACAACACGCAGTGCAAAATTAAAAGTTGCAAAAAAGGTGAAAATACTTATAGAGATACTTTGTAGCTCACCTACAAATAATTGAAAAAATTTAATGCTGCAAGAATTGTCATTTTTAGGACAAAAATCGTCAAATCGTCATTTTGCTCAATGACGATTTATCGTCAAATCTGGCAGCTAGGTTAGGTTAGGTTAAAATTAAGCAAAGTGTTGATAAAAAAATTATATAAAAGAATAGGATAACTTCATAAACATCAGGTGTGACCAAAACGAGAGTGCGACGTTGGTCGTCACAAGTTTAAAAAATTTAAAGCAAATTTTTTTAAATTAATTTACGACAGCACAAACAAAATCTTCTCCAAAAACTGGAAATTCCAATATATAGCCAGGCTTCCTTTGTTATACAAAATAAATTTTATGCATATGAGAAGCCTTGGTAAAAAAAAAACTTGCATTTTATTTGTTACGAAATAAATTGAACAAAAGTTTTGATTATTTTATTTTGTTTTTTGATTTACAATTTTTTTTTATTTCTATTCGAAGCAGCATATCATGCTCTCATTCAAATTTGATTTCATTTGCAAATCTGATTTCTTAATAAACATGCAAATCAAAAAACAAAGAGGAGAAAACATACGTTCACATATAATAAAATCTTTTCATAAAATTTATATTACGAGTACTTCTGCTTAGAAGCAGCAGCAAATAAAGGGAAGCAAAACACTTGTGTATGAAATATCTAAAGGAAATCCTTGGAGTACAAATGTGACTATAAAATATGTTTTGTTTAAATGGATGCAGGAATATAATTTAAATTTCTTTTAAAATAATAACATTTATAATGTTATGGAAGGCTGGGGGTAATAATCGTTTATTTATATAATTCACAGGTTGAACTGGCTGCCAGCTGTTGATTTTTTTAAATATCTGTGGCATTATATCATAAGATCTTAAGTCTAGATAAGGTTAGAAAAAACTGTTTAGGAGAAATTTCAATAAAACACTATATTTAAGAAAAAATGAAAGTAAACCAAAATTAGAAAAAAAAGTTATCAATAAAACGAAAAAATATGTTCACAAATAAAAATTGTATATTTGGGAAATTAATCAAATTAGACACCATTTTTTAGATTTTTAGAATTCGACTTAAGTAGTTATGATAAAACACCACAGATATGTTTCCAAGTTCATTATCAGTGGGACCATATCCAAAAATATTTTACAGCTACAGTGGCTTTAAAATAATGCTAAAAGGAATCCTAAACTGTGAAAAAACAGAATAATACTAAAATGTTAATTCTATTATAATATTGTTATTTTAGTTACATATCTCTATAAATAATTTGTCATGATTCTTCTCTGTTAAAGCTTCTTAGTCATCATTTCAATAAAATAAACTAATTAAAAGTAATAAAATGTTTCATATAAAACCAATATACATCAGTCAGAATGTGTATGAGTGTACATAACAAATTTTCAAATAAAAGGTAGCATTAAATTCAATATTATGTTTATAAGCAAACTTAAATTATTGCAAAATTAACAAAAAAAAAAAAAAAAAAGAAACTTGAAGCATACATTAATTAGTATTTCAATACAATTTTTATAACATGTATAATACAATAATATATAAACTAGCATTTACCCGCGACTTTGTCTGCGAAAAAAAGTAGTACGTTGCATAGTGAAGCTTAAAGTAATTAAAAAATGTTTATACTAAATCATGACCACATATGTATAGGTTTATTATAGTTTTTATTAAGGCATAACATAAGCCTTCAAATAATTGAAAACAATGCTACTTAGTTTAATACGTTTCGGTAATATAATATTATCAAGCAAAGCAGTAAACTTACCAGCTTTATTTCGTTAAATGAAATGGGAACTAATCATACGATCACCGTGGTATCAAGAAATTGATAAAAAATTTAATTCTAAAAATGCAATATTACAACGTAAGTTGAAAAATAGCGATATTATATTGTAGAAAAAAGTAGTTAAACTTACCACCCTTATTTCAATAAATGCAATGGAAAATAATTAACAAAACTGTCGTTTCTTGATAAAAAATTACGTTCTAAAAATGCAATTTTGTAGTTCAAATATGAAAATGGTAATGTAATATTATCCAGCAAAGCAATTAAACTTACCAGCTTTATTTCGTTAAATGAAATGGGAAGTAATCAACAAAATTATCGTAAGTTTCTTGATCAAAAATGGTGTTCTAAAAATGCATTATTTAAATGTAATTATGAAATTGGTAATGCAATATTATATAACAAAGTAAATTAGCTTACCAGCTTTATTTGGTTACATATATGCAATGGGAAATAATCTACAAAACCGTCTTAAGTTTGTTGTTGAAAATTTGCTTGTTTTTTTTATTAATTTAAAATTTTTGAAAGTTAAAACTTCGAAAAAGTTATTAATATAGTAAAATGTATAATATAGGGACATATAAATCTATTTTCTTATATGATGGAGTTACTCAAAAATTAATTTTTTAAATTTCGTTAGTTCGATGTCGATGAATAGGGAACTTATTCGAATATAAATTTTTCGAGCGGACATTTCGTCTGTCCGATGTCCAAACTGTTTATTTATTTTCAGTTCGTTGACAAACTCTTTCAAAAAAAGAAAGAATATTAAAGCTTATTTTACATGTGGCTGGATTGGGAAAAGCATTTATTTTTCGGAAGGACATTGTATTTATCCGACGTCCAAAAACTTTTCCATTTGTAGGCCTTTGGCATACCGAAAGAAAGTTTTGAAAATCGATTCAAATATTGCGGAGTTACTAAAAAAAAAATTTTGAGATAGACATTTTGTTTGTCCGATGTCCAAAGACTTTTTTCCAGTCCGTTTTCGTTTTATAAATGCCGGAGTAAATAAAAAAATTATGTTTCGAACGGACATTTCATCTATCCGGTCTCCAAATTTTTTTTTAAATTTTTAGCACGTTGGCAAACTCTTTAAAAAAAGACATCAGTTAGTAAATGGGGAGTTTTTTTACAAATAATTTTTTAAGCGGTCATTTTACACCCCTCTTCTCCCCTTTGTGGCTGAAATTTCAGAATAAAAACTATCCTATGTTGATTCTCAGACTTAAAAATATATGCAAACCGTATTTCATTTAAATTGTTTTAGAGGCTTTAGGCGTGAAAACCTAAAAATATGTTCATACTCCGTAACCACAAATTAATTTTTCGGACGGACATTTCGCGAGTCTATGTTATTTTTAGGTCGTTCACACAACCCCTTTTGAAAGAAGAAAGATTCTTGGAAATCAGTTGATAAATGGCAGAGTTACTCAAAAATTAATTTTTTGGACGGACATTTCGGCAGTCCGAAGTCCAAAATTTTTTTATTTGTAGGCCGTTCACACACCCCCTTTTTAAAGAAGAAAGAATATTGAAAATTGGTTCACAAATGGTGCTATTACTAAAAAATGTATTTTTCGTTCGTACAGTTCGGCTGTCTGATGTGCAAAAAATTTTTTATTGGCAGATTCTTTAGAAACACTCTCAAAAGAAATGATTGGCTCATAAATTGCGAAAATGTAAAAATTTTTTTTTTTTTTAGACGGTCATTTTGCCCCCTTTTGACCACCTTGTGGCTAAACTTTCAAAATAAAAACTATCCTATAACGACTCTCGGGCCTCAAGGTATCTGCATACCGAATTTCATCAAAATCGGTTCAGCGGTTTAGGCGTGAAAAGGTAACAGACAGACAGACAGACAGACAGACAGACAGACAGACAGACAGAGTTACTTTCACATTTATAATATTAGTAAGGAAGTAAGGATTATAAATTAAATATACATTCAACGAATATTTTTCTTTAGTTGCTGAAGATTCAATCGAGATATGTATTATTATAATATGTTGTTAAATCAGTTCTTACCCATTGTGCAGCCGTTGATCTGCTTCTTGCTTGTTATAAACGAACACTCTCGTCCACACAGTAAACATAATAAACAAACAAACATGAGTTAAACTACTCAAAATTCGAAGCCATTCAACCACCAATGATTTTACCGTTATTGTTCCGTTCTTATTGTTTCGTAAGCATGTACGCCCAATTGGCATCGCCACCACGTGATATAACATGCCCATTGAATTTTTCGCGCAACAGAACCACAGTATCGTTAGCTATGTGGCAAATGGCACCATCTTGTTGACACCACACATTGTCCAGATATATATTTTCCAATTCGGGCCATAACAACTTCATTATCATATCACGATAGCAAATACCATTCACGGTAACTGCCTGACCGCCTTCATTTTGAAAAAAATACAGCCCGATGATGCCGCCAACCTATAAACCGTTCCAAACAGTCACTCTTTGTGAGAGCATTGCTTCTGCGAACATATACTTTTGAATTATCATTCAAGTCTATTGATGATTGGGGTACCTCCTATGAAATGTCGATATATAGACAGGTGGGAAACATAAAAAACAAGCTGTTTATAACTTTTTGATTGGTATCAATGTAGAAGTTAATGTAGTGAATAAAACTCAATAGAAATTCTTTCAAAAAACAAATCATAGCAACCAACGGTTGTTCATGTGTTTGAAAGCTGTAAAGAAATGTTAGAGACGTGTATAAATGAAAAAGCTTGTTTTTTGTGTTTTGACAGGTATTATTAGGGCATTTTTCTTTTTAAATTCTCAATAATTTATTTTGGATTGTTGAGATATAAAGTTGAATGTTTCAGAATATTTTTCAAAAATTCCCAAAGTCGACTGATGATTAGAGCTCCTATGAAACGTCGACATATAGACAGCTGGGAAACATAGAAAACAAGCTGTTTATAATTTTTTGATGGGTATCAATGTTAGAAGCTAATATAGTGAATAAAGATCACTTGTTTAAATTTTAAAAACCGTTATAACATTTTCTTGCAAACTGATAAAATCGATTCCTTTAACTCTCAATTCTCGTCGATGTTGATTTTACTTTAGTGTTTTTCTTAAGCATAAGCTAATAAATGTTAAGATTATAAAATATAACAAACAATAAAAAATTTCTAATATTAAAGAAATTTAGTATAACGAATTAGTTTGTTGTCCTCCGGAGACAAGAATAATCAAAACGAATTCCTTCTATCTCTGTAAGAACAAAAATTGTACCCAAAACTAAACTAAAACATTATGAATTGATAACCCTCGATGCATGATTTCGCTTAAAGCAAAACATATGCATACAAACGACTGCCAACCAGCAACTAACTACGAGTATAAATTCAGATTTCAATTGAATGTCATGTTTTTTTTTTTTTTTCTTATTGGCCATTTCTATCCGTTTCTTTATTTGTGTATGTGCTGGAGAATAATAAATTTTGTATGTGAATAATTTTTTAAGCAATTTTGATTATATACTATAGAGAATTTACTTAAAACCAAATACATATGCATATAAGGAAGAGCTGATAAGTGGTTTAGGTTAGCACAAAGTTTAAAAAAAAATAATAAAACTTTATTTAAAAATGTATAAACCTAATTTAGGGGCAAAAGACTTCTGGAAAATAAAGTCCCAAAAGGTTAAATTTACTACTTTTATTTTGTCATCTAAATTATAAAATAATCCTCTTTTGTCACATTTTGCCAATAAAAAAAAAAGATACTTATCATAAACTCTACTCTCTACATATGACTTAATTTAAGAAAAATATTTCATGTTTGTATAAACTCCCACAGTTTTTAAATTACCCTTATTAAAGTCATTTTTCTGCCATTTTTACAATTTTTTTTTTTTTTTTTTTTTTTTTTTGGGCAAAAAGCAAGGTGTTAAAATGTGTGCACAAGCAGGTGGTTTCCAGGCATCAGAAATTTTAATCTGGTAACAGTGGGACTGATGTGATTTTTATACCCTTCTCAAAAATATAAATGGGCATATTCATAAAAATTTAACTGGATTTGAAATGCGCTTTAGCTCAAAAATTCCATATAGAATTTTACATTTTAATTTTTTATGAATATGCACAAAAGGTTTTATATTAGTTTGTGATTGCGTTTGCAATTACTACAATTTTATACCGCTTCTGAGAAAACCATTAAGGCCTCATTAGTTTTTACTTTCGGTTGCCGTTCTGTGACGTTCATTTCTGTAGCAAATATTTTACAATTACTTTTTCCGTGAAAATATTTAGCTGTTTTTTACAGTAGAACATAAATAAAAGAAAAACATTGGAATGAAGAAAAAAACATGTACATAAAAAAAGAAACAAACTAATAAATCAGAAATGGTGATCAAACAGCGCACTTCTTTCTCACAATCTGCAGCATTTATTATTTTATTATTACTTCGTATACAAAATATAATTTTTTCCTTGCTAAAATAATATTCTTTTGATCATTCATAGTTGTTTAATTGACAAATAATGTATTAATTTTAAAAAATCTTTAAACAAATTTTTTAGCTTTTGACAAAAAAAATTATATACATTTGAATAAAAACTGCATGTTTCCATACCTGAAAAAGTACACTTAATGTTGAATTCGATTTTAAAAAGATTAGTCCGCAACACAACAGAACGAAAAAGTAAAAACAAACCATGCAAATATAGTTTATATGGAACAGAAACAAAACAGCTGATTCAGAACGGAAAAGAACGTACAAACTTTCACCGTTCTATTACCCCATCGATTCATAGCTTTGCTACTAAAATTCAGTAAAATAGGTCCATATACATGAAGGGATACCGTTGCCACGATCAGAACGTTCAATATGTGATTCTACCGATATTGCTCCCGCATAATAGAACTTTTTGTCTAGCATTGGCTGGACGTAAGTAAAAACCACATTTTTTTTTTTGTTTTTATTAATTATTTTATTTTTATATTTAGTATTAAGATTTGAATACTTATTGTTAGTTCATTCAATTCAATAAATAAAAAACGCTTAAAAAAATATACTGAACCTGCTGATATACTTATATCCAAAATTCCGAAAAAAATTAAAATTTCCGATATCGGCCCATATATACCCGAGATATAGCTTAAACAGTTTTTTTCATGAACGCGAACTTAGCCAACTTTTTTTTGCTTAAAAACAGTTCTTGTAATATAAGGAGGTTACCAAATAGAGAAAATTCAAATTTCGGATATCAGTCCATATATAACCGAGATATAGCCTAAACCGATTTTTCCATGAAAAAAGTTTTTTTGCTTAAAAGCATTTCTGATTGTTAAAGGAGGTTACTAAAATACAGAAAAGGAAAATTTTCGATACCGGTCTATATATATCCGATATATAGGCCACACCGATTTTTCATTTAAAAAAATTTGTTTTTTCTTAAAAGCAGTTCTGGTTATGAAAGAAGGTTACTTAAATACAGAAGATGAAAAGTTCCGTTATCGGTTCCTATATACCCGAGACATAGCTTAAACCGATTTTTCCATGAAAAAGATTACATTTTTGGCATGGTGATTACACGGCTAACATTTTTTTCCCCGATATCAGTCCATGAGCATATTTAGTTCAAATTTGTAATATGCACTAAATATATATTTACGTGACTATCGTGAAGGGTACTTTAGATTCGGCCCAGTCGAATATACTGCACTCTTACTTGATTTTTACTAAGCCAATTAATATGGTGGAATCAGAAGATGTTTAGCGTGGGTTCCTGCCTTGACGGCCTAACCCCACGGTGATTCTCTCACAAGGTGAAAAACATTCACCCAAGTATGAAAAATTGTCACGCATGACCATGCATGACAAATTTTCCGGTACCCGGAAGCCCCCGGCTCCCGTGGTACCAAAAAATAATAGTTTCTGGTCAGACTATTGCAGCCCAAAAAAGGGCTGCTGCAGTCTTAAACGGTGCGAGGAACCATAAACACCCACGTTAATATCGTGGAGTAAAATATAACTTCACTTTTTTCAAAATTGATATTTCATCTTTGAACCCCAAATTTTTATGAAAATTTGTAAATTAATCACGCTAATATTGCCGTTTTGTAAAAAAGTATTTTTCTTTTTTTTTTTGTGCAAAAGTTGGCATATGAAAAGCTTTTTTCTTTTTTGGTTTGTACATTTGTACAACGGGTTATAGTTCAGGTTTTTTCTTTCTTAAGTTTTTTTCTTAAGAAAGATTTTTTACAATACAAATCTGCTGTGATCAATAATTTTGATTGAAGAAGACAGGAAAAATAATAATCAAATCTTTAGCTGGGGGACAACTAGCTGTTTCGTAGTCGCTACACTACTCATCAGCACCCACTGGGATTTGAACACGGATCATCGGCACTATAGCCCCACACTTTTTCCGTTTGCAAGCTAAATTTTAACCACTTGCTTAAAATATTTTACACACAAGCCCACTGTGCAACACACAATATATGTATGTATAATGTTATGTATGCATTAAAAAAATACATATCTTTGTGTTCTATAACCTTCATACAAGAAATTTACATAATCTGCTTGGATGACTTCACCGTTTTGTAATAATACCATCAACAGCAACACTTACTTAATATCACTTCCTCTACGTAGCAATCAGTAGACAGGAAAAATATGTAAAATGTAGTCAAATCAAGCCAAGGAACAATAAGAGAGAATTCAAATATTAAAACTAAAAATGTATGTGCACATATGTATGTATAGGGAGTGTAGCGACAATTTACACATTTTCATTTCAACACATGTGTTACGCCTGAACACATTTACTTTTAAATGTGGATACAAGTGGATTTAATCCGAAGGCTACTAAAAGCAACAAAAAAAAAACAGAAAAAAGAACTTAAACCCTTAAACATACGGAAATATATTTTTGTTTGTAACAAAGATAGAAAAATTTAACATACATAAAGCTAATTTGAATAAAAAATTTGTATGTGTAATTACGCCAATAAGAGAAAGGGAGATTTTGGACTAATATTATACTTAGCACAAAGCAGAAAAAAAAACTTTAATGAAAACTTCTATAACGCTATAAAAAGATTTGCGATCGATATTTCACACATGTAATTTGCTCACATAAAGCAAATCAACTGAAAAAAATAAACTATCCCAGATACGGAAAAGCTGAGTATTAAATAATACTGCGGGCTGCCCACCCGTCTTCCCAAATATACCGCTCTTTTAATAAAAGTAATCGGACGTCGACAGAGGAAGTGATTAACTCTCTTTTTCTCGTCCTCATCCTGAACTAACAGACTCACCGTAGAATTCAACCGCCAATACCAGAACCCTACGCCAAACATTATCAGGTTCTATCTTATTAAGAAATATCTGCCTTGCTTGAATAAATCTGGCTACTAGCGCCTTAAACTTAGGTTAGGTTAAACAAGCTGCTAGCCTTTGAAAAGCTAGCATACTTGGTTTCGATTTGGTGACGATGTGCTGCCTAAATATGATATGTATCTCAGCATATCTCAGCATTGCTGGTCCAGTTTAGAACCAACCCGAGCATCGGATTAAAGAGTGCAATAAATTAATATAACATTCCGATATTTGTATCAATTCGTGTAACACCAGTGTGCCTAGGGCAAAGGCCTTATATAAGAAAGAGATGGATACTGAAAGAGAAATTGCTTAACGTATTCCTACAACTTCTACAGATATAGTTAAATGGAAGATTTAATCTTCTGGCATGCATTCCAATGTGGCAGTGTCCCGCCAGCACAGTAGAATGCTACCTCCGTCGGAGCAGGCTCCCATAGATAATAATCTTTCTGTTATCATACCTTGATATTCGACAGGTAACCCAACAAGGCCATCTCTCCCATACGGTTCCTAAAATTTGACGTTATAATTATGTCTTACAGCTCTTAAGTGAGATCCTAACCAATCCATCTATATCCTTTTGCTATAACCTGACCACAGCTTTTGTCAGTTTATCTGCTAAAACATTTATTTCACTGTACTTTCATAGCCAGAAAAGCTCCTGGTTCGAATATCTTGCTATCTCATTTAAATCCCCACGAGGTGCAGGTTTTGCTTCGGCGTACACCACACCAAGGTACCCTGCCTTCTGGAGCATACAGGAAATGAGTCCCTTGTTTGTTGTAGGAAACAAAACTCTAAAAAACCGCATGATTTATGCTGTGTTAGACTTCCGAAACCTTTGCCAGCGATTAAAATTTGTCGAACGGGGATCAGCCATGTTCCCAGGAGGTTCTGCCTTGCAGATCTCTCGGTGCTGATCATGGTTTAGGTGCCTACCTTGGCTGAAACGTTCTGGCTGTGTTTTACAGCTAAAATCCCATGAATGGAAATTAGTTTCCCTGATAACTTTGGCGCATGCTGGTTTTTGGGGGCGCAATAACTCCCGAGAAGCTGTTGTTTTGCAACCAATACCTAAGCTGTAAAGAACTTGGGGTGATGGTTAGACGCGTGAGGTGGTTAAGGGCTGATGGTCTTAATGAACTTCGGCCCACCAACTTATAAAGTCTTGTCTTCCATTGCCTGTTGGGGTATTGCATATAGGAGGGATTAGAAAGCCCGAACAAGGGGTTTGTCTATAAAGGTACAAACTTGTGGCAAAATTTTGTGACCTGTGCGAGCCTAGAAAAACACACGCGAGCCTTGGTGAATAGTGAATAATTCACCTCGTGGAGCTGATCCATCATCAGATTAGACCATCATGACAGGTGCTGATGCAAATCAATTTCGCTATCTATGATGTTTAGAGATATGCGGCATTCACGAACTCCAGGTCCAACTTGGATCCATAAGTACGTCCTGTTGACGAGCTGTGCCGCGATTTCAGCCTGCTTTACGCTACACTTATTTTGCAGCTTAAAACTACCCCTCTCTCATACAAGGGGATAAATATACCCCCACCAACTTCCGAGTCCAACTTGGATTCATCTGAAAAGATTTCAAGTACGTCCTGTTGACGATGTGTGCCACGATTTCAGTCTGCTGTACGCTACACTTATTTTGCAGCTTAAAACTACCCCTCACTCATACAAGGGGATAAATATACCCCCATCAACTTCCGAGTCCAACTTGGATTCATCTGTAAAGATTTCAAGTACGTCCTGTTGACGATCTGTGCCGCGATTTCAGCCTGCTTTACGCTACACTTATTTTGTAGCTTAAAACTACCCCTCACTCATACAAGGGGATAAATATACCCCCACCAACTTCCAAGTCCAACTTGGATTCATCTGTAGAGATTTAAAGTACGTCCTGTTGACGATCTGTGCCGCGATTTCAGCCTGCATTACGTTACACTTATTTTGCAGCTTAAAACTAGCCCTCTCTCATACAAGGGGATAAATATACCCCCACCAACTTCCGAGTCCAACTTGGATTCATCTGTAAAGATCTCAAGTACGTCTTCTTGACGATTTATGTCGGCCACTTCTAAGACAGTGTCTGACAAAATTACATCGAGTCTTTTGTCGGGCAGTACAGCCGGTGAGCATATATCATATATTTGAGTTTTTTTTCATTTTTTTCTTTTAAAACTGCCTTGTTTATAAAAAAAAGATTATGTTTATTAAGTTTTTGTTATACAAATTTCCACACAAAATTTGTCTATTAAACATGAAATTCTTTTTTTTTATAAATAATGTTGTATATCAACAAATTAAATAATAAAGATCAAACATTCTTGTTAAATTTAATATAAATAAAATGAACAACGAATGTTTTAAAAGTCAAGTAGATGAGGCACAAACACATTTTGCTAAATATTTAAAGGCTTTTCCTTAAAGCCAATGCTTAAACAAATAAAATAGCAGCGTACATTTGCCCCCACCAGACAAATAAAACTATTGCATATTTTTAGGGGCCTAATAGAAAAACTAAATATAAACAAAGCCAACGAAAAAAAAGTAAATATATCCTTAAATGAGCAAAATACAAATAGCCAGCATAAAACTATTTGCATCTAAAAGTGCAAGAAAGAAAACAGAACACAAACTGGGCAGTCAGTTTCATTACTACTTGAAGGCTCCTGTTTCTGTTGCTGCCATATAAAACTCTTCATTTTATAAACTTTTTTATTTACTTTTGTTTTCCCCAACTCAAGTCCTTCCATTTAACCATTTTCCACTTGCTTTTCCATCTACTTGCTGCAAATGTGTCGGGCCTTTGAAAGCTAAAAGTGAAAAAAAATCAATTTATAAACTCATTAAAATTAAATGGCTCTAGAATGGAAAATGAAATGTGTAATATGCAGCAGAGCAGGAAAACAAAATAAACAAAGTGAAACAGAAGCAGAAAAAAGTGAAAAAAAAAAATTATTGAATCAGACTTTAATGCATAAATATTTTATATGCAGTCCACTTTCAGTGAAAAATAACTGCAAAGAAAAACGAGCTTAAGGGTGTTTATTTAATAAATTTCAATTCCTTGGCAACCAACATATATTAAGTTTACATATTTAAATATTCTAACAAATACTTTACAAGGTAATAATTCGATATATTAACTTTGCTAGTCCTCTAGTACTAATGATTTGTGGTAAGTGAAAGCAAAGTATAGGACTAAAGCTGCCAGTAAAACAACAAGCTTTGGTTAAACTTAAAGCTAAACAGAAAAATAACTGTGAACGTAAAAGAAGTGTGCCATGATTGTGCTCCCGCACTGTATTTCTTATTTAATATTTTTGCTGTTTCAGCAAAATTTTCTTACAACATAAAAGTTGCTGCCAATTCTAATTTTAAATTAAAAGAACAAACATATAATAAAAAGTATTCTTAAAAGCCTAAAATTTATTTCCAGGTTTTCATTCAGCAAAAAAAAAACATATTTAAGTCCCTTAAAGAGGGCCATTATATTTGCCCTGTAAAACACCTTTTATTTATTTGTTATTTCAAAAGAAAGATATAACCTTTTCATATTTTTAACTTTTTCATTATTTGTTGTAATATATTTTTCCATTTTCCTGGAATATCATTATAACTAATTTTTCATAACTTTTCAATACTTGCCTTGGGCTCTTATGAAAACTTTTGCTTTTATTTCAATAATATTTATTTTCTTCCATTCAAAGCATACTAAAGAAGACAAAGATATATATATTCCATTTTTATTATAAATTTATGCTAATTTGCATACTTTATTTTTACCTTAAAGTCTTCTTCAACAAAATTGTTCTACATAAAAATGTAAATCAACTTTTGGTGTAAGAATGTGTGTCGTTATGTTGAAATATTTGTAACCAAACATGCCAGTAAAAATTGTGGAGAAAACAAGTGGTTTCCTATCAAATCATTATACACACACCAACTGAACAAAGCTTAAACGGTATAGCCCTGCAGTTCTGGAGAGGAAAATATTGGTCTTCAAATAAAGTTCATGTAATTAAATTGATAATGTTTCCCCAACACAAGCAGCCAACCGGTGTTGTCAACTTTGAAATTTCAAAATGTACTAAATTGGCGAAAAAAGAAGCGTTATATCAGCAAAACCGTACCAAATATAGAATTTTTATTTTTTTTAGTATATTTTTAACAACACGTTCAAAAGGCTAGTAAACGATCAACCTAGGCCATCAAGCTCCTTCAATAGCCGAAATTCATGTTTGTCAAACTTGGCCTAGTGTTCCTATCGTTGAAATATTTACTGCGATATTTTATCGAATTTTCCCTTCAGGAACATTTTTAACGATATTCGTTGGTGATCAAAATCAGCTTTTTCAGACTTTTATCATATACACAGCTGTTTACCGTCTCTAAAATTATATTAAAGATCCACACAATCGTTACTGCAAATGATGAAGTATGTATTGTAGAAAACAGTTTCAATTATCGGATCATTAAAAGTTATAGAATCGTACAACAGGTTAACAAACTCGTTGAACAGCAACTCCGTCAAACATAGTGTAAATTTCAATTGTGTTTTCCTAAGCAAATAGTGAAGATATGTATATTTTGCAAAGTAAGTAAATTTATTGAAATTTAAGAACAAAAATATATATGTGGAGAGGGTCTTCTTCTCCTCTTCTTAGGAAACTTCCCAACTTTTAAAAATACTAGAGAGTAGCTCAAGCTTTATTAATCAAATTGAAAGCAACTTCTTTCACAAACTAATATGGATGGCAATCACGAATCAAAAATAATACATTAAGCTTTGCACAGGACCGTTATGTTCTTGGCATCAGCGAACTGAAGACTGTGACGTAGAAAGTGATCTTTGTATGAATGAAGAAATAGCAAACTTTGGACAAAATTATTTAAAATTATAATAAATAAATTAAAATTTAACTTAATACACAAGATAACTAATTACTTGATAGTATTAATGCCCTAAAACTTTAATACGAAGAATGTATGCAGTTGAGTTTGTATGCAATATTTCCAGGCACATAATTTTGAAGAGCTTGCTGCCATACGCACGTAAAAAAACTATGCCAGAGCAAAGATATATCATGGAGTGAACATTTCTCAAGAAGCAAACTATCCAAATCGACGGAAGAATTTATGATCATTATGAAAAATACTAAAAATAATATTCGAAAAGCACAATGGAGAAGTCTTACTTATACGGCAAGGTGCCCCGGGGAACAGGTTTTGTCTTGGCGTATTCCAAACTAAGGCACTCTGTTTTTCATGCTTGATGCATGATTTATGTTGTGTTGGCTTCCGAAACCCTTACCAAGGGTATAGATTGGCAGAACAGGGATCATTTCACCCAGGTAGTTCTGCTTGCGGTTCAACCCGGGCTGATCATGGTTGAGGTGCCTACCTTGCTTGAAACGTTCTGGCTGTGGTTGAAACCCAAAACGCAGGAAGTGAATGTTAGTATCCTTGATGATTGTTTGGCGTGACTTTTTTCCCGAGGATCTGTTGCCTATACAATAGATACCTGTACTGTCAGGAACCAGTGGTGATGGCTGACGGGTGAGTTGGTTTAAGGGCTGATGCTGCTAGTGGTTTTCGGCCTACCAACTCATTAAGCTTTGTCTTCCATTATTTGCTGGGAAATTGCATACAGGAGGGATTAGAAGGCCTGAACTCCTCAACAAAAAGTTGCTCGTGTGGAAGCAAACATATGGCAAGAATCACTACTTGTGAATATCGTAATATATATAAAATCGTGAATAATTCACTCGTGGAATTGGTCCACCATCAGATTAGGCCGTAAAGGCAGGTGCTGATTTAATCTTTTTCACAGTTATACGAAAAAGTTCTTAAAGTCTCGTATCGCACAGGACGATGAAGCAGTGAAAAATAAAAACACTGTTTTAGATCTCTAATATATTTCAAAATAAGAAGATGCTTACAAATTTTTGGCGAAATATTGAAAAATTAGAGTTACAAAATTGTAATTGCTGCAAAAATTTTATTCATATTATAAATTGTTTTAAAACTAAAAATAAAAAATAAATTTTATTTCATTAGTATGGGTACTGGAGATCTTCTGGCATATCTCTCTGAGAAATGGTGCCAGTCAATCCATCATTTTGGCGAAAGTAAGGTGGTAGCTCTCGATATCTCCAAAGCGTTTGACAGAGTGTGGCATGCTGCACTAGTGGCAAAACTTACTGCTTTTGGTGTCGGTGATGACTTTTATCGATTTATATCGATCTTTCTCAGAGACCGCACTGTACGAGTTGTTATAGATGGGGTCTCATCAAACGAGTTCAAGATTAATTCAGGGGTACCACAAGGCTCCGTTCTCTCTCCTACTCTATTTCTTATATTCCTGAATGACCTTCTCTATCAAACTTCCAACCCTATCCACTCTTTCGCGGATGACAGCAGCATTTGCCACTCGTACTCTTTTAGTTATAGACCCAGCCTATCAGAGGTCGCTGCTAAGAGGCTAAATATGAATGATTCACTGAATAGTGATCTTCCATTTATCTCCGAGTGGGGTCGTAAAAATAGGGTCGCCTTTAACGCTCGTAAGACCCAATGTTGCTTATTAACACACAAACAAACGACCGCAGATGCTGCTTCATCCGTACACATGGATGGTATAAATATTGAGGAATCGGATGCTCTTGATGTTCTTGGTATGAAGATACAGTGTGATGTTCGCTGGACTGAACACATTTTTCATATCTCTAAAGAAGCATTCAAGTTCCTAGGTTTTTTGAAACGGTGTAAGATGTTCTTCTCGCCATCCGATCTCCTTACTATTTATACCACCTACATCCGACCGAAAATGAAATACAACTCTCATGTTTGGGCCGGTGCCTCAAAGTCTATTTTGGGGTTACTAGACTGTGTGCAGGAGAGGGCGAAGAAGCTCATCGGTGACAGTAGGGTAACCAACTCTATTGACTCACTGGAGCATCGACGCAGTGTGGGGCGCGTTACTCTGTTCTATCGTTACTACAATGGATTTTGCTCTGACGAGATCAGGGATCTTGTTCCCGAAACGCGCACATTTTTACGTAGCACGCGCTCATCGTCCAGAGCTCATCCATTTGTGGTTGATTGTCCGAGGAATCGTACGTGTTTCCTGTCTGTTATAACGTTGGAAGATTCAAGTCAAATGTTCACAAACACTACTCCCTCTTTTCCCCTCTTCGCCTATTTCCTAGTTCTGGTACAATGGACTGCATATGTAGGGGTCATCCCCTGAGTACGGGTCCAAGTTAAAAAAATATATATAGATCTATTCTTTAAGTCTCTTATTAATAGCACTTTATCCCTTAATAGAAATTAAACTTGTTGCTTTATGTGTATCTATGTATTATACAATAATTTTTTGTTTTTGTTACTCCAGTATTTCAACAAAAATCGCAGACAAATAATTGTGGTCTCCTGTGACGTCATGAGCAATAGAAAATACATTTTTAATTTTTTCGGCATCATCATCATGCATGAATTCAAATGGCATTTAACAATACTTGTATTGGACTTTCGATAATTTAAGTTAAAGAGACTAGAGAAAAAGCTCAAACAGTACAGAATAAAAATTGCCACAAGTTCAGCTTATTAAAAGGGGAATAGGACAAATTTGCTACCAACTAGAGTTTGATGAAAAACCAGATTTACGGTTTCAAAAAAAGTTATCAGTAAACATTTTTAATATACGGTGTCGCAAAATTATAGCAAGATTTGAAAAAGATATAAGACTTATGATAAACAAATTTGTATCAAAAGACTAAAAATTGCACACATATCGGGAACATTTTCTCTATGACTTTGCATGCGTATGTGCATTCATTTGTTAAACCTTTGCATGATCGTTTTGAGTAGGTTAGGTTAGGTTGTACAGGCCGCCAGTTTTATGAAACCAGCCCACTTAGGTCCTTTTGGTCCCATTATGTTGCCTGAGGGAGAAGTGCTGCCACGAGACTTACACTTCCCCCGACGGTTCAGATTCAAACCAACCCGAAAGCCGGATAAAGCAATCCAGTCCGTCCACTCGGCATTCCGATATATCTGCTAAACCGTGCAGCATCGGTCCGCCTAGATACAGCGCTCTCATAGAACAGAGAGCCGGGCATCAACAGAGGAAATGCTCAACACTTTCCTCCTCGTCCTCATCCCCGCAACTTCTGAAGAAATCATTAAATGGAAGATTTAACCTCCTAGCATGCGTCCCTATGAGACAATGTTCTGTCAGAACTGCCACCAAGGTACGCAACCTTTGACGGGGAAAACCCTTTAATACCGCAGTTCTTCTACGATCATACGCAGGCCACGTTAGCCTTGCTACTCGGCAGGTGACCTCACCAGACCATCTGTCCTAAGCAGTCCCTACAAGTTGACGCTGCACCTGGTTTTTACAGCTGTTAAGCGGGACTCCTACCATCGTATCAATGTCCCCTCTCTGTAGACGAGCTCCGGCTTTCGCCATCTCATCCGCCACAATATTTCCGGGCACTCCACTGTGCCCCGATAATCGTTTTGAGTAACTGTTTATGAATTGTTTGTTGCATCACTGAAACTGCTGACTTAATGCTCGATTGATTGTGGGCTTGTTGACATAGACCTGTGATTTCTAGTAACTCTATAAAAAGAAGTCTAAAGTTGTTAAGCCACACGACGTTGAGGAATATTTTGTTCACTGAAACGGGAGAGTATATGACCTGGATATCTCATGCAGTAGTTGAACTGTTTCATGGACTGTATGGCTTGTAGCACCATCTGATTAAAACCCCATATATTTCTCACATCAATTTTATTCGATTTCAGCAGAAAGAACTACATTATTATATCAGGATATCGATTACCAGTAACAGTCACTGTTTGACCAGGCTCAATTATTAAAAATTATGATCCAATTATACCTCTAGCCCAAAATCCTTACCATCAAGGTAAAAATGCATAAACTTTGCGCTATGTCTACATCCCAAAACCATTCCTCTCAAAGAGCTTTGGCTACTAAATCGAGGAATTTCCCTTAGAATCTGGATCCTTCTATATTTACACGGAGAGGTCTAGAAGGGGGAAAAGAGTACGAAGAGGCGTTTACATAGAAAAATCAACACTAAAATATTCTTTAGACTACCGGACGGATGTAGTAATCTTCAAGCTGAAATATCGGCTATAAACAAAACGGCTAGATGGCTGACTTTTAGCAAGATATTCGGCAGAGATATTATAATAATAACGGACAAGAAGGCCGCCATCAATACTCTGATTGCAATATATACTAGTTCTAGTCTAGTCCAGGAATACTGGACATATTTAAATAAGATGCCGAGCCATACAAACTTAACCTTGATATGGGTATATAGTCCTATATTGGTACCAACATATCGCTGATGAATTAGCCAAAAAAGTAACAACCTTAGACAAGCCATGTGGACAAACCATGTCAGCATAATGGAAGGAAATAAAGCTTCACATGTTGAAATGATCCCAAGAAAAATAGTTCGGAAACCTTATATAACTTATATCAAGAAACCTGTAGTCGCACATCAACTTTAAGAGAACGGAAGAACTCTTAAACCTAACCAGACTTCATCTGAGAGCCATTATAGCAGTAATTACTGGACACTATCCGTCTAGGAACCCTGCCAGGAGACTTGATTTAGCTTACACTGACTTCTGTAGAAGTTGCCAAGGTGAAGACGTGGAGTAGACGGTTCTTCACCTCCTCGGAAAATGCTCGGCATTGAAACACCACCAACTAAGATATCTAGGCGAACGGAGTGTCATGCCTAGAAGCGCTGGCTTCTTTCATAAGAAACAGCAAATGCCCACAACTACTATACCCTACTTTTTACTTAAACGAATTATATCCTTGTTCATCTTCTAACTCCTTTTTCAGGCAATCACAAAGGGAACTGACAAAGAGCCACGTAAGCTAGACTACTAAAGCATACACTTGGGAATCCAACAGCCTGCCTACTTAACCCAACCTGCACCATGGCTTGGTGTTACATCCGTTCAAAATTTGTGTGACCCAGTAGCTTAAGATCGCAGACAGCACTGCATGATCGCTGGGTCCGTGAAGTAGTTGGAAACTAAGCCTAATTTTAATAGCTTATATAATTGCGATTTCTATAATTCTATAAAGCGCTTAAAATAACATCCTTTACATTTATTTATATTAATTCATATTAGATAACTATAAATTTATTCATTTATTTCGATGTAAGGAAAATTTCTAAGTAAAATAGTGCTAAATGAGTTATCATTTTCAGATGACATAAGAGTAAAATATGTGAATCTAATTTAAGTTTTTATTTTGCTGTTCTTTCAGTGACACCTTCACGTGGCCCGCGCATAACTGGAGGCCAACAGCGCTATCAAATTGGTGATTATGTTCGTGTCAATTGCTCTTCGTATCCTTCCAAGCCGGTATGTCACTTAAGTTGGAGTATAAATGGTGAACCGGCCAATCGATCATATCTGAAATTATATGACAACATAATTTATGGCAGAGAAGGTTTAGAAGTGGCTGTTTTGGGTCTTGAATTCAAAGTGAGAAATTTCCATTTCAGAAATGGTGATATGAAGCTGAAGGTAAAGTTATAAAAAAATTAAAAGAAATTATTTAATGTAAAACTATGTTTTCTTTACTACAGTGTGTGGCAAAAATTTCTTCTTTGTATTTTCAAAGCAGAGAAGAAAGTGTAGAGTCTGATCGTCCTCAAAAAGCTCCTGTTCTTGAGTCCAGAGAAACAGTGGCTGCCAAATCAAGAGCACATGGTATTTCAAACAGTGTTATTAATTACTTATATAATTTGTTTATTTCAAATTTTTGTATTAATTAATAACTTTTAATTATAATTCAGGTACATCAAACTATGGAAGTATACATCATTATCATGATATATCACTAAATTATCTTTTAATATTAATAAGCTGCCTTTGCATATCAACACTGGCAAATTTACCAGCAACAGCAGCTAACGCGATGACAACAACAACAACATCATCAAGAAGCAAAACAACTTTAACTTCAACTAATCAAAAGACTGGCAGCAGTTGTAACCCTAAATATTTTAGCATAATAACACTAATTTATCATCTAGTTTTCAGATAACTGGTTTAATTTGTTTACACGACTCACTTTCATGCCATTTTAATTTGTATAAGGAAATAAACAAAATAATTGGCATATTGTAAAATATGTATAAAATAAGTTTTTTATTGATAATTGTTAAAAATAATTACGCATATCTCTGGTTCTTTAGCATTAAACTAGCTCCTTAAGGACTTTTAAATTCCCTTAGAAATGTTATATCAATTAAGTGAAGAAACTAAATGAAACTTATGTAAATGTGAATCAAGCAAAATAATAAGTAAAAAATAAATCATCTGTATAATTATTCATTTTTGTTGTAAAAAATATATTTTACTTACGAGGACAGATTGATATTGCAGCACAGACACAACTTTTTTTTTTGATATTGCGATCTGTCAAACGTCAGCTGTTAAAATTTCACCCAAATTCTTCGGTTCGTTTATTTGTTGTAGTCGTTTAAAGTACGCAACTTTTGTGCTTGTTGAAAAATGGAAAAAAGTGACGTTCGTGCTGTGACAACACTATTATTTGAAAGGGAAAACGGCGAAAAAGACAAAAGAAAAGCTCGATAAACATTATAGTGAGTCTGTTCTGTCATATTGTAGCGACACTTACGCTTTATGCTGGGATAGCTCAGCGTGGTCTAGGGTCGTTTCAATAAAGAGTAGTGTTCTGTCTCTCGTCGTGCGCACATGTCTTTTGTTACTGCTGTTCGTATTTTCTATATGTGTGTAAGTTCATTAATTAAATTCATATAAAACCAAATTGCACCGGAATAGGTAGCAAGCTGTGTACACGTGTTTATTTTTCTTTCTCTATTTTTTTACCATTGTCCGTATTTTCTATATGCATACATATGTTCATTAGTAATTTCGAATGACATCAAAGTGCACCGGAATAGGTAGCAGTATGTGTACACGCGTTTCTTTTTGTTTTTTTTTTTTTTTTTTTGTTTCTTCTTTCACCGTTGTCCGCGTTTTCTTTATAAGCACAATATTAATTTCTTCTGAATGTACTTCATTACCTTGTAGCGTGGAAGGTGTTGGACTAAATTTTGCTAATCTTAGCAGTGACGAAGGTATATACACTGGGCACTGATCAGTTTTAAATAATTTAGTTCCAACATTTTAAATGCTGCAACAGAGTTTGTTTTAGTCTTTCGTGGTGTTATTGTTTAAGTTAAACCTCCACGAACACTACTCCCTCTTTCCTACCTCATCATAACCTATTTTCCTAGTTCCAGTACAATGCACTGCATATGTAGGGGGCATCCCCTGAGTACTGGTCCAAGATAAAAAATAAAATAAAAAAAAAATAAAGAAACGAAGAAACAGAATTAGCCTTCAATGCTGGCTCTTTATTTAAATAAAATAATAAAAGAAAATCTTTCTTCTATTTTTATGTGTTTGGTCACGTGGGATTGTGGCACGTCATGAAAACCGCGGCTTAGGCTATATCTCGGGTATATATGGACCGATATCGGAAACTTTCATTTTCCATATTTATGTAACCTAATTTCATTACCAGAACTGCTTCTTAGCAAAAAAAAAAGTTCTTTAAGTTCGCTTACGCGGCATTTTCATGAAAAACCCGGTTCAGGGTATATCTGGGGTATATATGGACCGATATCGGAAATTTTCATTTTCCATGTTTATATAACCTAAGTTTATTACCAGTAGTACGATTCACTATGCTATTTAAGCCCCAATTATTTCGGTTAAAATTATTAACCACAAAATTAACCTTTTTCCTATTCACAAGTACTTTAAACACCATATACTTTTATTTTCAAAAATTTTCATACAAAACTGCAAAAAAAATGGCTTTTTTCGGAATTTTGAATATATCTCAACTATACGTGGACCGATATTACTGAATTTCAATAGCAAACCTATGAATCGATGGGGTAAAAGAATGGTGAAAGAAAAAAGTTTCTTAATCGACTTTTCCATTAGTTCTGAATCAGAATATATATACTTTATAGGGTCGCAAATTAAAACTGTAGAAATTACAAATGGAATCACAAACTTATATATGTATACCCTTTACATTTTTGTGAAGGGTATAAAAACCATTAATATTACTAGCTGACAATTTTATGGCCATTTGCAATAATCGTATTGACGACTTTAACGATTTTAAAACAGATTTATCTGGCATCCACGCTTTTACCAACGTACTTGACTCGGCTAATCTGGAGAAATAAAATATACCGGCAGCACTGCTCCTAAACATACAATGTTATTGAAACATTATTTAATCGTTTAACTTGTAACATTACTAGTTTTGACTACCGGTCACTAGATGGCACTGCAGTCCTCAGTAAGTGGTTTCGGAATTTGCTAAATCATAGCCCATAACAAATGGTAATATGTAGTTACAATCTTTATTAGTTAACCTTACAAAAAAATGTAGATAATACATGTAAATGTTAAGTCCAGCGTCCTATGTTTACAAAGCTAAAATTAAAATTTTCTAGGAAGGACATTAGAAAAGGCTTTAAAAACTTTCGGTTGTGTAAATGGATATAAAAGGCAAATTGAATTAAAATGCATTGCCAAAGAATTTACAGCCTAATAGCAAATCGAAACAGCATAATTTCTGAAATCACAAGCAATAACAGCCAAGTCGAAAACATATTTTACTATGTGAGCCAGCGACGCTAATTGATGGAAAATCAAACATATTTGATTTATTGAATTTTTGTTGAACTTTTTTTATAATTTTTTAAATTAAATTTTTGGTTTTTACATTTGTGCAACGGGCTATAACCCGTTGTACAAATGTACAAACCAAAAATGTAATTTAAAAAATCAAACTTTTTTGATTTTCTAGCATGCATGCTGTCACATACTTGGATATATCTAGTGATAGCCATCAAAGTACAAACAAATGTTTAATATTATTTTGTTTTCATTATGAATGGTGGTCGGGAAAAAGGAATAAAAAGAAAATTAAAATAAGTAAAACGTAATATTATTTATATTATTTATTTATTTATTATAAATTAATTTAAAATTAAAATTTATAAGCTAATTGTTAGGAAGAAGAGCTATAGCGACTCAGGCCTTAAGCTCGACTTGAGTATTGTTAATTTGTTAAGGCTGTTCAAATAAAGTTATAAATATTAGATTCCCTAAGAAATTGGATAATAAGCTGGATGTATTCTACCGTTGGATTTGAAATAAGAGAAAGTGGATTTTTGTTACAGAAAATCTTTTGTCTAAAAAAGTTTAAATCTGGACAGTGTGATAGAAAATGTTCGGGGGTTGTGGGCCGAGGTATATTGCAAGTGCATATCAGTATGTTATGTATGTTTAATAGAGTACCATGAGTATATTTAGTATGTCCGAGACGGATTCTTAAAAATTTTAATATCTCCAGCCTATTTAGCTGGCTTGTATGATGTTTGATATAGAGATTGGTGTTGTATTTTTGATTGTTTACAGTTTGATACCAATTGGATGTGTGTGAGAGATTATTGATTTTTGGGATAAAGTCCCTTTTAAAATGTTTTAAAATGTCATTTTGGGTGAAATTATCTGTACAGAAGAGTGGTGATCTTAGGGAGTTTTTTGCGATAACGTCTGCATATTCATTCCCACTAATATTACAATGACTGGGAGTCCAAATTAGAATTAAGTTAAATTTTTTGTTGATTAATATGTTTTGTTATGTAGTCTGCGTACGGGTTATTATTGTTGATATTTCTTATAGCATTTAAGGCTGATAAAGAATCTGAGCAAATAGCATATTTCGATAGTTTTGGTTCGGTAATTTTGATAGCTTGGTATATGGCGATTAATTCTGCAGATAAAATTGAGCTAAATGATGGCAATACCGATGTTTTTAAAATAGCATTGTTTGTTGTTATGCTATAACCTACAGCATGTTGGTCTTTGGAACCATCAGTGTATATAAATCTATAATCATGGAATTGCTTTTGAAGTTCATTGAATAAGTTTCTGAATATTGACGGATTATGTTGACTTTTATTAAACCTTGTTAGGGAGAGATTTATATGTTTGCAATCTAGGAACCATGGAGGATAATTGTTTTTGTTTTTCCTAAATGTTTTTATAGACATCTTGGTTTCGATTATAGTTTCTTTGATTAGATGAAGCGTTGAGCTGATCTTTGGAGATTTTTGGGATCTATATAACTTCCCCATTATGGTGCCTACTAATGAATTGGAAGCGAATATAAAATAACTAGCTAATTTAGCCAAGGATATGCTTAATTGCGTTTTTAAAGGTTTCATGTTAGCTTCGTAGAGCATATTATTGCATGGCGTTGTAAGTAATAAAAACTATCATTATTATATTTAAATGTGAAAAAATGTCTTATATAATAAAACATAAATGACAGTGACCGGCAAATTTCAAATTATCTTAATTGTTGTCGCTCGTTTTCGTGTTTAATCAAAATACAAGAAAATAAGTGACAACAATTAAGATAATATGAAATCTATTGAAATTTGCCGATCATTGCCAAATATAGCCCGCAAAATCAAAATTAAAATGAAATGCTTGATGGGTTATCAAGCATTAAATATTGTAAAATATCAAGCACACGTACACGAAGTTGACAGCAAGCATTTTGATCGTGTCAACCCCAGTTAATGTTTACCAATACATGTGATATATATTTTTTTGTTCTTTTTGTAACAATAACACTACCTGGCAAAGCTGGCTTGGCACTATTAAAAAAAATGTTATTAAACAATTTATAGTTTTTTGAGTTGTGGTTTTTTAATGATATGTTATTTGTACTCAATATGCAAAATATATTGGAGATACATCTTGCAGATATTGCAACCGTAGCATACTTGCTACAGTCTACAACAGTGGTACCCAAAATTTCTATATGGAAGAGTAAACACCAATGCATTTAAGGAAAAACTATTTTTATTAAAAAATTTTTGTTGTAAAAAGCGAAACATTCGCAAAAATACTAATAACCTCTGTCGTCAATGTTTACCAGCAAAACATGCGGAAGTGTTGTTACTTTGCTCTTGTGTGTGGGCAATGAAGAACGACAAAAAAATATATAAGACGAAGCTGAGCGCAGTATTTATGTATTAAAGAGCACAGTCTTATAGCTAAGCGCTTTTACAAAAACAATTGAGCACCAAGCGCATAGGCCTGGGCACATTTGGTCTGCAAGAATACAACAACAAAATATATGAAACCGAGATTTGCTTGAACATATATCAGCGAAGGGCAGATAGAGAGGGTTGAGCACACTTACACTTCATTTGTTTCGTGTTGAATAAACAGCCGTATATCTTCCATTCGGCGAGGTATAAGCATTTCACTATTTATAAATGAAAATAAAAATGATTTTCAAACTCTACATGGCACATTACTACTGAAAAACAACCTGAAAAAAATATACATAAGACAGCTTGATCTCAGCAGAATCAATATTTTGCCAGTGTACAACAAACAACATGCGTAATTAAGCAAAATAAAAGAAAATACCGTGACGGTCTCACTTTTTTGAAACCTAGTAAGCTACTGAATTAAATTTCATGATTTCCTTTCATTTGTAATTGTATTAAGAGTTGCCTTTGTTTTTATTAATGCATGAAATAAAGAATACAACTGTTTGTGGGCAGTAGTAAATGAAGACGGCACCAACACGTGTATATGGTGTAGGTGCATTTTTAACATTTCGGTTTAAATGTAGAAATGTTTGTTTTTGTTTTCATTAATGCTAAGAAATAGCATATATCTATTTAGAACTTACTTGTTGATAATAATTTCATAAATTTTTTTTTTATCTTGTACTCAGGGGATGACCCCTACATATGCAGTGCATTGTACTGGAACTAGGAAAATAGGTTATGATGAGAAGGGGAGTAGTGTTCGTGGAGGTTTAACTTTAACAATAACAACACGAAAGACTAAATGATGAAACAGAACTAGGGCATGACGCTTTTCTTCATACGATTTGGCATAAAATAACGCCGGAGTATGCGGTCGTAAAATAGAATCTATTTTATTTTGGCAGCGATTTTTCTTGTGCTCTCACTTTGAAGCAGAAAAGCTTTCAACAATATTACCACACTTTTAGTAAATTTCATACATTTTGTAAACAAAACCAAAGCTTCAAAAGCTTTACTGCGAAGATAAGTAAAAATTAAAAAAAAAAGCTTTTTTTTAACTAATAAAAAAGAACATTAAATGATAGTTTGTGAAGTTGCAGCCGTCGTTTCAATTATGTGCCTGTTTGCTCTGAGAGTCGTTTTTGCTTGAAGTTGCGGACGTATTCTGTTTCATCATTAAAACAAACGCTACTGCGGCATTTAAAGTGTTGGAACCAAATTAGTTAAAACTGATCAGTGCCCAGTGTGCATACCTTCGGCTTAGATTAGAAAAATTTAGTCCAACACCTTCCACACTACAAGTTAAGGAAATGCATTGAAAAGAAGTTAATATTGAACATATAAAGAAAACACCGACAGCGGTGAAAAAAGACAAAAATTCCGGTGCAATTTAATTTGATACGAATTTTATTAATGAACATACACATATAGAAAATACGTACAGCAGTAACAAAATACGTGTGCACAGGATGACAGACAAAACACTACTGATTCATTTTTTAAGTTAAAAACCAGTGTAATATAACAAGTGTATGGAATGTTTTGGGGAATTTTAATTAAGATCTTGGTATGTAAAATTTTAGCTTTGTAGCAACTCTAGTTAAAAAAATGCCGATCAGTGATTGGGAATAACCGAACAAGTTCGTAATTTGAACAAACCAGCGCCCTTCGCTGAATTAAAACATGTAACCCCTTCCGCTTAAAAAACTTTACTTTAGTCTCCGGTGTAAGAATATTTATATTTAACTTACCTTTGTGCTCTAAAATCTCCACAAATTCAATTTCATCAACAGCATTTTAAATCAACAAAATTATGATTTGGTTTTTTCTGATGTCTTAGACATTACACTTAGTTTGATAAAATTTTAAAACAAAATCTGAATAAAGAAATTTTTGCAATTTCTTTTCGAAGCTTCCATCTCAATTTACAATCCAAAAATATTTATTTAATTCGTTACTCTTAAAACAGCTGTTACAACTAATTTGCTAAAGACTTGTAAAATACTTTCACGTTTGTAGCAAAAAATCATGCTATGTCTGCTAAGAACGTAGATGTGCAACGAAGAGTGATTTCCGCTACTGATATAATACTATTACTACTTAGAGTCTCAACTATAGTAAAGACAAATAAAAATGTTAAAAATTTTAATAATGTTACCATAAACTTTAGTGGAATTTTCTTGTATTCAAACAGCAGTCCAGTTAATATTATTAACACACACATGTTCTTAACATGCAAGATATATAGGTTACATACTACTGTTATACAAATTAAAATGTAAATGCTGTTAACATAAAACTTTAAATGATTAACAATAGCGGCTTTTCGCTGTTATTCAAAACAGTACTCTGTTAATGTTCATAACACAGACCTTTTGTATTGATTACATTATGATATCAATGTCAACAGAATAGATATTTCTGTAGAAACACATAACATAAGGCCATATATCAAATAATGTGGCTAATGCTACATATAAGGCGTTAAGTATAACATTGCATTATGATGAAACGAAAAACTTAATTTGCATACAATGGATTTTAGCACAAACAGGCCAAATTTTCATTTAACAAAGAGAAACAAAAAGAAATATGTTGCGTTGCTTCTACCAAACAAATGCGTCATACACGCAGATGTAGTTCGGTTTTATAAGAAATTTAAATTTCTTGTATGTTCCTTTAGAAAATTTTGCTTAACTTTCACATTTTACAAGCGGTCCAATATAATTTATTAAAGCAAAAGTAAAACATACTTGGGCAAGACCTATTTAAAATTGTTCTTAAAATTAAACAAAAACAAAAAAAAAGAAGGAATATGAATGTTTGCGGTGCGGTACGCTTTTCCGTTACAGATGAGAAAAATAAACATAAAACAACGAAAAACGGAAATATACCCTTCACAAACTATACATATAAATTTGGGATTCCGTTTGTAATTTCTACAATTTTTATTTGCGACCCGATTAAGCGATGTCCGTCTGTCAGTCGTTGAAATACCGTTTCTGAGAAAACTATTAGACTTAGAAACTTTTTTCTTTCACCATTCTTTTACCCCATCGATTCATGGGTTTGCTATTTAAATTCAGTAATATCGGTTCGCGTATAGCTGAGATATATTCGAAATTCCGAAAAAAGCCATTTTTTTTGCAATTTTGTATGAAAATTTTTGAAAAAAATTCTTTGTTGTGCTTCAAACTTCATATACTTCTTCTATTTTTCTAGTTCTGGTACAATACACTGCATATGTAGGGGTCATCCCCTTAGTACTGGTCCAATAAAAAAAAAGCATGGCAATTGAAAGCCAAAATCGCCAATATCGGTCCATATATATCAAAGATATAGCCTTAACCGATTTTTAATGCATATGCCGCATAAGGGAACTTAATTTTTTATTTGCTTAAAATCAGTTCAGTTAGTAAAAAGAGGTTACTTATATACAGAAAATTAAAATTTTCAATATCGGTCCATATATACCCGAGATATAGCCTAAACCGATTTTCCCTGAAAATGTTGCGAAGCGAACTTAAGATTTTTTTTGCTTAAAATCAGCTCTGGTAATGCAAAAAGGTTAGTAAAATAGAGAAAATACAAATTTCCGATATCAGTCCATATATACCCGAGATATAGTCAAAACCAAGTCACTTAATCATTTTTTTGTGCTTAAAAGCTGTTCTTGTAAGGCGGTTACTTATATACAGAAAATGAAAAATTCCGATATCGCTCCATATACTTGTATACCCGAGATATAGCCTAAATCGATTTTTCCTAAAAAAACATTTTTTTTAAAGCAGTTCTGATTATAAAAGGAGGTTACTAAACTACAGAAAATGAAAATTTCCGATATCGGTCCATATATACCCAAAATATTGCCTAAAACGATTTTTTAATGAAAATGTCGGGTAAGCGAACTTAAAAATTTTTTTGCTTAAAAGAAGTTCTGATAATATAAGGAGAAAATTTAAATAGTCTAAACCGATTTTTTAGTGAAATGTATTTTTACTTGAAATCAGTTCTGATTACAAAATGAGGTAATTAAAATACGGAAAATTCCGATATCGATCCATATTTAACCGAGATATAGCCTAAACCGATTTTTGCATGAAAATTTCCACGAAAGATTTAGTTTTTGGAATGGTGATTATAAGGCAAAAATATTTTTTCCCCGATGTCGATCCATATATATCCGGTCATATTTAGTTAAAAACTGTATTATTTATTTATTTATAATTTCTATTACAATAAACTATATTTAGTAAAACACTAGCACCTGGGGCTATCGGCAACAGTAATTGTAATATATACTATATATATAAATGATATATATACTATATATCTAAATGACTGTAGTGAAGGATATTTTAGATTCGGCCCAGCCGAATATACTACACTCTTACTTGTTATAAATTTATTTGTGCATACATTTTTGAAAAACTTTCTAAAAAATTTACCGTTTTTATTAAGTATTTTGTAATGGCAGTAAATAAAAAAAATACAGTTTTTAAAAAAAGGTCGGAAAACTAGGATCAAGATACGAATTTAAAAATTATTTATATAGTTATTAAACAAATTCAATATTGGTATTATTTGATCTTGTTTATATTATTTGTTTCTTAATTATTTTCGTTGTTTTTTATAAAAAAGGTTTAGCAATTTTTATGTCCAATATTTCGACAACAGTTTGTTATCATTCTCAGGAAAATTATGTTAACATTTTAATAGCATGTTCACACGAAGGCTTATTTTCGAGGTTCGCGCTCTCATTCGTGGTTCGCGATCCAATCTTGATTGAACCAACATGATTCGCCACACAAAATTGCATGAGCGAACCAACTTGGTTCATTTTGAATCTTGTTGCGAACCAAGCAAAACTTACTGTCATCTCCAAATTTGATAATAAATTATCGCTAGTTTATCTGAACTAGCTGCAAAAAAAATCCAAACAAAGTAAAAACAGATAATTAATGCGTGTAAAATCAAAATAAACACATTAAAAATGCAAAAATTTGATACTTACATAAAGATTTAAATAAAAATTGAAAAAATAATTAATGAAACGTTTGCACAAAATATGTAAACATCAGTGTGAAGCCAAAAACAACCGTCTGAACACCTAGTTTCGCAATAGTGGTTCAGAGAGCGAACCAAGTGTTTCATATTACCGTCTGAACATGGTAAAATTTTGCTGAGGATGATAACAAACTGTTATCGAAATATTGAAAATAACAATTGTTAAACCTTTTTTATAAAAAACTACAAAAACAAAGCTTATCATGACGGTTGTTCATTTTCAAAGTCTACTGATGATTAGGGTGGCTCCTATGAAATGTCGACATATAGGTAGATGGGAAACATAAGTGTAAAGGTGGAATGTAGTGGACTGTATGGAATGGATGAATAGGCTGGCAGATCTGGAAACTCGTAAATTCTCAGTGAAGTAGAAAACCAGGATTGGGATGATGAAATGTGATGAAAAGAAAGACAAATAGGTTTTTCTTATAAATATATCTTTATTTCAATACAATTCATTACCATGTGGTTTGACGGTAGGGAACAGAAGGCCATGAACTTAGCGGAAATGAATATTTGTGACAATATCGTAAAACGTTATTAAAGATATAACGGCAAGAAAACAGTGTTGGGAATCGTTGCGTACTATTCAGCTTTTATTTATATGAACGTTACAATAATATTCGAATAAAAACCGAAATGTTAAAATTTAGGTAAAACCAAGACTTCTGGCATGAACATTACCGCCCGCCTTGCAGGATACGTGCAACAGAACGAAAAAATATTGAATTGTCACAAAAATTCTTCCAAGTTCAAACAAACTTAAGCTTAATGCGATTAAACTTAAATTAAATGTGATTAAATTCAATCAAAATTTCTATAGGTACAGATTGTTTTTTTTTTTTTATAATGCAAAAAAAGATAATTCAAATTAGTTTAGATAATGAAATGAGATAAAAAATAAAAAAAATAGAATAAGGTTATTTAAAAAATATTACATGGAACAAGGACCGTAAATAGTCCATCCAAAAATAGTTCTTTGCGCCATTGGTAAGCCTACTCTGGTGAATATACCTTCTTCAATCACCCTTGTATATAAATCTACTCCAATGATAATGTCTATTCTAGAGCATTCGTAAAATGTAGGATCACCTAGAAATAGGTCTCGAAAATGATTTTTGATTGACTTTGACAAGGATTGTACTGGAGTCTGCATCATGATTCGATTATCAACTCTTAGGGTTCCTTCAATTTTTAAATCCGCATCAAATCTTGATTTAAGAGTTAACTGACAAATGGTCTCTTCTTTCACCGAATAGCAGGTTAAATTTAGCTTGTCAACAAGTTGTTTCGAGACGCGGCTTACGCGGCTGATCCCGAGTCTAAGAGACAACGAGCATATGAAGTTTTTGAGCCTAGCTTTGCGAGTACTGTTGGTAACAAGACTGGAGTGTTTTGGCGAATAACAGCGGAGAGAGCGATTGTTTTTGATTTTTGGCAATTTCTCGTTGATGAATGCTGCTCTACGTTAACAGTGTGATTTGCCTCAGGAAAGGGTGATCGAGGTGAGACTGACGGTAAATCGAAATTGTTGAGTAAACGAGGATGAACGTGCAGCAGAGTGTGATGAAATTTTTCACAAAGCCTGCAACCGTGTTTTGTAAAACAAGTTCCGTGCGAATGATTATGAGCCAAGCAATTTGAACAATAGCGATGTTTACGAACTGTTTCTAGCCTTTCTTTCATATTCATTCTCAAAAACTGTTTGCACTTTTTTAGACCGTGTGGTTTCTTGCATAGTCTGCACAAGTATGATCCATAATATGTTGGTAATTTTAAAGAAGTCCGTCTTTCTTGTCTCGCAGAGCAGTGTTTCTTCTTATGTGAGGATTTGCCTGGCATGATGAGCTATAATGAAAAAATATTGAATGTTGTTGGCCAAGTATAAAAACTCAAGCCGTAAAATGGAAGAAATAATGAATTGGGGTTTTTTTTTTTTAAAATGTTCGATTTGCGGATGAATTAACAAGTTGTAAAATTTGCTTAATTTGGTGTCTGATAGTGAGTAAATTTTTGAAGAAATATGCATTGATCAAAATATATCATTTGATTGGATGCAGGGAGTTTTATTCAGAACATAGAACTACGAGCTTAACTATAGGACGTGTGATTATTCCTTTCTGAGTCAAAATATCAGCGACTCGGACTCTGTTATCGGAACCAAAGTAAGTTTTCTTAATGCGACCAAGTCGCCATGCGTTGGGAGGCAGATTCTCATCTTTAATGACCACAAGAGTATTTTCTTTGAGATTTTCTTCCGGTTTCTGCCATTTGGAGCGCTTTTGAAGTTCTTTCAGATATTCGTTTTTCCATTTGCTGCAAAAGTGTTGCTGAACTAGCTTTATTTTCTCCCATCGATTTATAAGCGAAAGTCTAGTTTCTTGAACCGTAGGATCGATGGGAGCTAGGATAGGCATGCCAATTAGGAAATGTCCAGGCGTAAGGGCGCTTAGGTCGGTAGGGTCATGAGACGCAGGAGACAGCGGTCGAGAGTTCAGACAAGCTTCAATTCTAGATAATATGGTACAGAACTCTTCGAACGTGAATTTAAAATCTCTGACGGTTTTCCGAAAATGTGTTTTGAAACTTTTTACTCCAGCCTCCCATAACCCTCCCATATGTGGCGCACCTGGTGGTATGAAATGCCATGTAATATTTTGATGCTGAAACTGAGTAGAAATGAGTTGGTGAAAAGTCTGAAGAAAGTTCTTAGCCAGAATTTTCGATGCCCCAATAAATGTTGTACCATTATCAGAATACATATGGATGGGACAACCGCGTCGAGACACAAAACGATGAAAAGCCGCAAGGAAAGCGGGAGTTGACAAATCGGATGTAGCTTCCAAATGTATAGCTTTAGTCGAAAAACAAACGAATACACATACATACCCTTTTGAAATTCGACAATTCCTTCCCGAATAACTTTTTATGTCAAACGGGCCGGCGAAATCAAGACCTGTATGCGTAAAAGGTCTCGAAAAGGATGATCGCTCTGGAGGTAAAGCTGCCATGATCTGCCTTTGGCACCTCTTTTTATAGATAATGCAGGGTTTGCATGTGCGAATAGTAGATTTTATTAAATTTTTAACTTTGGGTATCCAGTATTGTGTCCGAATGAGCCGTAAAACTAACTGATTACCTCCATGTAGTGTTATAGTATGGACAAATCTGACAAGTAGCCTAGAGTATTGGCAGTCGTAAGGTAAAAGAATTGGATGCCTCTCATTGTATGAAAGGCCGGGAGACGTCTCTAATCTGCCGCATGATCGGATTATGCCCTCTGAATCTAGAAAAGGATTCAAGTTTAGGAGTTTACTGGTTGATAAAACAGCTTCTTTGGCAGGTAGGCATTTATATTCATCTGGGTAGAAAGCTTTTTGATACATTTTAATAAGTTGGTCACGAACTTGCTTGATTTCAAACGCAGATAGAGTTAAGCAAGTTTTCGAAAAGCTTGTTTTATAGTTGGGATGAGTGCGGTTGAAAAATCTGTAAATATACGCGAACACACGAATAGCTCTTGCAAATGAAGAGAATCTTTGCATGACATCTTCAAAGTTTTGAAAATATGAAAAATTAACTCTTATTGGTTTTTGCTCTAGATTAGTATCTGCAATAAGATTCTCCTGAAATATATCCACTTCTTGAATAAATTTAGGTCCCTTCCACCATAAATCATTATTGATAAGATCTGGTGGGAATATCCACGACTAGCTATATCAGCTGGGTTATTTTCGGAAGAAACGTGACGCCAATGAGTTGGATCAGTTATTTGTACTATTTTAGAAATTCTGTTAGCTACAAAAGTTAACCACGTACACGGAGACTTGGCTAACCAAGATAAGACAATAGTGGAATCTGTCCAGCAGTATACTTCGTACGTCTTGAGTTCTAACTTTGGAAGAATTGAATCAATCATTTCTGCTAGTAGTACTGCCCCACAAAGCTCTAGACGTGGAATTGAAAGAGTTTTGACAGGAGCAACTCTGGTCTTTGAAGTAACCAAATGTGTATGTATTTTGTTGTTACATGTTATTCTAATGTACAAAACGGCAGCGTATGCTTTCTCGGAAGCATCGCAGAAACCGTGAAATTGAACAACACTATTTGGCACAAAGTTAATCCATCTTGGAACATGAATATCTTTAATGTACGGATAGCTAGATTGAAATAATTTCCATTGAGTAAGCGCTTTGTCGGAGATGACTTCGTCCCAAGCAGTACCTTCAATCCAAATTCTTTGCATAAGGATTTTTGCCAGAATTACGCATGGAGCCAGCCACCCAGCTGGATCGAATAAGCGAGCGATCTGTGAAAAAACTTCTCTTTTTGTATACTTACAAGGTTCGAAAAATACAGTGGGCACAAAAAAGAAAGTATCGGAGTTAGCATTCCATCTTATGCCTAGAGTTTTGGCTGTGCTTCTGTCATCGAACTCTAAAAAATCCTCTCGAAGTAAATAGCTTGGAGGGAAATCCGAGAGGAGTTTCTTCGAATTTGCTGTCCATTTGCGCAAAGAGAATCCTGCTGTTTCAAGAGCATGGATAAGCTCATTTTTGGCTCTGTTGGCTGCTGAAATTGTATGTTCGCCCGCTAAAACATCATCTACGTACATATTTCTTTTAAGTATTTGACTTGCGATTGGATATTTGGGTTGAATGTCATCAGCTAGTTGAATCATTGTTCGTATGGCTAAGTATGGAGCACAATTAACCCCAAATGTGACGGTTTTTATTTCGAAATCTTTGACTGAATCGTTCGTATCTTTTCGGAATAAAATTCTTTGGAATGGCGTGTGCTTTGGATCAACCAGAATCTGACGATACATTTTTTGAATATCTGCGTTGAACACAAAACGAAAAAAACGCCAATTTAGAATAAGAAGCGTTAAGTCACTTTGAAGAATTGGACCCGGATATAAAATATCATTTAAACTTAGCCCATTGTTACTTGGAAATGATGCATTAAATACGACTCGTACTTTGGTAGTCGTACTTTCCGGTTTTATCACGGCATGATGCGGAAGATAGTAGTGAAACGGATCGTTTAAACACTCACTTGAAACTTCTGACATGTGATTTAAATCCTTGTATTCTTGCACGACGTTGTCATATGTAGGTTTTAAGTCCGGATTTCGAAGCAGTCTGGATTCATTTCTGAAGAATTGTGCTAAAGCACTTGATCTTGATTCGCCTAAGCACGATTCATGAGGATATCCCTCTTTAAATGGAAGAGAGACAATGTATCTTCCCTCTGAACTTCTCCGGGTTGTTGCTCTATACAAATCTTCGCAAAATTTGTCTGAAGAGGATAATACTTTTTCTTTTGAAAGGTCTTCCACCTCCCAAAACTTTGAAATTTCTTTGTCCAGAGAAATTTCACTGAAATACGAAACGATATTAGAGCTCTGCTTTCTAGAATTGGTAGTAACTGGACCTGTGAGAATCCACCCAAAGATTGTCTCTTGGGCTAGTAAGGACCCACAAACAGCTTGTTTGAAACCAGAACACATAATAGAAGGAACAACATCACCACCGATTAAAATATCAATCATTGAACTGTTATGAAAAGAAGGGTCAGCGAGTGCAATTTTAGGTAAATCTGAGAATGACGAAAATTTGAAGTTTTGCGAAGGAATGCGTTCAGCTAAATGGGGAACAACTAGAGCATTTATTGATATCTTCTGAGAATCTAGGCGAGAGCTTAAACATAATAAACACTTTTTCTGTACAGTAGCCGCAAGTGTTTTGTTAAGCCCAGAAATTTTCGCATTTGTCTTTTCAAACGGCAATTTTAGACGGTTAAACATACGTTCGGAAATAAATGTTCCTTCAGACCCTGAGTCAATAAGTACACGAGCCCTATATTCCATACCTAAATGGATAATGTTGACTATTGCTGTACCCAGCAACACGCCCTTTGAATTTGAAGTAAAGCAATTCTGTATAATGGTATTATTTGAACACCCAGATGGACTACCAGAATTACTTTGAAATGGAACAGAATTTATATTTAAATTAGAAGACGTACTAGCACGTGGATTTTGTGATGTGTGGAAAGTTGTTTCCCTATGAAGTAGGGTATTATGTCTTTTTTTACAATGAAAACAACTATTTTTACTTGAACAGTTTTGAACAGAGTGAGTTTTGGAAAAACAGTTCAGGCATAAATTTAATTTTTTAATTTCATTATATTTTTGAGAATAGTCCATTTTTATGAAACGTGGACATTTCCTTATAATATGAGTTTCCTTTGGACATAATGGGCAATTTGGAAGGGCAACTTTATTTTGAAATGCATTAATCTTCTTTGTCGAGGTTATATCTTTTTTTGATTTTGGTTTCGTACAAGGAATTTTGCGGATTTCAGAAACAGACTCTAAAGTCCTGTACCGATTTGTTAAAAATGCGTCAAGCTCTGACCACATTGGAATGGTTGTTTTACTTTCTAGACCTTGCTCCCACAAGGTAAGAGTAACATCTGGCAGCCGATTTGAGCATAAGAAGACAAAAATTGGGTCCCACCCTTCAACATCAATATCATATAATCTGAGCACTGAAATGCAAGAATTGATACTTCTTTGAAGGTGTTTCAGGGCAGTCCCTGATTCGGAGGTTATTGTCGGGAGATTGAAAAGAGTCTTTAATTGCCCGTTGACTAGTACTCGGCGATTTTCGTAACGCATGCAAAGGCTAGACCAAGCCAGCTCAAATCCGCTATTTGTCAAGGGGCTGTTTTGAACTATATCCCGTGCTTCGCCTCTTGTTTTTTGGGTCAAATGGAAAAGCTTTTCAACAGGACTCAGCCTAGAATTTTTGATGTAAACAGCAGTAAATAGATCTCGGAAAGTGGGCCAAGCCATATAATCACCTTTGAAAATCTCAATATCGCATGGAGGGAGATTAAAGCTATGAGATTCCAGATTATCTTGAACTTTATTTTTTAAATTTTGAGTATCTGGTAAACCAGGTTTCACAGACTCTTTTTGTCGAAAAAGTTCTGCAAGTTCAGATAACTTTGTGAAAATAGTAGTGTATGTAACGTAACTATTCTTGTATTTGTTTCGAAAAATTTCTAAATCAACTTGATCCTCCTCTTTCTCCTCGTCCGCTTCACTGTTTTTTTCAAATATATATTTGTCATAAGTAGCCTTAATTTCTGACCAAGTAGATTTGACCTCATCTTTTTGAATATTAACCGCATGAATTGAGGTGATAGGAATTCGATTTTCGTTCAAATCTGAATTGAATTCAACTAATTCATCGGCCAGTCGAATAAACTTATCAAGTGACATTTTGAATTGATTTATGATAAAATCCAAGTAACTTTAAAGGAAATAATAAACAAAAATAGTTTTTTCACCGCGCAAGAATTAAAACTTTTATGAAATAAAGTTTTAATTTTGTATTGCAGAATGGTATACAAAATATTTTTATAGAAAAAATGTAAACTAATTTGTTTGAAAAACAAAAAGAGCTTTTTATTCGAAAACTGTATTCGATGAAATGAAAAGAACAAAATTCACAACTCTAGAAACAGCTGTGATCACTAGAGTTCAATGAACTTTAAATATATATGCCAATGGAATTATTGAAAAAATTACTGGAAGTATTTGGAAATTATTAAGTTTAACCCGTTAAGAACCAACGGTTTGCATATAATGTATATACAATGTGATGAAAAATAATGAACACTAATCTTTTTATTAAAGCTTAGAATAATTCTAGCTGACAATTAATAATTTGAACAGCTACGTACAAATATTTTATTTTCGAAATAGGTTTGAAAGAAAAAAAAAAAGGAAATGAAAATGTTGTGAATTAGAAGTCAAATGATTTAAGTATATATACGTATATAGCGCGATATTCTTGAGCGTCTAAATACACTTTATTTCTTTATGGATGTTCTGATCAAACATTTTTATTTTTGTACGCCATTATTTTTTGGTGTGCTATAAGTATTCCCGCAATTGTTAACCATAATATGAACATATATATGTATGTATCTTGGAACAATGTAAAGGTGGAATGTAGTGGACTGTATGGAATGGATGAATAGGCTGGCAGATCTGGAAACTCGTAAATTCTCAGTGAAGTAGAAAACCAGGATTGGGATGATGAAATGTGATGAAAAGAAAGACAAATAGGTTTTTCTTATAAATAAATCTTTATTTCAATACAATTCATTACCATGTGGTTTGACGGTAGGGAACAGAAGGCCATGAACTTAGCGGAAATGAATATTTGTGACAATATCGTAAAACGTTATTAAAGATATAACGGCAAGAAAACAGTGTTGGGAATCGTTGCGTACTATTCAGCTTTTATTTATATGAACGTTACAATAATATTCGAATAAAAACCGAAATGTTAAAATTTAGGTAAAACCAAGACTTCTGGCATGAACAATAAGAAACAAGTTTTTGACGGTTATCAATATTAGAAGCGAACATAGTGAAAAAAACTGAATTGTATAAATTACTATATGTAAATAATTTGAAAATCGAGTTGAATAATTATGAACACTATTATTGCGGATTATCTACTTAGGTCTACAAATTTGTTTACCTATCCGCATTCAGATCAACTATTACTTTCATTCCTTTGTTATATAAGAAAATTATTTAATTGTATAAACAAATTTAAATATACTGTTGATATTTAGTATAAAATCTTAGTTATTTAAGTAACTCATTAGTGTTGTATATTTGTCCTTTTAAGCCGTAACAAAATGTACACAAAAATTTTGTTAAAAATAAAACTTAAGTATAAATAATTTATTTAAATAAAGAGGCATTTATGACTTAAGACTTTAATTATTATTTATTAAAAAATAAATACTAACAGCCATATTTAAAAAGAATTTTTCTTATTACAGATTTATTTAACAAATTTCTGTGTAAAGTTTGTCAAATAAGCCTTTAATAAATTTAAAATATTTTTTTATATAAAAATTACTAATTTGAATAAACCAAGAACAATTGAAAACCAAACTGCTTTTATATTTTTACTTTACATACATATTTTATAATTTATACTAATAAAAATTATAAATAGCTTGTTTTCTATGTTTCCCAGCTATCTATTTGTCGACATTTCATAGGAACCACCCTAATCATCATGTTATAACTTTTTTTAAATAAAATTTTGATTTGAATGAATGAACAATAAAGGAAAAATTTTTACTTCGGGAAAAGGCTCGTAAAAAGAAAGTAAGTTAAGAAAAATTGTCATTTAAAGAGACATGGATAGAAACAATTTTCAGATATTTTAACAAAATATTCGAATGTCTACTGAAACAACGATGTTGGTAGTACTGCCTTTATGAGAGAAGGATGAGTTTCAGGCTGCAGGTCGAAATCGCGGCCATTATGAGGGCATTTAACTAGTTAAGGTACTACAGCATATACGGGGAGGATATCCGAATTTGTACTGATAGTAAGGCGGAACTGTATGTACTAGCTGGGGTCTATATGACGTCCAGGTTATTTCGTGAATGCCGGATATCTCTAAACGAGATAGCGAGACATTCGAACCTGGAGCTTTTCTGGTTACGAGGGCTCAGTGAATTGCCCGGTATTGGTGTAGCAGTCGGACTAGTAAAGTCCGGTGTCCAGCTACACCAAAGGGATATAGATGGGAACATTGTAACCCCGCTGAGAAGCTGTAAAAAACAAGTCCAGCATCAACTTTTTGAGAACTCACAAGAGACATGGCGTAGTGAGGTCACCTGTCGGCTATTAAGGCTGACATCACCCAGATATGATAACAGGAAAACTATTATCCCTAGGGGCACAATAGATCAATATTGGTCACAGTGCAAATGGCCGATGAGGCCATATCCCATCCACTAATAATAATAATCCCTAGGGGCCAGCCCCGAAGTAGTTTGCGCTTTGCTGTAATGGTCCTGATGAATCATTGCCACATAGGGTCGCAGTCGATGAGGTTAAATCTTCCATTTAATGATTTCTGTGAAGTTGCAGAGACTAGGAACTCTCTCCTATGTAAGGGCTTTGTATCTAGGCAGGCCCATGCTGCAAGATTTGGCGAAGGTATCGTAATGTGATGTTAATGGATTGGATTCCTTTATCCGATCGTCGGATTCGCGGGAAGATCTGCATATCACACCCAGGCAACACAAAGGGACCAAATCGAACCCAAATGAGCTGGCTTTGCAGTAGCTGGCAGCCTGTTAAACCTAACCTAACCTCGTACCAAGATTATTGCAGCAAAATTACAGGTTGTTAAGCTGAAGTGATGTCTTATTACTTTTTTTTGTAAGAAGAACCCCTGTTTTCAAACAATATCAATCATATAAATTCCCGAACTAACAAAATTATTATATATGTTTTTTTTTTTTTTTTTTTTTTTTTTTTTTTTTTTTTTTATATTTCAAACCAAAGAATGTTTGTTTGAATGATGGCCTAAAAAGTAGTTTCGCTGAACCAACAAACCAAGACAAAATTTTAATAGTCTATAAAAAAAAAAACTATCGGCCATGTCACAGAATTCACTTCCGTTCGGCAATAGAATTGAACCGGTTTTTTAATTCTTCAAAAAACGAAAATTTAAAAGTTTTTCGGAATGAAATCAATTCTATAAAATAAAACTAGTTTCATTCTTGCAATTAGAAATGATTTCATGCCGAAAATTTTTTTTTGGGTTTTCATTTTTGAAGAAGTAAAAAACGAATTCAATTCCGTTTCCGAACGGAATTAAGCTCTGTGACATGGCTGTATAACATTGAGCACAATTTAATCTGAATTAAATTAAAAAATCTTAAAGAGTTGTATTTATATCACAAAATCTTAAAATTTTTTATTTATATTCTCATTCAAACAGTTTCTAAATAGTTCTTCAACCTACAAAACAATAGGTAAAAGTTTGCTTATACATATGTATACTCGTATATATCTTTCAATCACAATGTTTTCTATGTAAATCATAATTTGAAACCATTAGCGAAATTTTGATTAAAAGTTCAGCAAAGTAAACACTTCTGAAAAGTAACTTCAATTATATGGTTTCAGCATGCAGAAGCAACATATAATCACACACACACACTCACACACAAGTTGGTTGCTGAAAATTAATATTAGAGAAAATATTTGGTTTGCTTGTTTGTTTTAAGCCTTTAGAAATTTCCTTTGCCATAAACGCATTGAGTGCAAATTGCATATATAATTTTATGCTTAAAACAAAACTGCAAACCAGTAGACTCATACACGTTAAGGAGATATTGATAAACTAGTTTACACAACAGTCTAAGATAAGCAAGGCAAAAAAAAAAACGAATAAGGCGAATAATTTTTGAAATTTACACTATATAAGACGGCTGCAAACGAATACATTTTACTTATCAAAACTAGTCTCAGAATCGGCAGACAAATACCAAAACATAAATTTTAATATTATATCTAATATATACGAGTATCTTGTAGGCAAGTTGTGTGCCCATTACTTGAAGTGTTGTTATTAACAACATTTCTTTAATTTAAAATTTCACTTATGCAAAACTAAAATCCATACATGTGTACGAGTATGTTCGAAAAAATATTTTTTATTATCGATTATATATGTATTGGATATACATACATATATCTCATTAAACATTCTACAGAGAAGCTTTTGAAATAGTTCATTAAATAATTTCTAGATTAGTTATTTGAAAAATAATTATTCGAATAATAATTATTATTATTTGAGTTTAAAATTTTAGTTGTTAAAAACTAAAATTCATATATGTGTGTGTTCGATATATTGCAAATAACTATTGCTGAACTTTTTATATAAAACAAATAAAGATCTTTAGCTGCAAAAATAAGGATCGTCTACATAAATAAAATCAAATAAAATAAATATTAAATCTATATTGATGTACCCGTACGTTTATTACTTAATATACATATCGCAACATAGTCATATCTCAAAAAATGAGCTTTTCGAGTTAACAATGCAGTATGATTAACAGTACTATCATTTATATTGAGCCAAAAATTTATTCAAATTGCTTTAAAACTGTTTCCTTTAAGAGATATTTTCTAAAAAATATCTGGGCAATGTCAGCCTTAATATTCGACAGGTATCCTCACTAGACCATCTGTCTTGAGCGGTCTGAAAAAGTTGACGCTGTACTTGTTTGTTACAGCTCGCAAGCGGGATTCCAACAATCTCATCTATATCTCTTTGCTGTAGCTGGACACCGGCCTTTGTCAGTTCATCCGCTTCTAGATTTCCGGGCATTTCACTGTGCACTCGTATCCGGAAAAGTTCCAGATTCGAATGTTTCGCTACCTTGCTTAGACTTGCTTGTAGACTCCAGCTAGCGCATGCATATGATCCAGTTGATTTACTTAAAATTATTTATACGGCAACACTGTTTGTTTGACATTTGATTACCTGGAAGTGCCAAAAAATCACTCGCAAGCAAATTTAGCTGCGAGTAGACCTGCGAATGTGAAAGATGTGTATATGATAGTAAAAAACTGTAAGTATGTTGAGTTTTTCGAACTCTAAATGATGAAAAAGAATACAGCTATGTACACATGGTTGTCAGATGTTACAATACTGTAAGATCTGGCAACATGCTGACAATGTAGTGACAATGAAAAATTGTCCCGCAGAAGTAAATTGTGTGTTCAGACGATCGTAAGAAAATTTTACAATTTCATTGGCATACTATGGTCTGACAAATAATTCATCTGACAACAAAAGTTGTCAGTTCACACGGTTGTCAGATTGTTACGTGAAAAAAATTGCCAGACATGTTGTAAGGCATGCCACTTATGTATATCAATAACCATCTGTTTGGCAGTGTTGCCCATAAAACTTTTTTCTGACAATGATGCCATTGTCAGGTGCACTAATTTTATACATCTGACAATTAAAACAGAGCGTACAATACCAGCCAATTATCTGGCAATGCCGACCAAGAGTGCGTGACAACATTGTCGTCTTACAATTGATTGACAATGGTTTTTCTGTCAATGTTGTAAGTTAAAAGTTGGCAGTTCACACGATTGTAATGCATTTTCAGATGTGTGTTCCACGTGAATAACGAAACAGTCCGAACTAGTCCAAAGTAGTTTAGAAGCGTTTCACGTAAAAATTTTTGTGCAATTTTGAGAGAAAATGAGAGAGTAATTGTTTTCATTTCCTGTACAAATTGGCCCGAACTTTTTCTTTGGGTAAGTTCAGACTAGAATCCGGATCGTTGGCATGTCAGATGCGTAAATCAAATATAGAGTGGGTCCTAGAATGCTACCTTGGGGAACTCCTGCTCCGATTGACTGTGACAGACTTATAAAGTCACCTTCTTTGATAACAAATTTCCGGTCGCATAAGTAGCTTTCCAGAAGCTTGTGCATGTTTGCAGGCAAGTTCAACTTTATTTTGTGCATCAGTCCGTCGTGCCACACTTTACCAAAAGCTTGGAAAATGTCAATGAATAGAGCTGAACAGTACTTTTTGTCTTCAAAAGTCTGTCTTATGACATTGACTAGTCTATGTCTTTGTTCTATGGTGTTATGTTTAGCCCGAAAGCCAAATAGATGATCAGGGATACATCCCACATCATTAAAAATCGATTGAAAATTCCAGCAGTTTAGGGTAATATTTGCAAATTTAGAGAGTAATTTGCTTTTTACTCTCATTACACTCATAGAAAAAAGCGTCTTCATATTGATGATGGCGGGACATCAGAATTGTGATATCAACATTATGTAAATAGTCATCAGTAATGTAAAAACAGACATCAATCTCAATGACAAAAGTCATTAGAGAATTTTGTCATACATTGAGTATCATCAATGCTACAACTGTGGTGACATCAATTCGATGATACATTTGATTAATAATTATAATACATCTAATTTGTCCAAATTGATTTCAAAAAAGGGTAAATAGTATAATAATATTTTCAATTTATTGTTGAACAAAAATTTTGTTGTTAAAATCATTTTTTTTAAACTTACATTAATTTTTAAGAAGTAGAAAAAAAATGTATCATACTGATGCAAATTTGTAATCACAGAAAGTATTGTTTAAGCAAAGACAAATAAGTGTAACTATAAAACGAATATATAAATGAATGATAGTACATCATTTTGATGACACTTTGTCATCACATGCGGCGTTAATTAAATAACGAATACAATGCGAGCGTAGAGAGTAAAATGCTAATGCCAGACACAGACATTATATTGATGACAGTTAGTCATCAAGAGTATTAGAACATTTTTAATTCTCATTGGTTTCTTGAAAGTGGTGAAATATAAAATTATATGTTTGAACAAACTGTTGAATTAAATTACATATAACTTGAGTTTAAATTTAGTTGGAGATAGCGTGCCATAGTACTGATGACATTTTGTCATAAAATTTACTTCACTTAGTCATTTTTCAGATGTTTATGAACCATCACATCAATGAGATTTTTACATCATATTGAAACCAAATTATAGTTGGTCTGATTAGTGTAATATTCTATTGATAATATATTCATATTGCCTTCATTTAGTCATTTCTTCGATATTAGAGTGTCACTGTATTGATCACATGCTCACATCAAACGTACTCTAATAAAGCATCACCATGATAGCAGTTTGACATGTCATTGATGATATAATTGTCATAATTACTGCTAATGACAATCAGTGCAACTCATGTAATGGTTGACATCACAGCGATGAAAAGTGTCATGGGGTCAAAAATGATGACACTCGGCATTGCATTGATGTTAAAATACATCACAGTTATGACGGGTTTTCTATGAGTGTAGTCCGAACTAGTCCGAGATCTCGTGGAACACACCTGATGTATGAAATTTACTAAGAGTGTGGTAATATTGTTGAAAGCTTTTCTGCTTCAAAGTGAGAGCATAAGAAAAATCGCTGCCAAAATAAAATAGATTCTATTTTACGACCGCATTCTCTGGCGTTATTTTATGTCAAATTGTATGGAGAAAAACGTCATGCCCTGGTACTGTTTCGTCATTTACTCGCGTGTCTAGGCGCTAGGTTAGGGTCTTATTGGACCCGGTTATGTGGATAATTATCTACTTTTATTTATTTTTACCGGTTAATTGCCGATTGTTATCGGTTTCTAATCGTGTTGTGGCACTTTTTGCCGGTTTTTTTTTTTGAAATTGTGATGAGTTTGTGCAATGCTGTAGCTCTTTTCAACATTTCTTGCCGGTTGTTAATAGCTGAATAGTAGTATCCATTTGCGCAATAATACTAGTATTTTTCATTCAATATTGTTTTAAGCTTTTTTTAAATTACTGCTTACTCTTTAGTTCGATACAGAAATGTGGTTTTTAGTTATTTTCACTATATTGGTTTCTCTGTGTAGTTTGCTATATCACAAGATTTGTTATGGGGTATTTAATTTGGTTTTAAAGAAGTGCAAATATATTCAAGCATTACAATTCATACAAAATTTCATTTCCTGCTTGGTTAACTTTATCCTAAAATTCCCAACAAGCTTTGCTAAAGTTGAACAACGCAGCCACATTCGTACATACTCTGAAATACACGAGTATATAATAATATGCTCGTATATGCAGGATAAGCACAACTGCAATGGGAATTATTTGTTATTAAAGGAAATGTTCATGTTTATATAACATCTTTATACCACAAATTATAGTAATTTATGACTTGATTTGAAGTCATAACATTTGTTTCTTTTTGTTTTACTTCAATTCAGGCTGCTGCTAATTGCTGCAAATTCATTTCAAATTACCAGCCGTCTACAGGCGTAATTTTGAGACTTTGTCTCAAAGTTTAATTTTTGCAGCTTATGAAATTTAAAAACAAAATGAGATCATGTTTAAAGGAACTAAATTTGTTTGAATTTATGACAATGATATTATAATTAAATGGAAAAAAATGGCAAATTACCATTAAGAAATAATGAGCAAAAATGATGGCTGGCTGTTGTTGCAGCACAACTTTCACTTGGCAGTTGTAAATTTTTCTTTCCTTTTTTTGTATTCTTTGCTTTATACCCGTAATAGTCACACAATGTTTTTTATGTTTATTTAATTTCTTGTGTAAATTTTTTGTATTATTTTTCTCCTCTTTCTGTCATTTAAAGTTTCGTCCTTATTTTCATAAACGATAATAAGCACGAAAGGGTGTCAATTAAGAAACCTCAAGAAAATGACCGAGCTAAGTTGTGTAAAAGTAAAATTAATGGCGCTTAAGTAAAGAAAGAAAAGAATGAAACACATACAAAAAAAAATCAGTGTAAAGAGCTGAAAAAAAGAAACATAATATTTTTATTTTTTTAACTTTAACATTTCTTGCTTTAGAGCAGTGGTGCCCAAAATTTCTATATGAAAGAGTAAACACCAATCCATTTAAGGAAAAACTATTTTTATTTCATATATTTTGTTGTAAAAAGCAACATATTTACAAAAACAAAACTCACACTGATAATCGCATTTGTCAATGTCTTCCAGCAAAACATGGGAAAGTGTTGTTGCTTTGCTCTTGTGTGTGGGCAATGAAGAACGAAGTTGTTAGTGCTGAGCGCAGTATGTGTGTATTAAAGAGCACAGCTCTATAGCTAAGCGCTTTTACAAAAACAACTGAGCATCAAGCGCATAGGTCTGGGCACATTTGCTTTAGAGACATGTAGTGGCGCAGTTGCCACCACACCAGCATGCCGTTTACTACTATCTTTATGCAGGCCTCTTGTTCGCTAACTTCACTTGCACTTGTAAGCATGGGAATGAGGAAAAAAAATTAAAAATTTAATTTTTTTTTTAGAAAAGTTTAAAGAAGCTACGTTTGAAAACAAAGGCGTAAATAGAGACATAGTGCAACACTAGCAACTTTCGTTAAAGTAAAAACAACAAAATATACATTTAACAGCTTAGAATACTTTTTAAGTTTACACAAACACTCTCATTAAAACATTGGATGGAACTTAACATGGCTATATATGTATGTACACACATACATAAATATTTTGCAAAAATAAATATATACTTAAGAAGCAGGGTATCCCAGTCGTGAGATGAAAATTTCTTTTAGCTTTTGCAAGAAGTAATGAACAATGTTGTCAACTTGTGCGAAGAAACTCTTTATAGCGAAAGGCCAATGTAAGCGGCATGGGGCAACAGGCGGTAATCAACTGTTCTATTTGCCGCCTGAATTTGTTTGCTGTAGGCAAATGAACGCGTCTAATTGAAGTTAAAATGTATAAGCCGGAATTTAACAAAAAAAAAAATTATTTTGAATTTTTTAACACAAAAATAAATAAATTTAATTCTTTAAAACTTTTAAAACCGAAAATAAAGAAAATTAATTGTTTTCTTTTATTTTCTCTACGTTTTTTTCCTTAAAGGGCAGAACGGAGTTCTTACGGAAACTTAGGCTCCCATAAGAACTGAGTGTAAAAAAAGTTACGGAATTTCAGGTTGGTAAATTCTTTATGTAAATTTCCGCATACCGGTATGGAATTCTTAAAAAGCTCATTTAGCCAACCGTAGAAATTGTATATGTAACGTAAATGTAAATGTATCGTAAATGTAACTGTAAGTGTGCTTATAGAATACCTAAAATCGTGTCATGTGTTATTGACACATAAATAATAACATGTTTTTATATCGGGTTTTTATATCCCGGATAATATTTGCTTTTAAGGCATTGATTTACCTTTACAAAAATACAAACAATTAAGTTTCTTATTCGCTATTTAAGCTTCTAACATTTATACCAGTAAAAAATTATATATAGCTTGTTTTCTATGTTTCCCAGCTATCTATATGTCGACATTTCATAGGAACTACACTAATCATCAGTAGACTTTGGAAATTTTTGAAAGATATTCTGAAACATTCAACTTTATATCCCAACAATCCAAATAAATTGCTGAGAATTTAAAAAGAAAAATGCTCTAATAATATCCGTCAGAACACAAAAAACAAGTTTTTCTATTTGTAAACGTCTCTAACATTTCTTTACACCTTTCAAACAAATGAACAACTGTTGGTTGCTAGATTTGCTTTTTGAAAGTATCGAAAAGCAGAGAACAAAAATTCAAACAATTAAGTTTCTTATTCGCTATTTAAGCTTCTAACATTTATACCAGTAAAAAATTCTTAGAGCATTTTTCTTTTTAAATTCTCAGCAATTTATTTGGATTGTTGGGATATAAAGTTGAATGTTTCAGAATATCTTTCAAAAATTTCCAAAGTCTACTGATGATTAGGGTAGTTCCTATGAAATGTCGACATATAGATAGCTGGGAAACATAGAAAACAAGCTATTTATAATTTTTTACTTTACAAAAATAATTAATTTTACAATCTAGAAATATTAAGCTAGTTAAACATTTTTATACAATTATCATTTACGTAGATGCCTTTATTATAAAATTAAATAAACATAATTCCAGTTTATTATTCAGTTAGCTTTAAGTAAAATTTGGCAGACGCTTTCTTATTTGCAATTGTGTTCTCTTTTCTTCAGTGGGCACATCCGGTATTTGCACTCCATTTTCTTGTTCAGCAGACAAGGCATATAATTCAGCCAAAACACTTTCTTTGTATTCTTGTGTAAGTGTCTTCGATAGCAAAGAATCAATTTCTTCCTGTTTTCAATACCTTCACGAGTTTTGTCCATTAGTTTTTTATTTCATTAATGTCTAATACCGCAAGCAATTTCTTATGAGCATCGTTTCCTGAATTTGAACCTGATGTAAGTCAATATATCGCTCCTTTATTGCAACATAGTCATATCTCAAAAAATGAGCTTTTCGAGTTAACAATGCAGAATTGTTAACAGCACTACCTTTTATATTGTGCCAAAATATTATTTAAATTACCTTTAAACTGTTTCCTTTAGAAGATATTTTCTAAAAAATTTTTCTAAGACTTGTATGGAAACTAAAAATTTGAAATGTGTTTTCCTCGAAACAAGCTTTTTTGCGTTATGACTATGTTGCAATGAAGGAGCGATATGCAGCTCACTTTTCAAGATTCTTTAGTGGTTTGTCTGTGTTGGCCAGCAAAGTCTCCTGGAGCTTTTTCTTGCGCAAAAGTAACATTGCACCCAAAAAAAAAATCGGTAATAATAGATACAGATATGGACAATATTCAATTTTACCGTTTTCTTCCTTCAGAAAAGCATCTTCTAGCCAGTTAGTTGCGTTTTATTTTCCAAAGATAACTCAATTCGTAATAAACTGTTTTATTCATCTATTTATTTGTTGTTGCTGAATTTGTATAAATAAATAAAAAGCAATACAGCTGTTCAAAGCAGTGATGAAAGTTCATAATATTCAGTACTTATTCAAAAAGTACGAAACTTGCTTAAATTGTACCTAAAATTTATATTATTTTACTACAATATGCAAAAACTTAGATAAAAAGTTATATTTGTATGTATTGTTATTAATGTGGTATACTTAAAAAATGTTATCATATTTTTATTATTACATTTTTATTTCTTCATATACCTAAATTTAATAATTTATTGCTTTCTTACCTTTATAGCAGTATAACTGTGTTTTGAACCGATTTTAAAAACTCATTTTTTCTTTGTCTTTCTTGTGAAATATATTGTATTTTTGGAAATCGGGCGAATAAATGTAGTGGTTACATATAATGTCACACTTGCAAAAATCGTGCGCACATACAAATTATGCTACCTATGTATGTATGTTTATTCATTTTGCGTGCAGAACTCGGAGGGAAAAGGCTTAAATTTATTAAAATATATTATGTGTGTATACAAATATAACTACTTAAACAGTTCAATTATCAAATAAACAAAAAGTACCTTAACGGGGGTTTTGTTCCATCCTGCCATTCACAATAATATATACCATCACTGACTACATTTGTCACGTAAACACGTAATGAAATTCTGTTTTCTACAGGTTGAGACGTTACGGTTACATTTCATTACAGTCAGATAAGCGTTTTCATGGTTTCACGTATAACAAAAACGATCAGCTGTTTCGACTACATTTACATTTCTGTAAATGTAGAAATGTAATTGTAGTTGAAACAGCTGATCGTTTTTGGTATACGAGCAACAATGAAAGTGCTTATCTGGCTGTAATGAAATGTAACCGTAACGTTTCAACCTGTAGAAAATAGAATTTCATTATGTGGTTACATGACAAATGTTGTGAGTGATGGTATATATTATTGTGAATGGGAGGGTGGCACAAAAGCCCAGTTTTGGTACTTCTTGTTTATTTGATAATTGAACTGCTTAAGTAGTTAAATTTGTACACGCATAATATATTTTTAATAAATTTAAGACTTTTTCTCTAAGTTGTGCATGCAAAATGAAGTTACGTACATAACTTATATGCAATATTTATATGCTGCGCATGATTTTTGCAAGTGTCACATTATATGTAACCACAACATTTATTCGCCCGATTTCCAAAATTTTATTCCACAAGTATAATCTTTGAACGATACGATAAAACGACTTTTGAAAATCGGTTCATAATGCAGAGTTATGCTGCTGTAAATGTACGAAAGCAATATATGATTAAATTTAGTTCTGTGAAGTAATAAAAATGTATTAAAAAAAATAGGTTCATAATTTTTAAATACAATACATTAATAACATATTGTAGTACAACTTTTTATTAAAGCTATTATATATTGTAATAATATAAGATAAATTTTAGGTACAATTTAAACAAGTTTTTGTAAATTATTTGATATAAAGATATGGGCGATGAGAAATTAATTATTTTCGTTAACACACAATAATATAAAAATGAAAAATAAAACGCTTTTTCTATAAATGATTAATAAGTGAACACTTTTTCTTCACATGCACTATTGTTTTTTGTTTGTATCAAAAACAAATGATACAGTTTTACGTGTTCTATATGTAAGTGCTACTAAATTTACGTTACATTTAAGGCTCAGTTAGCCAACTGGAATGTAATGTAAATGGAATGTGGTAGTAACGTAAAGTAAACTTAAGACGTAAGTGCGATTATAGAACGTAAAAACGTAACATATTTTTTTGGAAAAAATTTAACTACTAAAAAAAGATTTATGGGCATGTACACAAAAATAGAAATGAATTTTAAATAAACTTTAATTCAAATATTTTATGCAAAAGTTTATTAAAACAAATTTGGGTTTTATGAATATAAAAATGTATTTATGTACATAGATACATCCTACCCAGCAAACACTAATTGATAATGATTTGATATCAAACGTTTTCTCAAACGACAAATACTTGATACTAATTTGAGTTCAAAGTATTGTCAACCAAAAGAGGAAATTATTTTTAAATTGAGAAATTCATTTATTCCAAATGTAATTCCCAAAAACTATAAAAATTATAAAAAGCAGCGCAAAACAAAATTAGTGTCTGTGTTTTATTTATAAGTTATTAATATAATTTAATATATTGGTTTTTAATGTTGTAATCACGAAAATACGAATCCCTTGAAGAAGTGAACATAAAATTCACGAAAAGTTGGGAAAATATGTTATAAAAATTCTACATTTTTATTGACATAAAGAACGTTAGGCCTCACCAGCTAAGTATATACAAAAAGCAAGTAATTCTCAAATGTTTTTCAAATGTGGATTGTGATGTGGAATATATGTAAAAAGTATTTTTTGCTTTACAAATCATTTTTCTTTTAATTTCAATTTTCTATTATTATTATTTATTTTTCCTTAGTCTTGAAATTCTCGAAAAGACGAAGTATTTGGTTCCTATTGATTCTAAATCTCGCTGAAATCGGGCAATCTATTTATATCTTATTATTTCACTTCTTTATGTGTTCCTTCATGCTTTTTTTGTTATGAATATAAAATGTTGATATTTTTTCAGTAATTAGTGACACATTTGTTTTATGATTTGTAGTTACAATCAATATCAAATTAATAAAACATTGAGTATCAAATGTTTATATTCAAATGATTTTTAATTTAAACTCGAATCTTAAAATCCAACCATTGAAAAAGATTTGAAAATTATGGTTGATATCATATGATAGTAACTTTATATCAAATGGTTGGATATATCTTAACTATATGTGAACCGATATTACTGAATTTCAATAACAAACCCATAAATCGATGGGGTAAAAGAATGGTGAAAGAAAAAAGTTTCTAAGTCAAATGGTTTTCTCAGAAACGGTATTTCAACAGCCGACAGACGGACATCTCTTAATCCATTAATTCTGAATCAGAATATATATACTTTATAGGGTCGCAAATAAAAACTGTAAAAATTACAAACGGAATCACAAACTTATAATATACCCTTTACATTTTTGAGAAGGGTATAAAAATTGTTATATCTGTGAAAGTTTAGTGCAAAAAAAAAGCCTAAGTTGAAGTACTAAAACTCGAGAGGCATCTCGATCCTCTCGATTTCCCAACAAACAGTCATTCAATTGACACAAATGTGTTGCAATTGATTGGCTGTTAAGTATAATGTAGCTCTTAGCTACTCAAAAGCTTTGTATAAGCATCGTAGCATTTAACAAAATTTTCGTTCGCACTAGCTTAAATAAGGTAAAGCACTTTATACCTCGACCAGAATTACCATATAAATGACTGATCAACTGACAATATGACTGGGTAAAGTTTAACTGCATTTTGAGCTTTACCACCACATATAGCACTATGTATAGAGCAAGTGTTAACGGCAAACCCTTTCGTTTTCGTTTATTTTATCTCCACCAAACGTCTAAATGTGGCATTTTTGATATATATGTGTACAGTGGGTTGTTTTTTCCTCACTTCACTTCACTCCAGCTAATGTAAGAGATAGTAATGAATGAACTTCAGCTTCTTTTACATTCCTTCTTCTCTCAAATGAGAAAAAAGGACGTGAAACATTTAGAAATGTTGCATATAAATGTCATTAGCGCAAACTGCAGGGCATATACAATACGTGGGAATAAAAATGTTAAAAGCAAAAAACGAAAAAACAAAAAAGCAAAAAACTAAATAAATGAATGAACGAGAGTTTCTTTTAAAACAAATGGTTCCTCTACTTACAGACAAGTCCATTAAAAGTTAAATATGCACATAGAACCAAAGCGCGAATACGGGTAACCTGAAAGTGAAATAATGAAAGAAAAACTTTCGCACAACAACTACAAGTTGCGCAAAAAGAATACATTAATAAATGAAAAATTTGTTAAAAATAATACCACTTATATATTCATAAGAAGGAGCAAAAATAAGTGAAAAATTTCTAATTAACGTCTTGATGTTTTTTTTTTAATTTCTTACCAAAAGTAAAAGTAAAAAAAAAAAAGTAATATACAAAACTTAAATAAAGATAAAGATGCTGCGTTAAGGGAAATCTATTGTTTAAAAACTGAAACATTTTAAACTTTTACAGTGGAACTTGCTGGAATATAATAGAAATGGATAGTTCGCGAAAGGACTAGTAAAGAGTGGTTAAATTTTAAGGACCGTTATTGATTAATTCACTTCAGACTATTAGGCTATGTACACAATATTGTAAGATCTGGCAACATGCTGACAATGTAGTGACAATGAAAAATTGTTCCGCAGAAGTAAATTGTGTGTTCAGACGATCGTAAGAAAATCTTACAATTTCATTGTCAGCCTATGGTCTGACAAATAATTCATCTGACAACAAAAATTGTCAGTTCACACGGTTGTCCGATTGCTAGATGAAAAAAATTGCCAGACATGTTGTTAGGTATTGCCACTTATGTATATCAATAACCATCTGTTTGGCAGTGTTGCCCATCAAACTTTTTCCTGACAATGATGCCATTGTCAGGTGCATTAATTTTATACATCTGACAATTAAAACTGAGCTTACAACACCAACCAATTATCTGGCAATGCCGACGAAGAGTGTTCTCACGATTGTCAGATGCCTGACAACATTGTCGTCTTACAATTGATTGACAATGGTTTTTCTGGCAACGTTGTAAATCAAAAATTGGCAGTTCACACGATTGTAATACATTTTCTGACAATTTTACAGGCAATATTGTAAGATCTGACAACCGTGTGTACGTAGCTTTACACTTTGAATTAAGAATTGTCCGTAATTCAAATAATACGTGCAAGTGTAATAATGTAAATGTAAAGTGTGATGAAAATGAAAAATAATACGGTAAGAGATATGACCTCACATAACACTTTATTATTTTTAGAAATTTGTTTAACAATAAGATTTTTCATCGATTATAATTTTTACAAAGCCAAATCATTGAAATATTAACACCAAACGTTGATCAAATGACTGTTTATTTCGTTAGATTTTTGTCCCACAAAATTCAATCAGAATCTTAAGACTTGTATGAAAATCCCTTTAGGAACTAAGTACAAATTATTTAGGAATTATTGTAATTTTTTTATTCTTATTACTGGTATGGTTGAATTATGCATGAGATAAAATATTGGCCAATGGCCTCCGCGATCTCGACGACACACCTGCATCCAATAGTCCAAATTTTTGATGGCGCTGAGGCATAATTGAGGTTCTATGCCGTTAATGTACCGAATTATCTCATCTTTTTGCTCTTGAATTACTGCTTGCTTATTGAAGTATACCTTTGCTTTGAAATAATCCCAAAGAAGGTTACAAATCACATGATTGTGGCGGGCAATTGGCATTGCCACCACGTGAGATAACACGGCCATTAAATTTGCCGCGTAAAAGATCCTTTGTTTCGCTAGCAGTGTGTCAAGTAGCATCGTCCTGTTGAAACCACCATCGTCCACATTTAACTCACCATAGCGAACACCATTCACAGTATCTGTCTGGCGACCCTCATTTTAGAACAAATTATATTCCGATGATACCACCAGCCTATAAATCACACCAAACAGTTACTCTTCGCAAGTATGTTCGTTTTTCGACAATTATTCTTGGATTATCATTCGCCAAAATGCGGCAACTCTGCTTATTGATGAATCCACTAATGTAAAAATATGTCTCATCACAGAATATGATTTTCTTCGAAAATTTTCTCAACAAGCCTGAATGATTTTAACGCGTTGCTAGATTGCATATCTTTCTCAAAACTCAATTGTCATACGACTGTGAGATCGGCCAAAAACCATAATCAATCATGTGCTGAAAAACGCAAAATTTTTTAAATCATATGTGAGTTTAAAATCGGAATTCCCCTTTTCTTTCTTTAAAGATGTGTGCAATTGTGCAACTGCTAACTTAAAATAAGTGTAAGACCGTAGCGTATGGAGTTGCCGAAAGTAAATTTCGTTAACCTTTTGTATTACGTTCATATGTATGTATGTATTTTACTTTTTAGTTTTGCATCAAATGTTCGCGGCTTTTGCCAAATTACATTGCTAAAATCTTAATTAACAAAATTAGTGCTAAAAGTAAGAACGCCTGGAAAAACTTATAAAAAAAATGACTTAGTATAAGAAATACAAAACATTTAGTGAAATAAACATAGTTTAAAAAAACTAAAAAACACGCTTCGTTATTAAACTAGAAATTAAGAAATATCTGTATAATGCTTTCCGAACTTTTTTTTGTAATTCCCAAAATCAGCTTCGGGAATCCCCAAAATCCCCCATATCACCGGAAACAATATAGCAGCTTCAATTTTCGTACTAAATCGAATGACCGTTAATAGTTCCGATACACGTTCCACTACCAATTGCGCACCGAATATGAAATACTGGTTCCGATTTAGTTAGCGAAGCGATTCCAAGTTTTTTTGCGAATTCCCAACGTTGGCTTCAGAAAACGTCAAAATCTCTTCACTTCCTCATGACCACGAATTATATATGAAAAATCGGTTCCAAATCGTTTCGCGAAGACACTCCGAATTTTTTTGGGAGTTCCCAAAATCGGCATAGTGAATACCCGAAATCCTGCCACTTCCTCGGGAGCAATACGGCAACCGCAATTCTCGCACTAAAGCAGCAACACTCTCTTATATACCTACATATGTAATACTCGTATCATATGGCGTGGATTTCGAATGTTGCAAACATACAAACACCAGTGAAGCTAATATACGCGTGCTAAGGCCGTGATTCACTATCCCACACGATCGTGTGATCTACCAATTATAACATTTGTGCTGAAAAAGTACTAAAAATGCAATTGTTTGGCAGAGTTTTTGACAAATTGTGTGACTTGCAAAATTTTTATAACATTATCAGCCTGGTTTACGATGTCGTTTTGTAAACGTTCGTCATAGCTGTTAAAGCCAAAAAACCTATTCCGATGCCGTTTATAAACCGTTTATTTTTCCCTGATCTTGTGTCATTTGCCTTGCCTACCTCCGATATACATGGACGTTAGTTGAATAATAGCTGACCATAAGTCACTTATTTTTTATATAAAACATTAGCGAATGTTAACGAAATGACATCGTGAGCCAGGCAGTATGATTTCTGCACGATCTGTGTGGTGTATATTGTGAAAAACATGAGAACTAAATTAAATTAATGTGGAATTATTATTGTAATGATTGTTTTACAATAAATATTTAAATTATTGCAATCGTACTTGTATAAAAACGCCATTTTGAAGCGATTTTGTGAAATCGGCTAGACTTTTAAAACATTTTCCTGTGAATCGTACGATCATGTAGGATAGTGTATCAGGGCCTATACAAAAAAAAGGACGCAATGAATAGAAAACATAACATATTAATTTAATAAAAAATATTTCCAAAAATCTGTGCGTGAGTTGCGCAAAATGCCTAAGATTTACTTACAAAGCAAATAAGATTGTATTCGAGCTGCCTACTGCTAACTAACTACTACTAACAATGTAAGCTAAGAGGTAATGAACTTTTCTCTTCGTGGGATGAACACTTCACTATTTCGCTTGCTTTGTGTGCAGTTGGTAGGCATTCACTCTACAAACGCAGCAATGTGTTTGAAAATGTTATGTTCGTATATGGTGTGCATTACCGACTTACAAGTGTGTGTCGGATAATCGCTTCTGCAATCAGAACTTTTGCCACTGGGTGCATCTTGTTTGAGCAAAAATATCTATAAAATTTGGTAGCACTTGTTTTTTGTATGGGGGAAAAACAGCTGTGCTTTCTGAAGTCGCCATTTGAAAAGTAAATGTTTCCAATTTCCCCAAAATAAGTAATTTCGACATGATTTCTCAAACAATTTTTATATAACTAAAATATCTCAAATGACTTAAGGCCCATTTCACGATAACGAAGCTGTTCGTTGGTTCGCACAATTACATTTAAAACGAAAACAACATTAAACATTTTGTTATTGTTTTAAATGTAATTGTGCGATGAACGAACAGCTTCGTTATCGTGAAATTCGCACTTAATTTTTTTCGAACTAAGACGAAATTTGGCTTGTGCAACTCTGCGTGGATGTTATTCTTCCAAATGCAACCTTGGGATATGCATTTATTGGTGAGTTACACCAAAATTTTTACATTTACAAAAAAATTACATTTTTTACAAGTTTTTATAATATATGTTAAGTTTGCCTAGTGATTTTTAGTAATTGCTGTTTTCAGCGCGCCAAATTTATGATTTCAAAACGTCATTACACTCTTTTTGCCATAAGTTAGTTTCAACACACAACTGAATGCCATTTGTTTAATATATTATTTTATGAGTCACTCTGTCTAACAAATCGCTGATTAACTTTTTATTACACCATACGAGTATTATAATTTTGGTGCGAGTAGTTGCAAACACTTTAAAGAAATTTGAATTTTAAAAAGCATTTGTTTCTTAAAGCAAAATTTACATTTAAACCTTTATGTAGCCTTTTGCTCATGTTGCAGGCAGGCAGGCACAAAGATGTGCATACAAAGGTAAAGAAAATAACGAGGCTTTTTAAAACAAACTCTACTCTAGTTTTCGCAGCTCTTGTTTACTTGAAGTGCGCCATTTAATGCCCAAAGCACTGACATTTTTCCATGCATTCAGTTTTCAACGAAACGTATTTACTGAATTTTAAGTGCTGTTACACGCTGTACTCGTAGTGTCAGTGCTGTCTGTCTTTGTAAAGGAGTATCACCGAGTAAAAAAGTAAATAAGTAAATAAACAAAAATAAAAAGAAATTGTTGCACAGTACACTATTTTAAATTTTACGTTATGTGTTAAATAAATTTGATTTGTTAAAATATATAAAATAACAATGTGGTGACACTTCATTGCAGCATTCCTAAACATCAGTAGACTTGGAAACCATAGGAAGATATTTTTAAACATTTTTATATATTCTATATGGGCACTTTTATTGCAATCACCATTTTTCAGTTAATACTAACCTTCAAAAGACAGCTTTATCGTTGTCATTATCTTATAACAATGGATCGAAAACAATTTCGTGTTTTAATTTTACACTGCTTCTGGATGGAGGGAAAAATACCGTTCAAACAAACCAATGGCTTGAAAATTGCTATGGAGACTCCGCTTCATCAGAGACAGCACTAAAACCTTGGTTTGCTGACTTCAAACGTGGTCGTAGAGACACCGATGATGCAGAACGCAGTGGACGTCCAAATGAGGCGGTCACACCTGAAAACATAAAAAATCCACAAAATCGTTTTGAATGATCGAAAAGTGAAGTTGAGTGTGTTAGCTGACATCGTAGAGATGTCAAACGAACATGTTGGCTTTATATTGCATAAGCATTTGATAATGAGAAAGCTCTGTTCAAAGTGGGTGCCGCGATTGCTCACTGTTGACCAAAAACGAGAACGTGTTGGTGAGTCTAAGTAGTGTTTGACCATGTTTAAAAGTAACAAGCGTCTATATGTGACAATGGATGAAAATGGATCCATCACTTTACTCTGGAGTCAAAACGATCGTCATCTGAGTGGACAGCAAATGGTGAACTTATGAATATTATCTAGCGCTGTTGGGGCGTTTGAATGTCGAAATTGCAAAGAAACGACCGCATATAACAAGTGGCATAAGTCAATCAAAAAAATGGCAAAACTATATGAATTGAACTTCGAATTGCTCCCACATACTACGTATTTACTAGATTTGGCTCCCAGCTGGCTGTTCGTAGACCTGAAAACAATTCTCGCAGGTAAGAAATTTCGCACGTATGAAGAGGTTATCGCTGCAATTGAGGACTACTTTGAGGCAAAAGATAAATCGTTCTACAAAAGTGATATTGAAAAGTTAGAGCTGGAATGATTGCGTTGCTCTCTCTCTCCCTCCCTCTCTCTGGATGGAGATTAAGTTGATGAATAAAGTAAATTTTGAAACAGAAAACATGTGTTTTCTTTGTTAGTCCCGGGACTTTTTAGCACATATGTTACTATATATACAGACATTTAAAATAAATTATTGAGAATTCACAACAAAAAATTTTTTCTAAAAATATCTTTCAAAACACAAAAGGAGTTTGTTTTACACATGTTCCTATTTTGTTTGTATTATTTTTATTGGTATCAATATTAGAAGCTAATAAATCAAATAAACTCAATTGGTTGAATATAGTTATAAATATATAATGCCGCATTCAAAAAAATATTGTATGTTTATTAAACACCTATTTGACAAATTTTCTATAGAAATTTATCAAACAACAGTTTAATAAACATGCAATATTTTTTATGAATAAAGCCAATAACATTTATGTTTTATTGCTTTTTTAATTTTAGTAATGTTTTTTATTTGCAATATCTAATCTCTAAGTGACCGATAACCAAAAGCAATATTCAAATCAAAAAGATTTCGCCAATGTTGCAATAATCAGTAATTCAGTGATTAATTAACAAAATCATCTTACCCTAGACGGACTGTGAATACAACATTGATTCGGCGAGAAAAAATGCTTTAAAATAAAAATGTCTTCACCTCTACATATTGTTTCCCAAGTAGGGTGTACCAAATTCGCTTTCAGCGAATTGGCTTGAATGTCTATTATAATTTTGGTAACGTTTTTATTTTTAACAGCATAAATATACCGAAAAAATAAAATGTTAATTTTAGCAACAATAACTTTTGGACTTAAAAAGTGTTTAAGAGAGAGTATTAAGTATTTAAAAAATGTTTCTATTTTAACCAACGAAATACAGTTTGCACAAGCCGGCGCAAAATAATATCCTTTTTTGTAGCAAATTAAAGCACAACACGAAACTATACTGAAGGGCATTTACATGAACGCTAATAAAACTGCATTTGAATTTCGATATTAAAAGCCAAAAAAATAAACTGAAATTTTGTGGAAAATTTTTTAATCTTATAATATTTATTTTAGTTTAGAACAGTACATCCCTTAATACAATTTTAATAATTAGATATTTTATATATGAATTAAAGTTTTCTTAATATAATATAAATTTAACACAAATACAAAAAGCGTTTGGAGAACACAGAAAGACATATTTTTAGGCAAAACTTAATGTTACGAAAATCAATTGCCCTTCATATTAAGCTAATTTGGTTCAATTCGTACATTTTAAGTGTGCATTGTTGGGCCAATTATTTGTATCAATTTTCAGGTAGATTTAACATGCAAAAAATTTTGAAACAAAATAAAATTCAGTTTAAATAAATTTAGTGGTAACCCAATATTATAATACTATTAAATTTTTATTACATATAATCCAGTGTGCAGCCGTTGATCTGCTTGTTTGCATATTCACGCAAAAGACTAACAAACTAAAGCTTTAAACACAAAGCAAATATTGTAATACTATTACGAATTTTTATCACATATAACCCAGTGTGCAGCCGTTGATCTGCTAAAGCTTTAAACACAAAGCAAATATTGTAATACTATTACGAATTTTTATCACATATAACCCAGTGTGCAGCCGTTGATCTGCTTGTTTGCATATTCACGCAAAAGACTAACAAACTAAAGCTTTAAACACAAAGCAAATATTGTAATACTATTACGAATTTTTATCACATATAACCCAGTGTGCAGCCGTTGATTTGCTTGTTTGCATATTCACGCAAAAGACTAATAAACTAAAGCTTTAAACACATAGACGACAGCAGACAGCTCCAGCAATCTGTCAAAAATAATATACATGTGTTTAAATGCACACGATTATTTTAACGACATCACAACAGCATTTGCTGCTGCTGCCAACTTAGACTAATTTCTATTTTCGTCAGCAGCAAAAAGTAAATGCAGTGCTGCCACTATAAATATAAATTGGCAGGAATAAAAACTAAAATTTGTTTGAATTATTTAATAGAAATAAACATCACATAAATAAAATAAACAAATAAATTGATGAGTTTTTACAACTTTACGTGATATTATTACGTTTTCAGTCCGTAATTTTAATTTTATTCATGCAAGATATATGGCACCTCTGAAATTTGCATTGTTTAAATACACATAGTGCTGCTGCTGTCTTGAAAATAATTATGTTGCTGACGAGACGGCAGCATTTGAAGCTAACTTCATTTGTAGCCGTGAAGTTGTGAAGTCTGCTGTCGTCTAAGTGCTTAGAGCTTAAAGCAGCGATGGGCATTTAGTCAAACATTTGTTTATAAGCAACATCTTCGTTTTCCTATGCTCTTTAGTTTAATCGTTCAACAGACGTTGGCGAATGCCCATGTTAGGTAGATGTTTAGAGATTTTTTTTTCAATTACAGTAGATAATATAAATGACGATGCAAGATTATTTTATGATAAAAAATGCTTTTATAATTATTATTATTTGTCTCAACCAACAAATAATAATTGAAATATAATCATGCCAAAAGCTATCGAAAACTCGACGGCAAAATATCGAAAAATTTTGCTTCTTCAAAATCGAGCCACCCTAATATAAACATGAGTTGTTAACTAAGTAATATTGTTTTTTTGAAAATCTCATATTCCTTGTCTATTAAACATTTCTCTTCTTCTGGTGCTAACAAATAATAGTAATTATTTTTTTTCTCTACTTCACGAAGCCATTTTCATTTGTAGTAACTATAAAATAAATTTAATGGTTTATAAGCAAAATAATAATTATAATATTTTTAATGGCATTTAATAATTTTAACATTCACCCTTTTTAAAATAGAACTTCCTTTAAACTAAAGTAGGACTTCATGTGCTAAAACACATCCAGGCAAACAAGAGCTCTTTTTGGTTAAGAGCAGAATTATTTTGGCTGCAGATTTTAATTAAAAAACAAACAAAACTTTGGTTATGCATTTTTTTTGTTTGGTTAAACTAACAAAATTTTACTTACTTCCACAAAAGGCAAATCAGTATGTTCAAATTGGGCCCAGAGCTGGAAAATGATGAATTCGCAAAGTGTCTAGGAAAAAAGTTTGTATAATATACATATGTATATTTTTTATTTGATTCCATTTATTTGTAATGCAAGCCCATAGGGCCAAAATAACATATTACATAGCACAAATAATCTGAGCTTTCAATTATAAAGGGTGTCTAAATTTCAAGGGCCGATGTTGATTTTGAATAAAACACAAACTATTTAGGAAATTATTGTAATTTTATTTTATTATGATATATTGGTATTATTCAATTATGTGTAGAACAAAATATCGGCCAAATGGGCGTCGTGTGAAGTACACAATAAGCATTTTTTATGAATATGGCTGTATATACTTACGTGACTATTGTCTGGCCCAGCCAATAATACTACACTTTTACTTGTTTTTATTTTCTCAAAATTATTTTTAAATGTCTAAGTTTGAATAAACTACTAAATTCGATTTAGAAAATGCTAGAAAAATCAACCGAGTTGGAATGTGTTGTTGTTCCTAGTAACCATTTGGTTATTGTATCAAACGTTTAAAATTTCAAACGGATACTTTTTAATACACCGCGTTCATACATGAAAAGTTTACTTTGCAAAGTCTTGAGCTTGGTGGTGGCAAAGAAAAACAAAGAGTCTAAGAGAGTCACTCTCTTTTCCCCTGCCGCCCTCAAACTTAAGCTTTAAACACATAGCAGACAGCAAGCAGCAATCTGTCAAAAATAAAATACATGTGTTCAAATGCACACGATTATTTTAACGACATCACAGCAGCACGACTTCACAACAGCATTTGCTGCTGCTGCCAACTTAGACTAATTTCTATTTTCGTAAGCAGCAAAAAGTAAATGCAGTGCTGCCACTATAATTATAAATTGACAGCAATAAAAACTAAAATTTGTTTGAAATATTTAATAGAAATAAACATCACATAAATAAAATAAACAAATAAATTGATTAGTTTTTACAGTTTTACGTGATATTTTTACGTTTTCAGTTAGTAATTTTAATTTTATTCATGTAAAATATGTATGTGGCACCACTGAAATTTGTATTGTTTAAATACACATAGTGCTGCTGCTGTCTTTAAAATAATTATGTTGCTGATGAGACAGCAGCTTTTGAAGCTAACTTCATTTGTAGTCATGAAGTTGTGAAGTCTGCTGTCGTCTAAGTGTTTGGAGCTTTAGGAATTTGCAAAGCACTCTTGCCGTCTGTGAAAAGCTGTATTGGTAAATTTCTAGCCCATTTTGAAAACAATTGCTTCCTTTAAACTTCTGCCCAACTGAATATGTTTATAACCAAAATCTGCCAATGCAGACATATTCGGGGAATTTCAATACATGGTTTGGGGTTTTAGAAAAAAACGAAAAACAAAAAATACACTCATACCCATACATATGAATGTGTTAAAAAGTTTTCCCTTTGTTATCAAGCCATGATTGTAGTTTTGTAAAGTTGAAGAAAAAAAAATTCACGCCCATAGAAAAGTTCCAGCATGAGCAAAACTGGCGGTTACAATTGTTGGGACAAATGAACTTAGCAAAAAAATTTCCACCAATTGTTTATTAAAGTGGCGATTGTTTGTCTGTATTAAATTACACTCTGCGCTATTTAAACAAGTCAAGGAAAAACTATAGGATATATAGCAGATTATCATGTTTTTTACTTCTTTGTGCTTGTTGGTGCAAAAGCTCTTATCATGTTACATAACTGTAAAGGAAAATGTGTGTAAGCTGTTTTTGACATTTACAAATTATCGTATTCACATTTTACTAAACATCGAATAAGCCCTTGAAAATCGTTTAAAGATTGGAAACTTCTAAGGTAAACGAAATATTGATTAAATGTCAATCAAATGATATCATAACAGGATGGCGTAGCAGCCGCTTGTCCGATAGTTGCACCTGTTTATTTGTGTATAGAAATATTACATAATTGGAGGGTGGAGATTCAATATAATGAATATAGGAGGGGTTTCTATGATTTAATCACCATAGGAATTGGATTCTGTTTACAATAATTAAATTGTTAATGGTATAATTTCACTTACATAGTTTATTTGGAAAAAGAGTATAAATCCAATATTGATTTGGGTTGATGTCTGTAGACAAATACTTAAAGAGCCACATGATGAAATTAATATCGAGAGACCAGCAGAGAGCAAGCATAACACCCAAGTGACTTAAAAAAAAAAAAAATAAAAAAACCGAACCGGCACCATATTTTAGCGCGGCAAATATCGAAAAGTATGGCACACTGCAGATTCGAATAAAATTCAGGGATGGAAACTGTAGCGCATTTACGAATTATTTACCGAGAACGTTAATTTGGTTAAATCAACTTTTACAAGCACCCATCACATCAAAAAATTTAGTGGTTGTCACACGTTTTTCTAAACAGCACATACTCGTAGAAGGGTAAACTATATGTAAAAAACGAAAACATTAAAAGGTCAGAAGAAACACATTTTAATATTTTTACTAACATTAAGACATTTTTCTTCGCAAGTGAGTATTTTTTGCCAAATATTCGTGCCTTCAGCGTTGTATAGGGTGTTTTTTTAAGCTAGATAGAACTTTAAATTGTAAAAAGTAACACAAAAAATTAAATTTTGATGAAACATTTTTTTTATTTGTTTCAGTATACTCTGACAAATCATCATGAATAGACTCACGCTTGAACAACGCTACGAAATTATCCAAATTTACTTTGAAAATCAGTCGTCGATTCGCGCGTTGTTTTATCGCAAAATTGTGTTCAGCGATGAGGCGCATTTTTGGCTTAACGGGTTTGTTAATAAGCAAAATTGCCGCATATGGAGTGAGACCAATCCACAAGAGACCCTACAGACTCCATTACATCCAGAAAAATGCACTGTTTGGTGCGGTTTTCATGCTGGTGGCATCATCGGACCTTATTTCTTCAAAAATGAGGCCGGAGCTCGCGTTACGGTCAATGGAGATCGTTACCGCACCATGATCAATGATTTTTTGTTTGAAAATATGGATGACATTGATCCGGAGGAGATGTGGTTTCAACAGGATGGCGCTACGTGCCATACGGCGAACGCAACCATCGACTTACTGAAATCAAAATTTGGCGATAAGTTGATTTCGAGAAATGGACCTGTCAATTGGCCTCCAAGGTCGTGCGATTTGACACCTCTCGATTATTTCCTGTGGGGCTACAAGAAGTCACTGGTTTATGCTGATAAACCAGCAACAATTGACGCCTTGGAGGCCAGCATTGTTCGTGTTGTTCGTGACATACGGCCAACAGTGCTCGAAAAAGTGGCCCAAAATTGGACGTCCAGAATGCGCTTCGTCAAGAACAGCCGCGGTGCCCATATGCCCGAAATCATTTTCAAATGTTAATGTCACGTATTGATCTTTCGAAGAAAAAAAAATTTTGATTACAATTTAATTTTTTGTGTTATTTTTTACAATTTCAAGTTCTATCGGGCTTAAAAAAACACCCTATACCTATAACTATATTCCGTACTGCAAGTTAAAGATATAAATTAATGGTTTTGAAAAAGAACAACGTTTTTGGTTTAAAACTACTTGACTAGCTGCTCTGCATGTGACTGTATTTTTATCTCTCTTTTTGTTTTTATATTAGATTGCTTTGGTATTGGTTTGAATATTTAAATATTAATATGTAATGGCGAGCACATCTTTTTTAAGTGTGCGGTGCGGTGCAAATGTTTTCATGCTCATTGAAAATTCTTTTCTTTTACTTTAATATTATTCTATTTCTGTGCAACTTTTTCTATTTACTTTAATCCTGTTGAAGTCTCGTTAGGAAAATGTTATTGTAAGCGTAGCGTAACGTAGACTTAAGTGCTCTAAAGTTGTTATAAAGGCTGGCCTAAAATGAACGCAAGATTTTGATTAACTAAAAAACACTGCTTTTCGTTTTTTGACTATTTGTCTTTTATTGAATCTTAAAGTACAAAGATTGGAATCATTTATGGAATAGCATATTGGGCAAATGGCCTACATGGATTTGTATGCACATATGCATGTCTGGATTACGTTGACGCAACACGTTCTGAAAATGTTCCATGCAATACAGTGCAAACTCGATATACTCTACAATTACTGCAACAGCTCGACGATCGCCATGGCCAAATTATTTGCATCACGGTCTGTATAAATGCAGCTATTTTCAGAAACGAGTACCAATATATGCAACATAATATCTTTTTTATTGAAACTAAAATAACTTTTTGTAAATTTTATGTAAATTATTTTTTAGTAAAACATTTGAAAAATAATACATTTTTGTTAAAGTAATTCATGAAGTTTTGAAGTTATTCATTACTGCCTATAGTGTAGCATCGGAAATTATCTTAATTACCATTCGAAGGGAATGCTTTAAACCATCCAAATTGCAAAATTCTTCACGAGCCTCACTATTGTACACACCCGGGAAACAGGTTTTCCCTTGGCGTATTCCTAACTTGGACACTCTGTTTTTTGGGTGAAAAGGGGAAGGGGTCCTTCGTTTGTTGAAGCCAATAAAACTCTAGGAAGCCGCATGACTTATGTTGTGTTGGACTCCGAAACCCTTACCAAGGGTTTAAATTGGCAGAACGGGGATCAGCATGGCCTCCGGATGATTCTGCTTGCAGTTCAACCCGGGCTGATCATAGTTGTGGTGCCTACCTCTGGCTGTGGTTGAAACCTAAAACGCAAGAAGAGGGTGTTAGTATCCTTGATAATTGTTTTGTGTATAAAGGCAACAGACCTTCCGAGGATCTGTTGCCTTCACAACAGATATCTGTACTGTTTTAGTTTAAGGGCTGATACTGCTAGTGGGCTTCGACCTACAAACTCATTAAGCCTTGTCTTTCATCGATTGCTGGGAAATTGCATACAGGAGGGATTGGAAGGCTCGAACTTCTTAACAAGAAGTTGCTCATATGGCGAAGTAGTTGCTCACATATGGTACCGACTCTGCATCCAACATTGAGAAAATTCAAAAGCGGCAGAATAAAATTCTCCGGACAATTACTGCAGCTCCATGGTATTTTAAAAAGTCTCAAATTCACAAAGATCTAGGTGTACCCTTAGTGAAAGATGAATTTTCAAAATACGCGATAAGGTACATTAACAGACTTGAGTCTCACCCGATTCCTCTCGCACGTAGCATCCTTAACTTTGGCGGTCACACTCGACTGAGAAGGATGGACACCCTTGCAGCCGTCAAAGCGTTGGAAAGGTAATTTACCAACAAAATATACGCAATAAGCAACTTTTCGTCTGGCATTGGCTGGACCTAAGTAAATAAAATTTTTCAATATTAATTAATTTTTTTCTGTATTAATTAATTAATTTTAGTTTTAAGATTTGCATACTTATTGTTAGTTCTTCTAGAAGATACAATAAATAATTGAATTGATAAAGAAAAAATACTGCAAAAATGGCGACCTGTGTGAGCCTAGTAAGCCATACAAGGGCGCTTTTGAATCGTGAATAATTCACTTCGTGGAATTGGTCCATCATCAGATAAGGCCGTAAGGCGGGTGCTGATGTAAATCTTTTTAACAACTGTTTGTGTTACGTATTGTGTAATGACAGTAAAAAAAATTAAAGCTAATAAAACATTGTTAATTTAGTAGAAACCACGTTTGTTTTATATGTGAAAGTAAAAACCACGACATATACTAAAGGGACATGGTGTTTAAGACGAGTTAAAGTACCAAGGGGTTTAGATTTTAAAACAAGCTTGCATCAAATTGAAAACCAGGATGAAGGGCATTGTCATCTAGCAACAAGAATGAGTATATCTGAATACAAGGTGCTTCTTTCTATACTTAAACCGAAACTTGAAATACATTCATTTAAAAAAGCGCTTAGCCCCGGGTGTCGATTATCACTTACCTTACTGTAAGTAGAAGTGATAATGTATAATGTTAAGTCTGCAATATGTTTAGAAATAAGATTAAAAAATTCTTGCTTCACCATCCCCAAACCAATTTTTTATAAATCTTCATTAAGCTACCTTGGCTACGGGTGCCGTATGCCAGTTTTTGGCTTGAGCATATAAAATAGAGAATCCACGTTAAGGAAGAGTTCATATGAAACATGTGAAGTATTTTGGAATACCTTGCATGAATTCTATGTGGGCAATCCGAATATAACCAATTGGTCCCAAATATCATCTTCTTTTTATGAAAAAACTGGTTTCCTCATTGTTTGGGAGCTACAAATTATAACGACAGGCATACTTTCTAACTTCTTCGATAATTCTTTCGTTATTGTGCATTTTTTCTTCTTCACTTAATATACTTTTTAAACTTTTATATTTCATGACAAAATTTATAAACTTCAAAATCATGTTTTTTGTTTACAATTATGTTGTGAAAATCGCCAATTATTCAAAAGCTATAGCAACATAAGGAATAAAAGAGAGTCAAAAATATACCAAATAAGAAAGGTCGCAATAAAAATAAAATCGATTTTAATTTTATTCGCACTGCAGTTTTTTACTTCAAATCGTATGCAAAACCGCACGGCAATGAATTATTTTTATTAATTTATTTAATCCATTTATTAATCCAAGCCCTTAATTGAGCTAGTTGATTACAAAAAAAAAAAACGAAATTGGAAGAATTATCGTCACATTGTGTTCACATTTTTTCAAATCACTTGGGCCTCGATTTTTAGCGGCTGGCGACTATAACGCGAAACACACTTTTTGGGGATCACGTTTAATTACCTAGAAAGGCCGTGTGCTTTTTGACACCGTTTTCAAAATGGGCTTAGATGTGGTTTCAAGCGGACACCCCACTTATTGGCCGTCAGACCGACGAAAGATCCCAGATGTTATAGATTTTGGAGTTGCGAAAAATTTTCCTTTAGAGTGGATGCAAGTGAAGCCTTCATTAGATTTGCCATCAGATCACTCACCCACTATAATCTCTGTTTCGTTCCCCCAAGAGATTGGCTCCCCGTTGACCGTCAACAGAGTTAATTGGCTAAAATACAAAAAATTTTTGAGTACACATTGTAGTGAAAATATCGCCTTGAGAACACTTGAGGATATTGATGCGTCAATTAATGATTTTTCTGAAAACCTCAAACTGGCCGTACAGCATGCAACCACTAGTCATATAAGATGCAGAAATGAAATCAATAGAACTTATATGAGTCGTTGTTTAGCTTCGATAGTGAACGGACGTGTTTGTTTTATTGATCGCAAAGTAAAAAAAAAAAATATAACGGGATTAAGTAAAAACCGTAATAGGTGAACAGAGTGTTTTTGTTTAAAAGAAAAATTTTGTGACATTTTTTTAAATACTGTTTTAAATTGTAAATAAAAAATAGAAACAATTAACTGCATGAGTGCACCTATCAGATGTAATTCTGAAAAAGAGCTTAGCTCCGGTAGAAAAAATCTTTGGATTTCAGAGGAAGAATCTGTGAAAAAATCACTGGAAAATTTCCTGTCCTGAGTTGGAAGTTGTTTTCTGGTCTACGTAGTCGTTACCTCATATACCATCATCGGGTGAGTCTATTTCGGTGGTTGGTGATTCGGTGGACAGCAATAGAATTTTCACCAGTGAATTTTTGAAACCAGTTTAAAAATGCAATGCAGTTCTCAAACATTAGCACTGGCGCTGTCCAAGCAGGTAACACAAAGTGACCAGCACCACTTCTTGTCTCTAATTCCAATTCGGTAATTAGCGACGGCATTATCATGCAAGTCAACTCCGCCCATATACAAATTATAATTGATTATAAGGTTGGCTTGGGGAACAGCGATTATTCTTTTTTTGTTTTCTGTTATACCGTATTATATTTTTTATTGGAACCACTGCATCAAACTCACTGCATCCCCCCGGGGAACAAGTTTTGCCATGGCGTATTTCTAGCTTGGCACTCTGTTTTTCGGGGAAAAGAGGGGAAGGGGTCCTTCGTTTGGTGCGGCAAACAAAACTCTAGGAAGCCACGTGACTTATATTGTGTTGGCTTCCGAAACCCTTACCAAAGGTATAAATTGGCAGAACGGGCTGATCATGGTTGAGGTGTCTACCTTGGCTGAAACGTTCTGGCTGTGGTTGCAACCTAAAACGCGGCTTTTTTCGGGGGCTAACAATCTCCCGAGGATCTGTTGCCTATACAACCTGTATTGTAAGGAACCAATGGTGATGGTTGACGGGTGAGTTGGTTTAAGGGCTGATGATCTTAGTTGGCTTCGGCCTACCAACTCATTAAGCCTTGTTCTCCATTGATTGCTGGGAAATTGCATACAGGAGGGATTAGAAGGCCCGAACTCCTCAACAAGAAGTTGCTCATATGACCGCAATCATATGGCAAGAATTGCTACCTGTGTGAGCTTGGTAAGCCACATGGGGGCGCTGGAGAATCGTGAATAATTCCCTCCGTGGAATTGGTCCATCATCAGATTAGGCGGCAAGGCAGGTGCTGATGTAAATCTTTTCACAACTGCATTGTCTCTCCATTGAACCACTGCAATATTATTTGCTCGGCTAAATTCGTAATCCACATCATGTTCAGATCTACACCCACGATTCGTCTCGAGCTGGTTGTGAGAGTTGCACAAAAACCTTTTTCCTTTAGAAGACAAAGCAACTGCTATCCAGTGAAATAGTTGGCGAAATGAGCGGTATTTTGCCTAGGATTCTCACAAGCTGACAGTAGCTTGTGAGAATCCTAGCTACGCTAGCTGCTAAGCCAAGTTGTTATCATATGTAGTACTTGATATCAGTATTTGATTTATTTTATGCATAGTATTTGATATAAGCACATTTTTTCAACCCGTAATAAAAAAATAAAAATAAAAGTTAAAAGTCCGAAAAAAACTTACTGCGTTCATGGTCGAGATGTTGACCAGCAATATTTAAAGCTGCCTTCCGATCACATGTTATTATTTTATTATTATTGGATGGGACGTGGCACTCAACAGCCACTTGCACTGTGTTGATCTATTGTGCATCCTTTTGCACGGATAAGCTCGTTCATTTGGAGTGATATTAAGTCACATTCACTTAACATGTGTGCTTGTGGCAGCCTATACCTCCTGTGTCCCAATGATCCACAGTGGGTGAACAAGTAAGTGCTAACCACAGAGTCTTCAAATGCCTTTGTTGGAAATTCCCATCCAGCTTAAGTTAGGTATAGTGACCCGTAAGTGCACCGGCCAGTGATCTGAGGCTTTTCCTGTCCAGCTTTAAAGCACATTCAGCCCTCTTTGTATCAAAGTTTTAAAATTTCGTGGAATGTTTAAAACCAGTTGTCTCGTCCAATGCTGCTCAATGATGGACTCCGTCCATTTTTTCATCTCTTCATGAAGGAAACCCTTATTGAAGCCAAATATTGGAGAGGGGCCAATAAAACTTCCCTAAGCTCCTTTTTTGGCGTAGATGTCAGCCATTTCATTGCCGTAGTGCCCCTCATATCCAGGCGCTCACATCACAGTAACCTTTTTCTGGCTTGTCAGTTCATTTAGCCTGTTGTGACATTCCGGTACTCTCTTAGACGTAAAGACACAAGTGCTTAGGACCTTCAGTAGTGATTGGCTATCAGAGAGTATTTTTATCAGCACTACCCACTCCGAGCATCTATTTAAATCGACCACTTTTTTTTATTTTTCTATTTTATTTAAGTATTTATAACTAGTTTAATAACAAGCCATTTTCGGTAAATTTTTCACCCCACAAGTAGGATTTTAAAAGGGAGAGGGGTGAGGTAAAACACTTTTCGTCGAAAAGCCAACACACCAAACTAAATTATAAATAAAAAAATTTTATTTAATTGCTTTAATTATTTAATAAAAAACAACAAAAGTTTGTCGTCGAGATGTTGACCATTGGTACAAAATGGGTTAATGTTACCTTTTTTCGATGTGACTTTTTGGCCACATATTTGACTCACTGCAGCCAACGAGTCACTTGACATATGGCATCTTGCCCCATATTAATGGAACCATGATCTATGATTGAATTCAGAGAAGTTCTGCAATGGTGAAGGAAGAAAATTTTGTATCATCGCAATGAGTTTGTGTTGCTCTACGTCCTAATGCATCGTTCCCTCGATGCTTTAGGACTCCCGGAGCGTTGTTTTGGTAATGTTGATTTAGTCGTTTCGAACTTTTAGACCTATTGCTTAATGGTTTCAAATACGATAGGAATATCGCAAATATTAAGACGATAACGAAATTTGCATTTAGTTTTAGTCGCAGTAATGTTATTCCGATAGTACGCAAAATGCGCATTGCGCTCCGCTAAAAAGCGCCATGGCATTAAATCCCTACAGTTTCGTAACCCTCACTGCACCAATCTTCCCGCCTTCGCTGATGTTACGGTCTATTCAAATGTTAAGAGACTTATCGTCCACCCTATAAAATGAACTCAAACTCCTTCACTAACATTGGACCACCCGTTATTAATAATGAACTATATATATATATATATTTATTTAAAACCAGCAAAGTTTCTTTATAAACAACTTGTTAAATATTTTTGCTTCAGGTGTATTCGTATATGAGATTTAAAATGAAATAGAGCACAGCGAAGCTGCAACGATGTTCAAGCAAATTTACTTCATCTATTGTTACAAATCTAATAGACAACTTTTTACTCCAAACAAAATTTGAAAATCTTTTGCCTTAATGTTCAAATGGCCAGTGCTTTCTATATGAGTGTAATTAAGTTAATTTTGTTTTGTTTCTTTGCTTATTGTTTATTTTGTTCATTGTTATTTTCAGTTTTCATTTATATTTTTCTATCCAAAAGAAAATGTTTGCATACAAATCCCTAAAAATATATTTTTGACCTGCATATGGCTTGAACATTATTGAACTTTAGATTTTAATTGTTGTAATTTTATTTGGATTTCAGTTTAAGTTGTTTTCAATTTTAATCTAATTTTCTATATTGCATCAATTTTTTTATGTGTTTTGTTTCAACTATTCCCAACATAAGGATAGTTTCCTTACAACATCAGTTTTTGTGGTGCTTAAACTGCAACTTAAGTTTTAAAGTTTTTCAATTTCGAGTTAAAAGTTTTTAAGCAGCAAGCAAAATATTTTTAGTTCATGTTACGAAAAGCACTTTAACATTTCGAATTTTTAATAACGATAGAAATTTGCTTAAAACTCATCGTTATACGAGTACATCATTGAATTTGTTCCTCTAGGCAGCAATACACAAAAATATAAGCAAACGATGCTGCAGATATTTAACTTTTTTTAAGGTTTGCTCTTAAAAATATGTTTTAAATTAAAAAATTACGGGTCAGGTGACGTCCATAAAGAACAATAGGTCTTAACCAAGTCGCAAGTCTATCCATCACTCCTGGTTCCTCGCATCACAAGTATCTATACCTAGAAAACAGCTCTTCAAAAGCCGACATGGACTATAATTATCAGAGAACGTTAGATTAGGTTTTACAGGCCTGCAGTGAAACCAGCTCACTTGGGTTCTTTCTTGGTCATTGTTGTGTTGCCGAGGGAGGAGTGCAGCCTATGAGTATTACATTTTCCCCAATGGTTCAGACCCAAACCAACTCGAAAGCCGGTCAAAGGAATTCAGTCTGTTAACTCCGCATGCCGATATATCTGCCAATCCATGCAGCATCGATCCGCCTAGATTCAGCGCTCTCACAGAACAGATTGCCGGGAACCGACAGAAGAAGTGCTTAACACTCTCTTCCTCCTCGTTCTCATCCCTTCAACTTCTACAGAAATCTTTAAATGAGAAATTTAACCTCTTGGAATGCGTCCCTGTGGGACAATGTCCTGTCAGAATTGCCACCAAAGTACGCTACCTTTGCCAGGGAAAGACTGTAATCCTCCTACGGTCATACGCAGGCCATATTAGGCTCGCTACTAGGCAGGTTACCTCACCAGACCATCTGTCCTGTGCAGTCGTAGCAAGTTGACGCTGCACTTGATTCTTACAACTTTTAAGCAAGACTCCTGCTATTGTATCCATATCCCCTCGCTGTAGACGAGCCCCGACTTTCACCAGTTCATCCGCTACAATATTTCCGGGCACCCTATTATGCCATTATGCCCCGGTACCCAGAAAAGCTCCAAGTTTGAATTTCTCACTTTTTCACTAAGAGGGGCCCAGCAGTTCTTCGAACCATTTAGGGTTTTAAAACTGAAGTACCCCTTTTTTAGGGCTGCGATAGTCTAACCAGGGGCTATTATTTTCTGGTACCACGGGAGCCCCATGAGCATTATTCTCGCCTGGCTATGGTGAGGTCCTTCGAAGGCAACGTGGTGGTTGTAGTTTTTTGAACTCGGTGTGGAGTTGCATTCTAACCGGGTGATCCTAGGATCGGAAGAAGTTTTAGTAAAGCTCCGCCCTTCACCATGGGCGGAGCCTTGTAACACATTTAAGTTTAAATGTGTTACAATAAATTTATTTAAATGGATATAAATTTGAAATATTTATTGAAAGTGGATTTGATAGTAAAATTATATAAAAAAATAATTTGATTTTAGCTCTAAAATATGTACACATCGCCCGTCACTCTTATTATTAAAATAAGATGAGTCGTAACATAGTGAGATCGAAAATGGTACACATGCGTGACAATTTGTCATGCATGGGTATATCCGGGTAGACGTTTATTCAACTTGTGAGAGCATCACTTTGGGGTTAAGTCGTCAAGGCAGGAACCCACGCTAAACATCTTCGGATTCTATCTCATTAAAAGATATCCGGCATTCTTGAACCAACCTGGACATCGTATAGACACCTACAAGCGTATTTAATGCAGCCTTAATATCAGTACAGATTTGGATATTCACCCTGTTTACCCTATAGTACCTCAACCAGTTAGCTGCTGTCATTACAGCTGTAATATTAGCCTGCATTACGCCACAGAAGATTATACTTCACAGGATGAATTATCAGGAAAGACTACTTGCGATTTTTGGAACAAATGGTGCATGTTGGCTTTTGGAAAGCTGTTATGCTGCTAGAAGTAGGGATGATGGATGGACTTGCGAGTTGAAAAACTTTAGTTGCACACTCCTCAAACACGACCAATATCATGCTGAATTTTAAAACATAATTTTCAGGGCTTCGCTGGTTCCCGTTCTGCCTATCAACTCTTGGCGAGGGTTTTTTAAACTCTTTGCGGCTGACCAGGTCTCTCCTTGTCTTCTGCATCGAAATCACCACTTTTTAGTTTACTTTAAATAATTCTACATTTAACATTTAGCTGCTTTGAATTCAAAACATAAAATATCTCTAACATTTTTCTTCTTAGTACTTTAACGAATTTTCATCTGTTACGAGTATTTTGTGAAAGTTCAAATTTAAATTATTGATATGCTACTAATAAAGTAAAATCATTAGGAGCTGATGTATGTATACTCGTATGTGCAGTGCTGAAACCAATTTCGTTAAATACTCGAGAACTGCTTAAAGACAAACTTTAATAGCATCACCAACTTGTGCAGCGTGATCAATTTGCCAACAAATTAAATAATTTTAAATCAATCAAGTATTCCAATAAGATTATCGTCATAGCATCAATGCATGCAAGCACAAGCGCTGAAGCTCGTACAGGAATGTTTGAATAAGTAACTCTTACAAACATATATATGTATATACATACATATGTACTCGTATTTAATACGATAAAATAATTGCAAGAGTATTTCAAATATAAGATATCTTCATTTTCCAGCATTTGCAAAAGAATGTACTTGTTAATACTTTAATACTTGTTTTTTTTGGTTCTCTTCCTACGAATGTCAATACCATAAATAAATGCAACAAGGACCGACAGATTTTATAATAACAACAAAATTCCATCATACAAAATATGTAATAAATTTGCTGCTTCTCCTTTCCTGATACTTTCATACTTTTTACATACATACATACATACATATGTATGTATATTTATATCTATAAAACATTTTTAACTGCAGAGTTAGTTGCTGGAAATACAAAATAAAATATTTCTTGCTTTCCACTTACATATATTGATTTAACAGTTTATTACAGGTAACATGTTGTTGCGTTTCCACATTTGCTCGAAACATTGAAAAGGATATTGAGTGTAGTTGAGAGAAATAGAGCAAGAATGCAATTGCTACACCTACTTGAAGGGAAGTTAAAGTAGAAAATATAAATAAATGTAAGTAGATTTTTGTGCAAAACAAAAAAATTTACAAAGATGCTGAACAAAATATATACAAGTAATATCAGCAAATAAGACATTCAGGTAAAGGATATCAAACACTACAGGATACGAGTACAACAAACGTAAACGAAAAAATGAACAATTCTGCTGGCAATGCTGTGTATTTGTTAAAAGATATTTTACAACATTTGCTTCTAAAGTATTTTTCTCAGTATTACAAATAGAAAAAAATACAATTTTATATTTTGTAAATAGAGAATAAGCTGTCAAGAAAGGATAACAAACTGAATGTAGTCGAGGGAGGTCGAAGAAGTGGCTGAGGTTAAAATTGGAAAAAATCGAATAAAGATGAAGAAAAATAAAAACACAAATATAACAAACAAAAAAAAAAAAGATTATACATACTTACTCGTACATACATATATACGAGTATTACAATATAAAGAAAATAAAATCTCATCAAATTTATCGAAGCGTTCGAGTGCAGACAACAAAATCTGTAAATAGCATTTACACAAACTGTTTTGGAGTAGGAGTGCAAAGAACAGTTACAGGCTTTAGAAATATTAGCCAGGGGCAAAAACTAAAAGCGGAAAAGGCTTAACTGTGCTATAAATACTGCTCAAAGTGTCTTTATGGTGCGCTGTTAACCCTGCAGGAGTCATCGGGCCAATATTTTCGAGGACGCCGTTGGTCAAACGAGAAGAGTAGTCAGTGCACACTATAGAGCCATGTTAACCGAGTTGTTTTTTTGCCGCAATTGAAAGAATTGGGGCTGAAGGACATGTGGGTCTAACAGGAAGCAGCAACGTCTGACACTGTGCAAGCTATAACCGATATTCTGAAGGCGGCATAACCGGGTCGTCTCATCTCTCGTTTTGGCTATTTGCACTGGCTGGCAAGATCGCCCAATTTAACCGTTCCACACTTTTTTGTGGGGGTTTATGAAGTCCCGTGTTTACATGAACAAGCCTGAGACCCTGGAGTCTCTCAAAGACAATATTCAACACGAGTGCGAAGTTCTCGTCGAAGTGACGATAAAACGAGCCCGTATAGCAGTCAATTGTGCGATTTGGCTCAAATTGACCAACAAAATTCTAAAAGTTCAACCAAACATAAACAAAAAATAGAACCAAAATTTTTTATTAAAAAGCAAATGAAAGCCAAAAAACATCGGATGACTTCTTTGGGCCCGCGCAAATTTATAAAATTTTTTTTTAAATCAAATTTACATAAAATTTTTTTGATTTATATATTTGCAATTAAAATAATAAGCAAATTTCATAACATTTAACTTACATACATTTAGTTTCAATTAAACTCAAAAGTAAGTGCAAAATTGTTTACTTTTTTTTAGTTGTAATACAGGACTCCGCAACCAACAGACTGCAAATTGAAAAAGTCAGTCGAATCATGCCAATAGTGACCACGGGGGCTATTAGGACAACTCCAACCAAAGCACTTCTTGCACTTATTAGCTGGATGCCATGTGACTTAGAAGCCAGGTTGAAGGCGACAGGAGCATGGACCCACAGACCGTGGAGACATGCCAATATACTGGAGATTGGAAGGGACCTAGTCCCCGATCTAATTGACTACTGCATCCCAAAATCATTCCTCTCAAGGAGCTTAGGCTACCAAACTGAGGAATCTTCCCTAGAATCTTGATACTTCTATGTTTATACGGGTGGGTCCAGAAGGGGGGAAAGGGTTGGGGGTGACGTTTACATAGAAGAATTTAACACTAAAATATCCTTCAGATTATCAAATGGATGCAGTGTTCTTCGGGCTGAAATATCGGCTATAAATAAAGCGGCCAGATGGCTGACGTTTTACAAGATATTCGGTAGAGATATCATGATTGCAATGGACAGTCAGGCCGCTATCAACTCCCTGATTGGAATATACACTAATTCTAGTCTAGTCCAGGAATGCCGGATATCTTTAAATAAAATGGCGAGTCATTCTAATATAACCCTAAAATGGGTACGTGGACATGGGTCCAACAATAGCAACAACATCGCTGACGACTTAGTCAAAAAAGGGACAGCCCTAGAAGATAGGGACAACCATTAACAGCGTGTTGGAAAAGAAAAAAACTCCTCACACTGGAACGAGCACAAACAAAGTTGCTCACCGAGCCCCCATGCCGTATATCAAGAAACCTGTGGCCGCATATTAACTCTAAGAGAAAGTGGAAGCTATTAAAACTGCCCAGATCTCATCTAAGAATGACTGTAGCAGTCATCACTGGGAACCATGGGACGTTTGGGAACCATGCCAGGAGACTAGGCCTACCCCATAACGACTTCTGTAGAAGTTGCTAAGACGAGGAGGAGAAGTAGATGATACTTCATCTTCTCGGCACATGCCCGGCATTGGAGCATCATCGTCTAAGATACTTAGGCGAGTAGAGCTTCACCAGCCTATCTTGTCTGCCCTCGGTCAAACCAACCGCGCTAGCCTCTTTCATAAGAAGCACCGGATGGCTAGTATAGCAGCACGCAACGCTACACTAAAAGGTTCCCGCCTTTTCCTTTCCATCCCTATTTAGGTATCTTTCACTGAATTTATTAGTTTAATCTTTGACTATTAGAATTCGTAGATGTTTGTGAATGTTTTGTTGCTGACAAACCATGAAGCATTTGTTAGTAGTCTGAGATTTTTTGGTATCTTTGTAATATCTCGATGTAGGAATTACTTGTGGTTCCATATAGGTTAAAGTATTGTTTTGTATAACATAACTTTATTTTCTAAGCTTAAGCTTGATCTTGGACCCAAAAGTCAAAACATGTTTTTTGTTTTTATATTAAGCTGTTCTCGCTTAATTTTATATGCTGCTTCCAGGTAAGTCTCCAAACAAGATGAATGCCCAAAAATTTAATCGTTTTGCTGATGGGAATAATGGCGCCATTAATACACTGGCGAGCAATCGGACTTTCTTGGAGTAAATATAACATGAACGGATTTTGCACTATTCACTTTAATATTCCATTTTTGAAGCCAATCTTGAAGAAGATTCAATTGATTTTGTAGCAGCTCAGAAGCTATATAATTGGAGATCTCTCAGAAGCTAATACTGAGGTATTGTTTACATACAAAGCTGTGGTTATATTATCACAAGTTGGCATATCTGCTGTAAAAATTGCTGTTGTTAACGCTTACAAAAAAATATCTTTCTTGAAGATATATTTTTAGTAATAAATAAAATGAAGCTGGGATAAGATTTTTCAACTTATATAAAAGTCCAACTAGCCAAACTCTGTCAAACGCCTGTTGAATATCCAAAAACACTGCAGAACAATATATTTTTATCTCTAACGCGTTCGTAATATTATTAACAATTCTGTGACACTGTTTACGTGTGCCATGTTATGCCTGAATCCAAATTGATACTAAGGTATAAAATTTGGTTTTTCTAAAAATGGCATTAGTCTATTCAAAAAGAGTCTTTCAAAAATTTACATTAAATATGAAATACCTATTTCCCATCACCCAATATTATTTTGTACACAGAAGAACAGACGGAATGGAAACAGATAAAGTGACATATACAAAAATACTCGTTGAACATGTCTGTGCATGTTTGCTTTATATGTATTAAGTAATATTTGAATTTGGCAGAAACTTTAGCAAAAAAAAAAAAAAAAATTACTGACGGAAAAACTAGTGTCAATTATTGAGATTTACCAAAAGAAAAAAGATTTTTTTCCAACATATTCTTATCTATAAAAATTTTTTCCTGCAGTTGTTGTTCTCTATTTATGACTTTACTTTGCTCAGAGTTTTTCTACATTTCCATTGCACTCTATAATCAATTTCATGTCACGTATTTAGTTAAAGAATGAATTCATTTTCAGTTTTGAAGATTGCTATGAAGCAGTTAAGAATTTTTTTTTTTAGATTACTTTTTTATCTCTACATCTTTTTATCCATATATTGTCAATATTTAACATACATACATCCATGTATGTGTATGTATGTACTTATAAAAACAAAAATTCTTTTTGTTACAACAATTTATTTTGCCATCTTTTGCTGACAATAACTGCATATTATCGTTAGTTGAAGTATAACCCAGCAACAGTTTTCGTTACATAACCGATTTCAGAACATACAGTAATACTAAATTTCTGCTTAAAATTTCTGTTGATGGTTTGTTGGGTATAAAAATCTCAATATACAACATCCTGTCCTGTCACTTCTGATGAAGCATATTCATATTTTGGAAGTTATGTTTAGGAGTACAGACGAAGGATGGGTAAGCAGTAACAACACCATTGTCAAATTGTCTAGTTGTGTTAAATGTTTATTAGGTTATAATATTTGTATATAAGGATGATTAAGGATTTAAGGTAATCGAGTGTGATTGATGCTGATGCAGAAATAAAATATATTTGGAAGTTTTAAAATACAAAACATTTTTGCTTTCACAGATAACATTTGTCAAGTGCAAGAAACAAAAGAAGAAAGTTAAAATGCATGTTTAAGGAAAATGGATGGAAAAACTAAAACTGTTGAACAGAATTGATTTTTAAACGAATTTATGTGAACATAAGGAAGGTAACAATACTCGTAGTTGGCTTTAGAAATACTTTTGGATTTTTAAATGTAAGATTGGTCTCTTTTTTTACGATAGTTAATCGATTAATAGTTGTTCAGTTAAGTACTAAAGTTTAACAAAAAAAAATCCTTTAACGATCACTGTATTTTTTCAACTAAAGATTAAGTTTAAGGAATATTACTAGATTTTTAGAGATTAAAGTCATATTTCCACAATACACGCAAATGACTTGTCTGAAATAGTTGTACCGAACTTGTTCAAGTTGAGTGATTTTCATATAAAACTTTTTGACAAGTCGCTTGCTTTTTGCCATTTTATATTAGAAACTATCCAAATCATTTATAAACCAATGTGATTATCATCATTACAGACTATATCGATATAACTAGAGGGAAGTCATAAGCATTGTTATTTTAATGGGATGTGGCCCCCAACAGCCACTTGCACTGCGACCAATGCTGCTCTATTGTGGTCTCCTTTACCTCCTCAAGGGTTAAGTATGTAAAGAAAGCGGATTAACTCCTTCCTTAGGAGTGGTGGCAGGAGAATGGGTGCTCAAGTGCTGCTTTTACTCTTCCTCGTCACCACAAAATCTACAAATGTCTGTGCAAATGCTTTTCCTATCTTTGTCCTGTTTACATCAAAGTTTAGAAATTTACTGGAATGTTCAATACCGTTTATCCCGTTCTAATGATTCTCCACCATGGACTAACTCCATTTTTATCTCCCTCTTAAGAAGGCCCTTGCTGAAATTATATGTTGGAGTGGGGCTAATAAAACCGTATTCAGCTCGTTTTTCTCCCATGTCCCGGCACCCAGACGAGAACAATTTGGTTCTGGCTCGCCAGGTCATATAGCTCATCTCGTGACATTCCAGTACTAACCTGGACGTAAAAACACGTCTGCTCAGGGTTTTGATTACCGATTGGCTATAACAGAGTTTTTTTTATCACTACGCCTTTTTTTCTGTCATCGAAAAGTAAGTATATCCACCGCTTTACTTAGTAAATATAACACCGTTTGGAAAATTGTGGTGTCCTTACTAAATGTTATTTTCTTGCAAGCTCTAGCCTCCACTATTCCCGCTGTGACTCCTTGGAGCATTTTGGATTCATCAGTGTACCACTTTTGTATTCGTGCCCTATTCTACCTTTGTTGGGAAAATTATCCTGAACTTTCTGGTAAAAGAATGAGTTGAATCTATGAGGTCACGTCTCTGATATCCTCTGCCAATGCAGCTCAATTGTCGTCATATATAATACTATTAAATCCCTTCGGCTTTTAACAATAAATTTTGGAGATGTTAAAAATGCTATGAGTAATTTAAATTACAGAAAAGCTCCAGCTCTGGATAATATTCCTGACAAAACGCTTATGTAAAGGGTGGTTAAATTTCAAGGGCCGATGTTGATTTTGAATAAAACACAAACTATTTAGGAAATTATTGTAATTTTATTTTATTATGATATATTGGTGTTATTCAATTATGTACGAAACAAAATATCGGCCAAATGGGCGCCGTGACCACGGCGGCACACCTCCATCCGATGGTCCAAATTTTCGATGACCCTGAGGCATAATGGAGGTTCTATGCCGTTAATGTGCCGAATTATATCATCTTTTAGCTGTTAAATTGTTGCTGGCTTATCGACGTACACCTTTTCTTTCAAATAACCCCAAAGAAAAAAGTCCAACGGTGTCAAATCACATAATCTTGGCGGCCAATTGACATCGCCATTACGTGAGATAACACGGCCATTGAATTTGTTGCGCAAAAGAGCAATTGTTTCGTTAGCTGTGTGGCAAGTGGCACCGTCCTGCTGAAACCACATATCGTCTACATCCATATCTTCCAATTCGGGCCATAAAAAGTTCGTTATCATCTCACGATAGCGAACACCATTCACAGTAACTGCCTGACCGGCCTCATTTTGGAAAAAATACGGCCCGATGATGCCGTCAGCACATAAATCGCACCAAACAGTCACTCTTTGTGGGTGCATTGGTTTTTCGACAGTCACTCTTGGATTCTCATATGCCCAAATGCGGCAATTCTGTTTATTGCCGAATCCACTGAGGTGAAAATGTGTCTCATCACTGAAGATGATTTTCTTCGAAAATTGATCATCATTTTCATAAAAAGTCTGGATAACTTTAACACGTTGTTGGATTGTGTATCTCTCCATGGTTGAAATTGAATAAGTCTGAAATAGTGAAATGTCAAATTAAATTCGGAAAAAAACTTGGCGTTTAGGTGTTTAGAAATTTAACCACTCGATAGTTATTTCGAATAGCTAGAAGAAGTCTTCTTTTTATTTTAACGCTATTTTATGTCTTAAGTATCATACTGCAAAGTGGAAGGTGTGTGTGATTACTATGATATTTAAGGCAGGGAGGGAACCTACAAAAGTGGAGTCATATAAGCCACAAAGTCTACTGCCTACAACTTCCAAACTTTTCCAGAGATCGCTAATAAAGGAGTCGAGTTCAATCTTGAATGATGTAAAACATGTCCAAATTCCTAATTCGGCTGTAGAGCTAAACATAGTACCATAGAACAAACCTCCAGACTAGTAAACTTCACAATAAAGTCGTTTGAAGTTAAAGAGTATTATTATCAATTGAATGAGATGTGGCGCTTTACGACCACTTGCCCTGCGACCATTGTTGATTTGTTGTGCCCCTTCACGGGTTGACTATATCAAGAAACCGAACTATTTCCTTAATTAGGAGTGATAACAGGTCCCGTTCACTCAACGTATGCGCTTGTAGCAGCCTGTATCTTTTGTGTCCCAATGAGCAGGTGTTCCATTGACTCCGCTTTCTCACCGCAGAGTCTGCAAATGTCTATGTTGAAAATGCTCACCCTGTTTAGATCCTTAAGGCAGGTATTATGGCCTGTAAGTGAATCTGTCAGTGTTCTGAAGGTTTTCATGTCCAGTTTTAGAGCACAGTCGGCCCTTTTTGCATCAAAGCTTAGAAATTTCTTGGAATGTTCAAGACCGGTAGACTCGTTGCAACGTTCTATTGTTGCTCCACGATGTTCTCCGTCTATATCTTCGTCTTGTTGAAGCCAAATTTTCGGGTTCAATAAAACTTCCCTTTCATTTTTTTTTTTTGCGTAGATATCTGCCATCTCATTGAAATAATACCCCTCATGTTCCGGCACCCAGATCAGGATTACCTGGCACGGGCTTGCCAGTTCACTTAGCCTGTTGTGACATACCAGTACTAACCTGGACGTAAAGACACAACTGCACAGGGCTTTTGGGACGGATAGGTTGTCAGAGAGTATTTTAATCAGCACTCCTTTGTGCCCCCTATCGGAAAGTTCTACCGTTTCCTTTATTGCGTAAAATTTCGCTTGGAAAGTTGTGGTGTCTTTACTGAAAGTTATACAGAGTGGCTGACCAATTTTGCTTTGTTAAGAAACTCAAATAACTTTTAGTAAAGTTTATGTAATTTATTTTTTGGAAATTCATTTGAAAAATAATACGTTTTTATTAAAGTAATTTGTTAAGTTTTGAAAATAATTGCATTCAAATGGCCTCCACCCTCGTTGACACATGTCCAAAATCTTATCAAAAAGATATTCATTACTACCTGGAGTGCTGTAGCGGGAACTGTCTCAATTACCGTTCGAATGGATTGCTTTAAATCAACTAAACTTGTTGGGTTTGTCTTGCAAACTTCTTGTTTGCAATAACCCCACGAAAAAAATCAGGTACTGAGAAGTCAGGAGACCTGGAAGGCCAACGGAATGTCGAGTTTTTTGAAAGTAGTATGTTGGGAAATTTCTGCCTCAATTCTGTCATAACAGGCGTGGCTATATGACAAGTTGCCCCATCTTATTGAAACCAAACAGTGTTGAAAGGGATTCTCTTTCGGCGCAATTCTGGAAAGATAAACTCTTTCTATACCTTTAAGTAACGGTCTTCATTGACCGTAACAGTAAGGCAGTTTTTCTCGGAAAAGTAAGACCCGACAATGAATCTTGAAGAAACTGCACACCACACTGTGATACAAAGTGGATGTAATTGAATCTGATTGAGTATCTGTGGGTTAGAATTACTCCATATTCGACAATTTTGTTTGTTAACATTGCCGTTTAAATCAAAATGTGCCTCGTAAGACATAAAAATGCAGTTCAAGACGTTTTCATCCTCTGACACCATTTGAATGATCTGCTCGAAAAATTCCAAGCGAATCGAGAAGTCTCCCAGGGTTCAGTTTGTTTTTTAATTAAACCTCATAGGGAAATAAGTTTAAATCTTGATGCAAAATTGTCTGCAGTGACTGTCTGCTGACACCCATTTGAGCAGATAAACTCCTTGTCGATACTCTAGGATTGGATTGTGAGGCAGCAGTAATACTTTCCTACGTCCGTATTGAGGGATCTTGATGATAAGGCCATTTTGCGACTGTACCACGCTTGGCAAAATTCTTTATGAGCCTCATTATACTCATAGAGGAGGAGTGCCGGCAAATGTGCGTATATATTCTCTTTGAACGGAAACAACGGACTCTAAAGCATGAAAGCGTTGCACTATCCAAATTCTTGTTTCATTGTCCCAATTCTCCATTTTAGTTAAATTTAAAGATCAGTCTATAAAACACATCAAGAACGGAACAAGTTATTACGGTTTTTTTTTGCAGCAGCTGTCATCAGCCATTCTTTATTTCTGCGTGCTCTAAACCTTTCTAATCCCTCTTCAGCTTCTAGGAGTGTTTTGGATCCATTGACTCGTGTACCTTTTTTGTGAACCGCAAAATGTATTATTGTGCTCTTTTCGGAAAGATTTTCCAAGTTTTTTGGTAAACTGTGCCACGATGTAAAATTAATGGATGTAAATACTTATAGGCTTCTTGACAGCTACTTATAAGGCTGCAAGTTAGAGAAGGTGAATACAGAATCTCTGCTCAACCAAGCTGGAGTTCGCTAAGGCAGCTCATATGACTTTGACATGCCTACCATGCTGCAAAATTCACACTTCCACAATATAGTGAAGTCAAATACCTTAATCGTAGACTAAGGTGGAAGTTTTACAGTGATGCGAAGGTAATTGAGCCAACTGGCTCAAACCAACATTTCTGAAGATATGAATTACTTGCTTTAAAACTAAAAATGTTTTTAATTGTACATATAAATATGTATAAAATATATGTATATTCCTAATAGATGCGATATCATTAAACATCACTTTCAAAAATTAATTAAAAATTACCTAAAACTCTTTTATCTCACTTGCTTAAGCCACCACAGTTAAGCTTGCTAAAGCATACTTTAATCCCTTTAAACGCAATGGGATTAGAAAAACCATTTTCTAAATGTAGTTGAAATACTTGGAAATGCAAACAAAGAAAACCTGAAAAAAAACTCAGCACGTAATAATGCAAAGCATAGTTAATTAAGGCTTTTTACAAAAATTAAATAATATATACTCGCATGTATGTGTGTGTGTGTGTGTGTAAGTGCTATGCAGCAAAAAGTTCACAGAAGTGTGTGTTTTCATGTGTGAACAGAAAGTGAATAAAAATTTAATTATTTTCTAACTCAAACTTAAATTGATGCCCAAAAAATATTATATAATAATTTTAAACAAAGGCAATAAAAATATTTGTATTTGAAACAAATTTAAACAATCTTTTTGATGTAATCAAAAAGTAATATTTGCTTGACTTTTGCCTTTTTGAATAAAAAAAAAAAACACACACACACACATGCACATTTATTTTTACAAAATTTTCTTACTTGAAAAATATACAAAAATGAAAACTTCAACTTGAATTCATATGATGGAAGACACATGTAGAAATGAAAAATGAAATAACCAAATGGAAATGTGTCACGTACCAATTTTCGTTTTAAAAACAATGTGACATACATTTTATTACAGAAATGTTTTGTATAAAAAAGGAATAAAAACAAAATTTGCCGGTCATGTGGCTTCTATGTCAGTTAGAAAAAAATTATATGTGATTTGTTTAACTTTTGCAATGTTAGGCAATGCGATGTGAAATGTTAATCGGTAATATTGGTTTCATGGGACGTTTGCTACAAAAACTGCAAAAGTAGGTTCAATGTTATTGAGCAATATTTAGTTGAAAGTAAAGATTTTATAGACTAGGGGGTAAAAGGGTTTTAAGTGACATAAAAAGCTATAGATTTTAGTTTTAAATTGCCAAAAAGGTCTAACATATGATAGATTCAGAAGTCGTAAAATAAAACGAGTTCTTTTTTTATACTTCTTTTTCTTATACTTCCTTTTATGCAATATTTTATATGTTTTAAATTAGGCATGAACCAGACGAGTTAACCACCAAATTCTCTATAACAAGCTCAGATCTTCGTTTAACTTTACGTCTACAGCCGCACAACTTATATTGTCGTATATAACAGATCGTACACAGTCAGTGTGTGTGAACAATGCCGTTTCCAACGTAGTAAAGCTTGAGAAAGGTGTTCCTCAAGGTTCAATCTTAGGACCTCTGCTATTTTCAATTTACGCCAATGACTTGCCTAATACTTTGAGACATTGCAATGTCTACAGATGATGTGCAGTTATAGCTCAGTAGCCCAGCTGAATGTATCAGCGAAAGCATAAACAAAATCAATTATGATTTATTTGTGGGCATCTGCAAATCGATTACAGATGAATCCTAGAAAATCTAAATGTCTGGTGATTCATAAAAAAACTATTCGTCCTCGTATAGAATTTGATATTGCAGTCAATGGACATCAATTGAAATAGTAAACTCTGCAAAAAATTTAGGAGTCATTTTTAATAGTAATTTAACATGGACTGATCATGTTAATGCCCTGGTGGCTAAATCGTATGTAAAATTGAGGACACTAAGGACAGTTCAATATTTTACACCTGTGAAAGTAAGAATGTTACTGGCTAAAACTAACTTGATGCCATATCTCATATATGCCTGTGAATTATTTTCTAGTTGTGATATTGCTAGTAAGAGGAAACTTGAAGTATTATTTAATAACATAGTAAGATACGTTTATAATCTGAAGAGCCGCAACCATGTTGCGTTATATGGTGTAAAATTTGAGAGTCTCTTAAAGATTAATCTTTCTCCACAAAATAATATACACCCAAAAACCAAAATATTTATTTAAAACAATAAAATTTGCTCGATCTTTAAGGGGTAAAAAAATAATAATTCCCAAGTATCAGTGCCTTGTTTCTGAATGGCAATTCTTTCTGCATGCTATTCGTCTTCGGAATGTTCTTCCCCAGCATCAACAAACTAATAGCAACGCATTTTAAAAACTTCCTATTCGATTATTTTGACTAGATGTCTTAAATGTTTTACAAATATCTAAATGCGCATGTTTTACTCTATTAATAGAAATACGTTAATTTATATTTTTGTTGTTTTAATGTTAATTGTAAGTAATGATAAGTTATTTTGGGGATTTGATTGTACACTATACAGCCCTGCATTGTAATTATAAGACTAAGTCTTGTTATGTAGGGATATAATAAATAAATAAAAAAATAAGTTTTTTTTTTGAGATTTAATATTACAGAGCAAATAAATATATTGTATGCTAAATTCACCAGTCATTAAACAAAACGTGCTCTTTTTTTCTTAACACAATATGCCTGCTTTTCTTCAATGTTTAATTCTCTTTAAACAAGCTTTTATTTCTATGTAATTTAATATTGAATTACAAAAAAAAGTCATTAACCTATGCTGAATTCGGGAGTCATTAAACAAAATGTACTCTTTTCTACTTTATGCAAAATATTAATTTTTTGTATTCTTTATACATTAGCCTTCAGTCAAATTTCTATATAATTTAATATTGAGGTACGAAAAAAAATTAACATATGCTAATTTCAGGAGTCATTAAACAAAATGTATTCTTCTCTTCTTTATGCAAAATACTTATTTTTTTGTGGTCTTTATACATAAGCCTTCAGTCACATTTCAGCTTCAAACTAGCTTTTTTATCTATAAATTCTAATCCTAAATTTCAAAAAGAGCTAACATATGTTAATTCCAGGAGTCATCAAACAAAATGTACTCTTTTCTTCTTTATGCAAAATACTCACTTTTCGTTTTCGTGCCAATTACTAATTGTTTGTGGTCTTTATACATAGCCCTTCAGCCAAATTTTAGCTACAAACTAGGTTTTTTATCTATAAATTTTAATTCTTAAATTTAAAAGGAGCTAACATATGTTTGATCCAAGAGTCATTAAACAAAATGTACTATTTTCTTCTTTATGAAAAATACAAATTATTTGAGTTCTTTATAGATATGTCTTCAGTCACATTTCAAACTCAAACTAGCATTTATATCTATAAATTTGAACTTCAAATTTCAAAAGGAGCTAATATAGGATTAATTCAATAGTCTTTAAACAAAACGTACTCCTTTTCCTTCTTCATGCAAAATGTTCCTTTTTGTCTGCAATCATATTTTCTATTTCAAATTAGCTTTTATATTCATAAGTTTTTAAGGCTAAACATACAGATGTTGGACTTAAGAGTCATTAAACGAACTGTCCTCTCTTCTTTCTAAGACAAACCTCTTTTTTTTTTGCATCCATAACTTATCAGGCTTTTATCATTTTAAACTAAATTTTATTTTTATGGATTTTTACTATAATATGCAAAAATACTAGCGTATGTTAAATTCATGAGACATAAAACAAAACGAGCTCTTTTTTTCTTTAGGATAAAATACTTGTTATATTGATCCTAATTTATTGACCTTTTTCTTAAACAATTTTTTCTTCCAATAATTAGTTAATTCAAGGTTGATTTTTTTTATAAAAAATTTTACAAAACTTATTTAACATTTCGTTTCCATTTGGAATTTGCTAATTATTAAAAAGACAAATTGCTTGTTTTGTGTTATTATTTGTATTTTTTCCATAAGGCTTTAATCCTGTATACAATTTAAAGTGGCTTTTGTTTTCAGAGAATTTAATATTGAAAATTAAAAAATAAAATACTAATATATATTAGACTGAAAAGTAAGAAAACAAAACGAGCTTTTTTTTTCTCAAGTGAAAATACTTATTTTTTGCCACTTATATACACAAAGCTTTACATTTTTAAGCAAGTTTTTATTTCTATAGATTGTAGTGTTGAAAAAAAAGCAATTAGTAGACATATAACAAAATGCACTTTTTGTTTCTTAGACTCTATACTTTTTTTACGCGCTTTGTATTTACAATTCATGCCTATTTAGGTTCTTCAAAGTAGCTTTTATTTCTATGCGTTTTACTTTTATAATGCAAAAAAGCAACATATGATGTATTCAGAAGTCATAAATCAAAATGAGCTCCTTTTTTAAGACATAATACTTGTTTAATATTCTATCCTATTTAAACTAGCTTTTGTTTCTAGGAGTTTTAATGTTATAGTGAAGAAATAACTACTGTAAATACCTATTTTGAACTCAGCAGTCATAAAACAAAACGTGCTGTTTTCTTCTGCAGGCAAAATAATTATTTGTGTGCATTTTATCCACAAATATTCAATTTTTAGAACGACTACTTTTTATTAATAACATGAATTCCAAAATTTATTTTAAAATAAACCTTGGATCCTAGTTACATAGACCTAAAAAAATTGAGTAACTTTCATACAAATTTTCTAGACGAGTTGCTCGTCCGTGTTCTATGAACAACACGTTTATGAATGTTACTCAATTTTTTGAGAGATTTTTATACAAATTTTCTAGACGAGTCGCTCGTTTGTGTTCTATGAACAACACGTTATTTTAATACTTGCAATAAATTTTTTCAGCTTAAGGTCCTTTTTGGCTGTTTTTTACAAAAAATTTGTTATTTTATTTTTCAATATTTCGCCTTAAATCGCTAAAATTTGTTTTCATTTCAAATATTTTTTGAACTTATGTATGTTTTTTTGTACATATATATGTTGATTGTATTTTTGTACTTAAAAATTGTTCATTCAATTCAAATACTTTATTGTATTTTTAATACATAAACAAATTTTCCTAAAGAAGTCTTCCAAAGGAACACGAAATATTGAAAATTAATTAACAATTTAAAAAAATAGAAAACCAAAAAGACCTTGAGCTGAAAGAAATTGTGCAAATATTGTTTTAAAACAAAACAAATTTAAAAAACTTTTCTTAATACGAGTAATGATATATACAAAATAAATCTTCAAACATTTTTTATAATTCAAAACTTTACAGCGAGTTCGCCGATGTCGAAAGAATAAGTTCATTCGCATTCAGGTCGAAAGAAAATTGATTTGGGGTTTTTTCTAACTTTATTTTACGCTTACAATGTGTGAAAACTCAATTAACATACAAAAGTTCATGCGAACGAACAATAGTGACATAGACGAACCAAACTTATTAGAATTTGAGTGACTAGCTCTCTTTCGCCTAAATTTTCATTCGATATCGTCGAGCAGGCTGTTAATGTTATTAAAATTTGCTGCTATATTGGAAATTTCAAAAATTTGTGAAAAATATTTATATAAAAGAAAGTACCCCTAAAACACTTCGGAACAACGGTTGTTCATTTGTTTGAAAGGTGTAAAGAAATGTTAGAGAGGTGAATAAATGAAAAGGCTTGTTTTTTGTGTTTTGACAGGTATTATTAGAGCATTTTTCTTTTAAATTCTCAACAATTTATTTATATTGCTGGGATATAAAGTTGAATGTTTGAGAATATCTTTCAAAAATTTCCAAAGTCTACTGATGATTAGGGTAGTTCCTATGAAATGTCGACATATAGATAGCTGGGAAACATAGAAAACAAGCTATTTATAATTTTTATTGGAAAAGAAAATATTTTTATTTCATACTATTTGTTTTTGTTGTGTTAATTTTTCAAAAATATTCTAAGAATTGAAATTAAATAAATATTATTTGGCCTGAAGAAGCTATCCAAAGGAAAGCGAAATATTGCCAGACAATTCAAAGCCAAAAAAACTAAAATTCCAAAAAAGACCTTAAGCTCGAACAATTACACATATTAAGAAAGAAAAAAACAGTCGAAATAAAGAAATAATAAGCATATGTCGATCACCGTCAGGAAAGTTAATATGTTATTAAAAATTTTTCAATTTGAAAAATTATTGTCAAAAAATTCTTATATAATACATATAAAAAATTTATACACCAAGAAAAATTATTAATTCACACACAAAGAAAAATTCATAACAATGTTATCAAATTGAAAAATTTTAAATTAAAAACTTAAAAAATTACTATTTAATTTACTGACAGAAAATTTTTGGGTTATTAAAAAACTCAAAAAAGAAAATAATATTAATAACAATAATAACAAACATAAAAAATAACATAAAAACCTAAATAACCTAATTCTGCAACAAAAACATGCTCTGCAACATGTTGTTTCTCAACTAGCAAAACAAATGTTTACAGAATAAAGCCCACTATTGAGATTGAATGTCCGAAAAATTTTCAGCAACATTACTTATATCGTACGGAAAAATTGAGATGTACTCAGTGTTGTCTATTTTTTCTCTTATTCATGTTTCTTTTTTAATTTTAAGTATACATGTTTGTACTTCCTGCGAAAAAAGCTTTGCTTATGTTATTTCGCAGCTGAATAAACAAATATTCCCAGAAACAATTTTAATTGAAAACATGTTGCAGATACATATTGTATGTTTTTCGCTTTAAAAACTCAGTACTACATTTCTAAATTTATTCCGTAGATATTTCATACTAAACACTTTTGTATGCAATTTGAAAGAGTTTCGTATGAAATAATGAACTCAATTTTAGTCTTAACATGGAAAAAATTCTTAAAATAAAAAAAAATTAAAAAAAATATTATCCTAATATTCATTTTTAAACAATTCAAGTCTAGAATTTCTTATTAACTAAATATCTATAATTCTGTTCTAATTTTTCTGTGTCTACCTTAAAGTTAATTCTCTGTGTTGTTGGTGTGTTTATAATCTGTAACATTTCTAACATGTAACGCTTCTTATAATTAGTTTCTGTTCTCAATCACTAGAGTTTAAACACAAAAGAAGTCTTCTCCTAGTAACATGAATGTTGTGAGATAAGTCGATGAGATCATAAAATCAGTTTACTTCGCCACCAACTCTACGGAAAGGAACAAATTTTAAAAAGTTTGATCGATGAAATTTAAGAAACAATGGAACGTATGATCTTACAGCTGTCTGTTAGATATAGTGATGTTTATTCTATCGCAAAGATGAATTGAACCAATATCTCCTTATAATAACTTAAAAAAAGAATGTAGGGAGGTTAAGAGCTAGTCGGCTGCAGTATGGTGCGAAATTTACTGCTGGGTTCCAATGGAGATGATTAAGACAGAACAGCTGGAATTGTTTTTGGACTTACCCCACCTTTTTTATATAAAAGCTATACTGCGGATCCCAAATTACAGAGTAGTATTCGAGAATGGATCGCACCAGTAGAGTAAATAGAGTTTTGTAATAATAATGTAAGGATCTTTAAATTCGTAACATCGTAACATTAATGCATGAAATCGTTATATCTAGGAAAGTTTTCTGTCAATGTATTGACACCAGAAGAAATAATGGATTCTAGGACATTTAGCCCGAAAAGGATCTTAATTATGTACCTGGATTATTCTAAAGGTCCCCCTGCTGGCCTAAACATTGTTTGCCGACTAGGGAGATAGCCATTTACAAGTACTTACTTTGCTTTGTGACTAAAAAACCAAAAAAGAAGTCAATTTTTTTTGCAATTTTTAAGGAGTAAACTAAACTCATCATACCAGCACTTACACAAATTCCTAGAATTTCCAAATTAGAGTGAATACTGAAAATCACCAAAGGGCTCTAAAAAAACATATGTATAAAAAAGAAAAAAAAATTAACTTTGATTTTTATTTTGATTGTGATTTTTATTGTTTTAGTCATATATTTTGCTGGAAAATGTTTCCTTCGCCTCCTCCCTCTCGTTTGCCAAACACACTCACTTCGTGTGAGTATGCGTGTATGTAGTCATGCGTTTTATGGCCATATAAAGGTAGAGGTTAAATACAAGCACATATGGACATTCAATTATTGATCCCGGCAGTTCTTGTTTTGGTTATGTTCAGGAATAGTTTTTACGGTGGCATGTCATAACGTCCAGTGACATAAAGTCCATGGACGTTACGACACACTTAAAAGTGTCAAAGGAAGGAAAAATCGGCGCCGATTTTTCTCTAATACTTCTAATCAAGCAATGCCAAGTAATAAAGATCATTACATCCAAAAAATAAAGATCTCTAAGAAGAAAGCGAATCAGAAACAAAAGATATTGAAGAAAATGCCATAAACATCAATAGTCAGGTGACAGAGATCTTAAAATGCGTTATATGCATGGCAGAGCCCAGAAATGTCTTATTAACGCCTTTCAAATATTTTACAATTTGTTCACCTTGTTTTCAAAATTTGTACACTGAATCTAAGAAAAGTAATTTAATCTTGCTTTGCACTTACTATGGACAGATTTTTGAATGTAATATACTCCTAAATATATATCAATAAAGGCCCAATCAGACTATTATACAAGTATAAATACTTTCATTAGATTTTGTGAGATAAAAGTCTAAACACATTTCTTGCGACTGTCTAAAAGTCTAACGTAAATTAGATTTTGCATTCACACCATCACACTTGATGTAAACCAAAAAATTTGAGTAGAAAAGAAAACAGCTGTTCATATTGTTTTATTTATTCAGCAGAGAGATGTGCCAACTTAAAACTTTACACGGCGGTAGGTGAACTCTTCGTCGTATTTGGTAGACGTGCCGGCGTTTGAAAATCTTTAGCAGCTATTATAATAATTATGTAAAACAGATCCAAATTTAAAAGCACCAAAATATTTTACGTTCTACATATAGCATGAGCAAAATACATTTATATACGACAGCTAAATCCCAAATTTCGAGCTTTCTTATAACAACAAAAAATACTATCGGTGACGGCACGCCATCGGCTAATAAATAGTCGGCTAGTAAATCTTTTTACAGCTGGTTTCCTAAAAAACGCAACCCTGATCCAATGAAAAGTATTATCGTTTTGAAAAGTTTCAAAAAACTAAAAAGTCGTATGGGATGTCAAATTTTTATCGTATTAGTTTTCGTATGTATGACGGATTACATTCAGACTATCAGACTTGCACGTATTATTTGAATTTTTGACAAGTATTAATACACAGTATAATAGTCTGAACTGGGCTTAAGCGATTATTTATTATTAAAAGTACAAACTTTTTACTTCTGTGAAAACTTATTTCTCTGAAAAAAACTCAGTTTTTTGGTTTAATTTTTCAAGGGAATACTAATTCGTAAATTTAAAGATAATAAGTATAAAAAAACTCTGTATTGAAATAATCAGTTGTTTAGTGAAAAAGAGTGGAAGTGTCAATTCCTTGTAGGCAATATAACTAAGAGTTATGCGTTAAAGTTTTGCCACCGATAGAGTGAATGTGATTTGATAATAGGAACGACTTTTAGTGGGTCATATTTTCTCTCTAATATACGGTTATTTTCATATTTAACTTTTTTAATTATGGACCTTATGTCATTTTTAAAAATTACTTAATATCCATTTGCAAAGTGTCACTATGCCCATGGACACTATGATGTTTTCAAAAGTGACATACTCTCCATGGACTTTATGACATGTTTATGTGTGTCCCAGTGTCCATGGACATTATGACAGTGGACATTATGTGAGTTTTTATTATATATGCCAAAACTTATTTCAAAGTGGCATTCCATGGAAATAAATGACTGTCTGCTGAACGAAGTCTACAGCGGCGGCCATCGTAAAGCATATATAAAGCTAAAGGTGCATCCTCTAGTACCTTCTCTATAATTTGGAGCAAAGTTTAGACGATTTGAATCGGCATTGAGTTGGAGATCAGCTATAGAGAGAGCGTAGAAGGAATGAGACCTTCGTTGAGGGAATAGTAAGCCATTTTAGCCCCCACCTGTTCAAATAATACCCTTTTAAAAGAAATTTCTTTGCACTGCTGGGCATTGACTGCACACGAATATAAATGTGTTTCTAAAAAGAAAAAAAAATGGCATTCACAAAAGGAAATGTTACGTTTTATGGTTTTCATTCTATTTTAAATTGTTTGAAAATTTTCTGCTGATTGTATCAGTATACAAGCTCCTACAATGACTGAACAAAATAAAAACACGTAGACATTATGGTCCTTCAATAGGTCCTTTTATATTTATTTTCTACTTTTTATTGTGTATGTTATTGCCTTCTTGTTTTTCGTTTTAATATTTTTTTTTCTTTATTTATTTGTGGTTATTTTTTCAATGTGCTTATTTTTTACCTTCTTCTGGTTGTACTCAACTTTTTTTTTTTGTATACATTTTATGCTGAAATGCAATTACAGTTTGTAAGGTCATATTGAATAAAATAAAAAGGGATCAGTTTAAAAATTAAGTTTATAATGTTGCAAAAGCAAGTAAAAAAAGAAGAGATTTGATTTCAGTTGAAAAAGAAAACAAAGGAATTTAAGTAGACTTTAGTTTTTACGATTGTCTTATTAGCAATAATCCATAGAAGAGTGTGTTTTGCAGCTGAAACAGGAGAATTATTTTAACTAAATTAGAAGGTTACACTTGAAATAAAAAGTTTATACCAAATGTGAAACTCAATCTTGAAAAATAAATTTTATAATAAATTAAAGCACAACTCTGTGTTTTATTACAAAATGCTGCTTTTCTTCCGTTCTCTACTCGTAGCGCTGCAGACTGCACAGAAAAAATGCTGACTTTTCCGGTTGGATTCAATTATTGTTTTTTGGCTTTAGCTCGTATAATTTGCGTCTATATTGTGAACTACAGTTTTGACATATTCAGCAAAAATAGTTTACTGAAACGGACAGATCCAAAACACTACAAGCAGTTGAAAGAAGAATAGTGGCGCCTACAGCACGCATGAATATAACACTGAGTAAGGACAAAACAATCTTTCAATCGGAACCAGTGTTGCCAGGAGATGTTTTGTGAAATCCCTAACATAGCGCATAAAAATCTTTATTTTTCCATACAATCAAAAAAATACTTCCCTACATTTTTCCCTACGCAATTTTTCATTTAACTTTTGCGCAAATAAATTATTTTAATACGATTTTTATGTTTATTTTAAATACAAAGAGGTAGAAAGTTTTACTAAAAAGTAGTGTAAAAAATATAACTCAAACAATTCATATGATTAAAAATGTATGCATGTGTTTAGCTATATAAATAAATTATTTTAAGTGACTTTGTAAGTGACTTTGTTTGTAAGAATATCAAACGTTAGGGGTGTACATCTAAAATGTATGTAATTAATTAGAAAGCTTGGAAATGAGATCTCGTAATGCATATAGAATTTGAAACTTCACGACTTAAGGCCGGGGCACATAGAATCCGTCGTACTTTATACGTTGCCTTTTTCAACAGACAACTAAGTTAAAATAAAAGGCTTATGAGCTTTGTCACATTCCGTACTTCTGCGTCAAAGCAAATTATTAAAGTTGAGCAACTTTTAACTTTTAACGTACGTTGTGGACAACTATTAGTTTATATTTTTTGTATATTTTGATTTATATTTTCGTTCAAAAATAAAATAAATTAAAAACAAATTGTGTAAGATTTTTTTGTGCTGTGTCTGAAAAATAAATCAAAAGATTTTAATCAAATTAGAGCAAAATGCAGTTGATTTTATATCCGTTAACAAAGTACTGATTGTGCCATCTTCATACTTTGTATACGTTAACGTTAGTTGAAAAAGGAGACGTATAACGTATGACGGATTCTATGTGCCCCGGCCTTTAGTTTTTTTTTTCAATTTGTACCTCCGTACAAGTTATAGAACAAAACACTCCCATCAGCTGTAAAAGGACTTTGATATATTTGGGATATACTTATTGTTAAAATATTTAACGTTATAAATAGGATGTAAATGCTTCGATATCCAATTTCGGCAACGAGTTTTCCTCATAGTTATTACAGCAGTATAATGATAAATAATAATGTTAGTCATAGCCGGGAAAATTATAATAGTAGGTAGTATAATAGCAAACAATAATGTTAAAAATTCGTGATAATTTAAAAATTCCCTACAACAAGCCTAATCATAGAAAATCTTTCCTTTTTCCCCTACATATGGAAATAAACAAATAAGTCTGTACACAAAAGGAAAAATCCCCACGCTTGGCAACACTGATCGGAACTATACGCAATAAGGTTATAATGATAAAAATACTCTCTGCTAGCCAATCAGTCTTAAGACCCTGAGCAATTGTGAGTTCACGTCCAGGTTGGTACTGGAATATCACAACAACCTAAATGAACTGGCAGGCCAGAGCCAGTACCAGATTACTCTGGTTTGGTTAGCAAGACGTGAGGGGCATTGAGGCAAACTGAGCCAACAAGAGAGCAGAGAGATCTTTTAGTGGCCCCACTGTAACATTTGGCTTCCACAAGAGTCTCCTCAATGCGAAGATGAAGAAATCGACGAAGTTCATCGTGAATCAACAATGAAACGAGATAATCGGTCTTGAACATACCAAGAAATTTCTAAGCTTTGATACAAAGAGGACTAAACGTGATCTAAAACTGTATAGGAAAAGCCTTAGAATACTGACAGCTGCATTTACAGGTCATGATACCCTTCTTAAACAACTGTACAGGAAGTGCATTTCCAAAATTCCAAAACAGATATGTGTAGATTCTGCGGCGAGGAAGAGGATTCAATGGAGCACTTGATCACCTAATATGGGCATTGGGACTCAGGAGACACAGGCTGCTACAAGTGCATACATTAAGTAAACAGGACTTGCCATCACTCTGAATGAGTGAAAAAGTCAGTGCACTTTCTTTACGTATTTTACCCTTGAGGAGGTAAGGGATACTACAATAGGGCAGCATTGGTCGCAGTTCAAGTGGCCGTTTAAGACCGCATCTCATGTAAATATTAATAAATCATTTTAACATTTGAAATGATTAATAAAAAACAAATAGTCACATATTTATAAAACTGGTTGTTTATTACGAATGAAATAGGTTTTATCTTTTGAAAATTACATCACTTCACTCTGGCACTGAAGCAACCTAGACCAAAAATTTTCTGATTTTCATAAAAATGAGTAACTTTGGCTGTGCGTAAGGGCCTTTGATGTAAACATTGTGGGTTGTTATTACTCCATTATTCTGTCTATTGGCATAGCCATTAAAGTGAAATTGTGCCTTATCTGGAGAAAATATGTTATTGAAGCATCTAAACAGCCTGAACATTTTGTTTGCAAAGTAAAATCTTTGCGCATGTTCGGTATCCTTCAATTCCTGAACAGGTGTGAAAACGATTATAGTGGTTACCTACCAGTGTGGCCTGACCTAACGGTGACGTTATCACGGGATGAAGACAATGCATCTACGAGCGCCCCCATACATAACAAACTGCTATGCAGGTGTACTAATTCGATCTCATGTTGTTTGGACATGATCTCCCCCTGGGTTAAGAGTGAAGCCTTTCTAAACCTCCTTTCGATCTTTGGGTCACGGCGCCCAGTTGCAATGCAACTCCACACCGAGCTCAAGTGAACTCTCCCCGCGATTTGGGTTAAAACCAAAACCACCACGATACTCCCTAAAGGGCCACATCATAACCGAGCAATATTTCGCTGCTTCCAGTTCCCATAGTACCAGATTTAAGTTGTCGGTTAGACTTCGTAGCTCAAGGACTAGCCCTAAACGGCTCGGAAACTGTTGATTCCCTGCAACAAAATGGTTACAAATCTGCAACACGGCATACAGCAAAACCAGGAACACAGCAACAACAGCAGGCAGCAACCAAATCATCAACAAAAAGAAACAGGACCACAGGAAAGTCCGCGACAACACGACGACGAAACTGCATTCAACCGCAATATAAAACTCACATGGAAGAGCACATTGGCCACCCGTTTGTGGCCCAGCTAAATACAAAATGAACAAAAACAACAATGATACACCACCACCTTCACCGAAGGACTTACGACAGAAAAAAACAGACGTTGCCAGCAGATCCCGCAACACCAAACAGCTGACATCAAATAGCACACAACCAAAAAAAACACTACACCAATCTAAATAATTTTAACATTTAAAATGATTAAGGCAAATGCAGATCCTTATGTTAAATGCAAGAGATATTTAAATTTAGGCATATTTAAAGTCGCAGACCGCTTATGAGTAGAGAGGTTGGATTGTTCTCAAGAGGTTGGGTCATACTCGCTACGGTTCCTCAATGTTTTAGGAGACGCACATCGTTGTTTTGATAATGTTGATGTAGTCATTTCGAACTTTTGATGCCATGGCGTAATGGTTTAAATACTTGGAGAATGGTTCCTATCGCGAACATTACAATGAGAACAAAATTTGCGTTTAGCTTCGGTGGCAGAACCGTTGTTGCGATAGCATTCGCGTATACTAACAACTAGTTCGCCGATGTCAAAAGGATAAGTTCACTCGCATTCTAGGCGAAAGAAAATTGATTTGATTTTGTCTAACTTTATTATATACGAATGATGTGTCAAAATTCAATTAAAATTCATAAGTACAAGCGAACGAATAATAGTGACATAGACGAACCCAAATTGATTCGAATGTGAGTGACTAGCTTTCTTGCACATACATTTTCATTCGATATTGGCGACCAGGCTGTAAGTGCTCATTATAATCCGCTTAAAGCGGAGCCATGTCGTGCCTTAAATCTCTAAAGGCTGGTCTCCAGTTTCGCGGCCGCCCTGGGCTGCTCTGATGCTACAGGTCTGTTCAAATGTTAAGATACTTGTGGTCCACCCTGCGTAATAAGAAAAGTTGTACTAGAATTTTAATATTGTTTTTAATACACGAAAACAGAATATTTTACATACAAAAAACTGTCATTTTATCACTTCATTATTTGCTTGAAAGCTATTAAAGCCATTTTACAACTCTTCGCAAACTATTATTGAATTAAAATGTAGAATGTGTTTTCTTTTCATTTTTTAAAATTAATGTTTAAACTGAACAAATATTCTGGCTTACTTCCAAACTTTCAACAGTTATGCTTAAGTAACAATAAGTTTTACTTTAAATGTTTGCCAAATAAAAATTAAAAAAATAAAACAATAAAATGCTCGCATTTGTATATGTGTAAGTGTGTGCGTGTGTGTGTGTGCAAAATGAAAGTGTGTGTTGTTTTTCAAACAGAAGTCTGCATTCTATGAACGACGTACTCGTATCGAAACAGATTAACTCGCTGCTCAAATGTGACTTTGGTGCACGGAGCCAAAGGATTTCACCTTCTGCTCATACATTCTCTCACGCGTTGGAATCCACAAATACTCAATTTTTATATTTTCAATCCTTAAACTGCAACTAACCTAAAAATGTTATATGTTAAAGCAAAAATAAAAAAAAAAGATAACAGGAAAACATCCTAAGCCTCACGTAAGCTGCTGTGTTATACAAAAAGAAAAAAGAAAAGAAAAAAATAGTATTTCAAGTTACCTGCCAAGGTAATACATTTAAAAAAAGAACTTGTTAAAAACGAAAAACGAATTCTGTCTCTGGCTTTGTTTTCCATTCCAGTACGTTCTCCTCAATATGGCAAAATACACAACGGAGAAATCTTCAATTCCAATTTAAATGACATGTTTAAGGCCTTTTTCCGCTTCCGAAAATTAGGCCAAAATGAAAACATGTTTGTTTGTTGGCAGTTCGCAAGTCGCACGTGTCTGCTTTCATATTTATAAAAATAAATAAAATTCTTCCTTTTGACGTGTAATGCCTTTTTCATAATAGTGGTACGAGCAGTTCGCTTTTGGTGGAGAGCATTTCGAGCACACAAAACAAGAACAAGGAAGCAAAACTGCTGGTCACATGCACAAACTTGTCATTTTTTACTTTAAGAGCTTTACACTTCTATTCTTGTTTTTATTTTATTTTAAAACTGGAATGTAGGTGCTGTTTTAAAAAATACTGTCGGCCCTTAGTTTTAATTTATTTTATTTTATAAAAATCTATAAATTCGAAATCAAGTTTCCTACTTGCACAAAAGTTGAGAAAGCTAAAATGTGGTTGCTAGGAAGACACTTGATTAGCATTTTACTTCGGAGGCAAACTCTTAGTGCATGGTGGACATGGTGCTACTTTTTACACCCTAAGTTTAAATAACTTTATTTATTTATTTACTTTTCATCTAGAGAACCATATTCTTACAGATTGCTGAACATTTTAATTAAAATATTTAAATAACATAAATTTAAACGAATTAAAACTAAAATTAAAATTTAACAACGGAAACAAATTGTTACATAAATGTAAGCATCTTGCAATTGGTTCATTATTCGCATATTTAGTAATTGCCAAAGGAAATTTTAAGCTTAGATTTGCGTTTGAAATAGAAAACTCAGAGTCTGTTTCATGATCACGTACGTTGCCACTTGCAACGATCTTGAGAGCCGTGAACCCCTATTTGCGATACTCAGGGGATGGCCCCTACATATGCAGCGCATTGTACTGGAACTAGGGAAATAGGTTATGATGAGGAGAAAAGAGGGAGTAGTGTTCGCGGAGGTTTAACTTTAACAATTACAATACGAAAGGCTAAAGGCCTAACCATAATGTGCATAGATTGGCTTAAGCTTTTGCCAAAATTTAACGAAAAGCCTGTCAAATGCATATGTGAATCTAAAACGACTTTTAGTTGGCCATAATGTACTTATATGAACTTAATGATTTTAAACCCATTGTTGCACAACTTCGTAATACTTGTGTCTTTTCTGAGTAGATTATATAAAAAAGTACTAAAAATGGCAACAAAGTATTTTTATAATTTCCAAACAAAGAATAAAAACAGTTTTGTAGTAATTTGTGTAATTGTGTAAAATTGAAAAAAGCTAAAACACATTTCTATTAAATTAAATACAAATGTGTTTGTTTAAATTTTTCGTTATTTTAATCATTTTTGTAAACACACACACACAAAGTTCTGAAAACAAATGATTCCGCACAGAAGATGCGTTCAGTTTCGCACTTTGCTTAAGCAACTGACATTAGACGAAACTTAACGAAAAGTTTCGTTAAGTACAATACACATTTGATTACATGCATTCGCACAGTTGCTTAAAGTGGCGTGAGCCAGTCTATGCACATTATGCAGCATTTACAATGTTGGAACTAAATTAGTTAAAACTGATCAGTGCCCACTGCTCAGCTTAGCAAAATTTAGTCCAACACCTTCCGCACTACAAGGTAATGTAATAATGATAATGTATTAATTAAAATAATCTGCAATCTGAGTTACACCAACTCATTAAGAGTTCGATTTCGAAGCTATAAATATCGGGTGGTTAAATTTTAAGGGGCGATGTTGAATATGAACCACACCTAAATGTCTAGTTTTTTTCTGTACTTCATTTGGCATTTATCAATTTCAGACTAACTCCATTTGAACCATAGAAATATACACAATCGAGCAGCATACAGTTGTGAAAAATATTTACATGAGCACCTGCCTTGCGGCCTTATCTGATGATGGCCCAGTTCCACGGAGTGAATTATTCACGGTTCTCCAGCGCCCCCGTGTGGCTTACCAGGCTCACACAGGTAGCAATTCTTGCCATATGATTGCAGTCATATGAGCAACATCTTGTTGAGGAGTTCGGGCCTTCTAATCCCTCCTGTACGCAATTTCCCAGCAACCAATGGAGGACAAGGCTTAATGAGTTGGTAGGCCGAAGCCCACTAAGAGCATCAGCCCTTAAACCAACTCACCCGTCAATCATCACCACTGGTTCCTTACAATACGGATATCTGTTGTATAGGCAACAGATCCTCGGGAGATTGTTAGTCCCCGAAAAAAACCACACACCAAACAATTATCAAGGATACTAACACTCCCTTCCTGCGTTTTACGTTTCAACCACAGCCAGAACGTTTCAGCCAAGGTAGGGTCGAACCGCAAGCAAAACTTCCCGGGGGCCTTGCTGATCCCCGTTCTGGCAATTTATACCCTTAGTAAGGGTGTAAGGATACTAACACTCCCTTCCTGCGTTTTAGGTTTCAACCACAGCCAGAACGTTTCAGCCAAGGTAGGGTCGAACCGCAAGCAGAACTTCCCGGGGGCCTTGCTGATCCCCGTTCTAGCAATTTATACCCTTAGTAAGGGTTTCGGGAGCCAACACAACATAAGTCATGTGGTTTCCTAGAGTTTTGTTGGCCACACCAAACGAGGAACCCCTTCCCCTCTTTTCCCCAGAAAACAGAGCGCCTAAGTTAGGAATACGCCAAGGCAAAACCTGTTTCCCGGGGGGAGAGCTGAAGGATGAGAGAACTGGGCACCTTAATGGCATAGAACCTCAATTATGCCCGTGCGTCATCGAAAATTTGGACCATCGAATATAAGTGTACAGCCGAACATGAGGCGGCCATTTGGCCGATATTTTGTTCTATACTTGAACCATACCAATATTCCATAAAAAACAGAAATATCTTCAGTTCTTGTGTTTTATTCAAAATTAACATGAGCTCTTAAAATTTTACCACCATTTATGTTTCTTTGCAGTTTCAACAGTTAATTCATTCATTCATGTATTGCCAAACTGGTCACTTCTTGCTTAACTCTGCCTTAATCGAAGTAGGTGGGGAGGTTGAATGATGCAATATTCTGTTTTTCGTACTACTCGATCATGTCATGGCATTCGACACTGTAGACCATAATATCATGTATCAACAATTGAGCAACTTACTTAATTTTCCTGTAACAAGCCTATTTAATGTATGGAGCGCTCATTGGAGAAAATCACCTCCAGCAACGTAGAAATGATAATGTGCACATCTGCTTTGCTGGTGACTGATGCTTCCGATGCAAAGCCATCGAAAGCACTTTTAACTATGCTGAACTGGCTGCCGGCTAGTGAAAGAAATAGCCATAAATTCGGCTATCAGGCTATGAGCAAGAGGGACGTGGAAGCAGGCGACATATGTTCATGCCTCAATTATGGGAAGAATAGTGGGAATATGCAGGGAATATCGCTTATTGCTCACCAGCTCCACTGCTTGACAAGAGATTTGATATAAATTTGTCAGGCAGTCAGGAATATTCTCGGAGGTTAGCGACATAGATCGTCAAAAGAAAGTGCGTGAAATCATTACAAATGGGTTCAATTCAATTTCTGGCATTGACGACGTCCAGATTCGGTTTTGAGTGCCAGATGTCTCTAAACGAGATAGATTGTGAAATTGATTTAAATCAGCACATGTCTTATCAACCTGATATGGCCCACTCCACGGGGTGAATTATTCACGATTCACCGGCTCCTTATGTGGCTTGCAATGCACATACAGAAATTTTTTCCACATACGGATAAACCTCTTCCTTAAGAAGTTGGACCTAATATTCCATCCTGTAAGCAGTTCCACAGAAGTCAGTGGAACATAAGGCTTAATGATATGGTAGGCCGAAGCCCATTAAGAGTATCAGCCCTTAACCAACGCACCCTTCTAACCACAACTTCTAGTTCCTTACATTACAGGTATCAATTGCAAGACAACATTACCTAAGGGCGGTTATTAACTCCCGAAAACTATCATCCAGAGTTCGGTGTACAGCAAAGCAAAACCTACTCCCCGAGGGGTCTAAAACGCAATAGCAAAATATTCAAACCTGGAATTATTCTGGCTATGAGAACACACTGAAGTGTCCGGATATGGTGTAGCGGACGAACCAGCAAAAGAAGGGGGATCATACAATTTTTCTACACGTATCGCAAATTCGTGTTCCATAAACACCATATAAATTGCTACCACACCACGAAAAAAAAAGTTTTCACTTTCCTTGGAAAACTTTAATGAATCATAAAGTATAACAGTCACATAAATTAACTTTCAATTGAATTATTTAAAAACTTTTTAATGAATTTAAATTCGAAAAGCTCACGCAATGCTTAACACATGCATTTCCGGTTAAAATCAACCCTTGCGAGGGAAATGTTCAACTGAATTGTGTTCTAAAATAAAAATAAATATTTGCAGAATACGCAAAACGTTTTTGTAGTGCAGTAAATTTGTGTTATTTTAACAAATGAAACATGTCATATATGAATGAACAATTTAATTTATTTTTTTTTTTTTTACTCAACTGCCCCATATTATGAAAACATAATTTTGCCGCATTATTATTAAAAAAAAGAAATTTGATAACGAAAATACACTGTAAGAAAAGGATGGGTCCAAAAACAATTTGCATTAGTAATTTGTAAAAGCGACTAGACCTCCTCCGTTTAATATGACTTTAATTTTAACTGTTTTCTTGACTTGTTGTATCAAGTTTTTACCTTTCATGTAAATATATCATTAATTTAAAAAAAAGTCCAACCATTTTATCTCACACTCAGTACCAGACTGCTTGTCATTTTATTATTTATTTTCTTCTTAATTTTGACATAGTTATACAATTCAGTTGTTTAACGATATGACTGTATAATTAAGTAGTAATATTAGCAGAGTTGGGAATATGATTAGTGTTGCCACTACAGTTGTATTGCAATCGTAATTGCTGGTTCATATGTACTCGTGGATGGTAGAAATATTGAAGTTGCTCTTGATGTTTTAGAACAGAAATGCAATCTGCTATTTGCTGGACTGCGCACATTTTTCAAGTCTCTGAAGAAGTATTCAAGCGACACGGTTTTCTAAAACGGTGCAAGATATAATTCATTCCATCCGATCTTCTTACCACCTACATCCTCCCGAGAATGAAGTACAACTCTCATGTCTGGACCGGTGGCTCAAACTTTCCTTTGGGTTACTCGACCATATGCAAGAAAGAGCTAAGAAGCTTATCGGTGACTATAGGGTATCCAACTCTATTGACTCACGGGCGCATCGCCGCAGTGTAGGGTATGTTACTCTGTTCTATCGCTATTACAATGAAGTTTGCTCTGACGAGATTAGGGATCTTGTTCTCGAAACCCGCATATTTTTACGTGTTCATCCATTTGTGATCGATTTCGTGTTCGTTTTTTGCCGTTTGCTTCTTGGAATAAGTTGCCTGCTGACGTGTTTCTTGTTTGTTATAATATTGGAAAGTTCAATATCAATGTCCACACCCTCTTTACTCCTCTTTATAACCTATTTTCCTAGTGCTAGTACAGTGCACTACATATATATACGCGTACTAGCCATCCCAGGAGTACTAGTCCAGAATAATAAAAAATGTCGTATTCGTTCAAATTACGCCGAATTCTCTAGAAATCAAAAGTGCACCATCCAAAGAATTTTGTGGATCAACAAACAATTTTCTACACGTAAAAAACAACATGAAACAGTATTCATTAAATCAGCAAATATTGCTGTTGATATTGACGGTATTCTGGTTTAAGAAATTATGGCGTCAGCTTGTTTGAACCACTTGATATATGTTTAGAGCGATACAATCTGGCAACATTCTCTACTCATTTCATAAAAGTCAAGGAAACTCTGTATGTTTATCTATTACCTTTTCACACTGGAAGCGCTAAATCGATTTGAACTAAACTCGGTACAGCTATTTCGAAGTCCGAAATTCAACATACGGAAGTTTTTATTCTGATAGTTAGCCGAGAAAACGGGAAAAAGAGGCAATTCTTTGTCAAAAAATTACATTTTCAAATAAACTCTACCATGTCTACGAATAAAAACGAAGAGAAAGTGATACAGATCAATACAATTTCTAAATTTTTTTTTTCATCTCTGCTTACTTTTCACCCACTGTTCGAGCCGTTGATCTGCTTGCACAGATATCCACGCATACAACAAAAACATAATATACGAACAAACAATGCACATGATCCCAAGAACGCCAAATTCCAAGTAAATCAACCACCAATGTTTTTATTGCTTGTTGTTGCGTTCTTATTGTTTTGCAAGCATGTGTATGTGTGTATGTACGTAGCAATTATATTTATATATTGGAATCCACAATGATCATTAGAAACTTGGTCCTGATAACGAGGAAATTCGTGAATTACCTCGGGATAAGGCTTAACTAAAAGCTAACGTTCGCAGAACAGGTTCAGTATGCTGTTGACAAGTCTACTGGTATAACAGGACGATTAAGCTGGCTGATGGGGAACATTGGACGCCCACTACCAGAAAAACGCAAACTTTTAATAGAGGCATGCAATAGCATCCTTCTCTATGAGAAATCTGGGGAGAGAAAGTTGGGATACAAAGTAGAGCAAAACCGTTGTTAGCAGTGCAAAGGGTAGCTACTTTACGGGTCACATCTGCATACTGTACGGTATCGACGGGAGCGGTCGCTGTTATAGCAGGTATGATCCCAATAGATCTACAGATCCTAGCACGAAGGAAGGCATGGATATCAAGGCAGACTGGACATGCAGACCTTGGAAATATGCAGAAAATACGGGAGGAAATATTACACTGTTGGTAGTCTAGATGGAGTACTGACACTGGGGGCAGATGGACGGAGCGTCTCATTCCCAATATCGAGAAATGGTTGAACAGACGGCATGGGAATGTGAACTATTACCTGACTCAAATGCTGGCAGGTCACGGCTATTACTGCGGACCTACTTATGCAAAATGGGCAAATGTAACACACCCTTTTTTTTGTCTTGGACCAGTACTCAGGGGATGACCCCTACGTATGCAGTGCATTGTACCGAAACTAGGAAAATAGGTTACGAGGAGGGAGAAAGAGGGGGTAGTGATTGTGAACATTTGACTTGAACTTTCCAACATTATAACAGACAGGAAACAGGCGAGGTGTACGGCTGAAAAACGAATTCTCTCTGTAATGCGTAGTACGATTCCCTAGGCAATCGACCACAAATGGATGAGCTCTGGACGATGCACGTGTGCTTCGTAAAAATGTGCGCGTTCCGGGAACAAGATCCCTAATCTCGTCAGAGCAAAATCCATTGTAGTAACGATAGAACAGAGTAACGCACCCCACGCTACGTCGATGCTCCAGTGAGTCAATAGAGTTTGCTTATACGAAGAAGAAAAAGTCCTAGACGATACCGAAGACACTTTCTTTAAGTGTATTCAATGGGCGGAAACTCGTAGAGAGCTGGAGATGGTAGCTGACTCAATAACGGTGGCGAATGTCGTGGATATCATGATAGTGAGCGAGGCCAACTTTTTAGCGGTATAGCGATTCTGTGAAGAAGTTCTGCGAACTAAACAGCCAGATCTGGACACCGCAAAACAAGATTATAATCAGGATACCAGACGATGAATAGTGTAACGAGAAAGACCGATTAAGCCATTGGGTATCCACCCCGAAGCAATGTTAAGGCGATCTCGGGGTAGAAATTTTTTATCCCAGGAAGAAGAGTGGATTTTATAGTCGGTAAGTTCACTGTGGTGACCAGTCCGACACAAAGCGGTGGGTACGGACCCTCTAGTCAGTGCGTAACGCACTTTTCCCAATCGCCGAAAAAAAAATTACCATTAGCAACCAAATAGAAATTTCATGATAATAAAGATGTATTAATAAAGTATAAAGAAATAAATATACATTAATGGCAGGCAGATGTTTGGTGTAGTCAGGATTTAATTTTAAGTGCGGTGACAGTCATAAGTCAGAAAAGTAGGCAAGTCTAATATGTTAATACACAGTGGTATTAACTGCAGATAAAGTTGTGAAGTATTTCAGTACACAATACTGAAACTAATGTCTGTACCATTATTTAATTTGCAATTAAACAATCAGCAAAAGCCTTTTTATGGGTAAAGGTTAACAGGGCAACCTATATTAAAGCGTAATTTAGTGCTTTGATTTTACGCTGTAGTAAGTAACTTAAATAAAAGCGTTAAAGTTCTGCCTCGAACAGTATTGTTCACTAATTATATATAATTAGTCTGAAAGCACTTAAAATGTGATTACTAATTGCAGTAATTATATTTTTGGCCAAATGTGATTGCTAATGGCAGCAAAAATTGAGCAACATTTGTTTTGAAACGAGCTTAATTGAGAGACAGTAAAGCTTTCTCTCTTAAGCCTAGTATTGAGGTTAAATGTGCGAAAATTTTTCAGCAACATTACTTATTTCGTACGGAAAATATATATATAAAATATGAGATATACTCAGTGTTGTCTAGTTTTTCTCTTATTAATGTTTTTTTTTTTTAATTTTAAGTATACATATTTGTACTTCGTGCGAAAAAAGCTTTGCTTATGTTATTCCCAGCAACAATTTTAAATGTAAACATGTTGCAGATACATATTGTGTGTTTTTCGCTTTAAAAACTCAGTACTACATTTCTAAACTTATTTCGCAGATATTTCATACTAAACACTTTTGTATTGCAATTTCAGAGAATTTCGCACGAAATAATTAACTCAATATTAGCCTTTACGCTCTGTAAAAATTTAATTTTGGGGTTGGTCTCATATATTTTATATGTGCTTGAGGATTTTTGACAGATAAATTACGCTTGATGCGCTAATTTAGGTTGCACAGTTAACAATATATTGGTATAAAAAATATTTCGATATACAACTTTTAATAAAATGATTTGATAAACATGTTTTGATTTCACCAAAAATTAAGTGACTGATCTTTTGCAAACCTCAATACCATTTCGCCAAGTGTTGATTTTCTACTAGTATAAGTAGCAACTTAATATGACTAATGTCTAATTTATTCGTTCGCTAAAAAAAAAAAAAAAAAAAAACGTGAACACCCGCCGTCTATCATACACGTTCCCTGTGGAAGCACACTTTGTTCAATATCGTTGAAATATTTGTTCAAACAATATTTATGTTTGTTTAACATGCATTTAAAATTGTCAATTGTTACTGCCACAAATACCAGCTTAATGTGCCTGCTTAATACGAGTAAAACGAGTGTACATATGTTTGTTTATAATTTTAATTTGAATTTTCATTTAAGCAACATAATCAGCTGCAGTAACGACCGCGACAGGAGGACAATGCTAGCGTCAACAATATTGTTACTGGTACATCTACACACATATGTGTGTGTGTGTACAGCCACTTGTGTAAAATGACAACTTTCATATACGAGTAGTTTGAGTGTGCATGTCTGTGCATGACTAATACATTTCAAAAACCCACTGTAATAGTGTGCTGATTTTTCGGAAGTGGATGGTGGTCATTTGTTCAGTTTGGCTTTTTTTTTAGTTTAGTTTGCAACACCATTTTGCACATTAAACACAAACAGACACATTGTAGTTATTCAACCAGCGCTGACAATCGCCTACTTGCTATTTTTTCTGGTTTTTGTTATGGCAGAGTGTGAAAAGTGTACTTTGGATGTGAATTAGTTGTAGAGAGAGTTCTTTTCAGTTATGACAGCACACACATAAGCAACTAATACGCTTAAATATATAGCACCTTAAGTATATATACATGAGCATATACCTAAATGTTTACAGTAGACAAGTAATTATGAGAAATCATGTTGAATTAACATGATTTTTTTAACAATCGGTCTTATTATGTATTGAAGTCGTTTTATTTAAACTTTTTAATACCAACTTTGTTTGTATTTAGAGTATATAATTTTCCATATTCCAACACTCGCTATTGTCGCCCCATCAAGACAGCAGCAAAAAATTTTTGGTTGTATACTCATCTTCGACAGCAATTATTTATTATTTTATAAGTGTTTATAGATATCAAAAAATATGTTGTGTGCCTAAACTCGTTGCGGTTCAGGAACCCTTAGAGTGGTAAACAAACTATTACTAGCACTACACTTCGTCGACATACAGCCCATGAGTAGCAGTCCTATTGCTAGTCTGGCTGAACCGTTACCCTACGGTGGGATGAACAGGTCGTCGGGGGGTTGTTGGTATGCTGGCTTTTAACGCGGCTAAGCTCGCTAAGCTATAGAAAGCGACTGCCGACAAAATTCTATCGTTGTTGGCATTGCCAAATTGTTTATGTCGCCTGCAAGTGATTACAAAGTCATCTATTGAAATAAAAATATTTTATTTCAATATAACGTCATGCCATCCTTAAAAGTTCCCTCACTAAAGTATGTCATGTCATTTTAATAGGATTTCATAGCCAAACTTAAGAAGATAGCATAGAGTAGAGGACTGAGAACTTTATCTTGTGACACACGTTTTTTTTTGTTAGGCCGGTGCAAAAGACACAAACTGACTTCTATTTATTTTTTTTCTAACTTTATTATTTTATTTATTGAATCTACATAAGAAATGTAATGACAATAAGTATTCAAGTCTTAATACAAAAAAAAATTGTGATTAAAGTCCTGTCAGTGCTGGACAAAAATTAATTTTTATGCGAATATTATTTCGGAATTCAGTCATCTGTTTAGAGCTCTAATGGTAGCCAAAGTATCCCTCCTTTTCAGACGGGTATGACCACTAAAGTTAAGAAAATTAACTGCAAGAGGATTTGGATGGAATTCAAGTTTGTCAATATATCTTGTCGCGTACTTCACAAATTTAGATTTCACAAAAGGTACGTTCAGATCTGCGTGGACTCGTGAGTTTTTAACGTACCATGGAGCATCTGTAATTCTACGGAGTATTCTATTTTGACTTCTTTGAATTTTTTCAATGTTGGAGACCGAGGCTGTGCCCCATAATTGAATCCCATAGCACCATATTGGCTTTAGAAATGAGTTGTATAGCAAAAGTTTACAATCAAGCTTCAGTTTATTTGCACTGCTTTCAATTTTATCTGCGTTACTTTTGCCTCGATGTGCGACTTCCATGTTAGTCTACGGTCAAGATGAATACCGAGGTATTTGACTTCACTGTGTTGAGGTATTACTTGATTGTTAATAGTAATGGGTGAGCATGTTCCTAGACGCAGCGCGAGTGTAACATGGGCACACTTTTGTTCATTAACCTTGATTTTCCAAAGCTTGAGCCATTTCTCTAGTTTGTTGATATGTTCCTGTAAATTTATTGATGCTTGCTGGTGGTTACTATGTATGCTAAGGAATGCTGTATCATCTGCAAATGTTGAAGTGTGAATGTTGGTGCTTGTCGGCATGTCAGATACGTAGATCAAACATATAAGATAGGCCCTAATATGCTGCCTTGAGGAACTCCAGCTTCAATAGGCTGGACGGGGCTTATGAAATCGCCTTCTTTTATTATAAATTGGCGACAATATAAATAGCTTTCCAAAAGCTTATGTATGTTTGCGGGTAAGTTAAACTTTATTTTATGCATTAAGCCATCGTGCCGTACTTTATCAAAAGCTTGTGAGACGTCGATGAATAAGGCAGAGCAATATTTTTTATCTTCAAATGCCTTTCTTATGACATTAACTAACCTGTGTGTTTGCTCAATGGTGCCATGTTTCGCTCTAAAACCAAATTGGTGATTAGGAATACATTCCACCTTATTAAGCATTGGATCCAACTTAGCCTTTGGCAATTTTTCGATAAGTTTTGAAAATGTTGTCAGTAGACTTATTGGACGGTATTATTCTACTTTCGTGTGATCCTTCCCTGGCTTAGGAACCATTGTTATCATTGTTCTATTTATGATAAGATTAAATTTACAGCAGTCTTTGAGAAATGACATATATGTTTTAGTTTCTGACAAAGTGTGCTATGTTCAACTGCATCAAAGGCCTTAGAATGATCCAATAGAACTAGAAAAGAGAGCATGCCACCAACATTTGTACTACGAATATTTGGTAATATGTCATGTTATTAACCGTATGTAAGATTGAATTTAATGACAAACGTTTTACGCAATTCAAAACGTTACACAGATTTATTGAACTAAAGACAAACATTTATAATTCGATATATGAAAACAAATCTACAACATAATATCTATGAAGTAAGAATAATTATGACAAACTTATGTCACATTTAACTCGTATGTTAAATGTCATAAATTATTTGGTTTGTAAGAATTTTCAAGTCATATACTAAACGCTTGATTTAAGCCCAATCGAATATACAGTGGTGGCCACATAATTAATTTGTTGTTTTGATGGTTTATCTGAGATTTTGATGTTGGTTAACTAAACGCCATTCATACTCTTTTTTTTTTTAGACGAAAGGTTTTCCTGTGCGATGCATCCACGTAAAGCACTTTCATTCAGTCTCCGTCGAATAGTTCTAGATGATATATGGATACCATATGATAGAGCTGGGCCGGGTCGTTCATTTTAGTGACCGGTCACTTTCGTTCAGTTACCAAAGACTGTTGGTGTTGGTTAACTAAACGCCATCCATACCCCTTTCCATCCGATCCTTACTGGAAAAACTTGAATTCGTCACGTTCTTAATGTTTTTTCTGACAAAATCCAATCCGGATTTAGAATTTTTCCTTTTTTTTAGACGAACGGTTTTCCTGTGGGATGCCTTCACGTAAGGCACTTTCATTCAGTCTCCGTCGAATAGTTCTAGATGATATATGGATACCATATGATAGAGCTGTGCCGGGTCGTTCATTTTAGTCACCGGTCACTTTCGTTCAGTTACAAAAGACTGATCCGTTCATTCATTTCGTTCAATCGCCACTTTCAACCAATGACACGCTGCCAACATTCAAATTTTGCGGTCAATTATCAACACAGCACTGGAAAATGAACAAAACAAAATAGTAAGATAAAAAATGATAAAGTGATAAAAAAATTATTGTTTTAAAAAGAAGAAATAATTTTAAAAAAAACTATTTTGGTGTGATAAATTTTGATTAGTTTCATAATCGATTTTTGTTTTATTTCAGATAATTTAACATAATACAAAGAAAAAACAACCCCCACTTTAGTTAAACTACACAACAAAAACAAACATGAACATGACACAAAAAGAACGAAAGATATTTGGACGAAAGCTACCCAAATTGAACGGCCCACTATTGAACGAAAAGTGGTCAGTTTAATGACCGGCTCACCCGTTGGTTCATGAAGGACACAGCTCTACCATATGATGACTGTAATTCAACTTTTAGCTGTTTAGAGCTTTCAAATCGGTCAGCTTTAGAGGCACTTACGACTATTCTATCATCTTTGGCCGTGATATTACGTGATTAGGGGGCTCTGCATACATTATTTGAGTTCCCAAATTTATAAAAATGGTTCATTGCATTATATATTTATTCTCTAGAGCAAATAAGCAACTAAGAAAATGTAGTCACCGTCTTCACGAAACCTCTGACATTAACGATTACCTTCCTTTCTTCTTCGGAACAACCTGGTATTTTTGCCATGACTGTTTAGAGCTTTTAAATCGGTCATCTTTAGACGCCTTTACGTGTATTGCATCGTCTCTGGCTGTGGTTTTACATGATTTGGAGGCTCTGGATACATTCTTCGTGTTCCCAAATCATTGGTGTACAATTTCACGGAGATCATTTAAAATATACCTATAAAAAAATTTCGCAACAAAACTAAATTAGATTAGAATAACTCTATTTAAATAGCAGAACTGATAATATTTTAATGATGTGTCCACTTGAAAAACATCCCTTTCACTAAGTAATGGCTTATGAAAGAAAAATGAACAAAATATGAATGTAAAGAAAAATCCCAGTGCAAGAGATATCAAACTTATTTATTAAAGGCCCTGATTCACTATCATACACGATCGTACGATTCATTCACAGGACACTGTTTCAAAAGTCTGGCCGACGAAAAAATCGTTTCAAAATGGCGTTGTAGGCCACACTATTATACAAGTATGATTGAAATAATTTATTTACACAATAAAACAATTAAAAACTTTTATTAACATAATAATTTTACATAACTTAAATTTTTTCTTCGAGGCACCAACAATATTTTCATATTTTTCTCAATATATACAACACTGATGCACAGAAACCATAATGTTTTGAAAAGTTTCATAAAATTTTTCAAATCGCACGATTTGTCAAAAGCTCTGTCGCACGGTTGAATTTTTAGTACTTTTTCAGCACACATGCTTTATTTAGTAGATCGTAGATCGTGTATGATAGTGTAGCAAGGCCTTTAGTGGAAAAGTGCCGTTGAAATAACAATAGATCATATCGAAAGAATGAAAGATCACATTTGTGTTTTAATTATATGTCCATCAATGTTCGCTTACGCGACATTTTCATGAAAAACCCGTTTTAGGCTACATCTGGGGTATATATGGACCGATGTCGGAAATTTTAATTTTCCATATTTACATAACCTCATTTTATTTTAGCCACTGGGTTTCCTGCTTACAAATTAAGTTGGAAGGCAGGTTTCAAAAATAATTTAGCTTCCACAACGGCTTACACTTTTAAAACAATAACAGTAATATGAGTGACACGAAAAAGTATAAAAAAGTCTGTGCGTGCACACGGGGGAAGCAAATTAAGAAAAAAGTGCACTTATCGCTTCCAAAATGTTGGAGAAAAGCTGCGTGGCTCACTCTAGCTGCGTGGCTTTTTCAGTCAGCAAGTACAGCCACAACGTACGGAACTTAATGTGGAGGATGCAAGATAAGCTCCTGCCTAAGTTTATCACTTACGCCCAGTTCAGACTATTATATTTTGTATTAATACTTGTCAAAAATTCAAATAATACGTGCAAGTCTGATAGTCTGAATGTAATCCGTCATACATACGAAAAATAATACGATAAGAATTTAACATCCCATACGACTTTGCTGTTTTTTGAAACTTTTCAAAACTATAATACTTCACATTGGATCAGGGTTGTGTTTTTTAGCAAACCAGCTAATTAAAAATTGAGTAGTCGGCTATTTCGTAGCCGATGGGGTGCCGTCACTGATAATACTTTTTGTCGTTATAAAAAAACGCGAAATTTGGAATTTAGCTGTCATTTATAAATGTATTTTGTTCATGCTATATTTAGAACGTAAAATATGTTTGTGCTATTGAATATGGATGTGTTATACATAATTATTATTTTAACTGTTGAAGAATTTCACGCGCCGGCACGTCTATCGCCTACGACAAATAGCGCACCTGCCGCCGTGAAAAGCTTTATGATGGCACATCAAGTGTGATGGTGTGAATGCAAAATCTAAATTACGTTAGACTTTTTGACAGTCGCAAGAAATGTGTTTAGACTTTTATCTCACAAAATCTAATGAAAGTATTTATACAATTAAGTTTTTTATTCGCTATTTAAGCTTCTAACATTTATACCAGTAAAAAATTATAAATAGCTTGTTTTCTATGTTTCCCAGCTATCTATATGTCGACATTTCATAGGAACTACCCTAATCATCAGTAGACTTTGGAAATTTTTGAAAGATATTCTCGTACATATCTTTCAAAAATTTCCAAAGTCTACTGATGATTAGGGTAGTTCCTATGAAATGTCGACATATAGATAGCTGGGAAACATAGAAAACAAGCTATTTATAATTTTTTACTGGTAGAAAGTATTTATACTTGTATAATAGTCTGATTGGGCCTTTAGTGGGAATGTTGATCTACTTATACGCATCTATGTTAAAATCAACGCGCTTTGGTGTTTTCGAGAGATTTCTTGCTGTGATCAGTTTTTAACAACCATCCACAAGTATTATAATGTTAATTATTCTTAAAAATTTGACGCACTGGGGTATTCATGCTTGGTGGAAAAAGAAGGCACTGTAAAGACATTTATTCGTTTCACTTAAATTCAACAGCCAGTTCGCCGATGTCGAAAGGATAAGTTCGTACTCTAGACGAAAGAAAATAGATTTGGGGATTTTTCTAACTTTATTCTAAGAGAACAATGTGTCAAAACTCAATTAAAATACAAAAGTTCATGCGAACGAGCAATAGTGACATACACAAACCCAAATTTATTAGAATGTGAGTGACTAGCTTTCTTTCGCCTACATTTTCATTCGATATCCTCGAACAGGCTGTAAATGATATTTATGAAATATTTACCATAAACATCTTCATTTCTCTCTATATTTTATTCCCGTCTCTCCAGCTGCATCCCAATAAATTTTATTTTTCGTATTTCGTAATAGTTTCCAAAACTGCAAATAACTCCTTATCAGTCATCTGTGACCAAATTTTGTGCAAACAATTAAATAGTCCTAAGTTAATTAAAATTCCTGTAGGGTAAATAGTTGTTTTACGTGAGTGTGTGCTGTAGCCCTGCAATCAGGGATGAAAAATGTTGACCACTTGCTCGTAGCACATATTATATTTATATATGACGGGAATACAAAAATTTGCTTGTTTTAGTTGTTGTATACGAGTATATATGTATGTAGATACTTTTAAGTTTCCATTATGATTCATTACTTCATTTCCTTTTTTCACATCATTTTACATGTCCATTAACAGGCACTTGAATGTTTTTCGTTTGAGTGGTTGCGTGTTTCGGCATCATTGCTGCAGCATTAAAATGTAATTTACTTTCAACTAAACAATTTTAATTAGAGCTAAAGTTGAAAATTATTATGTGTCTGTCTTTTATTTCAAATTAATTTGAATGTTAAAATTTCGCTGTACAAAAGTGTTTCTGAAGTTAAAATATTTTCGGCGTGTAATTTTGCAAATAAATGGTGGAATTATTTTAAATTGCATATTTGCTGTTGAGGAACATGCAGCTGTTGAGTTTTGTTTTTTTTTTTTTGCTTAGAGAAAAGTTACAGTTAATGCTGTTTAAGTCAAAAATATGTATTAATTTTTTTTGCAGAGAATTGGGGTAGCGATTAAATAGGCAGCGAATTCCGTATGTTGCTCAAGTTAATTTAAGAACAACGTGACAATTCAGGGTATAATCATCATATTTGACGAAACTTGCCATGAAGAAAAATTAAGATCAAAAATATAATCGTATGGAAAGTACTCAAAAACCGGCGTGGTTTTTGCGCAAAATTTCCAGACGAGTTGCCCGTCTGTGTTCTGGGAACAGCACGATAGTACATAGAGGAGCAGCTTGTATACAAAATCACTCAAATTATTGAGTGCTTTTCAAACAAATTTTTTTGTCGGTCAACAACAAAGCATATGTTCAACACTTTTCTGTTCCTGCTCGGCCCCCCTCTCCTGTGCAGCTTCTGCAGCAATTATAAGGAAAATCTAAACTCCTCGCAATTATCCCCATATAATGTGTGTCCCGTCATAACAGCCACTATAATAAGCAGCTTCTGCTGGGGTAGATTCCTAAGTATTATTATAATAGAACTATTTTAGCCATGTTAATCAACAGGTATTGTAACTAGATTATCTGTCTGTTGCGATTCCTACAATTGGACCTGAGGGGTGACCCTCGATTGCGATGCGAAAGAAAATGGTTTGTGATCGAAGAATTGGTACCCTGTATTGCATTTTCGTATTTTATCTCCGCATTTAATTTTCCCTTTCGCAAATATCATTTTATCATTCTTCGCTATTATTTATTTTGCGAAAAAGTTTGCGCAAACAGCACAAAGTAGTAAATTATAATCTTATCGCTCCTGCCTTTCGCATCGAACTTACTTAAAGCTGTTTTCTACAGCTTTTAAGTGAAACCCGCCATCCAGTCTACGTGCATCGGCTCATTCGCTTCATTACTACTTGTCATTTATGTACGTAGAAAAGCGCTAAGTTTGGGTGTTTCGCTAAATTGTAACGACCCCTCGAGAAGCAGGTATTATCTTATCTATATCTCTAATCAAATCAAAATCAAAACATTCTACTTTCTCGGGTATCATTTGTGGTAGCCAATCAAACTCTAAGAAGTCGCAGTATGATTTAGGAAGCCTCAACACACTTCTGAAACTCTTACTAAGAGCTAGTTAGCAGAACGAGGATCAAAAAAACCCCTAGAGGATCCTATATTATAGGTCATTCCGACGCTGATCGTCATTAAGGTGCTTGAATGTTTGCTGAAATGTCCCGACTGCAGTTTAGTTCTAAAACCACAGGTTATTGGTATTCCTACATGGCCGGAAACAGCTGTTGTCTTGCTATAGATATTTGTCATGTAAAGAACCAGAAGTGATCGCAAGACGAGTGAGCTAGTTGCGAGTTGACAATCTTTATGAACGTTGGGAACCCTCCCGGGTAACAGGGTTTACCTTGGCGTATTCCTAGCCAGGGCACTCTCTTTTTCAGGTTTGTTGTAGCAAATAAAATTTAGTAAGTCGCATTACTTATGTTGTGTTGGCTTCCGAAACCCTTACTAATGGTATAAATTAGCAGAACTAGGATCAGCATGGCTCCCGAGTGGTTCTTCTTGCAGTTAAACTCGGGTTGATCATGTTTGAGGTGCCTACCTTGGCTGAAACGTTCTGGCAGTGGTTGAAGCCCAAAACGCAGGAAGGGGTTGTTAGCATCCTTAATAATTGTTTGGCGTGGGTTTTTTCGGGGACTAACAACCTCCCAAGGATCTTTTGCCTACACAGGATATACTATAAAGAACCAGTGGTGATGATTGTCGGGTGTGTTGCTTTAAAGACTGATGTTCTTAGTGGGCTTCAGCCTACCAACTCATTAAGCCTTGTCTTAATGAGTTAGTTGTTGTGAATCGTTTATAATTCTATCGTGGAACTGGTCTATATCAGATAGGGCCGTAAAAACAGGTGCTGATGTAAATCTCTTTCACAACTGAACGTCAGAACCCCACCAAGGAGCAGGTTTTGAGTCATAGGAGTTTTTCATTTATTGTCGCAAATAAAACTCTAGGAAACCACAGGACTTATGTTGTGTTGGACATGCGATGCCCTTACCTTAATTAATTCGCTAAAAGGGGATTGGCGAAGCTCCCGGGAGGTTCTGCTTGCAGACTATCCCGGTGGTGATCATGGTTGAGGTTCTTAGAAGTGCTAAAATGTTCTGGCTGTGGTTCAAACCTAATATCCTATGAAGGGGAATTAGTTTCCCTGATAACTATGGTAAAAAGCCAGTTTTTGAGGTTTAATTGCCGCTCTAGGTGATATTTGCAAAAGTAGGTAAAAGAGTGAGTTGGTTAAGTGCTGGTGCTCGTAATGGGCTTCGGCCTACAAACTCATTAAGCTTTGTCTTTTATTGACTGTCTGGAAAATTGCATAAAGGAAGGACTAGAATTCACAAACTCTTAAGCAAGAGGTTTGTCTATATGGCAATAAACTTATGGTAGTGGCGCTGGTGAACCGTGAACTAGTTCACTACGTGGAATTGGTCTACCGTTAAATAAGGCCGTTAACACAGTTGTTGGCAAAAATCAGTAGCACATATTAAGAGACATCTCGAACTTATGAACCAACTTGGATGTCATGTAGATATCCGTTAGTGCATTTAACGCAGCCTTGTTATCATTACAAAATCGGATAAATTCCCTGCATATCTTATAGCAACTAAACCAGCTATTTACCTTCTTTATAGCTGTGATTTCAGATTTCACCACAGCCACTACGCAGCTTAAAATGCTTCCTGCTTGGATACCGAGTGATAAAGATACCTAATCAAAATTCAACTCCGATTTAAATCCATCCTATTGATGATCGATAACGGCGACCTGCGAAGCCATAGTCGATATAATTATCTCAAATCTCTTGTGGTATGGTACAGCTGCCGAACAGTAATCAACATTTACTGGAAGATCCTCTACCCCTACCCTAATTGAGGCATGCCCATCTGTTACTTCCTTTCATATCCCGCTTGCCTTTAGCCTAACCACCAAATTCGTGACCATTGTCCTTACCATAAGATAACCGGCAGCCATTTGAAGTACTTTTCACAATGTGTCGTGATGCATCGTCAACATCAAAGCAGTTTAAAAAATCCTCTCTATGATCTTGAAGTATTCGGTTTTCTCTAAGATATAAACAGCGAATTAGATACAGTTTTAACTAATTTAATTCGAACAATTTAAATACTGCAATATAGTTTTTTTAGTCTTTCGTGTTGTCCCTCTTTTCTCCTCATCACAACCTATTTTCCTAGTTCCAGTACAATGCGCTTCATATGTAGGGGCCATCCCCTGAGTACTGGTCCAAGATAAAAAAAAAAAATCATGCAGTTCAATTCTATTCAGAAACAGAAATCAATCCGTTTTTTGGTTTTTGAGACTACGAAACACTTAAACGTTTTTGGAAAAGAAATCAGGGGTCTAATCACCGCATACGATATCGAATTAGCTATCGTATCGAATAACATTACGATACATCTAAATTATGGCAAACGATGAATATTGGATCGTAAATTAAACAAAATGTAATAGATTGAAGACCATACTTTTCCTAAAAGTAGGAATACAAATAATAAATCCTTTAACTTTTTTATATTATTGCAATACAATTTATCCGATATCGTATGCCATGATACCAAAATGAAAAATTTCGATAATTTTGCTCGATATCGTATGCGGTGATTTGGCCCCAGTTTTAATTTCATTAATGAAAATAATATTGTTTCGAATTTGTGTCATTTCTAAGCTACTGTGCAGCCATTGATCTGCTTGTTATCACATCAAACATGAAACTAAAAATATAATGCACAAACAACATGATTTATAGAACGTAAAACTTCAGGTAAATCAACCACGAATGATTTCATTGTTGTTGTTGCGTTCTTGGTATTGCGTTTCTTATTGTCTGTTGTTGTTGCGGTCGTATTTTTTTAGCAAGTATGTGTGCCAGAGACTCTGGAATTATCTATAACTAGAAAGATCATTATGATTGCAGAATAAAGAACTATAATTAGCAGGCAGATCTTTGGCAGCAGGATAAAACAATTTTAAATATTGTGCAAGATAGTCTTAAGTCAGAATAGTAAGCAAGTCTAGTGCTTTAACACACAGTGATATTAAGTGTAAATAAAGTGGTGAAGTATACTACGACTGTGTAACAAATACGTGCGAGTTAAATTTCATTTCATTTGCAATTGAAGAATCCACAAAAGGGGTTTAATCCGAAAAACCATTTTGTTTTTAGACTACAGATGAACCAAAAAATGTATTTAATTCCTTTTTTGAATGGAATTGAACTCTGTGATATGGCTGAATATAATGTTTCCCAATATGCAAACTGCAGGCTGCGAACATAGAAGGCCCACTACCAGAAAACTTTTAATTGAGGCATGAAATAGCATCCCTTTCTATGGAAGCGAAATCTGGGGGGAGAAATTTAGGATACAAAGTAGAGCAAAACTATTGTTAGCAGTGCAAAGGGTTGCTGCTTTACGGGTCGCACCTGCCTACCGTACGGTATCGGTGGGGGCGGTTAGAGTAATAGCAAGTATGATCACAATATATCTACAGATCCTGGTACGAAGGGAGGCATGGATATCAAGACAGACTGGCCATGCAGACCTTGGAAGTATGCAGCAAATACGGGAGGAATTATTACACAGCTGGCAGTCTAGATGGAGTACTGACACTAGAACCAGATGGACGGAGCATCTCATTCCCAATATCGAGAAATGGTTGAACAGACGGCATGGGAATGTGAACTATTACCTGACTCAAATCCTGTCAGATCACGGCTATAACCGAAGCTACTTATACAAAATGGGAAAATGCAACACACACTTTTGTTTACACGAAGAAGTCCTGGACGACGCCGAACACACTTTCTTTAAGTGTATTTGATGGGCGGAAACTCGTAGAGAGCTGGACATGGTAGCTGGCTCAATAACGGTAGGGAGTGTCGTGGACATCACGATAGTGAGCGAGGCCAACTTTTTAGCGGTATCGCGATTCTGTGAAAAACTTCTGCAGACGAAAAAGCTAGATCTGGACGCCGCAGAACAATATCATAATCAGGATCTCAAACGAAGGATAGTGTAACGAGGAAGACTGATTAAGCCATTGGGAATAACCCCCAAAGCAATGCTAAGACGGTCCCGGGGTAGAAATTTTTATCCCAGGAAGAGGAGGGGGCTTTTTAGTCGGTACGTTCACCGTGGTGATCAGTCCAATGCAAAGTGGAGGGTTCGGACCCCCTGGTCAGTGCGTAACCCATTTTTCCCCCTCGCCGAAAAAAATATGTTTGCAAACTGCAGGTTAATGACCTAAAAGACTCTGAGTAAAAATATACTTTTCTTCACCCTATTAACTTATTTATTTAATTATTCTAATTTAAATATTATATTAATCTATTTACACTGATGTACACTTACCTGATTTTGTCAATTGCTGTTTAAAAATTCCTCCATCAAATCAATAAATTAAAAACAAATTGTTTGTTGATTTTTCATGAAACAAATATTTATTTAGTAAATTTTTGTTTTAGTTTTGATTTAATTTTTCTGCTTTTTTTTTGTTGTTTGTTTTGTTTTTGTATTTAAATTTTGTGTTTGATGTTTTACATTAAAATTTTTTAATATCTTTAAATTTTAGTTTTTAATAATAATAATAATTAAGCTTGTCATGCTCAATTTGATTTTAATAATATTAAATTGTTTATTTCATTTGATGACTTTTTTCTTATTTAATTAATTTTATATTAAACATTTTCATTTTTTATAAATTTTATTTAATTAATGTTTTAAATATATACAGAATGTAAATTTAATTACTTAATAATGCGTTTGTTGTGTTAATTTAAAATATTTATAATAAAAAGGAAGTTTTATTTGTTTGCTGTTTTTTTTTATTATTATTTACTTTTCATTTGGAGAGAGTTATTAGTTTATTTAAATGTTTAATGAAAGACATTAGTTTCTAATTTTAAATTCTGTGGTTTTATGGCATGTTTCTTTGCTTTAAAATAGTTGATTTATAATTATTTTATTTCATTTTATATTTTTAATTAACAAATATACACTTACTTGGCTAAATACAGGTAATTTTTGCTTTAAATGATTAATTTTAATTTTGCTTATATTTTATAAGTAGAATGATTTTTTTTACAAGTAGTTTTAGATGTGTTTTTCTTATTAAAAAAATGTATTTCTTAAGCATAAAAACTAATTATTTTTATTTTTTAGTTAGTGGCAATTTTGTTGTATTTTTTTTTTAATCTTAAAGACATTTAAAAACCAATTGGCAATTTTTCTTATAGAAGTATTTTTATTTTTTTCTTTTATTTATACATATCGAAAAGGAGTTTGCAAGTTTTTATATTAAATTAAATTTGCCGCTGCCACTCATTAAACATCTTAATCAAATTTATATACACTCGTACGTATTAGATTCTGTCAAACTTCATTTTATAATGTATGATTTTTTTGGTAGGAAAACTTTTCTTTAGATATTTTCTATTTACTAATTTTTTCAGCTTGTCTATCTAAACGAAATTCTTAAGATAGATAGATATACACCAACAAATTCCAATATATATTTTTTTTAACTTGTCACCAAAACCATTGATGTTGTCCTCAAAAAGATCAGTTAAAAATTATATCAAACTAGCTTCAAACTTCTTCTGCCACATTTCGATTTTCATCAAACTTACATCAAGTCATAAGTATGAGGTTATTTTCCCTAACACAATAAAAAAAAGCCTATGCTTGATAGAACCATCAAGCTTTCCTTTTAATTTTGTTTTTGTGGTGTTCGTTTGGCAAACAAAGACCGATAAACTTCCATATGTATTAAAAAAGCCTAAATTAAAGAAACTGCCTTTTTAAACAGCCTAAAATATTGACACTAAACACTAAAACATCTTTTTGGCTACAAAACTACTAAACTTGCCAGAGATGGATAAGGAAATAGTTTTAGTTAGGTATTAAGCACCCTGGACTCTATCAAATAAAATCGTCAATCAGTGTGTATATGTCAGTACAATATGCTGGTTATTTTTAGCGGGATAGACAAGCGCAGTAAGATTTTTATACGTGCGCTTGATGGTTTGCGCATTTATGCTTGATATAGCCATCAAGCATTCATCTTAATTTCGTTTTTGTGGTGTTTATTTGGCAAGCAAAGACCAGTAAACTGGCATATGTTCCAAAATATCTTGATTTTCATCATCAAAAAAGCTTAAAGAAGCTGAATTTTTTAGCGGCCATGCCGCCTAAAAATTGAATAACACTAAAACATTTTTTTGGCTACAAAACTACTAAGCTTGCCAGAGATGGATAAGGAAATAGTTTTGGTTAGGCATTAAGCGCCCTGGGAACTATCAAATAACATCGTCAATCAGTATATACGTGAGTGGTTATTTTTAACGGCATAGACAAGGGAAAAATGCTTTGTATGTATGTGCTTGATGACTTGCGACTTTATGCTTGATAAAGCCAGCTAGCATTTATTTTAATTTTGTTTTTGTGGTGCTCGTTTGACAGGCAAAGACCGGAAAAATACAATATTTTCCAAAACATCTTGATTTTCATCACTCATTTATGTGTTTATTTCTTGCCTCGAGCTGTTTTTCACTCTTAAACATAATAATGAAAACAAATACGCGTTTGGAATTCAAGTAGTTCCTTTTTTACTTGTTATTCTTCATTTATTTTCTGCTTTTTATTTATTTTTCTTGAGTAATATTCACAAGGAAAACAAATTAATGCTAAAAACTTCTTCATGCTTGATATCTTGCACTAGACACAATCAAGCATTTGACAGCAAACATGCCAGAATATCAAAAAATTTTTGATTTTACATCAAACAGAGTCAGTGTCACACATACTAGTATTATGCTTGTCAAGCATAATAATAACATTTGTGACCATAATAATAGCATGTTTGCCCGTGTCTACCCTGCTTTAAAGAAGACATACCAATAAAATTTAAAGTTTTTACTAAAAATATACATAACTAATTTTTAATTTTTAGGCATTGTTTGACGATTTTGAACGTTAACGTCCGCGAACATTTGAAACGACTCATTTAGGGCCAAAAAAAATTGTTTTTTTCTTATAAGTTGATACATTCTTTCCTACATTTTTTTACACTATGTTGCCTTTAAGTTCAAAAGTGGATCGGAAATGGAGTTCTCGCCACTCAAAATGCTTGCGAACGTTAAGATTAGAAATCATGATATAAGGCATTAATCTTTAAAAAGAAAAAAAAAAATCACAATAGGACACTAAAAAATATTTAGCCGTCAAATACGAAAATCTTTTTGATTTTCATCATACGTGTAGCCGAAAAAATATGACTGCATGCATACAATTATGTGATTGACGGGGTTATTTGACCATTTCCAGGGCACTTTGAAAGGAGATAGACACGGTCGAGCAACAATTGCAATTGTTTTAATGATATGTGAGAAAACTCTGTAGTATGTGTGACATCGATATCGCGTGATAAAGAAAAGTGCAGGTAGTATTCAGTACTCTCTTTTTTGTTTTTATCTCTACAACTTCAATAGAAGTCATTATACAGAAGAAGAGGTATGCAGCTTTGAGAGTTATCTTGGCTTATAGCACAATTTTTGAGATTGCAGTACTGGTGCTAGCAAGCATAGTCCCTATAAATCTTGTACGCTCTAGAGCCCTTAAGGGTAATCGCACTTACACATCTACATACTGAGTTTTTCCCTTGTGGTGACCACTGCTCTAGAGAATCAACCAGGATTTTAAAGTCAAATTTATTATCAGTAGCCAGCGCAACAGAATACGATGGAAAGCTGACAAGCTGGGTGGAAGGCCGAAAATTATGATAGGTAGACAGATGTTTAGACTAACATCAAATATCGAGATTGTCGTTGAAAAGTCACATGTTGATGTGAAATGTTACCGAACGTAGGAACTATGAGTTTACTAAAGAAATGTCTATATCAAATGGGCAAGTATAGTATACCCTACTACAGGTATGAAAAATATCTGGCAGATGATGCAGAATATATTTTTCCCACAATAGAAGCCACGGGCCACGCTTACTTTAGGAAGTACCTAATAGTAGCACACCTAATAGTAGTACAGGAGATATCTAATAGTAGTACACCCTACTGCAGGTATGAAGAATATTTTGCAGATGATGCCGAATACAATTTTTTCCACAGTAAAATTCAAAAGTCACAGTTACTTCCGAAAATAAATGTACCAGAGAGGCAAGTGTGGTACATCCTACTACATCTTGCAGATGACGCATAGTATATGTTTTTCCATTGTAAACACTGGGATGGGATCCACCGCGATTTTGATCATCGGATATGCATGATTACAGATACGAATATCATTGAAAAGAAGTCGGCGAATAAATGCTGGAATGGGATCCACAGCGATTTGGATCAATGTTGGCGAGTAAATACGACTGGGATACTATTGCCGAATACGAGGACGGTTCAGAAACTTCTTAGCCTAACACAAAAAGCGCGGTATAAACAGAAAAAATTTAAGTGTTTTGGAAACTTCCATCTCCGCTATGAAGACATGTTAAATTTTGTTTCGATCTGGTAACTCCTTCATATAGAAACAGGTGTTCACAAAAGACGCATCCGCGATTTTTTTACAATGAAAAAATTATATATTTACATAAAAAAGGGACAAGAAATTCATAATGATATGGTGAATGTGTTAAGTGAAAGTGCTCCTTCATATGCAACAGTAAAAAATTGGGTTGCTGAATTTAAACGTGGTCGTACAAGCATTGAAGATGAACCACGTAGTGGATGTCGTACACGCATTGAAGATGAACCTCGTAGTGGACGTCCAAATACAGCAACAACAACAGAAATTGTAGCCAAAGTGTATGATACTCGTATGGTATTAAATGATCGACGAATAAAAGTGCGTGAAATAGCTAATATCATGGGCGTCTCAAATGATCGAGTTCACATAATTTTGCATGAAGAACTACAGTACTTCTACTGCAAGTTGGGTGCCGCGTTTGTTAACAGTCGACCAAAAACGCATAAGAATGAACATTTCTCAAGCTTGTTTGGATCGTTTTAAGCGAAATAAAATGGATTTTAAGCGACGTTTCATAACTGTTGATGAGACAGGGATCCACCACTATACTCAAGAGACAAAACAACAATCTAAACAATGGTCTGAAGCTGGGGGAAGTGGCCCAAAGAAGACAAAAACAATTCAATCGGCTGGTAAGATTATGGCAACGGGTTTTTGGGACTTCAAAGTTATTTAATTGATTGACTATCTGCAAAAGGGTAAAACAATAAATTCAGGGTACTATTGCAAACTTTTGGATCAATTGAATGTACAAATTCGAGTAAAACGTCCTGGCTTACAACACAAAAAAATAATTTTTCACCAAGACAACGCACCAGCGCACAAAAGTGTTTTAACAGTGGCTAAAATCAACAAATTAAAGTACGAGTTGCTTGACCACGAACCCTATTCTCCTGATTTAGCTCCCAGTGACTTTTACCTGTTCTCAAATCTAAAAAAATTCCTTGCTGGCAAGCGTTTTACCTCAAATGAAGATGCAATTACAGTTGTAAACCACTATTTTGAAGACCTTGAGGAAAAGTATTTTATTCAAGGGATAGAATTGCTAGAAAAGCGTTGGACTACGAGTTAGTGTATTGAAGTTTCAGAAGATTATATTGAAAAATAAAAATATTTTTGAAAAACTAACTATTCTCTTTAATTGATAGGCTAAGAAGTTTCCGAACCGCTCTCGTATGTTGAATACCTTCTTGGAAAAAAAAAGATATACCTGGGCAATATGGCAGACTTTTAAGCACTAAAAGCCAAAGGAGATATTAAAGGAGGCTGAAAGCGGGCATATCATGACTTAATGGTAAAATAACGAAATACAGGAAGCCACCTTGAAGTAGTGTATAGACGGTTCCAAGTTGGCAAAAAATCCCCAAATATTAAGGACGGAAAATTTTTTAGTTGGTAACACAATATGAACTTAAACTCCTTGCATGCGTCCTCTTGTCCCAGTGGTGAATCACCCACTCTAATATTCAATCTCCGTTAGAATAGAAACTTAATCTTATAAAAATCTTTTGGCAATTTTTCCTAAAAGAGAACTCTACTAGTAAAAGAAAGTAACAAGCGTACGTGAATTTCCAAAATAAAAAAACTTGCAATCCCTTTTTCATTTTAAGGTGATTTTGATATTATTTACAAAAGCTTAAAAGGTATTTAATTATCGTAACTATACTTTTACAAAAAAAAATTTTAAAAACTGAAAAAAAAATTGTGAAACATTTACATATAAACCAATCTAGAAAATCACATATTTTGCTACAAAACGTTTTAACCAAAATATTTTTTTATTATTTGGCTTTCAGATATTTTGTATTTTCCTCAAGATTTCTTTGCTTTAAATCCCATAAATACTGTTTTTTACACAAAAATGCCTTGAGATTGAGTTTGCTGCTCCTTTTTTTTTAGCAAAATATATGGAATGTTTTAGTAGCTGTAAGTAATTTGCTTTTAGAAATAGCAAATTTATGAAAAACCATTAATCAAATTATTTATTAATTTTTTTTGGTTTTTGTTGTAGTATTTATATCGAAAAAACTTTTAAAAAAAATCATATATTTTTTTTAATATAAAATTAATATTTTATTATAAGCTAAATGCAAAATAGTTTTTATTACATTTGTTACTTTTGATCATAAATTTTAATTTATTTCCTTCTTAAGTAAAATAAAATAAAGAACTTTGGCAAATTTATTAAATTTTACGATATGTTTTCGTTAATAATATAAGACTTTCTGCTTGACGGTCTAACGATTTTTTCTAACCTATTTTTTTATTTTATTTTATGACAATATAATATAAAAAAATTATATATAAAAGATATTAATTTGCATTTATTATATGATTTTTGTATTCTTTGATAAAATATTACAAAAAATGCATTTAATAAAGAAACGTTTAATTCTCACGGAACTTTTTTTACATTAAAAAAAATATGGCAACTTTTAAGTTCTAGAACATAAGAAACATGTAAGGGCGATTTTAATTATCCAACTTTTTTACAATTTTCTTTTGAACTTGCTTTTAAGTTCACACACGAAAACTTTTTTCGGCAATTCTGGAACTTTCTGTAGCCTTTTATTTCTTACAATTTACATTGTATATGCACATATATGACAGAAAGGTAAAGAATTGCTGGGTACCAGCAGTCAATAATAAATTAAAAATAATAAATGAAAAATTAGTAATTAGTGCGTTACTCTGTTCTATTGCTACTACTAGGATCTACTAGGGATCCTGTTCCCGAAACTCGCACATTTTTACGTCGAGAGCTCATCTATTTGTGGTCGATTGCCCGGGGAATCGTACAACGCATTACAGAGAGAATTCGTTTTTCAGCCGTACGCTTCGTCTGTGGAATAAGTTGCGTGCAGACGTGTTTCCTGTCTGTTATACGGTTGGAAGGTTCAAATCAAATGGTCACAAACACTACTCCCTCTTTCCCCCTCCACACAATTTATTTTCCTAGTTCTGGTACAATGTACTGCATATGTAGGGGTCCATCCCCAGAGCACTGGTCCAAGATAAAAAATGTAATAAATTAATGCGCAATCGCGCATTAATTTATTACTTTTTACGGTAGTAGAATTTAAATAAAGAAAAACTGACAATTTACTTGATAATTTATGTGTTGATAACATTCGTCTGGCTCAAGTTCAATCCTGGCTAAAGCCAAGAAATAGTTTTAATTTTAATTACAACAATAATTGCCGCGATCAATAACTCTTGAATTTGGACAAATGTAAAAGAAATTCTACTCTCTTCATGTTGAGATAAGTCGTGCGATGTATGTGGCATCATTTGTGCTAACACAATCATGAAACATGCAAATGTTGCTTTCGTAACAGACTCATAATACAAATGAATATATTTATTGACGCAAACAAACGTTATCACAGTACTTAAAATGTCGGAATTAAACTAGTTAAAACAGATCAGAACACTATTCAGACTAACTAAAATATATCCAACACCTCCCACCTGAATTACATCTGCTTCTAGCCTTCTACAGGAAGAGTCTAATAATACTACTTTTAATGAATGCCATCAGAATTCTGACTGATGACTGATTCCGCTTTTTCCAACTACTTACAGCCTTTCACAGAAGAAATCTAAGAATACTACCTTATTGGAATTATAACTGACTTAGCGATGGAGCCGCCCAAAGTAGATATTTTTTGACTAGCCCGTCTGACCAGTCAATACCATAGAAGTCCCTATGCAGAGGGAACCAAACTACAGACATATTAAATAAACCGATAAGAAAATATATTGCTGTGTAGAAATTTAGTGAAAGAAGTGCTGCTTTTCTGTCAATAAAAATTCCAATATGTCCACGAGATTTCCGGTCATATAAGATGCTTGTAAATGAGATATACAACTTCAAGTTAGCAACACTTTTTGAACCCAGCCCTTTTCTGAGCGATATATATTTGGTATGGTTTGGCATTTCAACATGAGCAGACTGACGCCTGAACAACGCTTTCAAATTGTGCAATTTTTTTTTTATCTTGGACCGCTACTGTACTGGAACTGGGAAAATAGGTTATGTGAGGAGGAAAGAGGGAGTAGTGTTTGTCGAGGTTTAACTTCAACAATAACAACACGAAAGACCAAAGGAATTAAATTTGTTAAAATTAAATTAGTTAAAATTGATCAGCGCCCAGTGTTATATACACTGCTCACTACTCAGATTATCAAAATTTCGTCCAACACCTTCCCTAATACAAGGTAATGAAATGCATTAAAAATAAATTAATAATGAACATATATAGAGAAAACACGGACAACGATGAAAAAGGAGAAAAAAAACACATGTACATCTTACTACCTTTCCGGTGCATTTTGGATTCATACCAAGTTAATAATGGACATATATGTATATATGCAGACAATATGGAGAAAAAGAGCAAAAAATAAAAAAAACTCGTGTACACAACTTGCTACTTATTCCGGTGCAATTTGGTTTCACAGGAATTTAAATAATGAACATACATATATAGAAAATACGGATAGCAGTAACAAAATACGTGTGTACAGGATGAGAGACAGAATACTACTCCTTATCCGTACAATTGCTAGGAAATGATACACGTTCCATTTAATCAAGTAAGTAAGAAAACAATAAGAGCAGTAGTATGTCACAGTTGACAAAGGCCCTGAAAGGCCAATATCTCCCATTTATTCTACACTTGTTATGTCTCTTTACAAAATTTCTTATGAATATTATAGTTATTCTCGTGATATGTTTCGCGCACTACCTTCATTTTGCAGCCATTATAGCAGTCGTCTCCCTTTTATTTGAATTGATACGTTAATAAACAAAACTGTCATATTTGGAATGATGATAGTTCTCAAATATATGTTGAGACACTATTACATGCAGAAAAACAAACTGTTTAGTGTGCTGTAAACGCTGGGCATACTTCTTTAAAAACGGTGCTATTCAGAACTTTACAGTTCCATAGAGCCATGATTACTATTTCATTCGCTCGCCAATTAAACCTTGAAGTGGAGGAGCTGCTTTTTCAACAAGATAGCGCAATATGTCGCACAGCTCGTGCCGCAATTAAGTCATTGAAGGAAATGTTTGGTTTTTACATGGCTTAACATTAATTCAACGTGGGTTGGCCTCCCAAATCGTGCGACTCAATGCCGCAAGACTATTTTCTACGGGTATATAGAAAGTTGCTAGTCTAGGTCTATAAGCCCGCATCGATTTACCACTTGGAGGGCAACATTCGCCACGTTATTGACGATACACGGCCACAAATCATGGAATTAGTAATCGAAGATTTGATGTCAAGGTTATGCATCTCTTAAGCCAGACGTGGCTGTCAGATGCCAAAATTCATATTTAAACTATAATGTGAGAAGATTGTCTTTCGAATAATGTAAATTTCATGTAATCTAAAAAATTCATCTTTGTTTTATTCCATTTCAAAGTTCTATATATCTGTTAAAAACACCCTATATATCTTAGTGACAGTCGGTATTTCTGCAAATATTTCCGCGTGAAAACCGCTGTATTCATTACGTACGCAATGAGAGTCTAGTAACCCAAACTCATCGCAGAACACGGAATCAATACGGCTGTTTATTCTTGAACCATGCCAGTATTTGCTTGGAGTTAAACAGAACAAAACCTAATAGGAAGCGTTCAGCTATACAATCGGGCTTCAGTGCCTGATGCTAAAGTTAAAGAGATATCTGACCTAGGAAATTGTGTTCTTAACATTTCGATAGGAATACGCGATTTTTGCTGCTAATATTTTTGCGGTTTTGATGGATGACGGCTTTTGTGGATTTTCAACTGCAAATGAAATTATGATACACACATTTGTTCGTTACACAGGATTTAAATAATTCCCAACTTTATGTACACTTAATACCACTGGGTATTCAAACATTAGACTTACTTGTCTAAATCAAGACTGCCTGGCACAACTTTTAAAAGTAAACTGTGCCTCTACATAACATCTGCATATTATTTTCACATCTTTAATACCTTCCACATTCTGCATGATAATTCCAGACTCAAATTTACAAATATAATTGCACATGCAGTCACATGCTTACAAAACAATAAGAACGCAATAATGAGATCGCAACAACAATAGTAAAACCATTGGTGGTTGATTTACTTGACGTTCTTTAGCTTATGTATGTTTACTTGTTTGTGTAATATTTTTTTAGTTTTATTGGTGTTTGTGTGAATGTGCATATATGTACATTTATAATAAGTAGATAAACGGCTCGCACATTGGGTTAGATGTGATAAAACTTCGTAACAATATATAAGAGATTGACGAATTTTGTTTGTGAAAACAAAATTCTTTTTTTTTAATCTATAACCTAAAATGGTAATAAAAATGCTTTACTTTAAAAACTTAAAAAGATATTGTGAAAAATCGTTTAAATTACTAGCATTTTAAATTTAAGTTGATTTACACATATTCATATTCATTTACGGTTCCTTTAAAATTAACAATGTTTTGATTTGAAAAAAAGAAACAATAGTTTTCTTTTTTCTTTTTCTTGTTTAAAATATAAACAAATATGGCCTTTTGTGTTGAAATTTAAAACTCTTAAAATTTAACAAGGACTATTTACATCTGTTTTCGTATTTTTAAAGAAAAACAAAAGAAATTTTTATTAAATAACAAAATTCGAAAAATATTTTGTTGTTTTTTTTTGTATTTTTTTAATTTTTTTTTTTAATATTTCCAAACAAATATTCATAAGGAACTAAAAATCAAATTTTTTGTTTTTAATGAAAAATAATAGAAAGCAAAATAAATGAACAAAAGGTATTCAAGAAAGTCAATTTAATTAAATAGCTACCTTGATGTAAAACTCTTTGTTTGGTGACTTGTCGTTGACAAGCAAGGACTGCTTGATGATAATGTTGTTGTTGTTGTTGTCAAACAAGGTAAGGCAGCAGTTATTGTTGCTGTTCTAAAGGAAACGGAAGTATCTGGAGTTGCATTTAGCTGTTGCTTTTCACATATTTTTGTATGCTGTATACTTAAGTCTTGAGTTGTTTTTGTTATTTCCTTACTATAACAACACTTTATATTATTTTTTGTTATACTTTTTAATTCTTTTTCATGCTGCTCGAATCTTTTATCTTGAAACTTTTCACAACCTTCATCTTTTGCTGCACCAGTGTTTCTGCTGCTATTGCTGTTGCAGGTCCTTGATTGTTTTCTTACAATTTGTAAAATATTACTTAAGTAGAATTCTTCGAGAAAACCTGTTGTGGCTACTAACACCGTTGCTAGAAGCAAAATTATTGTAACAGGTTTGATACTGACAGTTGAGTCCGTTTTATTGGCTGCATTTGGTTGAATGAAAAACGATAAAATTTTGGTAACAAAACTTTCCCGCAAAGACATACCTTGTACGGGATCAGCGCGAGAGTTACTAGCATAGACTGTCTCGCGTGACTCTAAAACAGGCGCTTTTTGCGGTCGATCGCCTTCAACAGATTCTTCATTGCTGCGCCAGTAAAATGTTGACAATGAGGCGACACACTAAAAAGTGAAATAATGCGTTAAAAGAAGCAACTTATAACAAAATTTAAAATTTTTGGAATAATGTTTTTAAATAAATAGATGTCAGCGAACTTTAACAGTTAAAGGCAATCGCATTGTTGAACAACATCTAATATATAAGTATATATTTTTCAGTAAAAACGTGAAAAAAGTTTTTTGAAAGAAATTTCAGATTCGGTTGATTTAGTCAAATAGCTTTCGGATTTAAAACTTGTTGTATGGTTAGCAGGTCTTGCCCGTCAATGAGCTTTTTACGAATTTGTTGTTGTTACTGTGCGACATTTATTCACTCTGTTGTTTGAGCTACTACTACAGGGTAAAGGATTTAGATGCCTATGTGCCGCATAGAGCGATCCAATAACAGATATGGAAGCAATTTTGAACCTAACGATGCTTAACGTGGCTGTTCAACAGCAGATAGTCCTACAGGCGATCTCAAGTTACAAAAAGAAGAAAATAAAGTCCGGTGACCATATTGGTCATATTGCAATCCTTAAGGGAATCTGAGACATACTCGTAATATCAGGTGAGTTACCGCATTATTTTATCAGGAAATTCAAGATCATCTTTCCTACAAGGGAAAAATGGGGCACGAGCCCAAAGTGGTTGCGGAATGATTCACAAAACCGGTACACGAATGGCTCCAAAACACTACAGGGAATGAAAGCATGGATAGTGGAGTCTACAGCACGCAATAATCTTAATAAGGACACCACAATCTTTCAAGCAAAATTATAAGTAGTAAAAGAAGCGGTGGCAATACTTTCCGATAGGGAACACAGGGTACAATGATACAAATACTCTCTGACAGTCCTCAAAGGCCCAAACAGTTATGTTTTTACCTCCGCGTTAGTACGGAAATGTCTCAACAGGCTAAATGAAGTGGCAAGCCAGAACAAAAGTACTCTGCCACTAGGACCCTGGACATGAGAAGCATTGTGGAAATGATATGGTCGACATTTGTATCAAAACTGGTGCAGAGGGGACTTTTGGAGGCATTTGGTTTCAATAGTCTCTTTAAGAGATAAGGGAAGAAATGGACTGGAAAAATAGTCTTGTTCATTCCAAGAAATGTCTAAGCTTTGGTCGAACATGCTATTAGACTGGTCAGATAAATCCTAAGAACAGTGGTAGGTCCCCTTTTAGGTCATTATACAGGGTGGCTCAGAATTTTTTTAGTTGAACTATATTATTTATTATTGAACTATATTATTTAGGTTTCTATGTTTCCCTGTCTATATGTCGATATTTAATTCACCCGGGGAACAGGTTTTGCCTTGGCGTATTCCTAACTAGGGCACTCTGTTTTTCGGGTATAGAGGGGAAGGGGTCCCTCAGCAAATAAAACTCTAGGAAGCCGCATGTTGGCTTCCGAAACCCTTACCAAGGGCTTAAATTGGCAGAACGGGGATCAGCATGGCCCCCGGTTAGTTCTGCTTGCAGTTCAACCCGGGCTGATCATGGTTGAGGTGCCTACTTTGGCTGAAACGTTCTGGCTGTGGTTTAAACCTAAAACACAGGAAGGGGGTGTTAGTATCCTTGTTATTGCTTGGCGTGGCTTTTTTCAGGGACTAACAAACTCCCGAGGGTCTGTTGCCTTTACCACATATACCTGTACTGTGAGGAACTAGTGGTGATGGTTGACGGGTGAGTTGGTTTAAGGGCTGATGCTGCTAGTGGGCTTCGACCTACCAACTCAGTAAGCCTTGTCTTTTATTGATTGCTGGGAAATTGCATATAGGAGGGATTAGACGGCCCGAACTCCTCAACAAAAAGTTTGCTATGGCCGCAAACATATGGAAAAAATTGCTACCTGTGTGGGCCTTGTCAGCCAAATGGGGGCGCTGGTGAATCGTGAATAATTCACTCCGTGGATCTGGTCCATCATCAGATAAGGCCGCAAGGCAGGTGCTGAAGTAAATCTTTTCCACAACTGTTGATATTTAATTTTTTTGATTGGTATCAATGTTAAAAGCTAATATAGTGAATAAAACTCAATTTTTTATATTATTTATTTCTTTTTAGAAGTTTGTAAAGAAGACTTAGGGAATTTAACATGGAACACTATACAACAGAGTAGGGACTAAAAATTGTTGAACTTTATTTTAAAAATCAACGTTCAATTCACACCTGAAAGGTAGTTCTGTGTCACCCAGTACCTGCTTCAAGCCTCTGTACAGAATAGGCGTTTTCAAAACAGACATACAGGAGGGGTTAATGGGGTATAGATCACTTACTGCGTGACGCTGGAGCACAGGAGATATAAGCTTCTATAGGCCTATACGTTGAGTAAATACAACTTGGTATCACTCCGATTGAAGTAGTTAGACCAGTTTTTTGACGTGCTTGGCCCGTCAGGAAGTAAGGGAAAGCACAATAGATCAACAATGATCACAGTACAAGTGATATTTTTGTATCACTCTCCATTTAAATATATAAGAAGATAAAAACGACACAGCTAAAATTTTAAGTAATTACCTGCACACACATCAAAACATCTTCAAACCTCTGCTGGCATATGATAAAAATTTTAATTTTTGTTTTTGCTAAAGTGACATGTACGTTTTTTCTAACACAATCATAAAAAGTGTAGATTGAAGAAGCAGTTTAATTTGTGACCATGCAGCTTTAGTAACTACTATGTGTGGAAATAGCATTCAGTCATTGAATTTCTACTTTCAATACGAATTAAGCTATAAAAAATTTGAGTGAATCTGATGCAGATTGCGGTTTATTTAACCTTAAATACAGGGCCAAAACCAAAATGACTTTAAAGCGCAGAATGAGATCTGTTTTTAAAACAATAAAACGTTTTTTTTATACATAACTTCTTGTAAAGGAACATTAGTCATACATCAAAGGCAAATGGTATAATATGAATAAATTGTTTGTAAACATTTGTGGTATTTATGGAACATGAATCAGTGTATCACTCTGGAAAAATTGTACGAAAAAATGAAATAAAAGTATTGAGTATATTTTATAAAAATTTTCTAGACGTAACACTTATTCGTGCCCCATAAACACCACATTTTAATAAAAAAAAAAAAATTAAATATTTTTCAAAGCCTTTAAATTCTGGTCGTATTTTTTTATAGATTCGCTTTACTAAACATATAAACAAACATATGTATACATGTGGTTTGTCATAAAAATGATGTCACTCATTAGATTTCGTAACGATATTTTAAATGATTCATCAAAAACACAATTTTTGATTACATCAACTTTTTGCTTACCTTCAATTTCATATCACCATTACGAAAATGATGCTGTTCTACGCGGAACTGTAAGCCCAACACTGAGGTCTCTAGACCCTCTCGGCCCGATATTATGGTATCGTATTTTCGCAAAGTATGTGGCTCGGCTGCTTCACCATTTACGAACCAGGATAATAGAACAGCCGGCTTGGAACGGCCAGCGGTGCAATTAATGCGCACCCAATCACCGATTTGGTAGCGGGGGCGACCGCCGCTTATTTTTGGAGGACCCTGATCAGGAAGAGCTAAAAAAGAAATAAAAATTTATATACTAATATGTAGATGCAATGTCAATGTGGAAAAGCGCTAAAATTAAGCTAAAACAAGAAATAAAATTGGTAGTTCCATTTGGTCAAACAGACGACAAAAAATAAATTTGAAGTAATTACGCATCATTACATACATCAAAATAGCTTCAGACTTATGTTAGCATATAATAAAAATATAAATTTTAATTCCTGTCACATGTAAGTTTTTTATAATACAATCATAAAAAGTCTAGATTGAACAAGCCGTTTAATGTGTGGCCATGCAACTTTAGTCATATTTAACTTTATTTAGCACAACAATTCATCAAATTTATACCATCAAATTTCATATTAAAATTGTATTGAAATTAAAGGAATGTGAACTTTTTTGAACGCATATTTAACTGTTTGTCAAAGTATTTTTTGCGCATGAAAACCGGGTTTGAATCATATGTAAGAAGCAGCAGTTTAAAATGTGGCTATGCAGATTTAGTAACAGTTGATTTGACTTAGCACAGCTACTCATCAAATTTATTTCAGCAAACTAAATTTTAAATTTCTTTTGAAATGAAAAAAGTACACTTTTTTGATCAGCATAAATAACTATTTGTCAAAATTTATTTTGTGTATGAAAGCCCGGGTCTTAAACTTGTATATGTATGTAAGCATGACACAAAATTAAAATAAATGTTTGGAATTATATTTGTTAGCAAATATTAATAAATTTTGAAATAAAATCTATTTTCTTTATATATTATAAACGCGCAGTTACCTAGAATAACAAACACTTCATAAGACTGAAGTGTGGAGTTATTACGCCGTACACACTTCAAACTAGCTTCAAACTTCTGCTGGGAGCTAGTGAAAATCTAAACTACTTTGATTTTTGTCATGCTTACATCAAACTGTGCATGTGAGTTTTTTTCACTAACGCTATCAAAAACAAAAAGGGCGGGGTTTGAAGAAACAGTTTGATGTGTGACAACAGAACTTCACAATATCTTCCTTCTCGGCAAATATTTCAACCATATTTCGGTTTTTACACAAATTTAGGGCGCAGATACTTTGAGTATAAGCGCATATCAAGTCTAGAATACCAGTGATATTCAATTGACTTATGAGAAATATCCATTGAAGATTGCGCTTAAATTGTTAAAGATAATTTGCTTTATTCCAAGAAGCGTCATCGTATGAAGGCGAGGAAAAAATTTTATCATTGAGCAACAGCGATTGAATTTTATCGACAATTTCTATCTGTCTTTGGGCAATGGATCTAAAACGCTTCAGGTAGTGGAAAAGCAATCAGAATAACAGCTCTTATTTAGGACACTACAATTTTCCAACCGTAACTATTCGCGATAAAGGAAGCGATGGAGAAATTTTTTCTATGGTATAATACTTTCCAATAGTCAAGCGATCCTCAAAGCCCTAAGCAGTTGTGTTTTTACGTCCAGGTGAATATTGGAATATTACAACAGGCTAAATAAACTGGTAAGCCAGAACTAATTACTCTGGGCTGGGTACCAGTACATATGGGTCATGGCAATGAGTTGACAGACATGTGCGCCAAAAACGCATCAGTGGGGACTTTTATTGGCCCTAATCCAACACTTGGCTTCAACAGGAGAGAAGTGAAAAAATGCACTGAGTCTATCGTGAAGAAACATTGAAATGAGACAAGCTGTCTTAAACATTCCAAGAAATTTCGAAGCTTTAATGCAAAGAGGGCCGAACGTGTTTTTTTAATCTTGGATAGGAAAAGCTTAACAACAGCTATGAAAACGATTTTTCCCTTACCTCACTGATTGAATACTTATCACTGGCTGAATACAATGGGTCTACCAGTACCCCCATACATGACAACTGCCATGCGAGTACAATTCGATCTCATGTTGTTAGGACATGATCTTTCTCTTGGTTAGGAGCGAAGCATAAGCACACTTACAGATCATTATACTTTCTTCAAGAATTTGTACAGGATGGGCATTTCAAACAGATATTTGCAGATTTTGCGGTGAGAAAGTGCAGTCGATGGAGCACTTGATCACCCACTGCGGGGCATTGGAACACAGGAGGTACTGGCTACTACAAGCACATACATTGAGTGAACAGGACTTGTTATCAGTCCCAATGAAGGAGTTAGTCCACTTTTTTCACATACTTAATCCTTGAGGGTTTAAGGGAAAGCACAATAGATCAAAAATGTTTGCAGTGCAAGGGGCCATTTCACCCACATTCCATTCAAATAAAAAAAAATAATAAAATAGATGTTTGAAATATCGAAGATCTATCAAAGAAAAGATAGTGTAGAGAGTGTAGAATCAGGAGTTGTTTTTTATGTTCTTCTGACGTGTAGGGAATAATATTAATTGCCAGTTCGCCGACGTCGACAGGATAAGTTCATTCGCATTCAGGGCGAAAGAAAATTGATTGGGTTTTTTCTAACTTTATTCTATGCGAACGATGTGTCAAAATTCAATTAAAATACATAAGTTCATGCGAACGAACAATAGTGACATAGACAAACCCAAATTGATTCGAATGTGAGTGACTAGCTTTCTTTCGCATGCATTTTCATTCGATATCGCCGAACAGGCTGTAAGAAAATCATAGAAAATGTTGTGTTCGTGAAGTAATTCTTCACGAACACAAAAACATTTCATGCCTTTAACATTTTTGGGAATGTGCTAGAAAATAATACTTGAGGGCAATAGTTTCGGTCATATATTTCTTATAGGAAAGCAGTTTGCAGTGTGACCATGTCGTTTAAAGTTTTCTACACCAGCTTTTGAAAGCGCTATTGCAAAATGTTTTGTATTGAACTCGGATAACAACTAAGTTGTGTTGTAACCGTAGATATTAACTTTTCAAAAAAAATTTATTTGCCACATCTTAAACTACTCGTTTGCCTTCCAGAAACAATGTGCTCATTTGACTCTGTACGAAAATCACCAGACATTTTATGTACTTTTTTCTCTATTTGACAAAGTTTGCTACATAAAATTTTGTGTCATGAAAACGGTCATGACCATGCTCGAGTTTGCAGCCAGTTATTTAAAAATTCTTCAATGCGTTTTTGTTTTTTGTGTGATGCAATGGTTAACTGGGTTATATTAAAAATTGTGTGTATATGTATGAAACTATATGTATTTGTGTTGCAAACTAATCCTAGAAAGTTTATAGTTTGCTTTTAAGCGGAAAGAGATTAAATTGAATTTACGCTGCACATCACAAAGATTTAATTTGTTTGATGTGTCAGAGTATTTATTTTCTTGTTTTATGTGTTTCATCAGTGTAGCCGCTTACGTGCAGCGTATTGAGTGGGCTTAAAATGTTCTGGGGTAACTAAAAATTTTATTAGAGTGAACTAAAATGTTAAATAAAATGGTAAGTTTATATTGTGGTTTGGAGAAAAGTGATCGACTCGCAACTCTGCTGACTCCCAACAGCTTCGTCTATGCCCAGGACATTTGTACATAAAAGAGTAAAAATAAAATCCTGCTGAAGTTGAATCGTATTTGAAATGACTTCGTGGCTTTTATATAAAAGGATGGTCTTTTTTTAATGTTTATTTTTATATTTTGGTTTCCTGTAAACTTTTTTTAAAGCATTTTTTGAGTGTGCTGAAAAGTTATTCGAAACACATTTGCAAATTTCAAAGCTCAATGGGAAATAAAACCAAATTTATTGGCTTTTGGTGCTTGAGATTTGTTGATATCAAATTATTTGTTTGTTAGCTTGGCAACGTTCAGTTAAAATAATATTTATTTTATTTGTTTAAAGTTTGGTATTTATATTGTCTTAAGTCCTTTTTGGTTTGAAAAATTAAACTTTGCAGCCTTTTGAGACGATTCTAATTGCTTTTGGTCTGTTTGGTAAATATGAATACTTGAAGTGTTACAAGTTTTAATTTTAACTTTAAAATGTAAAATAAAGTAATAGCGCCGATGTACGAAGTACCAAATATGGCGTAATATTGTTTACCAATTTAATGTCTGAAAAAATTCCTTTAAAAACTTTCACGTATTTATTTTGTTTTACGTCAACATATTCCTAACGAAATCACGTACAAAAAATTTTCGAAATTCCGGCTCGAAGGACCATGAACAACAAGATGCTTTTCTTTGGGCCCTAAAAGCAAAATTTTGAGTTAAACAATTCTGCTTTATTCAAATCAGAGGTAAGTCAATTATAATGGGGGTTTTGGGGGAAAAATATAAATAAACATGGCTTTAGTATTTCTTTCCAACAAATACAAGAGTCATTTATTAAATTATACACCTGAGTTGACAATGGCTGTAAATCAGAGATCTGCACCGGTGCACCGCAAGCATAAGTATATTAGTTGTTTACCAAATCTTTTTCACATTCGAGTATTTTAAACACTCTTGAAAATTGATGCGGTGGTATTTACACCTGTCGTTCGTTTGCGAAATCTTGATACATCAAAATTGTATGAAGATTAGAAGAAACTTTCGTTTTTTGTGTATTATAAGAGTGAAAAACAACCACAAAAAAGTGTTGTTATTACTAGCACTTAGTAAAAGAAACATTTTGAATAATTTCTACTTTGGTTGCTAATATTTTTTTAATTATACATAAATGACGTCGTCACAAAATCAACTTATCAAATTCTCTTGTTGTGTTTATGCTTCACCTTTTATTTAACATTAACTGAAAGCGCGGCTGCCAGATTTGATAATTTAAAACCATGTTCACGATTTTAAAAGTACCATGATGATGCACTGATTCAGGGTGCACGAAAACATGAAAAAACCCATTCTTGAAGTCTAACTTTGTAAAAAACCGCTTTCCAGATAGCCCATCCAATAAATCATCTATTCAAGGAATTGGATAGCTATCCCTAACAGTTACTTTATTTAAAGCTCTATTATCTAGACATATTCTTAAATCACCTGTCTTCTTCTTTACCAAAACTATAGGTGAAACAAACTCCGATTCGCTAGGCCTTTTCCAAATATTCGTCCAACAATTTCTGCAGTTCATTCTCCCCCGCATACGATATCCTTCTTGGATTACAGTTAAAACACTTATTATCCTTCAGCCTCAAGCTTATTTCGCTAAACATCTTAGGTTCGGCTGGACGATCAGGTCGTACATAATACCTATCAAACATATCCTGAAGTCTCCTCTTATCACCATATCCCACTTCTGAATTGTAGGATTTACCGAATTAAATATGACACGTCTGCCTGGTACAACGATTACAATTTGAATATCCTTTTTCTCTTAACAACTAAATACAAGCATACTTAAATCTTGAAAGTTGACAAAATAAATATTACAAATGAGTTACAATATAAACAATAACATATTATGCTAACATATTGATTAGAAGGAGATGGTTGCACTAACTCATGCCCATTACAAACCAAAGGAATCTAATGAACCTAGAAATCATTGTCAGACAATCCTAACAGCGTCAGTCACAGTTTTACTAAAATGAAAATGTGCTTCATAAAATAAAATCTATTTTTTTTTAAGTAAAAGTTATTATTTTTACCGGTTTTGAACTAAATATGTTCAAATAAAATATGTGTATATGTATTATTCAAAACATGAAGGTTTAAAAATCGTCTGGCAACGCCGCGCTTAGTACGAATACGTTTACCGAGTATGAGTAAGTAAATACATAAAACTGAACACACACACTCTCTTATGGGTAAGATAAATCTGTGGCTGCAAATTCTTACACACAAATATTCTTATCGTTGTTAAAAAGGAGTACGAATTCGATTGCCGTGTGTGGAAAAAATTATTGAGAAACCAAATCAAACAGCCACCGCATATACACCTGATTGCGTATGTTTTATACTCTAGTTAACAGAAGCTCTATCGAGTAGAAAACATACTTGTGCAAGCAATAAGCGGTGGCCAATCACACCGCAACTCCATTTAGGATGGGTGTACTTAGATCATTAAAAAAGCCACCGGTTGCAGATCTCTGGTATAAATAACAACTGATAATTCCACAATTGGTAGGTACTGTCGTAAATAATATTGATCGCCCTTCTTCTGTCGGTGACGATGGTATATTAAAACCTCAATTGATTTATGTACCGAAAACGATGTAAAAATGACAACTGGAAAAACTTCAATTGGCTCGACTTGCCAGTGGGAAGAACTTTGCAAAGTGGGAAGGTAATTCAAATAAATTAGTGGTAAATATCAGGTAAGTAAGTAACTAAAGTAAGTATTAAGTAAATAATCAAATCAATATATATGGTAAGTATAATATAATAAAAAAACAAATGTAAAAATAATTAACTAGATATTTCTTATTTTTGGAGCTAAAGTTTATTTTATATAAAAAATTCAACAGTACTCGTATTTATTTTCAACATTTCGATAGCAATTTGTTATCATCGTCAGGAAAATAAATATGTTATTGATCAAATAATTAAATATCAATAATAATTAATAAATAATTAAATGAGGTCGAAATCCATTTCGAGTTTATGTAAAAATTAATAAAAAAAAACATATTTTGCAAAAAATATGAAAAAATGATAAAGAATTTTAATTTATAGAATTTTTGTTGAACTTTGTAATTTTTAAATTAAATTTTTGGTTTCTACATTTGTACAGCGGGTTATAGTTCAAGTTTTTAGGATTTAAACTCGGGTCATGACGTATCATGATCTGCTGCTTTAACCACTCAGCCACCGAGCATTTAATTATTTTCTATTTATATTCATCTCATATTGAATCACATATGCATTTTTGTTAATTGCCCACATTGTTTGTACAGCGTTTGCTGTCTCACAACCGGAAAACAAAAATAGTTGAATAATTTACAGTCTGTTTCACGAACTCGAACGTTAACCTTTGCCAACAGTTGAAATGGCAAAGAAACGTATTTGTAACCCAAATAATGAGTAAAGGCCCATTTAGCCGACTGTAGAAATTGTAACTGTAACGTTAATGTAAATGTAACGTAAATGTAAATGTAGTAGCACTTATAGAACACGTAAACCGTATCATGTGTTTTTGATACAAACAAAAAAAACAAAAGTGAATGTGAAGAAAAAGTTTTCACTTATTAATGATTTACTGAAAAAGTGTTCTGTTTTTCATTTTTATATTATTGTATGTTAAAGAAAATAAATAATTTTTCATCACCCATATCTTTATATCAAATAATTTACAAAAATAAAATAAAAGCGATACAGCTGTTCATAGCAGTGATGAGAGTTCAAAATATTCAGTACATATACAAAAGGTACGAAAATTGTTTAAATGGTACCTACAATTTCTAATATTTCTTTTTCTGTCTATTGTCGCCATTTCATATGAACTACAGCTGGGAAATATAAAAAACAAGTTGTTTATAATATTTGGATTAGTACCAATGTTGGAAGCTAATATAGGGAATATATCTCAAATGTTTGAATTTTTGTTCTCTGCTCTTAGGTACTTCTAAAAAACAAATTTAATTGCTTATAATATATAATAATATTAATATATAACAGGAGCGTAGTACATTCGGCTGTGTCGGATCTAAAATACCCTTTACCTATATACATATATATAGTATATATTAAAAATTTGAACTAAATATGCTCGGATATATATAAACCGACATCGGGGAAAAAATATTTTTGCCTTGTAATCACCATTCCGAAAAGGAAATCTTTCATGGAAATTATCATGCAAAAATTGGTTTAGGCTATATCTCGGTTAAATATGAACCGATAACGGAATTTTCCACATTCTGTATTTTACGAGTAATTACCTCATTTTATAATCAGAACTGATTTCAAGCAAAAGAAATTTTTCACTAAAAAATCGGTTTAGACTATATCTCGGGTATAAATGGACCGATATCGGAAATTTTCATTTTCTGTATTTGGTAACCTCCTTATATTATCAGAACTCCTTTTAAGCAAAAAAAAAACATTTATAGAAAAATCGATTTAGGCTATATCTTGGGTATACGAGTATATGGACCGATATCGGAATTTCTCTTTTTCTGTATTTTAGTAAACTCCTTTTATTACTATAATAAGTGTGTGAAGTTTGATGCAAAACAAGCAATTTTTTTTCAAAAATTTTCATACAAAATTGCAGAAAAAAAATGCGTTTTTTTCGGAATTTTTAACATATCTCAGCTATATGTGAACTGATATTACTGAATTTCAATAGCAATCCTTTGACTCGATGGGGTAATAGAATGGTGAAAGAAAAACGTTTCAAGTCTAATGGTTTCCTCAAAAACGGTATTTCAAGACCAACGGACGGACAGACGGGCATCGCTTAATCGACTTTTCCATTAATTTTGATTCAGAATATATATACTTTATACGGTCGCAAATAAAAATTTTAGAAATTACAAACGGAATCACAAACTTATATATACCTTTTACATTTTTGTGTATAACAGTACTAAAATACTAGTTATATATGATTATTAGCTTATTATACTTAAAAAATATTAAAAATTTTTTATTATTACATTTTCATTTCATCACAGATCTAAATTTATACTGTATTGCTTTCTTACATTTATATCAGCATAACTCTATATTATAAACCAATTTTTAAAATTCATTTTATCGTTAGAAGATTGTACTAAATAAATATATTTTTGGAAATCGGGCGAAAAAATGTTGTGGTTACATATAATTTGACAGTTGCAAAAATTGTGCGTAGTGTATAAATTATGCTGCCATATATATCCATTTTGCGTATTTTACAGAAAAATCTTAAATTTATTAAAACATATTATGTGTGTATACAAATATAACTACTTGAACAGTTCAATTATCAAATAAACAAAAAGTACGAAAACAGGGTTTTTGTGCCATCCTGCCATTCACAATAATATATACCATCACTGACAACATTTGTCACGTAAACACGTAATGAAATTCTATTTTCTACAGGTTGAGACGTTACGATTACATTTCATTACAGTCAGATAAGCATTTACATTGTTTCTCGTATAACAAAAAGGATCAGCTGTTCCGACTACATTTTCATTTCTACCTTAAGAGTATTTTTTCTACTGTTGCGATAAAACTTAAAAGTGGAACGTTAGAATGCTGACGAACGTTAGCATTCGAGATCGTGAAACGCGCAGTTAATTTTTATTTAACAAACGGTAAGGAAAAATTTTTTTACAATTTCTAATACTTTTTTAACTGAACGAGAGAAAATTCGGCAGAAATGTTTTAATAATTTTTTGTTTATCTTTTACTCCTACTCAGAGGATGATCCCCGCATAAGCACAGCTTTGTAGTATATATGATAAAACTGCTTTGGGTAAAGCATACTGTATAGTAATCAAATGTATATTTTTTTTTGATAAATCTCTATATAAAGTTTGTCAAATAAGCCTTAATTAAAATTAATATATTTTTATGCACGCGGCCGTAAATATTTTCAATAGTTTTCTAAATTCTACATCAAACAGTTTGTCAAAAAAAAGTATTTAGTTAAACTTTCGCCATTTTTTGATTAAATAACAACAAAATCATTATCACAAGCTTGTTTTGAAACAAACGTATTTAAATCCTTTGGGCTTTATTTCGTTGCCAGTAGAAATGTATCTCCTCTGTCTAAGCTAAACCAACTTTTTAAGCCCAAACTATAGCTAACACAGGATGGCACTCAAAATTTTGGGATTTGTGATGCATTAACAATTATGAAAGCTGCTAAAAAATATACAAAAAATCTATTTTGCTCTAAAAAAATGTAGTTTAAACAAAATAAAAATCCAAATATTTTATTCATCAAACATAAAAATACATAAAAAATTTATTCACGTTTTTATACTCATGTATATGTATATATTCATGTATATTTATTAGGGGGGTTCTTACTCAACAGACAAAATTTTATTGAAGTATTTTTTTTTCACTGAAAAGTTGTAATAACAAAAAAACGTAAGTTTTTCTTATTTTTCTGGTATCCTTTTCATTTAAGGCTGATATTGAATTGAAAATACGAGTATTGTGTGAAATTCTGTCAAATTGCATAAAAAGTGTTTCGTACGAAATATTTGAGAAATAACTTTGAAAATGCAGTACGGAGATCTTTAAGCGAAAACCACGCAATATGTTTTAAATTAAAATTGTTTATGGAATAATTTGTTTTTTCAGCTGGGAAATAACATAAGCAAACACGGTTGCCAATTTAGCGTTTTTCGCTGTAGTTTTAGCGCGTGCCCTAAAAGCCGCATTTTTTCGCCTCAACGGGGTTTTAAAATAATCCATTAAAATGTCGCTTACTTTTGGCATATCTTCAAAAGTGTGCAGTGAGTTTTAATAATTTATAAAGTGATATTGAAAGAATATTTTTATTTGGTATATTTATATAAATCTCTGCCGGGAAATCAATATTAAGTTATAAAAATTATTAACTCCAAAAATGTTCTTTTGTTGCCGTACAGAAGCACTCAAGTGTCTTGGTTTTCTGAAACGATGCAAGAAGTATTTCACTCTATCCGATCTCTTTACCATGTATACCACCGAAAATGGAATACAACACTTATGTTTGTCAATTTTGGGGATACTCGACCGTGTGTAGGAGAGGGCGAAGTAGCTTATCGCTAACTGTAGGGTATCTCTCTCACTCACTGTATTATCACCGCAGTGTGGGTTTCTCTGGTTTCTCTATTCTACAATGAATTTTTTTCTGACGAGACTTAGGCATCTTGTTCCCGAAACCCACATATTTTTATGTAACCCGCGGGCTCATCCAAGTATGGTCGACTGCTCATTGAACCGCCCAACACTGAGGACTACCACAGCTATTATTTTAATGGACTGCTTTAATTCGGTCACATTTCTTGGGTTATGATTTTACCTTTAAAAACGCTCTTGCCGACTCTTCAGTTGCAAATAATATAATCACACTAACACTCGTTTGTTTCACAGTACTTAAATACTTCACAACTTTATTTACTCTTAATACCACTGTGTATCAACTTACTTGCTTACTTTTCTGACTGAAGGCCTCATTAGTTTTTACTTTCTATTGCCGTTCTGTGACGTTTATTTCTGTAGAAAATATTTTACAATTACTTTTTCCGTGAAAATTTTCATCTTTTTTTTGCAGTAGAGCATAAATAAAAGAAAAACATTGGAATGAAGAATAAAATATGTACATAAATATTATCTTGTGTGAAAACACAAAAAAGGAACACATTAATAATTTAGAAATAGTAATCAAACTGCCCACTTCTTTCTCACAGAAGTTTATGACACTTCTTATACAAAATATAATTTATTCCCCGCTAAAATAATATTCTTTTGACCATCCATAGTTGCTTAATTCATAAAAATTTATTAACTTTTAAAAATCTTTAATTGAAACAAATTTTTTTAGCTTTCTACAAAAAACAAATTATATACATTCGAATAAAAAATTAATGTTTCCATACCTGAAAAAAGTAAAACATACACATGTCTGGCAGTCACTTAACGTTGAATTCTATTTTCAACAGATTAGTCCGCAACAGAACAGAACGAAAAAGTGAAAACAAACCACGTTCATATTATTTATATTGAACAGAAACAAAACAGCTGATTCAGAACGGAAAAGAACGTACAAACTAATTCTGCCTTGACACTGTCTACGGCTTCACAGTGGGTTAGAAGCAATGCAAATTCGTAATACTATTTTATTGCCGCTACCTTACTGTAGTGAACCCGAATCTTATTATACAATATACCTTCATTATCTCGAGCTCATACGTTTGCGATAGATTGGCCAGTGAATCGCTTAACGTAGGGTCCGTCTGCGGAGTAAACTGCGAACAGATTTATTTTCTGTCGTTAGTAACGTAAAAAGATTTAAATCTAACCTTAGCAAACACTATTCGATCTTTTCTTCTCCCCATATTTTCCTAGTTACGGTCCAGTGCGTTGTATATATAGGAGTGTCCTCTAAGTACTAACTGTAACATGTAGATATTTCATAGTCGCCATACTACACTCATACACATGTTCACGAAATGAGAAAATATTATAAAAAAACGTACACACATATTTGAAACTTAGCACGCTGGTACTGCACAAATGAGTACACTTATTGTAGTACAATGTTAATTGAATGCTTTTCTTCGGTTCCCAGGTTGGTTCGTATCTTAGCCGCTGAGACGTCTGGAGGTTGTACAAGCTACGCATATCCTTCAGTTAAGATCATGGAACCCAAAGAGGATGAAGAGAGTTGGTTTTCTTAAAACTGTTAAATCAGAGTAATTTTATTATCATTTTTTTTTATTACACTGTGGCCTAGGATACTTAAGCTGCCATAGAATCCAATTTTCAGTACTGCAAAGGCGCTTAAGCAGAAAAGATGTAAAGTCGTTTATATTATCTTTATATTTAAACAATTGTCTTAAACTTGCTATTATTCGGCGATTTATAGCTTGGAAGTTCTAGGTAAATACTTTAACAAAAATTGAAATTTCTCGTAACTACAATACCCGACACAAGCTGGTTTATTCTGAGAAACGTAAATCGCCTAAAGTTAGCGGTTTCGATTTGAAAATGCCAAATAGTTGTTCTGACAAACTTATAACGCAAGAAGTAGGGTTTTACGATTTGAAATCGGTAAATAGGTGTTATGGTTAACGCATATCGCTTAAAATTGGCGACTTCAACACGCAAGTGCATATTAAAAAACCAATAAAAACATTTCTCCATTTGTTGTAATTTATTTTTTTTTTCGACTTGAAAACGCCAACTAGGTGCTCTGACAAACGTATAACGCAATAAGTACGGTTTTGCGATTTGTTCTGGAAACCGTATATCGCTTAAATTCGCAACTGTAATTCGCATGTGTACATTGAAATGAACTGATTGAATTTAATATAACTGAACTTGCGAAAGGAAAGAATATTATTCACAATTCAAATTTTATATGCTTTTTTTTTTTTGTTTATCAATCAACAGGTAAGAGAATTTTACACATTTTCAATTAAAAAATTTTTTTTGTTGTAAAATTTTTTTCGTTTTATATAACTACCACAACATACATATGTAAATATGTAAAACACATTTGTTGAATTCACAAGCTCAGTCGTATCGTGTATCGATGTATTTGGAGAGACAATCTCAAACACAGACATTCAACTCACAAAAAAAAATATTTGAAAATTGTTTTTGCTTTAAAGTTTCGTGTTTGAAATTTTCTCTCCAAATACATCGATACAAGATACGACTGAGCTTGTGAATTCAGCAATAGTGTATTTTTTTAAAGCTCCCAAATGCCAGCAAAACGTGCGTTTCTGAAAACACCTAAAAGTCAAGCTATTCTCGAAAAATGGCTAATTGGCACAAATTTGTATGTATAGATCCTTTCATTTTGCGGGGCACCCTAACGCATATAATTTTTTTCCTTTGTATGCAGACTGACAGGTGTTCAGCTTTTTATTTTGAGAGTTATGCTCTTGCTGCATATGTGTATATTTCCCCCAAAACAAGAGGTTTGCATAAATTTATTTCCTACACGGTCGGTCATTCAACCAACACCCAATAAATATCAATCAATTTTGTCTAGTTAAAAATTTGTTTTTTGTTGTTTTTGTTTTGTTTTAAGTTTAACAATAAATTTTTATTTTGGCATGAATTTTATTTTAGTTTTTCTTGTAATTGGACTGTTGAAAAATTCTCATGCAAACAAACATAAATAAATATTAATATTTAAATGTATGTATATACAAATTTGTATTTTATGTAGCAGTTAAGTAAATAAAAATATGTTTTGTCCCAACTATGTTTAAATGAAATACAGAAAAAAAAAGTTTAATACTTACATACAACAACCATATCGCCATGCTCTGTAACCGTTTGAAAGGATGGAGCTTCGCCCGACACTTCGCAACGAAATCGCCCTGCTGATTGTAAATTCACTTCACGTAAAGTAACAATGGCATCGCTTGAATTATGAACCTGCAAAATGAATTCAAAATTATGCTAAATTAATATTTATGTTTTATTTATGCAAAATAAAGGCAAAAGGGTTAAATTCACGATAAACGTCAATATAACAAATTTTCCACTTGCTTTGAATATAGTTTAATAAGAAATAATGGAGCGGGTTAGAAACGCGCTCTGATTACAAAATGTTTATATATGTATATGTACATATATGCTTATATACATATATGTGTATAGCACCATATATGTATACCCTGTCGGATAATCAGTAGCTGACTATAAAAATAGCCAACTTTTAATTAATTTTTATGAGCCAATTTTAAGCTATTATATATACAATGCAAAAATGTATTTCCAATGATGCTACCTAGGAGCCGCCGTAGATTTCAGTTTTTATTATTAGTACTACTGCGTGATATTCAAGTCTTCAAGTGCATATAAATTTTTCAACTCTGTGTAAGTTTTCTAAAACACAATTTATTATGTAAGTATATAAGTCAAATAATAAAGATATTAATATTGTTTTAAATTTAATTAGAAGTGCAAGAATGATAGTCGTTAGCAAAAAACATTTAAGCAGCATTTTTAAACAAGTAAGAGTGTGGTATATTCGGCTGTTCCGAGTCTAAATACCCTTCACGGTAGTCACGTATATGTATATTATATATAATACCAATTTGAACTAAAGTTTCTTGGATATATGTATATGGATCGATATCGGAGAAAAAATAATTTTGCCTTGTAATCACGATTCCAAAAAAGAAGACTTTCATGAACAAGTTTCATGGAAAAGTTTGTTTACGCTATATCTCGGTTACAGGTTAACAGATATCGAAATATTCTATTTTCTGTATTTTATTAATCTTCTTTTCTAACAAAAATTGCTTTTCAGCAAAAAAAAAATTTGTGGAAAAATCGGTTCAAGCTATATCTCGGGTATATATGGACTAATATCGGAAATTTTCATTTTCCATATATAAAATATGAGGCTATATAAATATGGAAAACTTTTTTTCTGTTAAGCAAAAAAAGTTGTTTTGTTCGCTTACGCGACATTTTCTTGAAAAACCCGGTTTAGGCTATATCTCGGGTATATAAATTATGTTTCTTTTTTTTTTTGCTCAAGTGAACCCCTTTTCATATATAAAAAATATATATAAATGAAACAAATTTTAGTTTTGCAAATTATAAATTTATTTTTTATATTCTCCTTACTATGAGGATAGTTTAAGACTAAAGCAAAAGAAACGTTAACTAAGCAGTTAAACTTCATCAAAAGCAATACAATAAAGCTCTCTTAAAGTCTAATTTACAAAAGTAATAAATTGATATAAATGCTAACGGTTGTTATATAAAAATGTGTAATTTAGTACAAGAGACATTAAGTTAGTACAAGAGACACTAAGTTAGTACATGAGACAATTTTACATGATGACTCTTTTAAAAGTTACACAAATCTCCCAAGAGTTAATTTTTAACAATAAGAGATAATAAATCGAAATAAATTGTTGCAAATATAAACAGTTAATGATAATTAAATTGTTACAAATATAAACAGTTAATGATAATTGCTTTTAAATTCAGAAATAATGAAAAAGATTAAACTGAACATAAAATGCTTTAACTTATATGTGCCCATACCGGAAATTTTCATTTTCCATATTTATATAACCTCATCTTATTACCAGAACTGCCTTATATAACCTTATTTTTTACCAGCTTTTAAGCAAAAATATTTTTAAGTTCTTTTACGCGACTTATTTATGAAAAACCTGGTTTAGGCTATATCTCGGGAATATGTAGATCGATATCGGAAATTTTCATTTTCTATACTTATATAACCTTATTTCATTACCAAAACTGCTTTTGAGCAAAAAAAGCTGTTTAAGTTCGCTTACGCGACATTTTCAAAAAAGATCCGGTCTAGGCTATATCTCGGGTATATGTAAACCGATATCGGAAATTTTCATTTCCATATTTATATAACCCTGAAAGAAAAAAGTTTCTATGTCTAATGGTTTTCGCAGAAGCGGTATTTCAACGACCGACAGACGGACATTGCCTAATCGTCTTTTCCACTAATTCTGATTCAGAATAAACAGTGTCGTGCAAAACAAAAGCAGCAAACTCCATATTTGTGTTTATATACAAATATTATATGCAATATTTCACTAAAAAAAAATAAGTGCTTGTATAATTTTGTCTACTACTATGATGGCTAATAAAAAAGGGCTTTAGTAATCAAAAATCTGCAACGCTGTTAAAAAAAATCCACCAAAGAGGTCCAAAGGTCAACAAAAGGGTGTGCAAAACAAAAGCAACACATTGTAAAATCATTTGGAAACATTTCTCTTTACAACAGTAACGGACCATTTCCAGTGTAAACTAGTTCTAAGTGATTTAAGTATTATATAAATAAATTTTTAAATTACTTTCTCTACGTTTATACCACCGGCGTAAATTATTAAAATGGCCAGAGATAAATATTGCCAACCCTAAAGATCTCGAAAAAGGACAAAAGCAAGTTTCGGTTGCTAAAAAGTATAGTATTAACAGATCTATTATTTGCGGATTGTTTATAATTTATAAATCGGCGAGAAATCTTACTGTGACAGTGACACTGTATATACTTTATAGGGTTGTAGAAATTACAAACGGAATCACAAACATTTTTGTGATGAGTATAAAAAGAATGTAATGTATACGTCAACAAACAAACATTTGAAGCAATATTATTTATTTAAATTATTTCTGAAATTTTTAAGTCTTTTGCAACATGCAATGCAATACTTATTGTTTAGTGTAATATGTAATATAAAAATGAAGTTTTTAATAAATTATTTTTAAAAAATTACAAATAAATACGTTAAAAATATTGACTAATTTATTTTATTACGAAAAAGTATTACAATTGAATGATTGTTAGGTGTCAGTTAGTTACAAAAGTTGTTTTTCACTTATAGTGTCAACAATTAACTTTTCGTTGATTTAAAACTAACTTATGGTTGACTTAAAAATACCCTACAAGTAAGGTAGACGGTAGTGAAAATTTTGATAGCTTCAAAAAGTTAATTGAAAGTTAACATTTAGTGCAATTATTACAACTTAACTATAAAGCTCTTGATAGTTAACCTTCACATGAGTTAACGTGAACGATAAACTCAGCATTAAACTTTCGCCATTTCTACAACTGAAGTTAAAAAATTTTCAGCAGAAAATATGGCAACTTCAAATGCTTAAAGCTTACTTTGAAATTTACCATGAGGATAAACCTGGTGCTAAGTTATCAGTACAGTTATAACAGTAATGTTACCTTGTAATAATCAAAAAAATTATCTGTAGGATAAAATTCTAATGTCAACTATTCGTCAGTTGTAATAATGACCCTTAGCAAGTTAACTGTAACTTAGTTGAAAAGTAGTGTAAAGTCGGACAATTAATTACTTTCTAGGACATCACAATGTTTAAATAGTTAGTTGCTTCCATTGAAAAGTATTCCAAGTGCCAGTCAGCACTAGTTGAGGAATAGTTAACTTAAAGTTAGTTTAAAATTAACTCAATTTCCGACAGGGTAGAGACATATGTATACAAACATATACATATGTATATGTTTTCTATAACTTAAACAGTTTCGTTCTTTGTTAACAAACTCCAAGTATTTTTGAATTCGGCAATAAGATTTTCAAAGTAATAAAAATGAAAAACAGCAGGCTCGTTTTGAAAACATCCAATCAACAACTAGCTAAGAGTAATTTGAATTGTATGCAATAAATTTGTTAATGGTAGTCCAACCTTAAGGCATGATTTTAAGTGACCACTTCTTAATGTAAAGTTTTTAGCGAAACTTAATTTGACATTTCCTTGTTTCAGTCTTTCACAAAAACACAATTGAACAGCGTTAAGATTGTTGAAGCCTTTTTACGAAAATGGGCTTTCAAATCCAAATTCATATCATACAGTTCTTGATTCAGCGACGGGATGCACTTCATGATTCACCTCAGTGGTTTTGTTAACAAGCAGATTGCCGTCTTTAGGCAAATGGGAATCCCTCAGTGATTGCTGAAAAGCCGATGCATTCACACCTTTTGCTGCGGTTTGTGAGCTGGTGGTACCATCTTCGAAAATAATACCGAGAATGATACGACTTTCTGTGCAGATATGTAGCCAACATTAAAAATTTAATTTCTAGCTTAAATGGAAAGTAAGAGAGCCCTTTATCCGGTATTTGGCAGTCCCGAAGTAGACACATGGCAAACTTATTGTGAAAAAACGTGAGCGATATCGTGAGAATGCTTGAACACTTTTTAACACCACAACTGCTTGCTTGGGGCTTGATTAACATGTAGTATCAACAAGACTGTGCCACATCGCATACTGCCAGAATTACAATGGAATTACTGCGAGTAGTATACCTTTCTGGTGCACACCCTGTAGTATTTTACCAAATTTTAAAACTCTGGGACCACTCCTTCTATTTTTATACCATCGCTACATGGGACCAAAGCACTGTGCGTGATTATCTTCTTCGTAAATGAGGTCGGCCAAGCAGTCAAAGTGAATTTGCTATTGCAAGATGATAGTAGACTTCTTGTGGTCAGAAATTGAGAATACACACCAAGGCGGTATTTGGTTCCGAAAAGGTGGTGCCACTTGCCACACAGCCAATGATACAATGTCTGCGTTGCACTAAAAATTCAATGGCCGCTTCATCTCACGTCATGGTGGTATTGATTGGCCGCCACGATCATGTGATGTAAAACCGCCGGAATTCGTACGTCAATAAGTCAAGAACAATTCAAGAGCTAAAGGATGAGATAATTCAACACATTAACGATATTAAACCCTAAAATTGAAAATATAGACTATCGGATGGAAGTATGCCATCGAAGCCGTAGCCAGCATCTTTTTTTACATATAATTGTCATATATTCTAAGTGAATAACGTCGATTTTTTGTTTGAAAAATACTGTGTGAAGTATTCCGAGCTAACTATTATTTTTTTTTCCTATTGAAAATAATTGCAGAGATTACAATTAATTCCCACTTCCCCTCCTTGGGCAGCACAATAAAAAAGGGAAGACAACTTGACTCTCCAATGGAGTTCAAGTTGTTCAGTTGGAGTGGAATAGATAAAGAGGTTAGGAGTTATCTTCATCTAAGGCCGGGTACATTTACTCACCTTTAGGATCGGTTTTCCAAGCGATAGAATAATAAGCGTAGTTATTTCTTTGCGTACAGGGTTATTTAGGTAAGTAAAAGCTATGACTTACACCGTACGTTTAAAAAGGTTTGAGGCAAAAAAAAAAGATTTATAATTCAAATACAATTGCAACGTATGTCAAAAAAGAGATTAATAATTTAAATACAATTCAAAAGTATGCTTAGCAAAAGGCTGCACGTAGGAAATTAAAAAATGAAAAACTTACGGTTTTATATTAAAGCTACAGTCAGCTTTACTACTTGCCGACTGGAAGTTGTAATTATAGCTAGTTGTTACACTTCAGGTGACCGTTTAGTATATAGAAATAAATATGTATTTCGAACTCTTTCTTTTTTTAATTCAATATTTAAGATTTTAAATATAATTGTTTAGCAAAACAATTTTGAGTCCAAACCAAGTTTGGACACTTACTACCGGAACAAGTGAATTTTTTATTGTTACTTTTTCAAATTGTTAAAATCCAATTTTCAAAACTTGTGTTATTTATTTATATTAAGAATCTAACTTATTTTGGATTTAATAACTCCAAGTCTGAAATGAATAACTATTTTGATTTTTTTGGTTAGTTTGTGACACAACTTAACGATTTTTTGACGAAAGAGCGCACATTTTCTAAACTTACAACGGAAGTTTTTGTATTTTTCCGGATGTGAAATTCGTATCGACAAGTTCAGAAGAAGCTCGCCAAAGAAGGTCGTCAAAAAGCCGATAAGTAGTTACCTAAAAATGTAACTTTTACCAAAAATTAAAAATATAAGTATTTTGATTTGAAGTTTTCTAGTGTTCACTTAATTGGTACCTAAATTCCCTTAAGTTATTCCCAACTTTTAGTCCCTTACCCGGTTTATCGCCAAACCGATAATTGGTTAATTTAACCTCTCTGTTCATCAGTAGTGCGATTCACTATGCTTTTTAAGCCCCAATTATTTCGGTTAAAATTATTTACCACAAAATTAACCTTTTTCCTATTCACAAGTACTTTAAACACCATATGCTGGGATTTAAATTCAGCTGTTTGAGGCTGCTGTTATATTAAACCACATAAATTGGTGTTAATTAACACCCCAATTTTTTTGGGTTTAAAAAAGTGTTGATTTATATTACATATTCATTTCATTTATGTAATAAACTATTTGTCTAAAAAAAACAATAAAAGTTGTAAACAACAAAAATAAATCTTGAAAATAATATTTTTGTATAAAACAATAATTAAAAATTTTTTATTCAATATGTATTTCGTTTTTCTTTAGAAAACTTCTTAAGGAAAGTATTTGTTGATCGATTATAAAATCAAAAATGTTTTGATAGGCAATAAAATAACATTATTTTTATGTTAAATGCAATTATGTATGTATGTATCATGTTATTTTATGTTCTATCACAAAAATGTTTTTGATTTTATAAATAATCAACAAATAAATTCCTTAATAAGTTTTTTAAAGCAGAACGAAATATTCAATAAAAAACTTTTAATTATTGTTTTATATAGAAAGGATCTCGAGCTCGTATATTATTTGTAAGATTTTTATACATATTTATGTATATAAAAAGGTCAAAGTTACAAAAGATGAAGAAAACATATAAACAAAAAGAGATTCAGTACAATAGCTAATAAAAATGAAATGGAGAGTTGCCACATTATAACAATCTAAACGTGAAGAAACATAAAACCATTTACGGTGGCTAAATATAGAATAACGTAGGGATTAGCGCAAACAACAAAATGTGTGGTTAAAGTTAACACTTCTAATTGGGGTGTAAAGCTAGTGAATTGCACTACAGGTAATTAAATAAATTCATTTATTATAATAACTTAATGCACTGATACACTATTCTTAACGTTATCGTTAGTCATTACTTTTTCCCTTCTTTCTACTATAACATGGTTGTAGTAGAAAAGACCTATTGCGGTTTTGAGGTAAACAATGAATCAAGCCAATTTCTCATATCCTGTTCTGCAGCAAAGCGTATTCCAATAAGGGCATTACAAATCGATCGAAACAGAAGTAGTGAGAAAGAGAAAGTCTGTGCTATAAGTCAGTTGAACTAAAACTTCCCACCCAGTATTTTTGACCGGTCTTGCAACTTGGAAGATTATAACCTCATGCCTGGTCGGTTTTCGTTGATTGTTCTCTTCAAACGAATCAATCTTTGGTACAGTTCCCCTGTATTCATCTGGTCGAATTTCTATAGCTCATAAAACACCCTTTGTGTCCACAAAATACATCCTTGGCGTTATTGATATTTGGCTACATCGTTGATTTGGCTGGTTGGCCGGGTTTTACGTAACACTTTTTGCACTTGGAGTTATCGTAATGTATCCACTTGCGATCGATCACCTACTTCTTTTTATGGCGTTCAAGCATCATTCCTCTCATGAAAAATCGCTTTTCCCAGTCTCTCGGCTTCAATTCATATGAGATCTAATATCCTAACTTTTGAATTTTGTTAAAATTTTCATTTTTTTAAGCGTTTTTTATTTATTAAATCTTCAAAATGAACTAACAATAATCTTAATACTAAATATTAAAATAAAAAAAAAATGTGTTTTTACTTAAGTCCGGCGAATGCTACACAAAAAGTTTTATTATGCGGGAATAAAATATCGCTAAAAATCACCTATTGAACGCTCTGATGGTGGCAACCAGTGTGGACGCCAAAATTAAGTATATTGCGCTAGAGGTTTTGGATGACTTTTGACGCTGCTTTTAAACGTAGAGAAATGGCTTGTTGCACGACTGCTAATGTTCCAAAGTTCCTCTCGTATTTGACAACAGTCTTTGTTGGGTAATGCTTTCAATTCTTTTTTTTCAAACTTTTAGGGCTGGCAAATTCCCTTCGTGTCTTAATTATCGAAATCACTACTTTTGAATCGCGCAAATTATCGTTTAAAAGTTTTTTTTTTGTGTTGGTACATGTTAACCTGAAGCTTCTACCAAAACTATTAATTTTCAGCAGCCGCTTTCTTCAATTGGAAGAATTCCCCGCAAAACATCTTTTTTCGCCATAAAATCCAACATCATGGTAACGATTGGAAAAATATGTGTGTTTAACACTTTAGGCGCCTACCGAATACTCAATTATGACAGAGGTTTACCCTCAAAATAAATATATTTAATTATATTGATATTAACCATAAGTTATATTATATTAATGGCATGTTGTCCAACTCGTTATTATTGACAATATTTTTTTATGCTCTTTTTTATGCGTTGTGGTTAGACCACCGTTTGCATTAATATAAATCCAAACTACAAATAGAAACCATCTTTCTGTTTCAAATTTTTAATTTGCATATTTCAAAGAAAATCCTTCATTTCTATCACTACTTCATTTACGAGTAGTGCAACAGGATTTACTCATAAATATCTCTCTGTAGGTTTTAATTTTCTCTAAGTAGAAGCATACAAAACATTTCTAATATTTGCTTACATTAAATCGATTAAACATTAAATAGTAGCCGCTAGCTAAACAAGAGCACCGCACAAAATTGCATTAGCAACACAATTCTTGCTTACTGCTGATGTTCTAGTGCAAAACGAGCAAAATGCTAAAAATAAATAAAACTACAGTTGTACAAAGGGCTTATAGACAAACAGTGTTCTTTGGAGGATTGGCAATACTGTGAATATAAAACAAGGAATATTGTGTTTTTTGCAGAATACAAGCTTAGACACCAAGCAACCATCAAATCGCTCTGCTAAGTACAAATTTTAAACGTGTAACTAGTAGCCAACAATTTTAAAAGATAATGCTTTATCTAAAGTTAAACATCACGTTATAAAGCGGAAAAAACATATAAAATAATGGAGATAAACTGCTTGTAATAGAAAAGAGCTATTAACCCTTTAACAATCGTGTAACGCAAAAGGTAACCAAAAATATTACTGAACGTGTTTTCTAGGACTTCAAAATCACTAAAAAAATAAGCTAATATGAAAACGCAAAAATAAGCTGATATAAGTATTTCTACACGGAAAGAAAAAGCTTGTGCTAAATTTAAGTATATTCTACTTGCATTTTGTATGAGTCGCACTAAAAAATTTGAGTAAGAATAACACACAACTGTACTAAAACAGCCCGAAAACCGGATTGATCAAGATAAAAATTCGGTATTAAATCAACTTTAAAAATTCCTGAATAGATCGAATCTCAAAATAAGTTTGATCTCAGTTTTTCTCAAATCAATCTCATATTGGGCTTATAACAAGTATGGCCAGATTAACATGTCAAAATTTTGTTTTTTTTTTAACTTTGTTATATTATTTATTGAATCTACATAAGAAATGTAATGACAATAAGTTTCAAGTCTTAATACTAAAAAAAATTGTGATTAAAGTCCTGCCAGTGCTGGACAAAAATTTATTTTTATGCGAATTCAGTCATCTGTTTAGACCTCTAATGGCAGCAAGTATCCCTCCTTTTCAGACGGGCCACCAAAGTTAAGAAGATTAACTGCAAGAGGCTTTGGATGGAATTCAAGTTTGTTAATACATCTTGTCGCGTACTTCACAAATTCAGATTTCAGATCTGCGTGGATTCGTGAGTTTTTAACGTACCATGGAGCATCTGTAATTCTACGGAAAATTCTATTTTGACTTCTTTGAATTTTTTCAATGTTAGATGCTGAGACTAATTGAATTCCATAGCACCATATTGGCTTTAGAATCGAGTTGTACAGCAAAAGTTTACAATCAAGCTTCAAGGTCGAATTTCTGTCTATTAGCCAGTTAATTTGCACAGCTTTCAATTTCATTTGCGTTACTTTTGCCTCGATGTGCGACTACGATCGGTCAAGATGAATACCGAGGTATTTAACTTCACTGTGTTGAGGTATTACTTTATTGTTAATAGTAATGGGTGAGCATGTTCCTAGACGCAGTGCGAATGTAACATGGGCACACTTTTGTTCATTAACCTTGATTTTCCAAAGCTTGAGCCATTTCTCTAGTTTGTCGATATGTTCCTGTAAGTTTATTGATGCTTGCTGGTGGTTACTATGTATGCTAAGGAATGCTGTATCATCTGCAAATGTTGAAGTGTGAATGTTGGTGCTTGTCGGCATGTCAGATGCGTAAATCAAACATAAGATAGGCCCTCATACGCTGCCTTGGGGAACTCCAGCTTGAATAGACTGAGCGGGGCTTATGAAATCGCCATGTCTAAAATAAAGTATTTATCGGAACTTGAATCAATCGGAATGTTCTTTGTCTAAGAATACCACACTTTAGGGATTGATTTAAGTACGGACGGATTGAATATAGTATTCAGTGTACGAAATAGCACAATAGCTCTCACCCTATTTGCAAACGCTCTTATATAGTTTTTGCAAGTGACAGACGAAAATTATTTCAAACAAGTTTTTTGACAATTTTAAGTGTTTTGCCTTCCATCTTGTGTACACGAATTTGTTCACCTTCCGCACCATAATATATTTCCTTGAGAGGTGCTGGATTAATTTTTGTTAGGCTGAGCAGTGTTGAAGTTTTATATACTGAGTACTGATCAGTTGTAGTTAACTTAATTCCAACACTTTAAGTGCTGTGTTAACGTTTGTTTTGGAATTTTCGTTTTGTTATTGATAGGTGTCAAACATCAATAAACACTACTCCCTTTTTCTTCCTTCTCATAGTCTGTTTTCCTAGTCCTAGTACAACGCACAGGATATGTAAGAGTTAATCCCTGAGTACTGGACAAAATAAAAATAAGATGATTTTAATTAAAAAATTTTTAATTAAAATCTTTTAGTGATCAATATTATATTTTTCAATTTCTACATTTTCCACACTTATACGTGTTTGGTTCATCATGGGTTAATTTGCATATTTACCTTGTTGCTAACAACAGCAACAAGAAAAAAGAAAGGAAACTTAAATTTATTGCCATAGATTTTGTAAAACCTAGTAAAGGTGATAGCGCTGATATCCACACTGACACACACTATTTTTATCTCTTTACCTTCATTCAGCAGCACACATGTACAAACCCAAACATACCTTTTATGACTAGCAAGCACTCTCTGCTAAGTATAACTTATGGTAGTGAAACAATTTTAGCACTTTGGCAGCTAAACATTTTTCCACCACATATTGTAATCTTTAACTAATATTACTATGGATTTATTCCATCGCAAAAGAAACAAGAAGCGGCAGCCCTTCTTTGAATTACAGCAATGAACTTTGTTACCGAGGAAGAGGACCCAAAACGAGTAGCATGCTCATGTTAGCTAAACACCAATTCACTATCTGCTTAAGCTGACTACGAGTGTGTGCATATATGTTTGTTGGGCATATTTTCCTTTTTTTTTTGCTATCTTTGTATTTGGCTTGTGATCTATAGTGTTTTACTTCAGCTACACGTACTCCATTGGGTGAAGAGGATAGAAAAAAAAACTTGCGAAAAAAAATCAAGGCTTAAACTTCAAAATCAGACCAAAATTCACGTATTAAAATTCTAACGTATGTTAAATAACATAGTTCAGAGATTTTTCTAAAGAGCACTGTGGTACGATGCTGATGTGGTGCGGAAGATGATTTTTCAATTTCAACTGAATATTTAAAAAACCTGTTAATAACCAGTTTCACAATCTCAAAAGTTTCCGTTTGCCAACTTATAAACGGCAAAGAAACATATTTGTAACTCTAAAAAGTTGTAATGAGTTGGTTATATGTTAGCATGAGAGGAGACTGCTCTTCCCTACTTATTGTTTTTTTAGTTTTGACTACCTGACCCTGTCCGCGTTGCTGGCCCTAAGCAAAAATTAGTGTTGTATTACCACACGATTTAAATTGAGCTTTTAACAAAATTTACGGCCTTTAAATAAAAATCCTGTATATATCAGTGATGGTGCAATATGAAAATTGGATGTTGCCACGCCCCTCCACGGCCGTAGACCGAAAATCAAATATCAGGCTTCGCAGCGTCACCCGCCGAATATTCTGAAGATTCCCTGAAAATTTAATCAAAATCTGCTTAGCGGTTTTTGAGTGCATACGTTACATACATACACACATCCTGTTTTATAAACATACAAGTAAATTAGAGAAACAGTTTGAATTTTTCATAATAAAAGCTTCTTGCTTTATTCTTGTTCTTCTTAAGACTAAAATAAGGCAGTTTAATATCTCAATTTAATATCATCTGGTTAAATTTTAAGGGCCGATGTTGAATGTAAACAAAACCTAAACGTCAAATTTTTTTCTGCATTTCACTTGACATTTTTTAATTTCAGACCAATTCAATTTAAATTTGTTCAAGCATATTATGAAATTTTTATTATAAAAACAAAATGCAATGCGTGATTATTTCGATAGATCTTCTGCAGTTAAAAGAAAGAAAGAACTCCGACGGTATCAAAAAACATGATGTTGGTGGCAAATTGACATTGCTACCCCATGAGATAACATAGCCAATGAGTTTGTCGCGCAAAAGAGCCATTGTTTTGTTAGCTCTATGGCAAGTGGCACCGTCCTATTGAAATCATGTATCGTCATATCTTTCAATTAGGTCCATAAAAAGGTTGTTGTACGTTGTTTTACATACGTATATATAGGTATGTGCAAGGCGAATTCATAACAGGTATATGCAAGAGCAATAAATACAAAACTACACAAAATAAATCTTTTTCAAACGTCAAGGGAAAAATATATAGGAAAAAGGAATTTAAAAAAAATATAATAAAAAAAATTACAAGAAAAGATAAACTTTTAATTATTTCGTGAAGCTTTTAACTATTTCGTGAAAATTAAAGTCTCGGATCATAGAGCTGGGAAAGGTGAACAAGGCCAGCCAGATTGCGGAGGACTCTGAATGATAGTTGCAATACAAAACTAAAAAAAAATTGTTTAAAAAAAAATTTTTTTTTTCACATTTCTTTCAAAAAAAATTTGCAACAAAAGAAAAATTTAATTATTTCTTGAAAGTTTTAATTATTTCGTGAATCTTAAAGTCTCAGATGATAGAGCTTGAAAAGGTGAAAATGGCCAACCAGATTGGGGAGAATTCTGGATGATACCTGGCGCTCAAGATACAATAATAATTTTAAAAATTGTTTTAACATTTTTTTTTTTCAAATTTGTTTTAATTATTCCATTGACATCTGATAAAGATTAAAATTAAAATAAGTTATCAGCTGCGCTGTCAATTTCCCCTGTTATGAATTCGCCTTGGGTATGTGGTAGTTGTGAAGACGAATTAAGTACCAGGTGGCCTCGTTAGTGTAGCTGATCGACAGCTGTTTTTTTACCCAGCTATCAAAATTTGTTTATGTTTTCATATTTTTTCACACATTTTCATACGCGCCATTTCATATTTCCTGTATACAAATCTTAGCCCATTGGGTGCGGCTATACTCAATTTAGTACAGTTAAACATTAGGCAACAATTTTAAAATTGATTTTACAATACGTACACAACTTAGGGAGGTCAGTAGATGAAATGGACCAGTCGAATTTTTTGTTCAAAATTGACATTTGTAGTATGAAATCTTCGTGGGTGTTCTGTATCGATATTTTTAGTAGATATAGTCATTAAAATTAATTACTTCCATTACATAATAATGTTTTTGAAAGTAGATACACAATTTGAATACATTTTATTTCAGCGTTGCGGCTTAGCATGTACTCGTAATGATCAAAAATTGGAACAAAATAAAAAATTTCTGATAATTTTTGTGCAATTAAATTTTTTCATAATTTCTTTGTATATTACAGCATCATCATGTTTTGCTCCGTATTTTTATTCAAAATTGTTAAGAAAATATATTTATCAATTGAAAATACTTCATTGTTGTTAATAACATTTACTACGTTTTCGAAACTCATTTTCTTAATCTTACACAAATTGTTCTGAAGGCTTTAAAAATTTTGTTATTAGACATAAATATATATTTGCACATGTAAATTTAACATTTATTGTAGTGAAAGTTTTATTCAACTAAAAAAAATCTGCATTTCGTTGCAAAAACATGTAACTAAAAAATAATTTTCCACACGTATAATACATCCAAAATGTATTTATATTTTACATTAAAAATAAAATCAATTATTAGTCTTACTCTCGTTGATTTACAAAACTTTTAATAAGTTCCTAATTCCAATATTTTGTTTAATTGTTTCCTTGATAGGTCCAAATCATCACTGACAATTTCTTATACCTTCTCTAGCAAAAGACAATGAAGAAATCGTACAAGAGACTTATAATATATTTCTAATTCCCAGTTTTTAATCTTTTAAGTTTCCTAAAAAAATTTTAACTTAATATATTCAAAAGTGGAAAAATTTAAAGACAATTAATTAGTATTACAATTTGAAAATTTTTCTTCCTTAATTTTTATACCCTTCACAAAAATGTAAAGGGTATATATAAGTTTGTGATTCCGTTTGTAATTTCTACAGTTTTTTTTTGCGACCCTATAAAGTATATATATTCTGAATCAGAATTAATTTTGCAGTTTTGTATGAAAATTTTTGAAAACAAAAGTTGTTCGTTTTGCTGCAAACTTCACACACTTATTAAGCATGGTGACTAAAAGACAAAAAAATTTTTTTTCAGATATCGGTCCATATATACCCGAGATATAGCCCAAATCGGATTTTTAATGAAAATGTCGCATAGGCGAAGCTAAACAACTTTTTTTTGCTCAAAAGCAGTTCTGGTAATAAAATTAGGTTACATAAATATGGCAAATGAAAATTTTCGATATCGGTCCATATATACCCGAGATATAGCCTAGACCGGGGTTTTCATGGAAATGCCGCGTAAGCGAACTAAAACAGTTTTTTGGGGCTCAAAAGCAGTTCTGGTAATGAAATTAGGTTACATAAATATGGAAAATGAAAATTTCCGATATCGGTCCATATATACCCGAGATATAGCCCAAATCGGGTTTTTTATGAAAATTTCGCGTAAGCGAACTTAAACAACTTTTTTGTGCTCAAAAGCAGTTTTGGTAATGAAATAAGGTTACATAAATATGGAAAATGAAAATTTCCGATATCGGTCCATATATACCCGAGATATAGCCCAAACCGCGTTTTTCATGAAAATGTTGCGTAAGCGAACTTAAACAACTTTTTTTTGCTCAAAAGCAGTTCTGGTAATGAAATTAGGTTACATAAATATGGAAAATGAAAATTTCCGATGTCGGTCCATATATACCCGAGATATAGCCCAAATCGGGTTTTTCATGAAAATGCCGCGTAAGCGAACTTAAACAACTTTTTTTTGCTCAAAAGCAGTTCTGGTAATGAAATAAGGTTACATAAATATGGAAAATGAAAATTTCCGATATCGGTCCATATATACCCGAGATATAGCCTAAACCGCGGTTTTAATTAAAATGTCGCGTAAGTGAACTTAAACATCTTTTTTTGCTTAAAACCAGTTCTGGTAATGAAATAAAGTTATGTAAATACGGAAAATGAAAATTTCCGATATCGGTCCATATATACCCGAGATATAGCCTAGAACGGGTTTTTCATGAAAATGCCGCGTCCGCGTAACTAAACAACTTTTTTTGCCTAAAAGCGGTTCTGGTAATAAAATAAGGTTATATAAGTATGGAAAATTAAAATTTTCGATATCGGTCCATATATACCCGAGATATAGCCTAGAACGGGTTTTTGATGAAAATGTCGCGTAAGCGAACTTAAACAACTTTTTTTTGCTCAAAAGCAGTTCTTGTAATGAAATTAGGTTACATAAATATGAAAAATGAAAATTTCCGATATCGGTCCATATATACCCGAGATATAGCCCAAATCGGGTTTTTCATGAAAATGTCGCGTAAGCGAACTTAAACAACTTTTTTTTTGCTCAAAAACAGTTTTGGTATTGAAATAAAGTTATATAAATATGAAAAATGAAAATTTCCGATATCGGTCCATATATACCCGATATATAGCCTAACCGGGTTTTTGATGAAAATGCCGAGTAAGCGAATTTAAACAACTTTTTTGTGCTCAAAAGCAGTTCTGGTAATGAAATAAGGTTGTATAAATATGGAAAAAGAAAATATCCGATATCGGTCCATATATACTCGAGATATAGCCTGAACCGATTTTTCCAATAACATTTTTTTTTTTGCTGAAAAGCAAATCTTGTTATAAAAGAAGGTAACGAAAATAAAGAAAATTAAAATTTCTGATATCGGTCCATATATACCCGAGATATAGCCTAAATCGGGTTTTTCATGAAAATATCGCGTAAGCGAACTTAAACAATTTGTTGTGCTCAAAAGCAGTTCTGGTAATGATATAAGGTTATATAAATATGGAAAATTAAAATTTCCGATATCGGTTCATATATACCCGATATATAGCCTGAACCGATTTTTCCATTAAAATTTTTTTTTTTTTGCTGAAAAGCAATTCTCGTTATAAAAGAAGGTTACTAAAATACAGAAAATAGAAAATTCCGATATCGGTTCATATATAACCGAGCATATTCAGGTCACATTTTTAATATACTATACATATTCGTGACTATCGAGAAGGGTATTTTAGATTCGGCCCAGCCGAATATACTACACTCTTACTTGTTATATTCTCAAAACACGAAAAGAGTTTTTCGGATTTTGTGTAATATCGAGCTCTTGGCTATGGAAAATTAATTTACTTTCCCGGCAATACTGATTTGTTCAATCGAATTTAAGGCGAATTCAGTATGTTTTTGATACATTGGTAATTTTATATAGGGCTAACACCGTGTTGTTTTTTGTGTTGTTGTATTGTTGTACTAAGAAGGCCACCTGTTATGAATTCACCTTGGTAGTTGTATAAAACTAAACAAAGTTTGACAACAAATACATAGAAAAATCTTCTAATTTAGTCTTTTTAATTGACAATGTGTAAAATGTCTTCAACTTTTTCTGAAATAATAAGAAACCATATTATATTTGAATTGTGAATAATTTTATTGCCTTTTGCAAGTTCAGTTTTAGCAAATTCAATCAGTTCACTTTAATATATACATGCGTGTTGAAGTCGCCAATTTTTAGCGATATGCGTTTTCCAGAATACCTATTTGGCGATTTCAAAACGCAAAACCATACTTCTTGAGTCGATCGTTTGGCAGAATACCTATTTGGCATTATCAAATCGAAAACGCTAAATTTAAGCGTTTTAAATCGTCACTTTATTAAAAAAAATCTTAATAATATTAATTTGTACATATGTACAGTGGTGGCCACATAATTTAAACTTTATGATAGTAATTTAATTTCTCGTTTTGATGGTATATCTGAGATTTTGTTGTTGGTTAACTAGACGCCTTTCTTTCTGCCTTGCTTTTTGATCCCCACGGGAAAAACTTGGATTCGTCGATCCATAAAATATTTTTCCATTTTCATTTTCATAAGGTTTTTTTTTTTTTTGGAGACGAAAGTTTTTTTTTATGCGATGCATCCACGTAAGGCACTTTTATTGAGTCTCTGTCGAATAGTTCTAGATGATATATAGATACCATATGATGAGTCTAATTCAACTTTTAGCTGTTTAGAGTTTTTAAATCGGCCAGCTTTAGAGAAACTTACGACTATTCTACCGTCTCTGGCTGTGGTTTTACGTGATTTCAAGGCTCTGGGTAAATTAAACGAAACCGAAAACGCTAAATTTAAGCGTTTTGCGTTTCTCAGAACATGCCTGCTTGGCTTTAAACCAAATCTTGTGACAACTTATTTCATACTTTTTAGCTGTCTAGTACCACAGTTTTTAGTTTTTCCCACTTAAATTCCCCACTATCCTTAAAAGCACATTTACATACACAAGAGTGTAAAAAAAAAGAAAGAAAGCAGGGGAAAAAGTGGGTTCGTGAGTGTGTTGGCAAAAAAAAAAGGAAAAAAACTATTCATATACTTACATCTACTGAAACACCTGGCAGTAAAAAGGTTTGTGCTGGCGGCATATCTCTGGGTACATATCGATAAAATTCATTGCCATCCTTGTACCATTTCACAGAATACAAGGCTTCGCCATCCAAATCGTACAGGCATTCCAATTGTGCTGCTGAACCCTTTATAACGTAATTTGGTATTCGTACTTCCACTAAACGTAGACTCTGGCTAAAATCTGTAAATGAAATGGAACAAAAAAAAAAACAAATGAATTTTTTTAGTTAAACTCGTAACGCTAAAGATAAATAAGCTTTTGGTAGTAAATTTGTTTTTGTCTGCATCCTTTTTAAAACTTTTTTGTTTTGTTTTTTTATGCAAGAGGAAAAAAGTTCAAGTTAATATTTCAGGTACGAGTTTGTAATAACAGCCACATTAGATAAGTAATGGTCAGTAGTTGTGTTGAAGTTTTTTTTTTAGTTTTTTAGTTTTTCGTTAGTGACTGGTATTAAGTGGTTAAAACTATATCTATACATTTTAGCCACGTTGCAAATTTTATGCTACTTTGTTTTTCTTGTTGCAACTATCAGGTTGATTTTTAATTCTCTTTACTTGTAGTTTTTCAGTGCTGCTTGTATAAATGTGATTTTTTCTTTATTTTCTTTTTCAGTTGTTGTTAAGAGAATCATTTAATTTAATTAGCGATAATGATTATAAAGTGGCTTAACCGTTAATGTGTTGCATAAGTATTGAGGTGGAGTTGGGTTGGGGTTTTTACTTTAAAGGGCTCTGCACTTTTTTTATTGCTTTCGAGTGCTGGGGTATGTGCTTTGATTTTGAAAAAGTTGTTGGTTTTTATGCTCAACCACACACATTAAGTATAATTGATTCTGGCTTAAGAAAGAATTTGCTGCTTTGGCTTTTCAATTAAAATAACTTTTGTGATTTTATGTTAAAAACAAAAGAATGATGTTACAAAAATTTTAATTGAAATTGATTGACAGACAGTGCTTACAGAAACCTTATAAGTTGATGATAAAAACTATTTTTAAAACTTCTGCAAATTAACTAAAAGCTATTTCATTATACAATATTAAGTTTCAATTATAGCTACTGTGAATAATAGTATCCAAAATTAGAGAAAAAATTTCTTGCATGTGTGTACGAAGAAACGCAAAATTTTTAAATCACTTGTGATATCAAAATCGTATATCAAATGTTTTTATGTGCTGAATATCACTTATGTGTAAACTATTAGTGCATGAGATTTCCCGGCAGCTTTAAACATATTTTTCAATTTATATAACTCAACGGCCGTATTAAAAATACATCATGTTCACATGATCCCGAGTTCGATTCCTAGTGGGTGCTGATGAGTAGTGTAGCGACTACGAAACAACTAGTTGTCCCCCAGCTATATGGTATTCAATTATTTTTCTGTTTTTTTTTTTTTTTTTTGTCTTATTGTTTCACAGGAATTATTGTTATAATTAAAAAAATAATCCTTCTTCTCGACTGAAGTTGGACTCGAATCCACAACCAATTAGTTAATATCGTACATATAAAAAATTTTTTTAAAAGATTTACTTCAAAAAAAGTTGTATAATGGGTTTTAGAAAAAGCCCCCTATACGGGACATAATGCAGCAGCATCACTTGCAGACTGAACATTTTTAAATCATTATTTTGGACTCCAACTGGCGACTGGGCAAGAACCGATTCCGAAAAGGGGATGTTGTATGTAAATCACTTTTTACAGATGATGCAGCAAACGACATAGCAGTATTTCCGCCATTTGCCGTAAGACCGCCTGTGTCCTTCAGATTTAATTTTCCAGATGTGGAAAACGTTATCAATAAAATAAACTCTAAGAAAGCTCCAGATATGGATAAAATTACTGGTACAATGCTTGTACAACTACCACGAGTGGCTAGAAGAATTCTTCTTTTTATTTTCAACGCTATCTTACGCCTTGAGTATTATCCGGTCGAGTGGAAAATGTCTATGATAACAATGATACCTAAGCCGGGGAAGGATCATACTAAAGTAGAATCGTACAGACCAATAAGTCTACTGCCAACAATTTCAAAACTATTTGAGAAATTGCTAATGATGAAGTTGAGTCCAGTACTGGAAAAAATAGAATGTATTCCCAATCATCAGTTCGGTTTTAGGGCCAAACATAGTACCATCGAACAGACACACAGACTAGTTCATGTCATAAGAAAATCATTTGAAGACAAGAAGTATTGCTCTGCACTTTTCATTGACGTTTCCCAAGCTTTTGACAAAGTGTGGCATGACGGTTTAATGCACAAAATAAAACTAAACTTTCCTGCGAACACCCACAAACTTTTTGAAAGTTATTTGTATGAACGTAAATTTATCGTTAAGGAAGGTGACTTTTATAGCCCTATTCAACCAATCGACGCAGGCGTCCCACAAGGCAGCATACTTGGCCCTACCTTATACTTGATTTATGCTTCTGACATGCCAACCAGCGATAAAATTCATACCTCCACGTTTGCAGACCATACGGCTTGTTTCAGTGTACATGAAAACCACCAAACAGCATCACAAAATTTGCAGGAACATATTTACAATTTAGAGAAATGGTTAAAACTCTGGAAAATCAAAGTCAATGAACAAAAATGTGTCCATATCACGTTCACACTGCGTAAAAATACATGCCCGTCAATAAAAATTAATAATCAAATAATTTCACAACACAGTGACGTCAAATATCTCGGTATTCACCTCGACCGTCGACTAACTTGGAAGAAACACATTGACGCAAAAACAACCCAGATGAAATTAAAAGCCGCGCAACTGAATTGGCCCATCGGCAGAAATTCCACCCTGAGCTTAGATTGCAAACTTTTGCTGTATAACGCGATCCTAAAGCCAATATGGTGCTATGGAGTTCAACTATGGGGCACCGCCTCCCAAAGGCGTCATAACAGCGTTCTACGTACGATTACAGCAGCCCCATGGTATGTAAAAAATTCTCGAATTCACAAGGACCTAAACGTACCTTTAGTAAAAGATGAATTTGCCAAATATGCTGGAAGGTATATAACCAAACTTGAAATCCATCCAAATCCACTTGCTCGAGACATCCTTACCTTTGGTGGTCACACACGATTAAAAAGAAGGGACACCCTGGCTTCCATTCGGGAGCATAACAGATGATATCCTGTGGCACTGAAAACGTGGCTTAACTTATATTCTTCGTTCCTGACCACTGTGGACAACACTCAGCCACTGTGCACATTGGCTTTCTTTTTATATGGTTTTTTTATTTCTATTATTCAGACTACTAATATATTTCCATATATTCACATCATGCTTTTCAATATTTAATTTATGCTTAAACAAACATCCATTTGAAGATAAAAGTTTTTCTTGAAATTAAAATTTATTTATTCCTCTTTTTTCCACATTTATGCATTTGTTTGACTAGAGATAAAATTATTTGCGTGCATATAAGAATACATTAAAATTTAATTTTATTTGTAATAAATTTATTTGAGTTGTATAGCACAGCAACACCAATCAATTGCATTATGCTGGAAAATAATTTTATATTAAAATAACATGTTGCATTATAATTTCTTATGTTTTTAAATAAAACTATTTAATATTGTGCATATTACTAAAGTTAGACTGAAACAGTTTTGGGTTTATAACACCATAAATAGAGAAACTGAAATTCCTGACTGTGCACAATTGCTTATACGAGGGCGGTTTGACGTTGAAGTTATCTAAAATAACTTCAAAATAAATGTTTTTTTTCAAAAAACATTTATTTCTCAACATAGTCTTATTTTAGCTCAATACACTTAGTAAGACGATAATTTAACTTTTGTTATACCATCATATTTTGGGAAACCCTCAAAATACGCGTTAGATTCAGTAATGGTTTCTTCCTTTGAGATTAATTTTTTTCCTGCGAGCCTTTTTTAACAAGTTTGGAAATAGAAAAATTCCCTAGGTGCTAACTCTGGACTATAATGTGGATTATCAACCAATTCGGATTGTATTTCACGTAGTTTTAGCATTGTATTTAATACTGCGTAAACAGGTGCGTCGTTTTGAAGAAATAACACTTTTTTCTTCTTTAAATCTGTTCGTTTTTTGTTGATTGCATCAATCAATTGTTCTGTTGATTGCATCAATCAATTGTTCCAATAGTGTACACTAATGATTTGCTGTGATTGTGGATCCTTTTACAAGATAACCTTGCAGCCGATTTCACTGTCTTCGTCTTCTTCGGAGCACTTCTACCAGCTTTCACTCATTGCATTGATTTTCGGTTTTAGGTGTGTAGTGGTGGACCCACATTTTATCAGCAGTTATTAATCGAGGCCAAAAATCATGCGGATTACACTTTATCATGTCCAAACACCGCTGTGAAGTGATCTGTCGAACTCATTTTTGTACGAAACTGAGCAAACGCGGCACCCATATTGCCGATAGCTTTTTCATATGCAAATGTTCATGCAAAATGTTGAATACACGTTCATATGATATGTTTAATATTTCAACAATCTTGACTCGGCAATCATTCATAACGATATCGAGGATTTTTTATAATATTTTCTTTAGCAACCACCTCGTTGGTCTTTCTGTTGTTGGTGTTGTTGCCCCTTGAGGAACAGGTATTGGCTCTATCGGTCTTTGCTTGCCTAACGAACACCACGAAAGCAAAATTAAAAAACAATGCTTGATGGCTCTATCAAGCATAGGTTTTTTTTTGTTGATTGTATTAGTGAGAATAAACTCATACGTTTGGTTTGATCTAAGTTTGATGAAAATCTAAATGTTGTAGCAGAAATCTCCCCGGGGAACAGGTTTTGCTTTGGCGTATTTCTAACCAGTAGTGCAATTCACTAACTTTTCACCCCAATTAGAAGTGTTAACTTTAGCCACACATTTTGTGGTTTGCACTAACCCCTGCGTTATTCACTAACTATATTTAGCCACCGTAAAGGGGTTTATTTTTCTAACCGTTCAGATTGTTATAACGTGGCAACTCTCCATTTAATTGTTATTAGCTATTGTTCTGAATCTCCTTTTGTTTATATGTTTTCTTCATATTTTGTAACGTTGACCATTTTATATACATATATATAAAAATCTTAAAAATAATATACATATGAGCTCGAGGTTCTTTCTATAAAAAAAAAACAATAATTGAAAGCTTTTTATTCAATATTTTGTTTTTCTTTAAAAATTTCTTTAGAAAACTTCTTAAGGAATGATTTGTTGATTAATTGTAAAATCGAAAAAATTCTTGTGAAAAAAAATTATAAGCGTTAATATATATACATACACACATAATTACATTTATCATAAAAATAATGTTATTTTATTTCCTATCAAAACATGTTTGATTTTATAATCAATCAACAAATACTTTCCTTAAGAAGTTTTCTAAAGGAAAATAAAATACATATTGAATAAAAAACCTTTTATTTATTGTTTTATATAAAAATATTATTTTCCAGATTTGTTTTTAGTGTTTTTATTAGTTAAATTAGTGTTTTTATTAGTTAAATTTAATGACACAACATCAATCAACACCTCTTTTTAGCTAAACCTACAAAAAATGCGGGTGTTAATTAACACCTATTTATGAGGTTAAATATAACAGCTGCATGAAACAGCTGATTTTAAACACCAGAATATGGTGTTTAAAGTAATTGTGAATAGCAAAAAGGTTAATTTTGGTGTTAAAAATTTTAATCCAAATTATTGGGGCTAAAAAAGCATAGTGAATCGCACTACAGGGCACTCTTTTTTTCGGATAAAGAGGGGAAGCGGTCCATCGTTTGTTGTAGCAAATAAAACTCTAGGATATTGTAGCAAATAAAACTCCACATGACTTGTGTTGACTTCTGAAATGCCGGAGATCTGAAAGATTCTGAAAAGAACGGAGATCAGCATGGCACCCGGGTGGTTCTGCTTGCAGTTCAACCCTGGCTGATAATGGTTAAGGTGCCTACTTTGGCTGACACGCTCTGGATGTGCTTGAAAGCTAAAACGCAGGAAGAGGGTGTTAGTATTCTTGATAATTGTTTGGTGTGTGGCTTTTTTCAGGGTCTAACATCCTCCCGAGGGTGTTGCCTTTACAATAGATACCTGTACTGTAAGGAACCGGTGATAATGGTTGACGTGTGAGTTGGTTTGCGGGTTGAAGCTCTTAGTGGGATTCGGCCTACCAACTCAATAAGCCTTATCTTCCATTGATTGCTGGAAAATTGCATACAGGAGGGATTAGAAGGGCCGAACTCCTCAACAAGAAGTTGATCAGATGGCTACAAATATATGGTGAAAATTGCTACTTGTGTGAGTGCTGGTAAATCGTTAATAATTCACTCCGTGGAACTGATTCATCATCAGATAAGGTCGTAAAGACAGGTGCTGATGTAAATCTTTTTCACAACTGTATGCAATTTCCTAGCAGTAAATGGATGACAAGGCTTAATGAGTTGGCAGGCTGCATTTCATTGAGAGTGTGAGCCCCTAACCAAGTCACCCATCTAACTATCGCTACTCGTTTCTTATATTATAAGTATCTGTTGCAAGACAAAAGCACCTCGAAAACTGGCATGAACCAAATTTATCAAGAAAACTAAGTCCCTATTCTCCAGTTTTAAATTTAAGCACAGCTAGAACGTGTCAGCTAAGAGAAGCATCTCAATCATGGTCAGATGCCGATATGGTCTGCAAGCATGCGCTCCCGGGGGCTTGTCGATTCCCGTACTGCCAACTAACCCTTGGTAAGTGTGGTAATGGTTTCGGAAGTTAAACACAACATAGTTCACGTGCCATCCTAGAGTTTTATTTGCTACATCAAACAAGGAATACCTACCCTTTTATTTCTTAGAAACTTCACGGCTACCAAATATGAACTTTCAAGACTAATGTTTACCCAAATGGCTGCAAAACAAAGTAGTGTACCTTCCGAACGGACACTTTATACTATGACTGGATATAACATAGTATGACTGATCTCAACATAAATATGGTTAACAAAAAGAATTTTTAAGAATTGTGACAATAGTATGGTTGGGTACTACTATAGTTTGGTAGACAAGAAAATCGTTTTGTTTCCAATAGAGTAGTTTGAGAAAACGAAAAAAATTGTTTCTTGTATTAAGCAAAAGTTTTCTCGCAAAAATTTTGAACCACAAAGTTTGTTGAATCAGTGTTTTTTTCAGCGACTGAAATGAGTTTCTCTTAATCAGCATTTAAAATATGAAATCTTTATTGCACATACATAAATATAAAATATGGGATGGTTATTCAGCTAATATTTATTAAGAAATTATTTAAACTATGTGTCCTTATCTGCAAGATGTCTTCTCTGTGCAGTCCTTGATATATGTATTTCGAAGAGTGTTTTTCAGATTACAAGATTTCAGAGCAATCCAAGAAAGAATTTAAGTGAAAAAAATGAAATCGTTCCTTTTTTGCAATCTAGTCATATCTCAAAAAATGAACTTTGAAAGTTTTATTTTTATTCAAAATATGTTTTATTGCATATACGAATAAAGAAACGCTTCAGAGCCACTTGGGCATTATTGAGCATTATTCAGAGCCACTTGGGCATATTGTTATAGATTCAGTTATTGGCACACCATTAACATGAACTGTCAAAAACTTATCACTCATTATCGTCTGCTAAGGATAAGATCATTAATTTTACTGCACAAAATTATTTGCTTATTACTTATTTGAACGCCTTCAGTTTGCACATTCTAACAGTGGAAAAAACATTATACAATTTAGACATCGAACATTAATATCTGAGTGGCAGTTCTTTACAAATACCCAACGGCTGTGTGTTATTCACTACCCAATACTTTGCAATGTACTGGCAACGCTATACGAGTACAATTCAAACAACAACTGTATATTTAAGTTCTATATTTAAGTTAAGTTAAGTTAACTTCTATATTTAAGTTAAGTTTAAACTTTTATATTTTATGCAATAATTTGTTTTATAATAATACTTTTGTTTTGCTTGCTCTTTAACTACTATACTTTCATATCGCAAATTCATTGTTGAAGAACCTAATGTATTAAAACTTAAATTTTATCTATTATAACTTCTACGTAAAATAACTATAAAATATATAGTGTGCTTTTATAAAATCACATACGTTTACTGTGAGTGAAAAAATTTATCTTATAGAACTTGTTGTAAGCGATATAGGCTTTGCATAAAATAAATAAATACTGCTTACTTGAGGAAAGTAAAGTTAAGAATGTTTAGTTATGCATAAAAATATAAAATAATTGGAGAGTTAATCATCTACGGTGTTTGGTACTCTTATGGTTTACTCGGAACCTCGTTGGCTACGAGTACGAGTATAGTATATAGTGTAAATCAAACATCCATTTAATGCAAACTGCTTATTTTATTTTGCATTTTCTGTTCTATATCATAATACAATAATATGACTTTTATTATCTTAAACAAAGCTTGTGAATTGAATGGGGACTAAACGTTTCTTCTTAAAACTCCTGAGAAATATCCTTTTGTTATCAATTTGAATAAAACTTTACTAAATTTGTCTTTCCATAAGCTTTAAACAGTTTGAACGCAGAATTTGTTTGCCAATTGTATGTTTTGTCTGTAAACAAAACTATTACATGGCTTATAAACAGCAAACCCCTGAGATCTCATATTTTGGTTATTATATTTTCTGTTATTTTTTCAGTTTGGCTTCTAAGTTTTGAAAAAATATTTGTTTGTTTTCTTTTTATGGAGTTTGTGCTGTGTAAAGCAAAATAAATATTTAATAACAATAATGCCGGAATATAGAGAAAAACAAGTAAGAGTGTAGTATATTCGGCTGGGCCGAATCTAAAATACCCTTCACGATAGTCACGAATATGTATAGTATATTAAAAATGTGACATAAATATGCTCGGTTATATATGAACCGATATCGGAATTTTCTATTTTCTGTATTTTAGTAACCTTCTTTTATAACGAGAATTGCTTTTCAGCAAAAAAAAAAAAAATTTTTAATGGAAAAATCGGTTCAGGCTATATCTCGGGTATATATGGACCGATATCGAAAATTTTAATTTTCCATATTTATATAACCTTATATCATTACCAGAACTGCTTTTGAGCACAACAAATTGTTTAAGTTCGCTTACGCGATATTTTCATGAAAAACCCGATTTAGGCTATATCTCGGGTATATATGGACCGATATCAGAAATTTTAATTTTCTCTATTTTCGTAACCTTCTTTTATAACAAGAACTGCTTTTCAGTAAAAAAAAAATGTTATTGGAAAAATCGGTTCAGGCTATATCTCGAGTATATATGGACCGATATCGCATTTTTTCTTTTTCCATATTTATATAATCTTATTTCATTACCAGAACTGCTTTTGAGCACAAAAAAGTTGTTTACTCGGCATTTTCATCAAAAAACCTGTTAAGCTATATATCGGGTATATATGAACCGATATCGGAAATTTTAATTTTCCATATTTATATAACCTTATTTTCTTACCAGAACTGCTTTAAGGTGAAAAAAGTTGTTTAAGTTCGCTTACGCGGCATTTTCGTGAAAACCACGGTTTAGGCTATATCTCTGGTATATATGGACCGATATCGGAAATTTTCATTTTCCATATTTATATAACCTCATCTTATTACCAGAACTGTTTTAAGCAAAAAAAAGTTGTTTAAGTTCGCTTACGCGACATTTTCATGAAAAACCCGGTTTGCGCTATATCTCGGGTATATATGGACCGATATCGGAAATTTTCATTTTTCATACCTACATATATAACCTTATTTCATTACCAGAACTGCTTTAAGGTGAAAAAAGTTGTTTAAGTTCGCTTACGCGATATTTTCATGAAAAACCCGGTTTGCGCTATATCTCGGGTATATATGGACCGATATCGGAAATTTTCATTTTTCATACCTATATAACCTTATTTCACTACCAGAACTGCTTTAAGGTGAAAAAAGCTGTTTAAGTTCGCTTACGCGACATTTTCATGAAAAACCCGGTTTGGGCTATATCTCGGGTATATATAGACCGATATCGAAAATTTTCATTTTCCATACTTATACAACCTTATTTTATTACCAGAACTACTTTTAAGCAAAAAAAGTTGTTTAAGTTCGCTTACGCGGCAATTTCATGAAAACCCCGTTCCAGGCTATATCTGCGGTATATATGAACCGATATCCGAAATTTTCATTTTTCATATTTATATAACCTTATTTTGTTACCAGAACCGCTTTTAAGCAAAAAAAGTTGTTTAATTTCGAAGACGCGGCATTTTCATGAAAAACCCGTTCTAGGCTATATCTCGGGTATATATGGACCGATATCGAAAATTTTCATTTTTCATACATATGTAACCTAATTTCATTACCAGAACTGCTTTTGAGCACAAAAAAGTTGTTTAAGTTCGCTTACGCGGCATTTTCATGAAAAACCTGGTTTGGGCTATATCTCGGGTATATATGGACCGATATCGAAAATTTTCATTTTTCATATTTATATGACCCTATTTCATTACCAGAACTGCTTTTGAGCACAAAAAAGTTGTTTAAGTTCGCTTACGCGACATTTTCATGAAAACCCCGATTTGGGCTATATCTCGGGTATATATGGACCGATATCGAAAATTTTCATTTTTCATATTTATATGACCCTATTTCATTACCAGAACTGCTTTTGAGCACAAAAAAGTTGTTTAAGTTCGCTTACGCGACATTTTCATGAAAAACCCGGTCTAGGCTATATCTCGGGTATATATGGACCGATATCGGAAATTTTCATTTTCCATATTTATGTAACCTAATTTCATTACCAGAACTGCTTTTGAGCACAAAAAAATTGTTTAAGTTCGCTTACGCGGCATTTTCATGAAAACCCCGGTCTAGGCTATATCTCGTGTATATATGGACCGATATCGAAAATGTTCATTTTTTATATTTATATGACCCTATTTTTTTACCAGAACTGCTTTTGAGCACAAAAAAGTTGTTTAAGTTCGCTTACGCGACATTTTCATGAAAAACCCGGATTGGGCTATATCTCGGGTATATATGGACCGATATCGGAAATTTTCATTTTCCATATTTATGTAACCTAATTTTATTACCAGAACTGCTTTTGAGCAAAAAAAAGTTATTTAGCTTCGCCTATGCGACATTTTCATTAAAAATCCGATTTGGGCTATATCTCGGGTATATATGGACCGATATCTGAAAAAAAAATTTTTTGCCTTTTAGTCACCATGCTTAATAAGTGTGTGAAGTTTGAAGCAAAACGAACAACTTTTGTTTTCAAAAATTTTCATACAAAACTGCAAAAAAAAATGGCTTTTTTCGGAATTTTGAATATATCTCAGCTATACGTGGACCGATATTATTGAATTTCAATAGCAAACCCATGAATCGATGGGGTAAAAGAATGGTGAAAGAAAAAAGTTTCTAAGTCTAATGGTTTTCTCAGAAACGGTATTTCAACAGCGGACAGACGGACAGACGGACATCGCTTAATCGACTTTTCCATTAATTCTGATTCAGAATATATATACTTTATAGGGTCGCAAAAAAAAACTGTAGAAATTACAAACGGAATCACAAACTTATATATGCCCTTAACATTTTTGTGAAGGGTATAATAAAATATGCATTGAATTTATTTGTGCTACTTTAAGATATTAAATTTCGAATATACATACTCGTATGTCTATATGTACATACATATATAAAATTGTTTGCTTAGTTGTTAAGCCATATCCAGAAATATACATACATATATATGTACATACATATATACAACGTATTGACATTTGAAGTGGCATACATCCATTTTTTTGGAGAAGTAACATAGAGTGAAATTTTATGCAGGGGAATAATTTTATAAATATGTACTTGTAACTTGATATTTTTTACAATACAGCAGGATGATTCGACACAAAATTTTTAATTAAATCGAATAATAAGAGTACAACACAGCAGCTATGCAAAGATTCCTACACGTCATACAGCATTACATTGGTCTCATATTGGAAGGACCTAACTTTTATATACCGAATATGTTTTTTAGTGATTGTAGTACAGAGATTTAATAATCTAGAACACACGAAAACAATTTTTAGTCGAACAATTTTTATGCTAATCCATCACACACGAGACTAATACTGGCATAACATGTTGCACATTGTTGTATGTATTAGTGTTTTTTTATATAATTGATTTCCTGGCATATGTATTAGCTTTGAGCTCCTTATGCGGGTATAAACGTTGTTAAGAAATTGTGGCGGCCAAATATTACTCCCTTCACCCGTTTCGTTAGCCAACTATCAGAGCAACTATCTATCACACTCGTGTGTCATGGACCCCTGAAATAGTTTCATAAATAATGGTTTTATAAAGGTTGTTCCATTCAAAATGCACGAAAAGAAGGTAAAAACCCTGACGTTACACAAAATTAACATCTTGCGCTGTAGTTGGACGATTTCCCCATTCAATTTCTGAAAAATATGTAACTATAATTTTTCAAGAAAAACTTGAAGACAAAAACTAAGTTTAAATCAATAGCTTTTAAGCAATCTCACATATTCTAATATGGACTTATTTTACTTTAAAACGTAACAGTTAATATATGCATGAATGTGCTAATAATTACTTGCGTGTGTATGTGTTGTATTATTGTTGATTACCATGACAATATAGTAAAAGGAATAGGAAAGATGTTAAAGCTACATTTATATCTACTGTAGACATAAGAAATATGGTTCGAGAAAAATGTGTATGTACTTTTAAATGGTACGTACGTACCAAACTAATCACAAACTACAGTTATTTGCATCAACAGCGGTAAAATAAATTGAGCAAAAGGCCTCTAAAATAACTTTAACTCCATTTTGCTATAGATTGTAAATTTACTTCTTTTTGGAAACAGGCTGTGACCATCAATAATTATTTTCAATGTAACTCAATGAAAGAGACACTAGTCTTTTATATATTTTTTAAGTAATAAAAACAAATTCTGAAGTTTTAAAATCTCTTCTAAAACTATGTGTAGTTAGCGGATCTTAAAAAAATTATAAAGCAAATCAAGAGCAAGTAATATTGATTTACACGTCAATTTTATTAATTTGTCTGTAAAGTGCACATAATTTTCTTATTTTTTCAGAGAGGCAAAAAAAAAATGGAATTACTAGATTATGATATGTTATGTTATGTTATGTTATGTTATGTTATGTTATGTTATGTTATGTTATGTTATGTTATGTTATGTTATATTATGTTATGTTATGTTATGTTATGTTATGTTATGTTATGTTATGTTATGTTATGTTATGTTATGTTATGTTATGTTATGTTATGTTATGTTATGTTATGTTATGTTATGTTATGTTATGTTATGTTATGTTATGTTATGTTATGTTATGTTATGTTATGTTATGTTATGTTATGTTATGTTATGTTATGTTATGTTATGTTATGTTATGTTATGTTATGTTACATATCCTACACGGTACAGATCCGCCGCAAAATCAGGATGCGGTAACTAAGTCCAAACCGTCTATATTGCATTCTAATATTTCTGCACAATCATGTAGTTATATACCGGTCGGCTAAGATACAATGCTTTTACGTAAGAAAAAGTCACGCAACGATAAGGAAAGTGCTTGAACTGACGAAATTAATTGAAATATTTTTTGGGCGGTAGGGCTGGTGAACAGTATTGAATATTCATTGGAGAGTAATATGGGATTCAAGAAAATTTCTAAAGAGGCATTATATTTGAAGGCCTACTCCTGCATACACCTACATGTACTCACTTGTATGCATCTTCACTCATACTTATGAAGTAAAACAAACATATGTAGTTGTAGGAACGTTTGTCTAATGATACTAATATCATGTACATGTCATTGGCAAGATTATTATTTGCATAATATTGACCAATATATGTTACATACATATATAAGTGTGCGTGTTTGTGTTCATAAAAGCTTGCAAGCATAAACACACACACACAAACAATTTCAATAAGCTTAGTTGTATGTACGTTTGTATATGCAGTCATTACTCAAAGGAGAATATGACATGAACTGTATTGCTTCTAAGAATATTTATTGAAAACTAAATGGTACAAACAGGCAGTCTTATCTTGGCGTTTAGTTTTGTTTTGAGAAAAACTTGTAAACTCAAGTATTTTACTAACAAAAATATTGCTCAAATTTCAGATGGCGCCAAGAGCATTCTGCACAGAATTTAAATGAAAGTTTATTTTTTGGTTTTTCTTTTTCTCTACGAAGGAAACAATTTTCAATAAGAATCTTGCCAAATATTATCATTTAACTTACAAATGATTTTGAGTAAATTGGATTGGGAACTGTTTTTTTCAGTGCACATACACTCAAAACATGTGTGTTACAAGACATGTTCGAAATAAAAAATAAGAATACATGGAAATATAAAAAGTATTATGCTATCATAAACACCTTGATATTGCAATTCTGAATTTGAAATTAGAAAGTGGTTTAAAGTATTATGATTTGCCGAAAACATGTAATAGATAGTGATTTAGGTTGACAAATCAACTGTGATTTAGCCTGAGAAATCAATTGTGTTTTAGCCTGACAAATCAACAAACTATTGTTACGAATTTTTATCAAATCTTACCCGATTTACGAACCGCTGATCTGCTTGCTATAGGTTTACACGCACATCTACACGAGCAACTGCAAACGTAATGCAAAAACAAACAAACATACATGATTCAAAGTAAATTAACTACCAATGATTTTATTGTTGTTGCCTTCTTATTGTTTGTTATTTTTGCCTTCTCTTTGTTTCGCAAGCATGCACGGAGAATAAAAAATATGCTTGATATGACAATATTTTAAGGGCAAAATACTATTGTTGAATAATATGGTTGAACACAAGCAAATCATATGGGGTCAATTGGAGCACAACTAAGTACAGCCAAGAACCATTCGTTTATTATATAACCATATATATGGTAAAAGTTTTATTAATTATATCATGACTACCCACCTCATGGCAAAAATTTAAATTCAACTGTCATGTCCAACCATATAATGTTATCACTCCTACTCATATTATTAGAAAATTTTAAACTCTATTCTCACATTCAACGTTCCTAGCGTTAAACGTGACTATAATTACATAATAAATACACATACCCAAAAAATTCTATAATTAAAATCACATTTTTCTACTTCATTTATATATATATATATATATATATATATATATATATATATATATATATATATATATATATATATATATATATATATATATATATATATATATATATATATATATATATATATATATATATATATATATATATATATATATATATATATATATATATATATATATATATATATATATATATATATATATATATATATATATATATATATATATATATATATATTTTTTTTTTTCAATCAATATTTTGATACAAAATAAATTAAAATTAGTAAAATTTTGCGAGATCCTGTAGTCGATGTATTTTTGATTTGGCCCATTTATGTACTTGTATCTGTAAAAAAATATAAAATTTAAATAAATTAAAATATATGAATTTGCCCATATAAAATCCTGTACAAACCTTTCTGCTTTAGTTTTATTTGTATGCTGTTGCTACTTTCACCAAAAAGTAAATATTTATAATTTTTATTTTATATTTTTACTATTATTAAAATTGAAAAAACACAAATAAATCAACAATCTAAATGAAAACTATGTATGACTATAAGCAAAGGCCAACGTGTGTAAAACCAACAATAGCTACACTGAAAAAATTTTGTTCAGAAATTCTCTGAATTTTGGCATTATTTTTATGAACTTTTTCATTATTTTTCAACCATTGCAACTTTTCATAGAAATAATGAAACAAATTTCATTAGATTATTTTAATGAAAACCTTCATAAAAGTAATGAAATATTTTAATAAGAAACATGACTTATTTTCATTAAAAGTATGAAAGACAAATCATATGATTAGTGAAATAATTTCTCTAGATCAAAGAATCAATTTCATAAAGCACATGAAAACTGTACATTAAATTAATGAAAAAGTAACATTTATTTAATGAAATAACTTCTTTGTACTAATGCAATATATTCATTAAAAATATGAAACTCCTTCATAAGGTCAATGAAGTTATTTCATTTATCTAATTTTATTATTCATTGAGCACCTGAAAAATTTATATTAAATCAATGAAATAGTTACATTTGTTTAATGAAATAATATCATAACACACATTAATAAAATATGTTCACAAATGTACGTAATAAGATCAATGGAATTATTTCATTTATTCATTGATACTTATAATTATGATAAAAGAAAAAGTTGAACAAGTATTCACCAAATAAAACAGATTTTATAAATTCAAATGACTTCAATACACTGGTATTTAAATTTTTTAAACTATTATTGTGTTGATTTGAGTACATGCACATATGTACATACATACCCAAGTTCGGTAGCCAGAAATTTATTTGATATGAAGTTTCATGCATATTGTGAAAAGTTTTCATTGGATTAATGAAAAATATTTAATGTAACAGTTTCATTAAATATAAGACGCATAATTCTTTCAGTGTAGTTTATACTGTAAACAAACATGTGTTGTAGATATATGCTTCAACCATACGTATGTTTTTAGTTAATAGTCTATTATTTTACATAACAAAAGATTTTCTTACATGCAAAATTTATTTTTAAACCTTATTATTGCATTCAACTATTTTTTAAAATGATAGTAATGTAATAATAAAAATGTGAAAATTTGAACACTCATATATTTATAGTGGATTAAACTATATTAAAAACTATAAAACATTACAACTAAGGTTGTCACAACAATATTCGAACTTGCCTTTTCTTTGCGTGTTTGTGAGTGTGTGAGTATGTATGTATGCAGTAGCGATTCTATTTATACAATTGAGTCTATATACTTGTACAACTTTGCTTCAACCGTTTTTTCCCCAAAATTCAAGCCTTTATTGTAAAAGACTCGTTATACATTTATGATTCAAAATATTGTCCATCGTTGGCGTAAATGATAGGAGATAGCTCACGAACGAAGTAATAAATGAGTATAAATAACAGGTAGATGTTCTCTAGAGGAAAAGTTTAATTTTAAACTTTGTCTAAGACAGTCATAAATCAGAAAATTAAGCAAGTCTAGTGGGCTGACACACAGTATCGTTGGGTGCAAGTGAAGTTGTGAAGCATTTAAGTACCGTATAATGAGCAAGTGTCATAATTCCATTTGCTTTTGAAGAATCCGCAAAAGCATTTTTAAAGATAAAAACGTAACAATATAATTAGTCAGCTGTGACTAGCATTTACAACATTATTATTGACTGTGAAAGTTCCTGCAATGAGCAGTTCATAATTATTTTAATAAGCCTTTCGAATGCAAAAGTTTAAAAGCAAAGAAATTTTCTTCTTATGTTTGCGATTTTATATCTTTTAGACATCGTGTTTCGGCAAGCGTCTCATCTATAAATATTTTATGAAAACTACTCAATATTTTGAGTGTTTTCTACGTAAATTTTCTAGATGACTTGCTCATTAGTGCTGTGTAATCTGTGACAAAATGGACCATTGTGGGACACCAGCGTGAACACTTCTCATTGTTGAAGATATTTTAAATTATATTATTCCATCCAACTATATATGAATAGAATCGTAATTATAGATACTGTAACATTTTTACAATAATATATTTGTAAAGATTTAAACTATGTTCAAAATGATAATATGCTTTTTGCGGCAACAATACAAAATATTGTAGAGTACTAATGATGGCACAAGAATATGAATAAATTTATTTTCTCTGCGTGTGTGATATAGAAAAATATGTACTTAGGTAAGTGCAACATAATACCAATTTTCACTGGGAACTACAGTAAAATATCTTAAGTTTAATAAGTAGGTCATTATGACCCACCCCCCATGTCCATGTAGTTAAAATCCACTGCACGACGACAATTTCAAAGCATTTTTAACAGCTTACCTGTGTTTTCAACTTGGGCTGAAATTGCTTGTGACTGCTGATGGAAATACCTATCAAGTTCTTTAGTATAAAAAAACTTGATTGAAAATATTTTCTGCTGTGTGCAGTTTTGCATCTTAAATTTGCCTGCAGATGATTGATTTTCGCTAGAAGAGCCAATTGTGTAATGTACAGGGTGGCGCAAAAATTACCTTCCGATGTTTTTTGGCTGTAATTTAAAAACAAAAAATGAAAAACTTTGATTTTTCTTGTGGATTATTTTTATTTGGTCTTTTAATTTTTTTACATCAAGTCGAGAATATGATGTCATGTAAATTGCCGCCGCACAGTTGATTGTCATTTGAGTCCTTTTTATAGCATTTTCCATCACATTGGCCAAAACTTCCGGCGATAGGTCATCACATTCTTGACGGATATTGTCTTTAAGATCTGCAAGAATCTGAGGCTTGTTGACATAAACCCGCGACTTCAAAAAGCCCAACAAAAAAAAGTATGCAGCGGTCAAAACAGGCGATTTTGCTGGCCAGTGCAAATCGCCAAAACGGGAGATTAGGCGCCCGGGAAATGTAGCCTTCAGCATATCGGTTGTGGCACGTGCAGTGTGTGCCGTAGCAACGTCCTGTTGGAACCACATGTTTTCCAATAACAATTCATCAAGTTGCGGCAAAAAGAACTTGTTGATCATTGCTCTGTAGCGCTCACCATTCACAGTAACTGTTTGGCCCGTGACGTCTTTGAAGAAAAAAGGTCCGATCACTCCTTCAGCTAAAACAGCACACCATACAGTGACTTTGAGCGGGTGTAATGGCCCTTCGTGGGTTACACGCAGATTTTCAGTGCCCCAGAAGCGTAAATTTTGCTTATTTACGTACCCGCTAAGATGGAAATGGGCCTCATCACTCATGATTATATTTGATGAAAAATTATCTTCCTCTTGGGGTCAAATAAATAGTCAGCAATATTCCGCGTTCTGGAGCAGTGTAGCGTAACATTGTTTATTAACGTGTATTTCGCATGTGCTTACTACACAAATGTTAAAACAGAACTGACATTAGGGGCCAGTCGCGAAATTTGTAGCAATTGCTGATAGGAGGATTACTTTTGCGCCTCCTTGTACATTGCTAATGTGGCTTAAAGCACAATGGTTATTTTTAAATTTTGTCATTTCAGTTTGATTCGATTTCCTCGTATTTTTATATTTTATTTTTCTGGCAAAACATGCAAAACAAATTTAAAAATTTTTTATTTGTATAACAGTTATTTTTACAACTCATGCACGAAAATCCTTTAGTAAATTTAACGTTTATTTTTATAGTTTTCCATTGGAAATTTATTTAAAATACAAATATCTATCTATAAACAAGTAATACAACAACATTATAATAAAATTTTATAACTTTCAACGGCAGATTAAATGAAAACAAAATTTTGGCGAAATCCTTTTATATCTAAAATATAAAATCTGTGCAATTTTACAAAAAATGGTGGGTGGCAGTGACTGATGGAAAGTGCTACATTATGCCAAAAGTCGGTGGAATGTTTTATTTTGTTTTTTAGTTTATAGTTAACAACTCAACAAACAAAAAAAAAAAAAACATTATTTTAATAGAGAGCAATTAAGCTGCCTGACAATTGTATTTTATTTGTTTATTTACATGTTTTAAACTCAGCCTATAACTGAATTTCATTAAATATAAAATTAAATCGCCATGAACTCTAAAATTGTAAACTTATTTAAAAATAATAATTTTGTTTTTTCATGCGTTTAATCACACCAATACACACACACACACAGACAAACATGAGCTGCAAGGACAATGAAACTATGGCAAATGTGCGAAAATAACAGCCCATTGTATATTTGGATTTTGTGGCTTTTGTCTATCAGAGAGTAACAGTTTTGTTTGTTTTTTTTTATTTTAGTTTTTGCAGTCCTGTCATGTGGGAGATATCACTGCCAACATATCAAACACAAAAACCAGCGTGCAATATAACAAAAAAAAAATTGTTTTTTGTTGAACGAAAACATTAAGCGAAGCAAAAAAATGTTTTTTTTTTGTTTCTTTTATTTGAGAAGAAAATTACGATAATTGAAGTGGGAATTCGGTTCTGGTTCATATTATTAAAACGAGCGTAATGAGTTTGGGACAAATTAAAATATTTGTTTATATCAAGTCATATATTGTGTTTAAGATGTGAAACATATATTGTGGTTTCAAACCGGCAGTAAAAAATAACGCTTTATTCCATGCTGTTATAATGATGGAAAAATTACTCACAAATTTATGCAGCCAATATTTGTACTACATTTTTTCATATAATATGAGTTTTTGTCTCAAATTTTTGTCAGTGATCAACAAATACGGGAAAAATCTGTTCAAAATTAATCGTCCGGTTTATAAACGTAAATAGAAGAAAAGATTTTTAGAAAATTATCTAAATATTTATTTATTTATTTATTATTATTTTTATAAAAAATACAAACAACTTGATTTTATGTCTCCTAGCTATGTATATGTCGACTTTTCATAAGAGCTACCCTAAGCATCAGTACACTTGGAAACCCTTAAAAGATATTTTCAGACATTTCTATTGAAATGTAAGAATATTTTTCCTTTTAAATTCGCAATATATTTTTTTTTTTAATATTGGTACATATAACTAAATATTTGACAAGTCTGCTGGTTATTAGGGAAGCTCCAATCAAATGTCGACATTTGCGCAGCTAGAAAACTTCAGAAATAAGATGTTTGTATTTTTTTTAATGGTGTCGATAGTAAAAGCTAATAAAGTAAATAACAGCAATTGTTTGTTTTTTGTATTATGATATGTAATTTTGTATTATGATATGAGAATTAAGTGTGCAACAAAATATCGTTTAAAACGTTTGACAGAGTGTGGCATGATGTACTACTGGCAAAATTTACTGCTTCTTGTGTCGGTGATGACTTTTCTCGGTTTATAACGAGCTTTCTAGATGGGGTCTCATCAAACGAGTGCAAGATTAATTCAGGGATACCGCAAGACTCGTACCTTATTTCTTATTTTCTTCAACTACCTTCTATATCTAACTTACAACAATATCCACTCTTTCACCGATGACAGCAGCATTTGCCATTCATACTCATTCAGTTATATACGCAGCCTATCCGAAATCGTTGCCAAGAGGCAAAATATGAATGACTCACTGAATAGTAATCTTGTATTAATATCCGAATGTAAAAACAGGGTCGCTTTTGACGCTCGTAAGACCCAATGTTGTTTGTTAACAAAGAAACACACGATACTACTTCATCTTTACTCACGGATGGTATAAATATTAAGGATGTCCTTGGAATAACAGACAGTGTGATGTTCGCTGGAATGAACACATTTCTCATGTCTCTAAAGAAGCATTTAAGTGCTTCGGATTTTGGAAACGGTGTAAGATGTACTTCACTTCATCCGACCTCCTTACTATTTATACCAACCACATCCGACTGGAAATGGCCAGTGTCTCAAAGTCAATTTTGGAGTTACTCAACCGTGTTCAACAGAGGGCGAAGACGCTCATCGGTGACAGTAGGATATCCAACTCTATTGACTCACTGGAGCATCGAAGCAGTGTGAGGTGCGTTAGCCTGTTCAATCATTGCTACAATGGATTTTGTTGTGACGAGATTAGGGAACTTGTTCCCGAAACGCGCACATTTCTACGTAATGTGCCTTCATTGTCCAGAGCTCATCCATTTGTAGTCGATTATTTAGGGAATCGTACAACGCATTACAGACAGAACTCATTTTTTAGCCATACCCTTCTTCTGTGGAATAAATTGCCTTCAGATGTGCTTCCCGTTTGCTGTAAAGTTGAAAAATTCAAGTCAAATATTCACAAACTCACTCGCTTTTTACCTGTCCTCACAACCTATTTTCCTAGTTCTGGTATATATAGGGGTGTCCAAACTACTTTGGACAAAACTATTTTGGATTTAATATCATATAACTATATTAGTATATTATGGTTTGAAGTTTTTTATATATATACCTATAGTTTAATGATTAATTATGAATTATTATAATTATGAAGTGTTAATGAATTTAATTATCTAATACTTACCATTATACTAACTTACTTAATACTTACCAATTATTTATTTGAATTGCCTTATGTGTATACTCACCACTATGTAAAGTTGTTCGCAGTGGCAAGTCTAATCAATTGGAAACTTTCCAAGTGTCAATTTGGATTATTTCCGGTTTTTTTTTGAATAAAAAACTTACTTACCATCTAGATAGCCTGAAGACTGCTAGTGCGATCAACAAATTTTTTTCCCCACTACAACCCATTTGTTAACATACGAGCACTACCCTGCAACCCAGGTGAATAATAAATATAACCTATTAGATTTATTGAAGGGAAGTAATAAATCCTCTTTTTATTTTATTTCTTTTCCCCATATCATTATATTAACTCAACCCGAGTTAATCATATTCCCAATTCTGCTTTGCATAAAGCAGAGTTGGTTAACACAAAAATTTGCTTTTAGCACTCAGAAAGCATCATTTTTGTTCAAGGGGTTATCCCAAGTTAAAAAGGAGTGTCGTCATGGCTTTGGTGGCATACTTCTACCCGAGAATTCATATTTTTAATATCTCTAAGACATAATTCAGGATTACCATCGTTACTGAGCCGAATTATATAATCGTTTAGCTCTTTAATTGTTCTTGGCTTATTAAAGTGCACTTCTCTTTTAAATATCACGAAAGAAGAAGTCAAAAGCTATCGAATCACAAGATTTTGGCGGTAAATTAACATGGCCACGACGTGAGATAACATTGTTATCCATTGTTTCGTAGGCTATGTGTCAGATGGCACCGTCCTGTTGAAACCACTTACGATCTAGGTACATATCCTAAATTTCCGGCCGCCAGAATTCATCTCACGATATATAACACTATTCAGGGTAACTGCTTAGCCAACCTCATTTTCGAAGAAGTACGGCCCACACTAAGTTGTCACTCTTTGTGAATGCGTTGCCTTTTCAACAAGCACTTGTGCATTCTCATTTGTGCAAATGCAGAATTTCTGCTTGTTACAAAACCCATTTACTCGTAGGTAAAATTGTGCCTCATCACTGAAGATGAAATGCATGGAATGAATGGTGATATGAACGCCCAGCTTCGTATATTTTAACCCGATTTTCTGAGAACACGGTTGCGTAGTTTTACACGCACATATATTTGAAATAGCTGCACCAAAAAACCACATTAAAAGGCCATCCAAGGTCAAATAAAACTCCCAGGTCGTTATTTAGTTTTGGATACTAAAAAATGATTAAGGGCTTGTTCGGAAATGCATCACTGCGCTGCATCTGATGTGCAGTACGTTCTAAAAAGCAAAAGTTTGCAACTCTGCAACCGTCTTGTTTCCTAAAATGTAACTGTTAGGCAGATGACGCACATAAAAACATCAAACAAGCATCATCAAAATAGCTGATGCAGTGGAATAATAAGTAGGGAATATTTTATGATTTTTTTTCTAATTAGTTATTTGATTTGTTTCTTATTTTATTTAGAATAGAAATTCATATAAAATTCTCGAAATTATTGATAAAAATGTGTTTGGGCATTGAGGATAAATTTTCTTCAGGAAGGAAGAAAAAAACTGTACTTTGGGGAAAGGTATTGGAAAAAATTAAGGAGCAGGTACCTAAGGTGCATTTACGAAAGAGCAAATTAATAGGAAGTTTCTATACTTCTAACAACGTATGGGAGAATAAAATCCAAGAAAGAGTCTGGATGGAATGCGACAACATGTTTTTCCTTTTTTTTTAAGAGTTTAATGTAATTTACGGTACTAGACACTCTGTAAATCCTCCAACAACGAATTTGCTGTCGCCTTTGGAGCACATTGAAGATTCAATCGAAATCTGTCAAGAGACAGAAAGCTCAATGGAACCAGCACCGTAAAAGAAGACAACTAAAAATTATATTCTAATAGCGCATTTACACCAACTCAAAATCTAGTAGATTTGAATTGCTATCTACAACGAAATCTATATCGTTTACACCACAGTTTTTTGACATCTAGCAAGATTTTATTTGCTCAAAAATAATTTATGCATGCGGGTTTGACAATACAATACTATCAGAGACTGAATACACCAGCATTGAAGTGTATATTTTTTGTGCCCAGAGACTGCATACACCACATTATAGTGCAATTTTTGTTGCAACGTAGTATTTTTAAGTACTTTTTGCAAGAAATCACAGTTGCATCGCTTGGTACTGAGTAGATTTCAGGAGATTTCCTCGAAATCTACTCATAAAGTAGATTTCATTTTGTATGGGAAATCTTCTCAAAATCTACTAGATTTGGCTTGAAATCTCGAATGAGCAGATTTCGCTTTGGTGTAAATAGGCTATAATGTATTTTTAGGAAGAATCTATAAAAAAACCAAATAGACACGAAGGAGTCTTGGCACTGGAAGAAAAAAACTTAAAAATTTCTAAACGAATGTATAATAATAAAATCATTTTTACATTCATTTAAGTCAACAAATAAATTTATTAACAATTTTTCTATTTTTAATATTCCTGCGTGATAATTGTAAATAAATCATTTATTTTGCGTCTGCGCATCGGCATTGTAAACTAATCACAGATGTCCTTCAGATGCAGAGAACTGATGCATTTCCGAACAAGCCCAAACCCTTTGTGTAACAGTACCTTTTAAAGAAGACAACCTCTTCTAACCTCTTTGTCCAAAATGTAACAATAAGATAAACATATCTCAGCGGATGTCCTGTTGCGATAATTAACGATCTCATAAAACCTATTAGATACAATCATAACAGCAAATTTTGAGAACATAAGAAAATATGTTCCAACAGAAGTTCTCAGAAAATTATAAAATTTGTACGGGACAAAGTATATCAGTAAACGGGACAAAGTATATCAGTAAACGGGAGCCTCATTCAAATCCTCTTGCACGTAGCAAATTTAATTTTGGCCCCCATACTCGGTTGAGAAGAAGGGATACCTTTGAAACCAGTAGAACATTAACTAGGAGATTTTACCGAAAAAATTCCAGCAAAATAAAACTTTTCGTCTAGCATTGGCCGGTGGGTAAAAACGCCTTAAAATTTTTTTAAAAAAGTCAAATCACACACTCAAGGGACATTTATCGAAATGGTAGAGATAAAACCGAATCCGTGTCTGTGTATCTCTATCTGTCCACTCTTCAGAAAAATAAATAAAATTTCAAGAAAATTCAATTTCCAAATTTATTATTGATTTATTTCAAAACAATACTATGTTCACTTGAAAGATACAAACAAGAATAATAATTCAATTGATCGCTGTGCCAGCCTAAACCAACTCCGATCGTTTTCGAAAAAGGGGAAAAAAGTAATCGTTAAAATAAAAGGAATATGAAATTTCGTTAAAGAGGTAACAACATTTTCGATCATCGAAAATTCACATAGCAGTATCAGAAATATCATGTAGCTATGACTATATTTGTAATCAAATTTACAACTAACAAATTATAGCAAAATTTAATTGGAAATAATTTAAGCTTCATAACTGGAAGCAATAAACTAAAACTAAGAATACATATAAAATAGAGTTCATTAAAAAAATAGTAATAATAATTTTACCAAGTAATAGAAAAATTCAATGGATAATTTTAAAATTTCAAAATGTATTTTGCTTTTAAACAGCCGAACTTAAATAAAAACATATAAGCTCTATTCACAGTCTCGTGCAAATGGCATTGCATCATTGCATTTGCAAAAAGGTTTAGCATATTTTTACTCTACACTAACAAAATACATATCAATGCACTTTGCTAGACTTATGTGTATATGCAATACTTAAAGCCTATATTTTTTATTTGCTATGCTTATGCACAAGCTAATTTCAATCCAAGCCAATTAGTTTGTAATCGCCAATCGATGTCTTTATCTAACTTAAAATTGATTTTTCTATTAAAATTCTATTAACTGCTCCTTAAAGCTTCTTTTCGGCATATTTATTTTTGATAAAATTTCAGTATATTATTTTCTACTCTAATTATCAGTCAGCTGTGAATTTCGTGCTTTGCAAAAAGTAGAGCAAACTAAAGCAACAGAGGTGGTTCACAATTGATAGCATAATCACAAATGCACAAGATTGTGAATAGAGCTATAGTCTTTTTTTTAATTTTTATGCTTAGTATTAAGTTTTGAATACTTATACTCTTTATCATTAATATTAAAAAATAAATTTTGTAGAAAAATATACATAAACTTATTTAGTTATTTTGTTCACCATCAATAATACTCCTGTACTGTTTGGGATTAACCGCTTGTAATTACTGATGAAGTTATCTTATAAATGCAAATTATACATCTTTTGGCTTCATATTATAACATTTGCTAAAGAGCAGCAAATGACAAAAGAATTCTTTAACTTACATATAATTTTTCGCTGGCACTCCTTTCAATTAACCAGCAACCGCAAGGTATTTAAAACCATTTAATTAAACAAAAGGAAACTTCCTTTTTACAACCTACACACTTTTAATGGCAACCGCAGAAAGTAATATCTGTGCCTGTGGTTTTTGTCTTTAAAACTCACACACACACACACACATTCAAACTCCCATAAATGTTCTCGCATACGAGAGTACGAATAAAAACCCCCACAAGCAAACATAAGGTCTCTTTTTAACTTGAGTGGAAATTTTTACAAAATATTCATTAACAAGATGATATATGATCATCCCAACAAATACTTCAATCAATTTTTGCAAATCCTCTTAAGGTTGACTTCTTGTCGGCCTTTTGGCGTTGTGTAGCAAATGGCCTTTATTTAGTGGCCTTAGTGGCCTTAGTGCTTAAGTGACCTTTATAACGCTTGGCCTACAAAATTAATGTACTCGTATACTTCTGGTTTCGTATTTACTTTACTTTATTTACTTTAGTTAACCAAATACATTTGACAGTAATTCTTTAAGGCACTTTATATCACAACAAATCCATCTAAACATTTAAGCCTATAATAAAAAAAAAAAGAATTGACAGACCAACAGACGCACGTCAAAAGGCCTAAACCAATGGTATTAACTTACAAATAAACGAAAATAAATAATCAAATACAATAAAGAACTTTGGTCTGAGTTAACCGCAAGGATATACATTTTAAATTCTGTTTAATAAAGAAGTTCCCTTTTGATTATTGCAAAGTGGGCCAGCATCAGAATATACTCGTATGTATAGCGATGAAACGATATGAGTAAATACAAGTAAATATTCGATACTTTCCTTTCGATTTCAAGTACTGTTGGTATCGATGCTTTACTACCGAGTACCAAGGTAAGTATCGATCAAAAATACTCGTATCGGTCAGAAATACTCATTTCTTATCGTGACAGTCGAAAAAACTAAGTTGGTCACCATATTTTCCATAATTTTATTTGTTTTCAAAGTTTTTAGAAAATAAATCCATGCAACCGTACATTCAAATGGGACTACGAAAATCGGGTGTATGTTTTCATTTCATAAACAAAAGACGATAAGATTGCGGTCATGATCTTGAGATACTAAAATAAATAGTCCAGACTTTATCGAAGATTATACTAATGATCAATTATCTTACACCCAAGCTACAAAGCTTTTCTTTCTACATTGAATATGTTAGACAGTTAAGGATTTTATTACAACTTACCGGTAAGGTTGGCGATATTTAAGAGTATCTTTAACAGAAATGAGGGAACAAATTACCGTTAAGCATTTTTCATTATTAGAAATTTATTATTTTTCAGTGTGGCAACAAAATAAAAATTAAAGACTAGTTTTAGGAGGCAAAATTTGTTATAGGAACTATACCTCACTTTGATTGTAATTCTTTGAGTAAAAAATATGGTAGCATGTGCAAATATGGCAACTTCAAATAAAAAACCTGTCGATAAAATTTACAGGCCGATAAAATCCTACCTTTAACTAACACCAAATTGTAATAGTGGGCCTTAAAAGACTAACAATGGGGTGAATACAAGTATAGCAGACGATTTGTTATGCGTTTTAGAAATCTCCGCTTTCGAGATCCTAATTAAGACACTTCAATTTCAGTCAGTGGATCAACGAAGATTTTGTTTTTGACTCCATGTGCTCTTCGACCAATACAAGTTTGTAAAACTACGTACACACGGCTGTCAAATCTTACAATATTGCCAGTAAAATTGTCTGAAAATGTATTACAATCGTGTGAACTGCCAATTTAAACTTACAACGTTGTCAGAAAAACCATTGCCAATCAATTGTAAGACGATAATGTTGTCAGGAATCTGACAATCGTGGGAACACTCTTCGTCGGCATTGCCAGATAATTGGCTGGTATTGTAAGCTCAGCTTTAATTGTCAGATGTATAAAATTAATGTACCTGACAATGGCATCATTGTCAGAAAAAAGTTTGATGGGCAACACTGCCTAACAGATGGTTGTTAACATACATAAGTGTCAATGCCTTACAACATGTCTGGCAATTTTCTGCATCTAACAATCTGGCAACCGTGTGAACTGACAATTTTTGTTGTTAGATAAAATATTTGCCAGACCATAGTCTGACAATGAAATGTAGGATTTTCTTACGATCGTCTGAGCACACAATTTACTTCTGCGGGACAATTTTTCATTGCCACTACATTGTCAGCATGTTGCCAGATCTTACAATATTGTAACATCTGACAACCGTGTGTACATAGCTTAACGATGCTTTTTCTTCGATACCGAGTAGCTATCGATACTTTGCGTTCCATACCGTATCAAGTATAAGTATCGATACCCTAGTGTTATCGTTTCATCTTTACGTATGTAGCCAAGAATATTCTGCAAAACAAAAAAAAAAAAAAGATTTTTGATTTCCTATTTCTATATAACTATACAGTTGCAAAGAAAATTTGGAAAGTATAGCATGCACAGTATGAGCGGGGTGAGGGAGACCGTGTGTCCAAGATGATATTAACAGTACGTTCGTAGCGTCGCTGTGATCAACTATAACGACCTATGCTTTTTCAGCAGTAATATATCTACTACTTTCTGTTTATTTAAATAGGTTTTCTGACTTCCCAAACAGCAGAAGTTTTACATGCTGGCCTTTTTCAGGAATAAGCAATTGATGTCTCAAACTTCAACAAGAGCATCAAGGTTAACATTCCCAACTTGCCTTTCTGGTAGCGTAGTCCCTAAGTCCAAATCTAAAAACTTATACTCATAGCATTTGTTGTATAATCTCTAGATCTGTTATAGATTTTTCTTTGTTATTAATATTTCTTGAAGTTTAAGGACATTTTATTGCATTTTCAGCTCTCCTTGTGCTTCATTTTATATTACCAAGACATTTATTTCCTTCCATTATTGGACGGAGACTTTTTTATATTGGACCATTACTCAGGGAATGACCCCTATATATGAAGTGCATTGGACCAGAACTAGGAAAATAGGTTGTGAAGAGGAGGAAAGAGGGAGTAGTCTTTGTGAACATTTGACTTGTACCTTCCAACATTATGAAAGACAGCAAACACGTCTGTGGCTTGCATTTAAGTTGCTCATATGAATCTTTATTCATTTCCTCTTTTTTTAAAATACAAAATTGCCTTTTTTTCATAAAAGTCGGTTTTATATGTTTTCCCAAACTTAATATAAAATTGAAAATGGCACAGCTGAACCTTCGTAAATATTGAATTTTTTATAATGGAATAATATTTTCTTTAAATATTACAATCATTCTTATATAAACAGTTTATTTGCCTCTCCTGAAAATTTTAGTATTTTGAGTTGTGACGCTTTTGTAGTTAGGGTGCGATATCTATACGATTTATTTATTTTCTGGCAGTGTGATAGCTGCTAGACCAATTTCTGCTACCCTGAGCAGAGCTGAAAGTATATACACTGGACACTGATTACTTTTCATTACTCTAGTTTCATTATTTTAAATCATATAAATCATATTTTCCTAGCTCGAGTACAAAGCACTGCATATGTTGGAGTTATCCCCTGAGTATTAGTCCAAGAAGAAAAAAAATCTAGTTTTAGTAAAAGAAAGCTCCAAACCGTTCTCAATATTTGTTCGACAATAGCTGTTCAGACTACCAGGAACTGCTAGACTACAAAATCACCATAAATTTATTAAAGAATTGTTCATTTTCGAAATTGCTTTCGCTACCAGGAAGGCTGTTTTCTATTAAAATTGTAGAGCTTCATGATGCTAAATTTACAGAAATTAGGAACTGTGGCGGGCGGAAAAGGTACGTGACTTTAAATCCTCAGAGTCAATATTATCAACCTAATCCCGATAACGGAAAAAGAAAGCAAAAGATTTCCTTTTACTTATACTCAAACCACCCACCCATAAAAGCAGGTCTTGGCTTGGCCTAAGCAGGGTACTCTGCCTTCTGGGGTATAGGTGAGTAGCAGTCCTCTTTTGCTGTACCAAGTAAAACTCTAGAAAGCCCCAGGATGTCTTACGTTGTGTTGGGACTTCCGACAACCTCACCAATGTTTATAGGCAGAACGGGGAGGGATCAGCAAACCATCATAAGATTATATTTGCACACTACCCAGGTGCTGATCGTAGTTGAGGTACCTGTATCTTGGTTTCCATTTCTACCTCATTTGTTATAGCAAATAGAACTCTAGGAAGCCCCAGCATGACATACGTTGTGTTGGACCTTTCGAGACACTCACCAAGGATTCATTGGAAGAACGGCAAGCACTCAGCAGGTTCTATTTGCAGACCATCCTGGCTTTGAACGTAGTTGAGGTGCCTACTACTTGGCTCAAATGATCTGATTTCAGTTTAGACCTAAAATTGCGGGGAAAGATTATTATAGCGCATGCAGCGCTGTTCAAATGTTTTGACCGTAGTTTATACCTAAAATTGCAGGGAGAAGTTATTAGTACTACCTCACAATTATAGCGCAGGCATAGTTGTTCTCCTGCTTCAACTACCTATAATGTAAGAAACCAGTGGACGAGTACTGTTCTTTATATTAAGAGCTGATGTTATTTATGAATTTTGGGCCTCCAATTCCTGGAGCCTTGTATTCTACTGACCATCTGGGAAATTGCATACGGAAGGGATTAGAAGGCTCGAGCTTAGGATCCGAACTTATGCCAAAAAGTTGCAACCTGTGTGGACCTTGTCAGCCACATTGGATTTGATTGGTGAGATAGATGCTATTACTCCACTCTCAGATAAAGTCCTCAAGGCAGGTGCTGATACAAATGAATTACACAGCTGCACTCAAACTATGAAATCTTCAAAGTACCAGTCTAAATCTACACCTTCGCCGACCAAAACATCGTTTCTTGTGTTGTGTGTAACTACGTGGTGGGGAATATCAAGGGAGTTTGGTTAAGACCTAATGCTCCGTACGCATCTTAAGCTAAAAGCTCTGTTGCCATATCTTCATTGACTAACTAGGGAATTGTGTACAGGAGGGATTAAAAGTCTTTATTCCTCAAGCAAGAGATTTGTAATATGACTAAGTCTTATATCTGTTTTCACAAGAAGCTACTAACTCTGTGATAAGATTAATAGGTAAGCTAGTAGGTAGGCAAGCCGCTGGATTCTCCAGAAAGTACCAGGATACTCCAGCCCACTTGGGCCCTTTGTGATTAGGTAAGCTAGTAATCCGTCGAGGAATGCACTCGTAGACCATCCAATTTTGTAATTTGGCCTACTGTGCAGTAACACAATTAACATTTTCTACAAATATTTTACACTTTAAATTTTGCGTTTGTTGATATTTTTGGCAAGCTAACTTTCTTCAGTCATTCACGTTGTTTCACATGTATATATGTATATACAAAGATATATACTTACACATGTATTTTTGTCTAATGTATAGTAATTATATTATTTCACGCTCAATATATTTGTTTGGTCATTTCATTGTCAGTGTGATGGAATAATTAAATTTTAGTGTAGTTTTTCTTTTTTTTGCTTTAGTTCATGAGTGTGTCAATGTGTCCAAGCCACTGACTTCACCCTGTCAAATTCTACACATTTGGTATTTTTAGTGGTTTTATGGTCATTCAGTTTTGACAAAATCACCCTCATTTTCTTTTGGTGGGCTGTTTTTCATTTACATTCTAAATGAGATCAGGGTGGAAAATGACCCCAGGAGAAAAAGTTTTCAAAAGTACAAAAAAAACTGTAACTGTAGATTTTAATTCTATTAGAAATTACTGTCCTATTGTACAAAAAAAAACTTTTTTTCCAAAAAACAAGTTTGAATTTGAGGGTAGACTTAAAGAAAGAACAATAAAGTTCTGGAAATTAAAGATTGAAAATATTGATTGATGGCAAATAATGCCTACTTTGATTGACAAATTTAAGAAACAGTTATCAGAAAAATGTAATAAAATTCTAGGATTGAATATGACAGCTAAAAGGCTGAAGAATAGTCAAAAAGGACGAATTTTTAAAAACAAGTTAAACATTAAAAGTTAATCCAAAGAGGCCACAGTGTCTAACCAGCAAAAATCTAATTTCATTTAATTCCTTTTTTTTAATTAAAAACTTTCTGTTATCAATCATTGCTTTTCGGATATATTCTCCAACTGCTCTGTATGTAAGCACTTACAAACCCATCACCCACAAATTAAGCAGCACTTTAATAGCAAACTTTTTCAGTCTGCACTTCCATAACATTCTGATTATATTATATTCCATTTTTTTTATTATCTTAAGCCAGTACTTAGGGAATGACCCGTGCATATGCAGTACATTATACCAAAACTAGGAAAATAGGTTGTGAGGAGGGGAAAGTGGGAATAGTGTTTGTGAACATTTGACTTGAATCCACCATTATAACAGACAGGAAACACGTCTGCAGGCAACTTATTCCACAGGCGAAGCGTACGTCTGAAAAATTAATTATATCTGTAATGCGTAGTACGATTCCCCGGGCAATCGACCACAAATGGATGAGCTCTGAACGATGAACGCGTGCTACGCAAAAATGTGCGAGTTTCTGGAACAAGATCACTAATCTCATTAGAACAAAATCCATTGCAGTAACGATAGAACAGGGAAACGAACCCCACACTGCGTCGATGCTCTAGTGAGCCAATAGCGTTGGATACCCTACTGTCATCGATAAGTTGCTTCGCCCTCTCTGCACATGGTCGAGAAACTTTAAAACAGACTTTGACGCACCGGTCCAAACATGAGAGTTGTATTCCATTTTCGGTCGGATATAGTTGGTATAAATAGTGAGGAGATCGGATGGACTGAGGTACATCTTACACCATACAATAGTTATCAGGGAAGACAAATTTGCTTAGATCATGCTTCAATAATAAACTGCTCACCTGTTCTACTGCCCGACAAGAGATTTGATGTAATTTTGTCAGGCACGGTATCGGAGGTGATGGGTAAAGATCGACAAGAGGACAAGATTGAATTTTTTACGGGAGTTATAATAAGGGTATCTTTATCCCAACGTCTGATATGAAGATTAGTTTCGCGGCCATTTGGGGAGCATATCCGAATTTTTACTGATAGTAAGGCTGCACTACTCGTATATGCACTAGCTTGGTTCTATAAGACGTCGTGGTTGGTTCATGAACGCCGAATATATCTAGAGAATATATCCGGACGTCCCCATCCATGACAAATTGTCACGCATGGCCATGCATGACAAATCGTCAAGCATGGTTACCATTTTCGATCACATGCTGAATGGTGTAGGGCAGAACCTTGCTAAAACTGCTACCGATCTCAAGGTCATGGCACTCGGTTGCGGTGCAACTCCACGCTGAGTCCGAAAACTCTCCCCACATTTGGGTATTAAACCACAACCACCACGTTGCTTCCGAAGGACCTTACCATAGCCGGACGAGTACCATGTTCCCAGTGCTCCCGTGGTACCAGAAAATAATGGCCTCTGGTCATACTATCGCAGCCCTAAAAATGGCTGCAATAGGCAGTTAAGTGAGGGCACAGTAAAGTGCGCAGAAAGGTTGCAGCTGATGAACTGGCTAAGGCCGGTATTGGAATACCGCTTAGCAGCTGTAAGAAAGAAGTACAGCGTCAACTACTTCAGACCGCTCAAGCCAGTTGCTCTAGTGAGATTACCTGTCGAATATCAAAGCTGATATGGCTCAGATATGATAACAGGAAGACTATTATCCTTAGAGGCCTGCCTCTTGAAGGTACATTTCTACATAGGACCGCAGACAAGCAGGTTAAATCTTCCATTTATTGACTTCATTAAGTTGCAGAGATGAGTAATTGGTAAAGAGTGTAGAGCTCTTTCTCTCTTAGTGTCCACCCCTTTCTTATAAGGGCTTTGTATCTAGGCAGATCAATGCTGCATGATTTGGCGGAGGTATTGGGAGTATATTGGACTGCTGTACCAGTAATATGTAGGTCTGCTGAGAAACATATCACACCCAGGCAACACAACGGAACCGAATTGCCCAAGTGGTGTGGCATTTCAATGGCTAGCAGCCTTTTAAACCTAGCCTAAGCTAATTCCCCTTCCTGCGATTTAGTTTTAAGCCACAACCAAAACGTCTGCAAAGCAGAACCGATACTCGTTCTACGATTTAAAACTTGGTGAGGAAGAACATCAGAAATCCAACACAACCTAAATTATATAGTTTCTTAGAGTTTTATTTACTACAACAAACGGAGCACTGCCTCAGAGCAGTGTGATCTGGCATACACCAAGGCGAAACCTGGAATGTTTTTGATAGATTAATTTTTTTTATACCATGTTTTATTCTCTCCCTTTTATTAAATCTGTTCCTGTCGCCAATGACTGTAACTCATAATTTGATGATTGAAAAAAAAAATATTTTTTAAAAATAAAGTAATTTAATACTTTAAAGAAAAAACTTTGCCCAGAAGTCAAATTACTCATTTTATTAACATTGCATTTCCTAAGATTTATTTCATTTACTCTTTAATAGATAGAATTCTGCTTTTCTTTTTCCTACAGCAAACTATTCATCTTTATTAGTTCTTGCTGCTTTGATGCCTTTTAGCCGTTGGGCTTATATTTTGTTGCCAACCAAAAGCGTTCTTTAAGTTTACAAGTCAGCCCATATCGATAATGATGTATTGTTCGAAATAACAGGCCACCCACAAGGACAAAAAATGCAGAGTTTTTAACAACTTGGCGTTGGGTAGTAACAAAAATCATAAAATTAACCTTAAATTAAGTTCCTACACATTATTTGTAAAACTTTTTTTTTTGCTCATTTTTGAGCAGATGATGTTGATGAGAATGCTGTTCGATACACGTGTCTTTTTTATGGAGAGAACGGGCAGAGGAGGACCGACTAAGCATTCATCAGCCTATCCCTCAAAACTATTTGTCTATTTGCCTGCTTGCTTGTCTTTTGGTTAAATTATCCCTCTTAAATAGATTCTAAGTGTCAGTGCGGTTAGACCACCCAAATTGTTCAAACAATTGGTATAAATGTCCATTCATTTTCTTTCACTTATACATGTCGAGTTATGTTGAATAGAATTTGTAAATGTATGTATGTATGTATATGAAGTTGTTTTTGCATACATAAACTATTTGTATGCTGCTGCCATCACACTGCTGCTGTAATTATTCTACAAGTTGTAATGGCTGTTCTTACTACTGTAACAACTACGACGACTGCCACAGTCATTTTTACAACTAACTCGAATTTAAATTAATGACTTTAGGCTGTCAAAAGTTAAAGCATTTAAATTCAAATAAATTAAGTGCAGAAAATGAAAATTGGTTTAGATTTCTTTTTCATCCAATAGAAATATAGCACGAAAATATATTCAACAAAAATATGTATAGAAATAGAAGTCAACTGAAAAGTTGTAGCATAACTTTTGTTCTAACTATGATAAATTAGAAAATACAAAGAGATTTAGAAATTCAATTTAAATTAAGTTGGGTTTAAGTGTTTGTTTTGCGTTTTCATTTTAATGGATGGAAGAAAACAAATGTAATTGATTTCTTTAAAATATACTTGCTTAGAAAATTACAAAAAAGGAAAAAAAAAACTATTTTAATTACATTTCTCTAAACAAAAGCAAGGCGGAAAATTGTTTCAACTCCAGCAGCTGTACGAGTATATAAAAATAAAAATCAATCATCTAAAAGCCGCCTTATGAATTGAGGGAAATATTAACGTATCACTAGATATTGCTTGCAATTTGAACCCACTAGTACTTTATTTATTTGCCGTTGTTTTTGTGGCAATTATAGTTAACCTCTTCTATACTCTTCACAAACTTCATTTATTTTATCACTTTCACTAACAAGCAAACAATTTTTATTCCTCTTCTATAAAGTGTTTTTATGACATTTTGTCCACTCCACCACAATTGTTATATAAGAAAACATACTTGTTAAATTATTTCTTATACAACGCCATTGCTTTACCACTTATGACGAAGACATTATCTAATAAGTCAACATGTCACTAACAATTGAATGCTGTAACTTCTTGTTTAATGTACTCGTAGAATTGAAGAAGTTCCAATTTGTTCGTTTTCATTTTCTTTTTTTTTTTGCCTTCCGATTTTTATGCTGCAGCATCATCTCTACTATTCCACGAAATGTCGTGCTAAGTTGTTCTTATAGAATGAAAAATTCCATTGAATTCATAATAAACTTGTATTACTTCAATTGCTTTTGAAAGATAATAAAACGACAGACAGTGCAGTGGCTGTTACTAAGAAAAAGCCAAGAATAGAAAATCAATACGGATAAAAATTTACGAGCGCTAGAGCAACAAATGTATCTCCAAGAGTATCTCTGGGTATTGGGATTATTGAAAACAGATTAGTTTGCTTATATTAAAACACATATTTTTGAAATATTTTATTTATAAAAATAATATATTGAAAGAGATATTTTCTTTCTAGTTTTTCTCAAAACTGACCTGAAACAGAAATCTGAGATGACAATATTCTAAAATCAACATAATAATATAGAAACCCTAACACACACACACACAAGGTGGCGCAAAAGTAATCCTCCTATCAGCAATTGCTATAAATTTTGCGTTTGGCTCCTAATTTAAGTTCTGTTTTGACATTTGTGTAGTAAGCACATGCGAAATACACGTTAATAAACAATGTTACGCTACACTGCTCCAGAACGCGGAATATTGCTGACTATTTATTTGACCCCAAGAGGAAGATAATTTTTCATCAAATATAATCATGAGTGATGAGGCCCATTTCCATCTTAGCGGGTACGTAAATAAGCAAAATTTACGCTTCTGGGGCACTGAAAATCTGCGTGTAACCCACGAAGGGCCATTACACCCGCTCAAAGCCACTGTATGGTGTGCTGTTTTAGCTGGAGGAGTCATCGAACCTTTTTCTTCGAAGACGTCGTGGGCCAAACGGTTACTGTGAATGGTGAGCACTATGGAGCAATGATCAACGAGTTCTTTTTGCCGCAACTTGATGAATTGGGATTGGAAAACATGTGGTTCCAACAGGACGGTGCTACGGCACACACTTCGCAACTGATATGCTAAAGGATGCATTTCCCAGGCGCCTAATCTCCTATTTTGGCGATTTGCACTGGCCAGCAAGATCGCTTGATTTACCGCTGCAGACTTCTTTTTGTGGGGCTTTTTGAAGTCGCGGGTTTATATCAACAAGCCTCAGAGCTCAAAGACAATATCCGTCAACAATGTGAGGACCTATCGCCGGAAGTGATGGAAAATGCTATAAAAACGGCTCAAATGACAATCAACTGTGGCGGCGGCCATTTACATGACATCATATTCTCGACTTGATGTAAAAAATTAAAAGACCAAATAAAAATAGTCCACAAGAAGAATCAATGTTTTAAAATATTTTTTAAATTACAGCCAAAAACCATCGGAAGGTTATTTTTGCGCCACCCTGTACATGGTGTTCGCCGGGAAGGTGTGCTACTCACAGTAATTCCTGGCTGTATGCGATGTGGCACCGTCTTGTTGATAGCACAAGGTAATCAAGCCCACACGTAGAAAAAATTATATGGTTGACACGAAAATATTCTAAAGCAATACAATATTGCTGAATTATAATATATATTATGATTGTTGTCGACAATATTATATTGTTATATTCCAAACGCAATTGACATGACTGACTATAGCAGGAATGTCCAAGCCTTATGCGCTTGATGCTCAATATTTTTTTTTTTTTGTAAAAGCGCTTAGCTATAGAGCTGTGCTCTTTAATACACAAATACTGGACCCAACACTAGCATTGAAAAATACACAAACACCTGTGTCTTATATATTTTTTTGGCGTTCTTCACTGCACACACACAAGAGCAAAGCACCAACACTTTCACATGCTTTGCTGGTAAACATTGACGCCAGCGATCAGTGTAAATTTTGTTTTTGCTAATATGTTTTGATTTTTACAACAAAAGATTTTAAATAAAAGTAGGTTTTCCTTAAATGTATTGGTGTTTGCTCTTCCATATGGAACTTTTGGGCACCCCTGGACTATAGTTTTGTTTTAAAAAAGAATTATATATAAATACTCGTATATTATATTCTGCTTCAATATTATTGTAATAGTGAGTAACCATAGTACAAATTTAAGTTACCATATTACTGTCATAACCAACCATATTCTTATATCAACCAACCTCAATTAATAATAATATGGGTCGAATGCGTCCGAGTGTAGTGTCTATTAGTTGCAACAAAACAAAATCATTTTTGTATCATCATGATATGATATTAATTTAAAATATCATATATAACCATATAAAAATGATAATATATATAATATTTGTGAGATGAATAGAGATAGAGAATAATTAAACACGTCATGACCCAAGTTCAAATCCTAATGGGTGCTGATGAGTAGTGTAGCGACTACGAAACAGCTAGGTGTCCCCCAGCTAAAGATTTGATTATTATTTTTCTTGACTTCTTCAATCAAATATTATTGATCACAGCAAATTTGTACTGCAAAAAAATCCTTCTAAAGAAATAACTTAAGAAATGAAAAAACTTGAACTTAAACCCGATGTACAAATGTACAAACCAAAAATTTAATTTAAAATTTATAAAGTTCAACAAAAATTCAATAAATTGAGAATATAAGTGGTTGAACGCAACAATAGTTAAATTGAACCTCAGTAGTTACAATAGTATAGATATGTGCAACCATAATATGGTTGGAAGTATTGTATGGTTGGCTATATCATAATATTGTTGATAACTATCCGCTTATATATATTTACGTCTTAGTACTAACTTATTTCCGGAATCGTTGAATACGTATTTGTATTATTATTATTACAATTCTTTATTTTTTAAAAAAATTTTTTTTTGCGCTTAAGTCAACACATATACAAATCCTTTTTTTTAAATTAAAAACAAAGAACATATATCTTTACTCCTAAATATATAGAAATATAGAAAATATAGTTGACATGTAATAAAGACAGAATATTACATGTCAACGACTGGAACAAAAATTTTATTAATGATGGTAATAGTAAATTTATTCTATAAACTTACATTTACTTCATGTGAATTAGTTCACCATACATATGATAAAAATAAATGCTTTGTTATTAGGCGTGACAAAAACTATTGTTGTTTCAAAAAATTTTTCGTAAATGCTATTATAGTATGCAACTATGTTTTGAAATTGATAGATGGTAACAATTAACAAGTAACAATTAAGGATAAAATTAAATCTATAATAAACTGTTTCTGCCAATAATACATAACATAATAGAGTGTATACTATTGTTGCTGTAACCATATTTCAAACTGCTTTTTCTCTGCATGCAAAACATGCAGTTGTGGTGTTAAAAAGTTTTCAAGCATACTACTATATCGCTGCCCATTCACAGTTATGTTGTTTTCATTTTCAAAGAAGTGAAGTCCAATGATTCTTCCTAACCAAATTGCGCACCAGACTATCACTTTTCATGGTTGCAAAGGTGACTGATGAATAATTTGAGAGGTTTACTTTGTCCAGAGCTGACTCTTTATTCACACATCCAATGAAAATTGTGTCGTCAGTCATTATGTTTTTTTAATAAAAATCGGGGTGTTTATGAGCAAGTTGTAACGTCCTGTGGGCATATATACGGTTGCGTAGTAGATGGTCTTGTGGGAAAAGCTCTGGTGCCACCTGCATCTTATATGGAAACAAATTAAAATCCCTGTGCAAAATTGTGGCCAAGTTGTTTTTTGAAGAACAAGCTACTGAGCACGGCATCGAATTGAGGTTGGCGGATTGTTTGGCAGTAATATTTTCAGCCGATCTTGCGGTATGTCATTAAATACACGATAAATAGTGCGTTTTGTTGGCACGTTGTTTTTCCCAAAAATTTTACGTAACTTTCACATCATCACACTAATGGATGATAGATTTTTATAAAATCTTTTAACAATTAAAACACGTTGATTTATCGAATATTTTTCCATAATAAATTTGCCACGTACCCGTATCTACTTAAGAACTGTCAAGACTAATGTTTACCAAAATGGCGACAAAAACAATATGGTATACCTACCCGGCGGACACCCTATATGTCTGTAATATGTGTATAGACAAAGTTTTATTATTGCTTTGGGGAACCCTATAAATTATTTGAAGTGGCATGATCCAACATGTTAGCATAAAAATTATCATATTGTTGTCACCTTCTATCTCAACATGAGGAGCAGGTTTTGAATTGCTGTATGCCTAATCAGGGCACTGTGCTTTCTGGGGCATAGCAATAGTAGTAATTTATTGTTTGGCGTAGCAAATAAACACTTATTTGACAAATTTTGTATAGAAATATGTCAAATAAGAGTTTAATAAACATACAATAATTTTTATGAACAAGGCCGTAAAACTTTAAGAATCTATACCTGTAAGCTCTGGAGTACCGCAGGGAAGCCATCTAGGACCAATTATTTTTATATTGTTCATCAATGATCTACCATCTGTCATAAAATTTTCCAATATTCTAATCTATGCAGACGATGTAAAAATTTTTTCAACATGTGGGCTCTGGAATCAAAACTGCCTCCAACTATTTAGATTTGAACAATTTCTTTAATTGGTCTAAGCATAACCTTTTATGGTGAAATTTCAGCAAGTGCAAGCATATGCACTTCTCAAGAAAATCTAACCCTCATGGGCATTTTAGGCTTGGTGGCCATGTATTAGACACAGTTGAAGAATTTCTGGATCTGGGTGTTTTACTTGATGGAAAACTTGCATTCAACCAACACATTAGCTTTTGCTCAAGTAAAGCTTGGTTTTGTAAAGCGCTGGTCTAAAGAATTTGCTGACTCCACTGTTGTGAAGCAATTGTATACATCTTTAGTCAGGCCAATACTGGAATATGGCTCGATTATATGGGACCCTTTTTATAATGTTCATAGAGATCGAATTGAGTCTATCCAAAAACAAATCCTTCTTTTCATCCTGCGCAATATCTACCCGAACACTGTAGCCAAAAACGGCAAAATCCCTTTAAGGTTATGCTTTGCACACCAACTAAGCGCTGGTCATGTTTGAGGTAACTCCCTTGCCTGAAAGGTTCTGGTTGTGGATTAAACCTAAAATCCCTGGAAGGGTAATCACATTCCCTGATAACTATAGTGCTTTACAGTTTTCGGGGGCTAATAGCCCCGAGAGGCTGTTGCCTTGCAAGATATACCTGTAATGTAAGATAACAGTAGTGATGTTTAAACGGATGAGTTGGTTACAGCCTGATGAACTTAACAGACTTCGGCTGACTTACTCATAAGACTTGCATTACATTAAATGTCTGGAAAATTACATATAGAAGGGATTAGAAGGCCCGAGCTCTAAATCAAGCAGATTGTTCATATGGCTACAAACTTATGGCAAAAGTTGCAATCTGTATGATCAATGAAAACTATGTAATGTTGAGTTAACATACTCAATGACATGAAAACATGATCATTAACATTATTTCAGGGCTTTTAACTTATAATCAAAAGTTGTTTTTACATTCCTCACACTGAAATAATGTTTATTTTATTAATATTTTTAACCAGATACAGAGAAGTAACTTTTGTCTTTGTAACAGTTTAAAGATATTTTTTTATCTTGCTTAATTAAACCAAAATTAATATTAAAATAAGGGTTTTCACGATGGACTTGTAAATATGGTTTATCGTGAACATACTTGTTTATTCATATGCACATGTGCCCTCCCTAATTTTAGAAAATTGTTCTGGAAATGCAAAAAACTTTTAGTTGCATTAGCAGAAATATTCAAAAACAGTTATTTACAAAAATATTACAATAAATTAAAAAAAAAAACAGGAATGAACAAAACCCGTGAAAGAGCAAATAATGGCATTTGTGACGTTGAGTTTGGTTTGCATCTGGATCTTTTCTTACTGTCTTTGCTAGTTGCAGCTTCTTCACTCATTGCATTTGATTTTAATATTTTAAAATTTAAATATTTTATTAATTTTTTAGTTTATTTTAAAAACGGCTAATATATTAAATAACATTATGGTAACTATTTAATTTTTATTTCTTTTTTTTTTGTCAAATTTCATTGTTCACATTCGTTTGCAACAGAGTAATTTTGCATACTTATTTCTTCTTAAGGTTTTTTTATTGCAAATGAAGAGCAATGAAGCAAACTGTAAATTCAAACATTTTGTTGTTGCTTAAAAAAAGCGAAGTAGTTTTGCTCCATTCGCATCGCTTGCACAGTTTGCATTACTCATCGTGAAAGCCCTTAATATTAAAAATTCTTGGAACTGTTCTCATTCTGTTCTAATTAACTTTACAGTACCAAACCAATCTTTCTTTAGTTTTTAAATCAATGATATTTGTTATTACATTTCATTGTTGTTTGTTTTTTTCAATAATTATTTTCTGAGAACGAAAAGTTTCAATAATTTTTCCTGTACAATTGAAGTTTTATTTTATTCCTGGAAAAAGATACAAACACTTTCATGTCAAGATTATATAAGTTCAATTAGTTCACACAGATAACATATTAACAGTGGGTCAGTTGCTTGTTGGGGCAAAAAATTTAATTACTAGTAATATAACAAAAAATTAAATCTTGTTTAAGTGCTGCTCATAGAACAAACGTCTTAAGTTGTTTTAAAAATTCGTATAAAAACCTCGCATTTTTTTGTAGTAGTTTTCAAAGAAATATATTTTTATTAAATATTTTTGCCGTATGAAAAATGTCGCATGCACTGCTCTAGTTTTGAGTTGATTCAATAGAGTACTTACACGCAAAGAAAGAACAAACAGTGTGAAATATGGTTACATCAAGATTAGTATATAATCTATATTGTTAAAAACAAGCTATTATCGATGTAACTATAGTTTATTCCTCCATAAATATGCTATTGTTCGCTTTTTTGTAGTTTTTATGTCACCGTCTAACAATTTTGAAATATGGGCGTATAATTAGATCACTATCGTCATATTTAACATTAGTTTTCTGTAAACTTTAGTGCTTCTTTGAAAGTAAAAGGACATATCAAGGCATGTCAGAGAATTCGATTCCTATCGGAAACGGAATTGAATCCGTTTCTTGATTATTTTAAAATTAGAAACTTGAAAATTTTTTTGGAACGAAAATTTTTCTGAGACAAAACTAGCTTCATACTTGATATTAGAATTGGTTTAATTCCGAAAAGTTTTATAGGTAGGTAAATAATTTTGAAAATTAATATGTAAGCATTTGTATGTTGTAGTTAACCATAAAAACGGTTACCTATATTATTGTTGCCCTCTATAATACTCTTGTTATATCCATAATAATTAAAGCTATATAATTGAATTAATTATATTATATGATTGATATTACATATTATAAATAAATAATTAAAACTATATTATTGTAAAAACTAACCATACCATGTTACATTCGACCATATTAATGTGGTTATATGTGACTTTTCAAAATGAAATAATAGATAAAATGTGTTACAAATAATTTTGTTTTATTCCAGGTTATACAAGTACAAATTTATGCTTTCATTTCCATTGAAATGCCATCCAACTACTTTGTGGTGAACTGTTGAAAATTGTGTTCTGATCTTAACATATCGCTCCTTTATTGCAACATAGTCGTAACTAAAAAAAACTTGTTTGGAGATAAATACAATTCAAATTTTTAGTTTCCATTTAAGTCTTAGAACTTATTTTTAGAAAATATCTCCTAAAGAAAACAGTTTAAAGGTAATTTGAATAAATTTTTGGCACAATTTAAAAGACAGTACTGTTAACAATTCTGCATTGTTAACTCGAAAAGCTCATTTTTGGGATATGACTATGTTGCAATAAAGGAACGTTATGGCCTATTATATTATTTTCACTTTTATTTATTCTTATGTGTATGCAGAAAATATATTAAGTAATAAGTTATAAATCAATAAAATGCATTGTTAATTAAAAAATGTGGGATTTTCAATTAATAGAGTCAATTATAACAAAAATATGGTTCTATAAAAAAAAATATCAATAACATTAATATGATTCACTATGACAGTTATATGGTTTTCTCAAAAAACAGTAAGTTTTGTTAGTATTATAGTATGGTTGGATATAACATTAATATTATAACTTTCATCAAAAATACAATTACTTAATGTTAACACTTTGTTGAACTAGAATACAATATAGCTATATATACTATAGTTATTTATTGTTTTTTTTTTGCAAAGTTATGATAATTTATATATGTATAATCAAATGTAACAATATTAACGCTTATGACGATTCTGTAATAGCAAATGAAGTAATGAACTTCTTCATTATACAGAACTTAAATATTTCACAACTTTAATTACATTTAACACTACTATGCATTAATGACACTAGCGTTGCTTATTTTTAAAAGTTATGGCTTTCTTGCACAAACATTAAAATTAAACTCTGCTTCTGCCTAATATCTGCTTAAGTAGCAGGCAGATACCATCTACACTACTCGTGAGCTTCCATACTTAAATGTACAAATATATGTATTTGTTACGTACATACACACTACCACATATTCTTGCGAATAACAAACAGAACGTTAGAATCCGAATGCAACAACATAAAAACAATTGATGATATATTATTTAAAAGTTTGCATTCTTTAAATTATGTGTGTTTGTGTATTATGTTTTCAGATTTATGTTGCTTGTGTGCATAGTGGATTAGAATTAATATAAATTCATAGCAATATTATTAGCAAGCACAATTTAATTCAAAAATAGTATGTTGTTCTTAGATTAGTGTCGTGTCAACCATATATTTTTTGTCTACGTTTACCTCTACAAAACTTCCAGTTTCTATCTGAAACAGCTTGCAAATAAAAGAGGTTAAATATTTCCTATAAATGGGAAGACTTAAATGTGCAAATATAATTGCTACGCGCATATACATTCACACACACATGCTTGCGAAACAATAAGTATGCAACAACAAAAACCAATAAGAACGCAACAACAGCAACAAAACAATTGGTGGTTTATTTACTTGAAAGTAGGCTTTCTTTAAGTCATATATGTCTGGTTGTTTGGGTATTATGTTTTCAGATTTATGTTGTTTGTGTGCACAATGGATTAGAAGTAGTACAAATTCATAACAATGTTAACAACAACTGCCATATAATTCAAAAACCATATATATATATATATATATATATATATATATATATATATATATATATATATATATATATATATATATATATATATATATATATATATATATATATATATATATATATATATATATATATATATATATATATATATATATATATATATATATATATATATATATATATATATATATATATATATATATATATATATATATATATATATATATATATATATATTTTTTTTTTTTTTTCTACGTGTATCTCTACAAAATTTCCAGTTTCTGTCTGATATAACTTGCAATAAAAAAAATTAAATATCTCCTATTCATGGGAGGTACCAAAGCCACTTAAGATTTTGAAAATATCAGCAATATCCTTAAAGGCTTGCAGTTGTGATGAATCCTAAAACAAACAAACAACTACATAAGCAAAAATACGAAAAGATTTATCTGGGGATGAAAGAAATACTTAAACACATTTTTTAAGTGTTTTGTTGGATATGTTGCTGGATTATGGAGATACAAACAGTTTTAAGGATTTTAATCTTATTTCCAAAATGTTAAAACTTTCCTTTAGGTTTCCTTTTGCTGAAAACTTTTAAAGAAGGCATAATATAACGAGTATGATTTGCTTTAGTTTGAATACTGTTGCTAGTTTTCACTTTAGATATGTTACACATTATTGCCTAGCAGTTGTTACACACTTTTTATACAGGAATTTATTCACGCTTAATTCAATTCAATTGCAAAACAATTTGATTAAAGTATCTTTAAGCACCGCCATCAAATAAATATAAAAAGGTAACATTTTAGATGTCTGGCCTACATTCTATAATAATGTTTATTACTCAAGCATAGAACAAAATTTACCAGTACACTTTTGTAATTTTGAGCAAAGAAATAAATATGTGGCTCAACTGGCTTTAACTGACACACCGTGCTTCTAGAGGGACAACCAGCAGTATTATTGCTCACAACAACGACATGATATTAGATGATGCACTAAGCAGTTGCGAATAGAAAACAAAGCAACTAAACCTTTAAGCAGTTGAGCATCTCCAACGCAATCAGAAATTAGAGTTGACAAAGATGCTGCTCATTGCATGGCACAATACAAACAGTTATGTGCAAGGAAGATACTGTTGGGGACTGTAGAAATGTTAACGACGGTAATGGTGCCATATTCCATTGACAGTCAGTTGGGTAGAGATCGACAGCCAGCAGACATTTCCAATTACAATTAATACATCTTTCCGTCGCGGTTCTTCTTATGATTTGCAGTGCGTGTTTTCTAAAAGATTGTAAAGAGTCAGGGATATTTAAGCGCATTTTAATAAATTGTTTTTACTTTAAACCAGTGATGGCCATACACATGTATATATAGTTATACGCTTAAAGTAGTGGCAGCAAGGAATTAGGACGTATTTTTAAAAAGCTTCGCAGTGAGATCTTATTTCATTAAAGCAATGTTGGTCAACAAGAGCTTTGCGATAGTAGTGATATTTATGAGAAGGTATTTGTAGTGACACACTGAAAAAAAAATTTTTTGCTCATAACACAATGTTGATATATAAAATAAAAGTGAAAAAATAGACGATCTCGCACCGACTTTTGTTTAGATATATGTTTATTAATATAATTATTATGTTGTGTTAAAGTCCGATCAGTTTTTGCATATATATTTTTTCGTGACATGCATATACTATACTCCGTTGAAAAACAATCACATTAATAATTGAAATGGTTTTTTTTTTTTTTTTTTAATTTGGTAAGAATTTTTTTTGTATACATATAAGAAGTCTGTTGAGGTTCGGCTCCCAGGAGCTGGTTTGGCCAGTATTTTTTGCAATGTAAACAGAGTTTGAATCTATGTTTTCGTGATTATCACGAACATTTTTGTAGTATATTTTGTATGTGTTTGCACTCTTCATAGCAGATGAACTTTTTGTCCCATACTCGTGAGTATAGAAAATTTAGATTTTGTCCAACACTGCTTAGCACTAATTCTTTGTTATATCTTTATTTGTTGTTGGGACGTGTTCATACTTTGTTACCAGCACTGAATTTTCGCCACATTGAGCTGTAGCATTCAGCTTTTAGTTCTATTTACTTTCAACAGCTTCATACACATTGTTTCATTTCATTTCGTTTTATTTTTATTTTTCCATTCAAGTTTATTGTATACGATTGTATTGAATGTCACATTATGATGTTTTTGGTTTTACTACATTTTCTCTACATTTCATTTTAATTTTACGTCGCAAGTGCAAAAATAAAAACCAAGAACTATTGTACTCGTAACAAAATCAACAAGAAAATGTGCGTCAATTAAGAAAAATTGCAAATACCAATAACTAAAATTGATGACAGTTGAAGAAAATTGCAAAAAAAACAACAACAAATATCAATACAAAAAAAAAAAGAAAGATATCAAGACTGTTGTGTATCATAACGAATGGACGATTTAGCAAAAAATAACAACAATAAGACCAAAGGGTATTCTATAAAGTAAAATTTTTCTTTGAATTTGGCGTACACCCCGGGAGGAGCAGGTTTTTGCACACAGGAATAATTGTACTGCCACAATATAGTTACTTGCGGACACAATCGACGAAGGAAGTAACAAAGTTTCTGCTGAATATCAACTCGCCAGCTCAAAGTTACAAGCACACGCCAAATATCAAGTGAGAAACACTAATACACATAAAGCTATGTACACATAGCTTTAAAATTTAAAAACAATTAAATTTATTATTACTAAACTTCAACCTCTACAAGTTTATTTATACAAAACAAAAGATATTGCTGTTTTTTTTTTTTTTTTTTTTTTTTTTTTATTGGACCAGTACTCAGGGGATGACCCCTACATATGCAGTGCATTGTACCAGAACTAGGAAAATAGGTTGTGAGGATGTGGAAAGAGGGAGTAGTGCTTGTGGACATTTGACTTGAACTTTCCAACGTTATAACAGATAGGAAACACGTCTGCAGGCAACTTGTTCCACAGACGAAGCGTACGGCTGAAAAACGAATTCTCTCTGTAATGCGTAGTACGATTCACCGGGCAATCAACCACAAATGGATGAGCTCTGGACGATGAGCGCGTATTACGTAAAAAGGTGCGAGTTTCGGGAACAAGATCCCTAATCTCGTCAGAGCAAAATCCATTGTAGTAACGATAGAACAGAGTAATGCACCCCACACTGCGTCGATGCTCCAGTGAATCAATAGAGTTGGATACCCTACTGTCACTGATGAGCTTCTTCGCCCTCTCCTGCACACGGTCGAGTAACCCCAAAATAGACTTTGAGGCACCGGCCCAAACATGAGAGTTGTATTCCATTTTCGGTCGGATATAGGTGGTATAAATAGTAAGGAGGTCGGATGGAGTGAAGTACATCTTACACCGTTTCAAAAAACCAAGACACTTGAATGCTTCTTTAGAGATATGAAAAATGTGTTCAGTCCAGCGAACATCACACTGTATCTTCATACCAAGAACATCAAGAGCATCCGATTCCTCAATATTTATACCATCCATAAGTACAGATGAAGCAGCATTTGCGGTCGTTTGTTTGTGCGTTAATAAGCAACATTGGGTCTTACGAGCGTTAAAGGCGACCCTGTTTTTACGACCCCATTCGGAGATTAATAGAAGATCACTATTCAGTGAATCGTCCGTATTTTGCCTCTTGGCAGCGATCTCTGATAGGCTGGGCCTATAACTAAAAGAGTACGAGTAACAAATGCTGCTGTCATCCGCGAAAGAGTGTATAGGATTTGAAGTTTGATGGAAAAGGTCGTTGAGGAAAATAAGAAATAGAGTAGGAGAAAGAACGGAGCCCTGCGGTACCCCTGAATTAATCTTGAACTCGTTTGATGAGACCCCATCTATAACAACTCGTATAGTGCGGTCCCTGAGAAAGCTCGATATAAACCGAGTGAAGTCATCACCGACACCAAAAGCCGTAAGCTTTGCCAGTAGTGCACCATGCCACACTCTGTCAAACGCTTTTGAAATATCTAGAGCCACCACCTTACTTTCACCGAAATGATGGATTGAGTGGCACCATTTCTCGGAGAGATATGCCATAAGATCGCCAGTAGAACGACCCTTGCGAAATCCATATTGACGGTCACAAAGCAATTTGTGCGACTCCAGATACCTCACAAGGTGGTAATTAACCATACTTTCCATTACTTTGGAAAGCGCAGAACAAATTGCAATTGGGCGGTAATTTTCAGGGTTATTTGCCTCCCCTTTTTTGGGGATTGGCTTTACATTAGCAACCTTCCAGCACGATGGGAACTCACCAACATGGTAAAGTTTGCTGAAGAGGCATGCTAATGGGCGCGCAAGCGTAGAAGAACACTGCTTCAAGACCAGTGCTGAAATGCCATCCGGTCCAGGAGTCTTATTTATGTCGAGGTCGGCTAAAACCCTTTTGACTGCCCGAGCTCGGAAAAATATCTTTGGCATTGTTACAGATACCCTTTCGAGCTCGGGGAGTGGTTGACTGCTTTCCGGCAAGTAAGAATTGCTTGCAAAAATTTCAGCCAAAAATTTCAGCTTTGTCAACCGGGTCGGTGAATGCTTGGTCATTCTTTAAGAGAGTTGGAATTGATGAACTGGCACTGTTCTTTACTCTCTTAACGAAAGACCAAAAGGTCTTACTGCCGCGGGGAGCTGCAAGGACCATGGCACGAAGGCGCTGTTCGTGAAGAAACTCTACATTATTAAAAACATATCGTGTGTTATCTACTTTAGTTTGCCCACTTTTAGTACAAAATCGTTAAAAACAACAATGAAATCATTATTCTGAAAATCAGTGAATAAACAACCGGTGTACTTATGGTTTTTGTGTACCCATGCGCATCTCTGATAACGACTTTATACAGCTACAAAGTACGCAATAAATAGCAATACTTTTCTATCAGAAATTTAAATTTATTATGATGTTTCAATAATTTATTATTCTTGCTTTTTTTCTGTATATGATTATCAGTTAGAGACTTCAAATAATTTTTTAAAATTCCTTCTGGGAAAATATATTTAATTTTTAAATTCTCTTACTTATGAAATTGAATGTAATTTACTCACGTAAACGTTATTGTATAAAACATTAAAATTGTTGTAATTTCTAGTAAATTTTCTTACATTTTTAAGTATCTTTTTCCAGGAAGAACATTAACTTTTTATTACAGCTACTGAAACAATTTCCTTCCTTTTAGCTTTAAACAAAATGAGAGAAAACAAACCATTTTGCAAAGTCTTGCATTCAAAATAAAACTTTTCTTCTTCTACTTTGTTTAGCAGCATAAAGGAGTCGCAAGATAATTACTTATGACTTTTATGACCTCCCTAACAGCGAAAGTTTTAATCGAAAATCTACAATTTAATTCAATGCAATCATTTGTAATAATGGCAGCAATAGAAAAAGTAGTTGTAATTGAAAGTCGATAAAGTAAGTGAAAAGAGCGCCATCAGTATTTAACAGTTTTCAATAGAATAAGTAAAATAATTGTAATTTAACAACACAAATTGGAATTTAATTATCGTTAATATATATTTATTTTTTGTTTTTATTGTACTTCAGTTTCTTGCAGAAAAATAAGACTTTTGTTATTGAAGCGCACTGAAAAAACAATGAAAACTCTCTTTATATAAGTGCTAAAACTGTCAAAGGAAATTGCCAAATATTCTGTACATGGAACAGGCAATTGAAAGCAATTTACTAAAAGTTAACCAAATATATATATAGTTTTTTTTAATTTACCAGGTTACGCTTTTGATATCATTAGTTTTGGACTTTATCACCTGGTATGGTCATTTGTAAAATTTTAGGGAATTTACTCGTGTGTGAAAGTGGTGTTTTCTCGTATTAAGTTGTGAGCTCACAGGATCTATAAGGAAGAATTACAACAGTCTTTGGCAAATGCTTGTACGTAATAGTTGTGCTTAGCATTTAATTTCTTTACAAACGTTAACATATACAAGGTGTCCCAAAACTCAACGTCAACCCGAATGCGGTTGACTGAATTGATTGTAACCGTCATGGCATAATTAAAAATTTATGGGGATTTAATAAAATCCTAGAAATTTTTCGCTTACTGTGGTTAATTTTTATTACTTTTATTCATTTAAAATTTGAAACCATAATCCTAAATAACATTTCCAGAGTCATAGTCAAAAATAACAACACAATTGTCCCAAGTTTTTTAGAATTAAAACTATTTGTTAATTTATTAATATAAAATTTTTAAAATTTGTCGATTTAGGAAGACTCTTCTTTAAAAAATATATGGTAGAGGGATTTGGCAAGTGCCATTAAAAGTTCTCGCATTTAATTAGGATTGTAATAATAAATATAGGTTAGAAAATACGCTTTGATATTAAGTTAGTTATCCACATAACCGATAATTATCCACATAATTCACAATTCCCGAAATCAGCTTTAGAAACCGCCAAAATTGGCCCCGTCCCCGGAAACAATTTGGAAACCGAAGCTCCTCAGAAACAATTCCTCAGTTGCTCAGAAGAATGGCAGCAATTTAAATTTTCACACTAAATCGAATGATCGTTTATAGTTCAAATGCATGTTTCACGGCAAAAACGCGCAATTTGGTTCCAAACCAGCTCCAAATCGATTATCAAAGTTGTTCTGAATTTTTTTAGGAGTTTCCAAAATCGGCTTTATGAATCCCCAAAATCCCCATACTTACGCAATTAGTGGACATGTTTGCCATGAGCGAGCGAGACAGACAGTGACATCAAGCCCTACATGAAATAGATGCATTACGACTTTTTTAAAATACGATGTGCTGTGCTTATGTGTATTTCTGTTCTTTCTTCAATTCCATGAATTGAAAAACTTGGGTTATGTGCAATATCTCTAAGTATTCGACGAGGTATATCAGTAAACTGGAACGTCACCCAAATCCTCTTGCACACAACATACTGAATTTTGGCCTTGCCACAAACAGAACGTTAAATAGGTGATTCTACCGATATTATTCGCGCAAACTAAAATTTGTTTGTCTAGCAGTGGCTGGACCTAAATAACTTTCATATGTAGTACTAAGATTTGAATACTTATTGTTAGTTTATATTTTGAAGATTCAATAAATAAATGGATAAAAAAAAAAAATTGGTGATTTCTTCTTCCTCAAAAGAAAAGCGATTGCTACCTCCAGCCGGTATTTGATTCGGGAAATGGCCGCCTCCGTAAGTGAAGACTGAACCGGATAGCACTCTAAATTTTGATATCTTTCACGATAAAGTCTAGCGGTGGCACTTATGTTCACATATTCTTCTGAATTGTAGTGCATAGGCATGGTAGATAATAAGAATTCCAACATAAAAGTCTAATTCCAAAAGACAGTAGCCAAAGTTGCCGGTATATAATCACAAGATCCAATTCATAAAAATGCTTGGTTTCTGTTTCATTCGCACGCGCTTAACGGACGCATCTGCGTCTTATTGTGTGTCATCACTATCTGTCTCACTCGCTCACGGTAAATATGCCTACTACCTATCTCTCTCATCATTTTGCCATAAAATTCAAAACCTACTAAGATTTTATGCGAATAAGAAACATTTGAACTGAGTAGAATGGGTTACCACAAATCGGTTTACTTGGGGTTTTTATTGTTTATTCGTTTGTTTTCTAATATGAAACTAATTAGTATTGTACTATTTTACAATTCTGATTCAATGCGCGAACTTTTAATAGCACTTACCAAAGTACTTCAGCAAATGTTTTTTAAACGACGTTTTAAAGTCGACATTTTGTCGAATTTTGAAACTTTTAGGTTCAGAGTTTAAGAAGTAGTGTTAATTCTAGAAAATTTAGCACAATTGTGTAGTTATTTTTAGGTCTGGATCTAGAAATGTGATTTAGAGTTACGGGTTATGGAACAAAAGAAATAAAACTAGCCTTAATAACCGAAAAAGGTTACAGTTTGGCCAAATATCTAGGTTTTTCCTATATGTCTATAATTTTTAAACTGCATGGGATCGATTTTTTCTGATTTTTTTTTTCAAGATCGTTACAATAAATCCCGTCACCCTGTCTCGGCTCGAAGTTGAGTTGTGGGACACCCTGTATGCCTGTAATATTTCACAATTTGTCCTCAATTTTAATACGCAATACAATTTGTAAAAAATTCTATTTTAGTCCCTTCCTCCATTATATTTTTTTTTATAACCATCCATATCATTTAGATACACGGAAACGAAAAAAATGGTTCATGCATAAAAGTAACCTCTTTTCCAGTTCAACAACTCTCTTTTCAATTTAGCGTCCAAAGGCTAAATCTTTAAAACACCTTTAGAAACTGCTGCTCGTAAAATCTAAAAAAAATGGGACAAAAATAGCAACATTCCTTAAGGACTTATTTTACATGTAGGACATAAATTTTATAGCCTTCAATAAAACAAACAAGGCAACTGTATTTAAAATATGTTTGGCTTCAATCATATGAGCATAAGCTTTGACAAATCCTACCGGTATGTGTATCTAAGTTACGTACAGAAGAATGTAAGAATATGGGGAAAAATGTTTCACACGCACGGAAAACACAACGTTTATCTTTTAAAGGGTGTTGAATAGACACAAAGTGTCCCAGCCGAAAACACTGCCTCACGCAAAGCAGGTTGGTAAGGGAGAAACGTTTGAGATTCACTTACAAACTTGCTGAGAAGAAGTATGAATTTTGTAAAGGGAGTTCCCATACGGAAGCACTATATTTGTGTTACAAAACGTGCTCTTTTCAATACCAAATTAAACATATAAAAAAGAAGCAATGATTGAAAGCGCTCATTTAATATCTGTATTATTGTATTGATATTTGACATTCCTTAAAGCACTTGAATCGAAGCTTTCAGAAATCGCTTGTTTAAGTGCTGTTTAATTGCAATTATAGTTGAGCCCAGTTGAAGCTCTCTTTGACATAAAATATTGTTTTGTTTTACTTATTAAAAAAAACAGTTCAAAAGTAAAAAACATCAATTATTTTTTAAGATAATTTAAGTTTACAGGTTATTGTTACACAGAAAAAAATTTTTTTCGTGTTCAATAACGAAATTCGTTGCATCAATTAATAAATTGTTTGAATTCGGACCTGTAAAGGAATTCGTGGATTCAAAAAAAGTTTAGTAAAAATAATTATTGAGCGAAAACAACTGTTTTTTTAAACAACAACAAAATACGATGTATATATGGATACAAATTATGCTAGGAACACAACTGTGACGAACGACGAACTTCGCCCATCGCGACGAGTTCGTCGACCAATATTCGTTGTATAAATTCGTCGTATGAAGCACAATATCAACGAGCATTGTTTACATTCCATGCAAAGAAAACAAAAATGAATATAAATACTAAGGTGGCCATATTGAAAGTAAACCTATATAAACCCCATCCGAAAGAGGGATTTTTAAACAAATTATCTCAGGCACTTTATATTTTGAGAACATCTTCTTACATATTTCACTATACGGATTAATAAAAATTATGAAAAGTATTGTCATGAAAAATACTTTTTTTATGTAAGAAACCTGGTCACCTGATACTGCTTTGTTCGTCGTTCGCTGACGAAACAATTAGAAAAGAATCTATTTCAACTTTCGCTGAGTATGACGAATTTCTACCAACGCCATAATTTTGTGCATTTTCATATGTGCATTTTCATATTTTTGGCGTTCGTCTCAGTTGTGTTCCTAGCATTATTTTTTCAGAGAAAAATTTTGTTGATTTTATTTTTACTATAATTTTTTCTATGTAATATGAATTAAAAAATGTAATTATGTCTACATATTTTTTTTTTTATATATATTTTTATTATTTTATTTATTGAATCTACATAGGAAATGTAACGACAATAAGTATTCAAGTCTTAATACTAAAAAAAAAAATTGTGATTAAAGTCCTGCCAGTGCTGGGCAAAAATTTATTTTTATGCGGATACTATTTCAGAGTTCAGGCATCTGTTTTGAGCTCTAATGGTAGCCAAAGTATCCCTCCTTCTCAGACGGGTATGACCACCAAAGTTAAGAATATTAACTGCAAGAGGATTTGGATGGAATTCAAGTTTGTTAATATATCTTGTCGCGTACTTCACAAATTCAGATTTCACAAAATCTACATATAAAGAGAAAATATTTGTATGTTTGTACAAGGTAATCTCTGGAACTACTGGGGTACGATTTAAACAGTATTCAACAACAAAGTGTAGAGTAAAGCCTCCTGACGGACATAGGCAACATAAAATTCCAATAAAGTAATTAATATAGGGTCAAAAGGCGGTAAACTGCCTAAACTCAACAAATTTTTCTTGCTGCTTTTGAAGAAATCTATTAAAACAATAGTTTTAGGAACAAAAAAAATAAAATAAAATAAATAAAACTTAATCAACGCGAGGACGTTATATGCCCTCCCATCTGCATGTTTTTCAGCCTGTCCATCCCCTGACCAAATGCGAAAGTTAATCCGTCCATTACGCTTTATAAGCTAAACGGCTGAGTCCATGTTGATGAAATTTGAAACATAGATGGATCAGAGTACAGCGGAATGCAGCAAGTTTATATGACCATGTGGAGTCAAGGGTAATTTTTGGTCCGCAAAATTATCTAAACTCACTTTTATCGAATTGAAGACATAGATATAACTGCGTCTAAAAAACACACAGACTCTATACATTTTAAAACATAAACCAAGGCGCTTGGCGATATATCAAAAGCAATAATGGATACACATAAGTATGTCTAAAATAAAGAAATTGTTTAAAACTAGGATCGATCCGATGATAGATGGAAAATCGTCTGCTTTAAATTGTAGCAAAAGGCTGACCGACAGGGGTCAGGAGTAAGTTTTTTTTTGTCTGCAAAGCCCGTCAAGGACCCAAGTGGGCTGGTTTCATGAAACTGGCGGCCTGTACATTCTTTGTAATTCATTTTTATAAAATTCAAAATGTAAATATATGCATCTAAAAATAAACGCAGTTTTTAATTTGCTTAAACGTAGCAGAAAAATTTTTTGCCAACTTTAGTGTATTCAATTATTTTTTTCTGTCTTCTTTGATCAAGAGTTATTGATCGTGACAATTATGGTTATAATTAAAAAATTAAAATATTTCTTGGCTTTAGCCAGGATTGAAATTGACGAATGATACCATCATATAATATTAGAACACTCATAGAAAATCCGTCATAACTGTGACGTATTTTACCATCAATGCAATGCCAAATGTCATCAATTTTAACCCCATGACACTTTTCATCGTGCTGATGTCAACCAGTAATTATGACAATTATATCATCAATGACATGTCATACTGACATCATGGTGCTGCTTTATTGGAGTACGTTTGATGTTAGCATGTGATCAATGCAGTGACACTTATTATCGAAGAAATGGCTAAATGAAGTCAATGTAATGACAAAATATTATCAATAGAATGGCACACTAACATCAGACCAACTATAATTTGGGTTCAACTTGTTGTAAAAATCTCACTGATGTGATGTTTCATTAACATCATAAAATGACTAAGTGAACTAAATTTTATAGCAAAATATCATCAGTCATCCAATTCACGTTATCATCAAGTAAACTTAAGCTCCGGTTAAACTTTATGATTTAAAAAATATTTTCAAATATGTCAATATTTTACTATTTTTAAGAAATCAATGAGAATTAAAAATGCTCTAATACTTTTGATGACTTACTGTCATCAATGTAATGTCTGCGTGTAGCATTATCACATTGTAATTGAGTGTATGCTGTGTATTATCGTTAATTAATAGTTACCCTTATGTGCCTTTGCTTAAGCAAAGTTGCTGTGATTACAAATTTACATCAATATGAGGCACTTTTTTTCTACTTCTTAAAAATTAATTTAAGTGTAAAAATAATGATTTTACAAACAAGACTGGTTTTTAACAATAAATAGAAAATATTATTATACTATTTATCAATTTTGATTAATTAGATGTATTATAATTATTAATAAAATGTATCATTGAATTGATGTCACCACAGTTGTAGCATTGATGATACTCAGTATGTGACAAAATTCTCTGATGACTTTTTGTCACATTACTGATGACTATTTACATAATATTGATGTCGCAATTCTGATGACCCGCCGTTATTAATATGAATATACTTTTTTCTATGAGTAAAATATTGAAATAAGTTCGACTATTTATCATTAATACATACATTTATATTTATCTTAAAGACTCCACGAAGAAACACCACAACAATTGACGGTTTTCTAATATTCCAGATGATCTTCTTTTGACTTTTTTATACATATATTTTTATTCTCCATCAGTTTTGACGTTAAATATTTCAACATCTTCACGTATTCAAAATGCATACAAACATATTTATTTATTTATGTCTTTATTCCTTGAAATGTTATTTTAATAAATTTGCGTGCAAGTATCCTTTATGTGAATTTAAAAGTCGTTTAACTTCGTACACATATCTGTCAGTCATCTGGGAGTGTGCGGTCTCTGTGTGTAACGTACGTAATATGCTTCCTGAGTGCCATTTACACATGCTTCCAACACTTCTCTCAATTTGACTTTTTTGTTTCTTGCTTTTGATGCTTTGCTGCTACAATTTTTCATTTTATTGCTTTTGCACTTTTCTTTTTTTGATGAATTTTTGTTAAAACGATTGGCAGGAGGAGCAAAAATTCATATTGTTTTATTGACAATTGCCAGTAAAAGCAAGTAAAAGACATGTGGTAATACTTCGTAACAAGCAAGTTGTCAATCACGAGGTGGTATAAAGTGAATGAAAGTACAAAAGCATTTTTAACAAAGTGAAGCAATGTTTGTAATTAAAATGAAAAAAAAAACATTTTTGTGAAGGGTATAAAAACAAGAAATGAAAAATATTTGTATAAAGTAAAAAGTTAACAACTTATGTTTAAATAAATCGAAGAAAAAAAAAATAAGAAAATAAAGACCTGACTTTGTTGCAACTTGGTTGAAAAGAAGTCATGATGCCAATATTTGCAGAAAAATATACACACCTTCACAATTTCAAATATTGTTGTAACAACAATACCTTGTTTGTTATGACATGAAATATGACTAATGAAAGCAAATTTAATATCGTGTTTGAGCTTGAAACAGAAGATGGAATGAACCTCCCTATCAAAAGCTTTAGAAAAATCTAAAAGGCACGTACGCCTACTATCATCCACAACCTTTCACACAGCTGTAGTACAGCTATAGGCTTCACGAAATCCCGACTGTAATTGATTTAGCAGAGAATTTACTTTCAAATAATTTGTAATCTGATTCGACAGAATAGATTCCAAAGCTTTAGCTAAAACTGGTAAAATACAGATTGGTCGGAAATCTTTAGAACAGGAGGCACAATTTAGGGAAGGTTGATGTAGTTTTTATGTGATTTTATATATATATATATATATATATATATATATATATATATATATATATATATATATATATATATATATATATATATATATATATATATATATATATATATATATATATATATATATATATATATATATATATATATATATATATATATATATATATGTGTGTGTGTGTGTGTGTGTAAGAAGCGACAATTTTCAAGAACTTTTGGGGTAAATTATCTTCGCCAATTGCATTAGATCGGATCTTCATTAACGCATTGAGAACATCAGATTCGAACACTGCCGAAAAATAGAATCCACAATTACTTGCAGTATCAGGTAATTGGCTGTAACCACGGTTACATACGACGTTATTTTCACAAAAAATTATTTAATTCATTCGGATATAAAGAAGTTGTATAAGAGCAACGAGAATGGACACCTAACTTTTTGACATTCTTCCATAACTCTTACCGACAAGGTAAGGACACATTTAGTTTCCATTCAAAATAAGTTTTTTTTGCCTGCCTGACTAACAGGTTAGCTCGAACTCTAGTGTAAGCAATTCAGGACAGAGGGGTAGGGTCACGTTTCCAATTTTTATACATTCGATTACGATATCGAAATGATTGCTCCGCTATCTACAGGAGTTGTTCTTTGCACGAAAGCTACGCAAAGAAACATGTCTTTCGAAAGCACAATTTTAAGAAGTTTTTTTATTACTGTAGTATACACTATCTGTAGCAGCTTTTCTTCAAGTATTTCCAGCAGCAATATTATCAACAATAGAGTTAAATAAGCTTAAAGTTTATTTATTTTTTGAAGCCGGCTATTGCCATTAAAAAAGGTGAAATTAAATCAGATAAGCTGTTTCTGAAAGCAAGTAAAATTAACATTTCCAGTGTTTATAAAGTTAAGTTTTTCTATGGGAAGAAAGACAACCAAAAGAGCAGAACAAATTTATACCCTCGTCCGAAGTCAAAGCGTTACACTGATAACAACTGTATCCCAAAAAGAATTACATTTTCATTTCTAACTGCTCATATTTCAACAAATTTTTAAATCCCAAGTATAAAAAAAAATGTCACTTAAGCTAATCTTCTAAACATACAACTTAAGAACAGTTGCCCTCATCAGCAGCTTCTGCAACAAGAATATTGTTTCTATAATACAAATATCTATAAAACAAATATAATTTTTTTTTTTTTGGAACAATGGTAAAATATGTTTTCTTGCTGTTTTGTTGTTTTAGTCATTTTATCAAAAGTTTGTAGCCAACTGTGTCTAAAACCTTTTGAAATCAACACTTCATTCATTCTTTCATAAATTACAAAACATTTATTAGCTTGGTAGTTTTTATGTTTGTCTAATGCCACTCAAATGGAAACTTAACAAAAGACAAGACAAAAAACAATCTAAGTCGCAGATTAATACTGTTCTGGGCGGGGAGGGGGAAAAAAAAGAGTTCATTTATGTCCAACCATTTGCTTATTTTACTTGGAGTTAGAGGAGCAGTAAAGATGTCAAGTGTTTGTCGTTTTTCTTGTAGTTTTCTCAAAATAGCAAACATTTTCAAATGAATGTGAAATGAGTGAGAAAGCAGCATGGATTTGGTGTCTTGAGGCAATTTGTTAAAATATCATAAAATTCACCTTTTTCATGCCTTCGAAATTATGAAAAAAAGCACACAAGAGATGTTCTTCTGGCAGTTGGGATCTTTTTTTTTTGTGACACAAACTTTTTACTGTTTTTTGAAAAAGGGATGGATGGAATATCTTAATAATCCTTAGCAAAATATTAGAAAAATCACTTTTTTGTTTGAAAGTTTAAAAATTAGTTTCAAATTTATTTAAGTATATTCTTTAAATAAGTTAATAAATAAACGAAATGAAATCACAGCTAGATTATATGATTTTATGATTACTTTGCCTTTAGCGCTGCCAGCGCACATCAAAAAATTTGATCAAATTTATATATATATAAATACAGGGTGGCTGTTGAAAGCTACTACCAAAAAAAACGGAATAATTTATTTTCTGTGTAACTAACCTGTTCTATTTTGAATTTATTTTATAGATTGATCTTTAAGTTTAACTAAAATGGAGAATTGGAACAATGAAGCAAGAATTTGGATAGTGCAACGCTTTCACGCTTTAGAGTCCATTGTTTCCGTCCAAATAGAATACAAGCGCACGTTTGGTGGCACTCCTCCGCCGAGCGCGGCACAATCGCAAGAAGGACTTATCATCGAAATCCCTCAGTTCGGACACATAAAACTATCGCTGCTGTAGCTGCTGCTATACAATCCAACCTTAGAGTTTCGGCAAGGAGCTTATCTCCTCAAATGGGTGTCAGCAGAAAGTCACTGGTCACAGATTTAACTTATTTCCTTATAAGATTCAATTAACAATAAAACTGAACCCTAGAGACTTCACGATTCGCGTGGCATTTTGTGAGAAGATCATTCAAATGGTGTCTGAGGATGAAAACGCCTGGAACTGCACATTTTGATTTAAACGACAATGCTAACAACCAAAATTGTCGAATATGGAGTAACCCACAGATACTCAATCAGATGCCATTACATCCACTTCGCATCACAGTGTGATGTGCAGTTTCTTCAAGGTAAATTGTCGGGCCTTACTTTTTCGATGAAAACTGTTACGGTCAATGGAGGTCGTTATTTAAAGATGTTGAAAAAGTTTGTCTTTCCAGAATTGCGCTGAAAGAGAATCCATTTCAACACTGTTTGGTTCCAACAAGATGGGGCAACTTGACACATGGCCACGCCTGTTATGACAGAATTGAGGCAAAAATATCACAATAAACTGATTTCAAGAAATTCCACATTCCGTTGTCCTAACCTCACTGCACCTGATTTCTTTGTGGGGTTGTTGCAAACAAGAAGTTTAGAAAAAAAAACCCCAACAAATTTGGATGATTTTAAGAGATAATTCCCGCTGCAACACTCCAGGTAGTAATGAACAACTTTTTGGTAAGATGTCGTACAGGTTTCACCGCGGATGGAGGCCGTTTGAATTCAATTATTTTCAAAACTTCATGAATTACTTTAGTAAAAACGTATTATTTTTGAAATGAAATACTAAAAAGTAAATTACTTAAACTTTACAAAGTGTTATTCGTGTAGCAAAATTGATCAGCCACCCTGTATATTGGAAAAATTTGATATAACTTAGCACATCAACATGCACGCCGTTAAACCTAATTTTATGTGATGTTTTTACAACACAAATAAATGACTTGTCAAGAAATTTTATATGAAAAGCACTCAATTTTTTTTGGGTGATTTCTAAACAAATTTTTGAATCTCAAGGATGCGTTAACGCGCTCTGAGCGTCTGAGCTATTGTATGGGACAAGTTACACATCACAAAGCATAGAACGCATAGACGTATACGACACAAAAAGTAGGTTTACTTTCTTCGTTTGCACGCGTCATATGCGTTATAAAAACTGTTAGTTGTTTTTAATAGCCGCAGATCACAATTCATTTTATTTTTTCAAAGTTTTCCCCAAGAATATTTGTGCCGTGGATTGTTATTTCTTTATTAAAAAATTATTTTTATTTAAATATAACAAAAAAAAAATTTATCGTATGAAAAGCGTTGCATGTAACTTGAGTAGAACGCGTAGAAAGATTGAAATGCGTAAAACATGAATGTAACGCGTGGTATGGACCTTCAGCTTAAGTCGCTTGCTTGCAGAGAACAACTTTAAGTGATTGCACAAAAATCATCAACAACTGCGTTTCACTGCGCTTTTAAATTAACTTTGCCCTTTAAACTAACATACAAAATATGTATATAAATATGTTTCAAATTTGTTTATATAGGGTGTTTTTTTAAGCTAGATAGAACTTTAAATTGTAAAAAGTAACACAAAAAATTAAATTTTGATGAAACATTTCTTTTATTTGTTTCAGTATACTCTGACAAATCATCATGAATAGACTCACGCTTGAACAACGCTACGAAATTATCCAAATTTACTTTGAAAATCAGTCGTCGATTCGCGCAACTTCAATTGCAAAATTGTGTTCAGCGATGAGGCGCATTTTTGGCTTAACGGGTTTGTTAATAAGCAAAATTGCCGCATATGGAGTGAGACCAATGCACAAGAGACCCTACAGACTCCATTACATCCAGAAAAATGCACTGTTTGGTGCGGTTTTCATGCTGGTGGCATCATTGGACCTTATTTCTTCAAAAATGAGGCTGGAGCTCGCGTTACGGTCAATGGAGATCGTTACCGCACCATGATCAATGATTTTTTGTTTGAAAATATGGATGACATTGATCCGGAGGAGATGTGGTTTCAACAGGATGGCGCTACGTGCCATACGGCAAACGCAACCATCGACTTACTGAAATCAAAATTTGGCGATAAGTTGATTTCGAGAAATGGACCTGTCAATTGGCCTCCAAGGTCGTGCGATTTGACACCTCTCGATTATTTCCTGTGGGGCTACGTGAAGTCACTGGTTTATGCTGATAAACCAGCAACAATTGACGCCTTGGAGGTCAGCATTGTTCGTGTTGTTCGTAACATACGGCCAGCAGTGCTCGAAAAAGTGGCCCAAAATTGGACGTCCAGAATGCGCTTCGTCAAGAACAGCCGCGGTGCCCATATGCCCGAAATCATTTTCAAATGTTAATGGTACGTATTGATCTTTCGAATAAAAAAAAATTTTGATTACAATTAAATTTTTTGTGTTATTTTTTACAATTTCAAGTTCTATCGGGCTTAAAAAAACACCCTATACAACACACAATCGAAGCAACATCTAATATTTAGCCGACTTTATTCGGTAATAAAACGAACACGCAATATTTACAACGCGAGTTGATTTTACTCAGCATTGAGATTGTTCACAAGCCGAGTTGATTTCAATCAACGTTGAATTTTGTTGCTTGATTTTTGTTGATTACAAATTTTAGTGCATGAGTTAATCAAGCCAAACATGATTTTTGGTGATCACTGCTTGCTTGTGTTGGGGAAACAACACATTAAAGATCTTATGGAAAGGAGAGAACACAAGATTTTTCGGTGGGAAATTGTTTTATTATAGAAGAATTGTAAATTGATTGTTAAAATTTTTGACAATAACAAGTATTGTTAAAATTGGATACAGAATCACACTACAGGCTTCTGTGTGTGTAAAATTATAAAGTAAAAACAGCTTATTTATTTACTCAAATTGTCAATAAACATCAACAAATTCTAAAATACATTTATTTTTAGCTTAACCAAAAACATAATGTTGTCGCTGCCCTGATGTTTGAAGTAATTACGCGTACACACATCAAACTAGCTTCGCACTTCTGCTGCAATGCATTAAAAATTTTTGGTGGATAGATCGCGAACGAGCGATGTCGAATGACATCGTGGGCCAGGCAGTTAGTTTAAAAAAATTTAAAATGTTTACTAATATAATTCAAACATTATATGCTGTTTACAGAACACAGACGAGACATTCGTTTAGAAAATTTGTATAGAAAACACTCATAATATTGTGTGCTTTCCAAACACATTTTCTAGACTTCTTCAATTTTGGGCAGAGTTAAATTCGCAGGTGGCCAAACCTGGTGAAAACGATGACTCAGCCACGATTGTGATATTCTTTTTTACGAAAAAATTATGAACAAAGCATGACTAGTAAGCATTTTTAATGATTTCCACAATAGAAAGGATTGTTATGCTTATCACAAAAAACTCAAAGAAAACATATGTTCGAGTACTTCAATATTAAAACAAACGTTAATCGAATGCATATTGCTCGAAAAGTTTTAATATCCACCTTTGCTATTGAACAACAGCCCTTTATATGCCTATGAAAATATATTTTTAAGATATCTTTAAATAAAACTTGGACAACCAATTTAAGTTGAAAAATATGGGATATTTTTCTGCTGAATACTTATAAAGTTTTCACGTTGACCCAGAATAACGACGGTACTGGTCTGACGTCATATGATTCCGATATACTCGTATTCACGTATATCAAAATTAACTCAAACGTTGCATAACTTGAAGTCTAACCTTAGTTCTTATTTACTTAAAACTATATTCTTAAAGTGTTGAAGAACTTACGAGTATTTAAGTCTCATTATGGCTGTGTGTACTTCCCTTTTAACAAAAATATTTTCTTTACAAAGGATGTTTGTTTGCATTTTTGAAAGTGTTAAAATGATACTTAAGGGCTTGTTTTTTTTTTCTTTCTTTATTTTATAATGTTGTTCATATATTTTGTTTTTTAATCTTTCTATGAAAAGAAACACGCATTATGAGCAGCATATGTATGCAACTTTCCACACCAACATAAACACTCGTTAAACTTTTTCGTATGTATTATATTAACTAATTACCCAACCAACAGAAAGTCAAATATCTGAAATGGAATTTCCAAAGAATGTACAAAACTAGTAATAGTACATAAATTAACCAAAAGAATTAGATTTTTGGATTTTTGTGCATATGCACAATAGGTGCATATTAATTTTGAAGACTACCAACAGTAAAAAAAATTTACAGCAGCACCTGCCACGGAGTGAACTATTAACGGTTCAGCAGCGCCCCCTTGTGGCTGGGTAGGCTTACACAAGTTGCAACGTTTAGGATATGTTTGTAGCCATATTGGCAAACCCCTTGCTTAGAAGTTCATGCCTTCTAATCCCTCCTGTAAGCAATTTCCCAGCTGTCAATGCAAAACAAGGCCTAATGAGTTGGCACGTCGAAGCACATTAATACGATCAGCCCTTAACCAACTTTTTTTTTCCTTTTTTTCACTGTTCTCCGTGTTCTCTATATATGTTCAATATTAATTTCTTCTGAATGTACTTCATTATCTTGTAGTGTGGAAGGTGTTGGACTAAATTTTGCTAATCTGAGCAATGTTGAAGGTATATACACTGGGCACCGATCAGTTTTATCTAATTTAATTCCAACATTTTAAATGCTGCAACAGAGTTTGTTTTAGTCTTTCGTGTTGTTATTGTTCCTTCACGAGCACTACTCCCTCTTTCCTACCTCATCTCAACCTATTTTCCTAGTTCCAGTACAATGCGCTGCATATGTAGGGGTCATCCCCTGAGTACTGGTCCAAGAAAAAAAAAAAAAAAAAAAAAAACTCACCCATCTCTTCTAGTTCTTTACATGACAGGTATCAGCACATCTGGTGGTTGTTAGCCCCCAAAAACTGGCATTGTACCAATGTAATCAGGAAAACATATTTCCCTTTTTGGGATTTAGGTTTAAACTGCAGACAGAACGTTTCAGCCAAGGATCCGCATTGAGGACTTTGCAGATCCCCGTTTTGTTAATTAAGCCTTGGTGAGGGTTTCGGAAGTCCAACACAACATAAATCATGCAAATTCCTAGAATTTCATTTGCTACAGAAAACAGCGTAACGTGATTAGGCGTACACCAAGGCAAAACCTGCTTCCCGAGGGGAGTCGGACACCAGCAGTAAAAAATCATTAAATGTGTACTTATGTAAGTGTGCTGATATAAGCATATCCTATCGGCAGCATCACTATGGTACGCAACCTTTACCGGGGAAGACATCTCAGTACCATAAGTATCCCTTTAATCATATGCTAGCCGTGTTAGCCTTGCTTTTTTACAGGTAATTTCACTAGACCATCTAAGAGCTATTAAGAGGGACTACTACGAACCTGATAGTATCACTTTGTTGCAAACAACAGCACCACGAGGATTATTAATCCTCGAAAACCGGCATGCAGCAAAGTTATCTGGGAAACAATGCAATGAGGCACCTCAACCATGATCAGCACCGAGATGGTGTGGAAGGCAGAACTGTCCGGGTGCTTTGCCAATTTTAGCCCTTGGTAAGAGAAACATAAGTCATGCGGCTTCTTGGTGTTTTGTTTGCTACAACTCTCTTTATCCCGCAAAACAGAATACGCCAAGGCTAAATCTGTCTCCCGGGAGGATTGAAGAAGACCAGCAAAATAATAAAATTTTTATTTCTGGTTTCATAGCGGCTCCTTTTTTCGCGTCACGGTACATGAACGGGCGCCTCCGAGGTATGGAAGTATTCTTTACCTATATTCATCTCATACAGAATCACGTATTTAAAAAAATGAATTTGATTGGTTTGTAAAAAATTTTATTTTTAATTATTTTTTAACTTGTAATATACAGGATGGCACAGAACTGTCTTTATGGTCTGAATAAAACAAAAAATTAAGATACTGTTCATTGTCTATCGGCTTCAATACTTGAACGAGCTGAGCTGAGTGTTTTATACGGGTACATGTATGGCCAAAATACACTGAACGGACCTCCGCGGCAACGCCAGTTGTGCTGAACATCTTCCTGTTGATGCTTCTGTACAATATCCACAACACATTGGATACGTTCTTCCGTGCGGACGTGGTCTTCCGGTACATGGAAGGTGTCGAAAATTTGCAAACAGGCGGTTCATTGCATTGACCTTTTTCAATAATTTTTGATCGCTGTTCTGTTGTGTAGTGTTCCGTGTTAAATTCCGAAAATCTTCTTCAAAAGTTCTGTAGTAAAAAACAAACTAAAAAAGCTATTGAACATTAAAACCATAAAGGTATGTACTACACTGTATAATACAATATTATGTTACATACTTGTTATTTAGAATACAAAAGACAAAATATCTGCTGATTTTATTATATCTTTTTCGTTGTGCGCTTTGGTTGGACCACCCTTTGCTTGAAAGCTGGCGTGTTTGCTGGGTAATTTTTGTGGCGCTTATTTAAAAAAAAAGTTAGTTTGTATTAGTGTTTGTTCATATAAGTTTCATTATTAAAAGTGTTAAAATGTTGTGCTCAACACTTTTTTCCAACATTTGCTTATATTTTTCTAGGAGCATGTTAACTTATTTACTTAAAATAACAGCAATAAAAGTTTCTTCTCGTATGCAAAACTGAGCAAAGTGTGAGTTTGGAAAAGTGTGTTGAATAGTGTTTTCTATTTGGTGAGAAATACATATAAATACATTTATGTATGAATATGCTGTAAATGTACACATACTGGTAATAAAAAGCCAAAAGCTTAATCATCAACAATGAAATCTACATACTTCAAAAGAAAGCGTAACGTGGTAAATTTTTTAATTATTTGTGAATTATGTAGTAGATATTAAGATATTCTCCAATTTTATATAATGAAGAAGCCTGGGCTTTGTGCTTTATAACACGCTTTACTTGTTTGTTTGTATATTTGAAACTCTCGAAACCCCCGACCTATGAGTTATTATTACATATGTAGGTATATAAAATTGCATATGTAGGTATATGTCCTACATATATATTTACAGTTTTGCCACTTTAGTGTGAAAATTTAAATGGCTGTATTGCTTCCGGGGAAATGGGGAGATTTTGGCGAACCGTGAAACTGATTTTGGTAATTTCCAATAAAAACTCAGATTCACTTCGCTAATTGGTTTGTAATCAGTTTTGCATATTTGTTGCGCGTTTTTGCAGTTGGAAGGTGTGCCTGAACTATTAACGGTCATTGTGGATCCGGTTATACTGATAATTATCCGGGGTTTTGTCGGTAAAAGGTTTTATATAAGCTTTATTAAAAGTAAGGCATAAGTTGATATCATTTGTACAACTTTGCTTCCGCTGGTTTGCAATAGTTGTCTGTAGCGGTGAATGGTAGTCGAAATAAATAGATTGTAGATGTCATGCAATAAGTTTAGGTATTTGAAAAAACACAGCACTATCGAAATATTGGTCGATTTGTGTCTGTATTGGCTGAGGCTCATTAGTTGCTCTCAAGTAGCTATTGTGAGTAAAAGAATGTACCGCTAGTGGTTTCAAGAACGATGATTTTAACATCGTAGAAAAGCATGGTGGTGGATGAGAGACGGTTCTCAAAGATGCATAATTGGAGGCATTAGTTGATCAAGAATCATATTAAACACAACAAAAATAGCCAAGATCACTTGATGTAACACAACAAGAAATTGCAAACGCCTGAAAGTAATAAGAATGATTCAGAAACCGGGAAATTGAATGACATACGAGTTGTAGCCGATGGGTTCATTACTATACGTCTAAGCGCGGAAAATCATAGGGATATATAGCTTCTACCCCGAACAGAAAACTGAATATTGACGTTGTTAAAACCGACTGAAACAAACACAGAAGATCGTTGCCGAACCCAATTACTGCCTTTAAGTCGAGCATTGGAACACAAAAAGCTGCAATATAACTAGAGGCATGATAATATGACTTTACAGCATGACAATGCTCGAACCCATGTCGCCAAAGTGGTCAAGACATATATGGAAAATTTGAAATGGGAAGTTTTACCCTACCCGCCGTATACTCTAGAAGTTGATCCTACGGACTATAACTTGTTACGGTCAATGGCATATGGCTTAGGTGACCAGCACTTCCAGTTTTATGAAGCAGTAAAAATATTAGACCGATTTATTGGATTGCTTCAAAAGATGACCAGTTTTGTCAACACTCTGCCCGTAAAATAAGAGAAATACTTTGATTTCTGCTCTTGATTCAAGAGTTTTATACGAATTTTAAGACATCGCCTGATTGGTTTTCTGAAAGAAATTATTTATTGATTCAATTAAATACGTACTATATAATAATAATTTTAATCAGTTTAATTAACAAATTACTTGGTTGCAGCTTAAATTGTACAATATGTAAATCAATATTTTCAATTAACTCAATCAAAAATATTATTGATATATAAATATAAGATTTTATATATACCAATAATAGTTACAACTATGTAATTTGTTAATTAAGGTGATTAAAATAAATATTATATATAGTACGCATTTATTTGAATCAATAAAAATTTGTAATTATAAATTCCTAATGTTTTTTTTTAGTTTCATAGCTCTAAATGCTTGAAGGTTAATTTTTTTTTATAAAACTCAATAAAACTTAATTATATCAATAAAAGTTTTAATTCAACCAATTAAAAATGTTCATACGAGTTTAATTTTTTCGCCAATTTATTTATATTTTGTACCACTGCTTGTCATATAATGCTCAGAAATTGTAATCTCATTTGTTAGTCTTTTATTTGTTACTTTTAATGGGATACTCAACATAACCTACAATTCTTTTAAGCATTTGAGCGACAATAATTCCGAAATCATATATTTATTTTTTATCGCTATACCAATAAAATTTTTGGCGAATCTTTACGAATCCCAACAATTTCTTATGTAAGAAGGCAGCTAGCTACTACTACTTTTTCATAAAAGATGAGGTGCTCTAATATACTCACATAACACTTTTACTAAGCATTTTTGGTGGTAAATTTATGAACAGGTATCGTATAATGGTGCTCAGTCAGCCTTTGAGTTGAGGTTGCTATAATTTTCTTTTTTATGGAGCACTCAAAACCTTAAACAAGTAAAGAAATTAAAGTCGTTTTAACGACTAAGAAAGACTTCAAATTACATTTTTTGCTTAATTTTCTATTTCTGACAAACAAGCCAGACAAAACGAACAACTTTGTAGAAACCTTATAATTAAAGTTAAACCCATACATACATACGTATTTATGTACCAGTTTAAATTAAACCTGCAAAAATATTCAATTTTGTCTAAGTGTGTGTTATTTTTGATGGGTTTCTGAGAACTTCTCACTTACTCGTACATTGAAATAATATGCTTTTTCATTTTAATTGGTTACTACATTCTGTTTACTTTCAAATACAGTCGTCCTTTGTTTGTTGTTCCTGTATAGATATTGTAAGTTCGAAGTTAAAAAGTAAAATTTGATCTCATATTTAAGCTACCAAAATATTGTGGGAGTAAATGTCAACCTGATATTTTTCATATTCTGGCAAACGTAATAACAATCAGTGGCAAACAGTGACGAGATATTAAAATAATATTTCATCGTATACAAATGCTAAAAATAATTAAGTGACAGTTTCGTATTGCAGTCGACAATTGTGTACATGGAAATTGGAAAATGTATTTTAAGGGTTCTTAAAATGCTACAACAGAAAAAGACAGTGGGACAAAACTATATAAGCGCATGTGAAATTATAAAATAAATAATTTAAATAGAAGTTGCCGTTAATTTTAATTCGTATCGTTGTGGCAATAGTACTCTTTGATTTCCACATATACCCTATGTGCGTTTTCGCTCAATTTCAATTTTAAGCTTGTTTAGTTGCTTAATTAAAACCAAACCACATCTTTTGAAAACTAAAAGAAAAATATATATCAATAACTAAAATAAAAAAAATCGTGTAAGCTGACAATAGTAAGTTTATACAGTAAATTTAGGTTTGTTTTTTTATATATACATTTTTTCTGTCTTGGACCAGTACTCAGGAGATGACCCCTACATATACAGTGCATTGTATCGGAACTAGGAAAATAGGTTATGAGGAGGGGGAAAGAAGGAGCAGTGTTGGTAATATCTGACTCCAACTTTCCAACGTTATAACAGACAGGAAACTGGTTTGTAGGCAACGTATTCCACGGGCGAATCGTAGGGCTGAAAAACGATTTCTCTCTGTAATGCGTAGTACGATGCCCCGGGCAATCGACCACAAATAAATGAGCTCTGGACGACAAGCGTGTATTACGTATAACTCTGCGAGTTTCGGGAATAAGATTCCTAATCTGGTCAGAGCAAACTCCATTGTAGTAACGATAGAACAGAGTAACGCACCCCACACTGCGTCGATGCTCCAGTGAGTCAATAGAGTTGGATCCCCTACTGTCACCGATAATCTTCTTCGCCATATCCTGCACATGGTCGAGAAACCCAAAAACAGACTTTGAGGCACAGACACAAACATGGGAGTTGTATTCCATTTTCGGTCGGATGCAGGTGGTATAAATAGTAAGGAGGTCGGATATCTTACGCCGTTTCAAAAACCAAAGACACTTGAATGCTTCTTTAGAAACATAAAAAATGTGATCATTCCTGCAAACATCACACTGTGTTTTCATTCCCAGAATATCAAGAGCATCCGATTCCTCAATACTAATACCATCCAAGAGTATATATCACGCAGCGTCTACGGTCGTTTGTTTGCATGTTAATAAACAACACTGGGTCTTACGAAGGACTCTGTTTTTACGACCCCATTCGGAAATTAATAGAAGATCACTATTCAGTGAGTCATTTATAGGTTCGACCTATAACTGAAAGAGTATGAATTGCAAATGCTGCTGTCATCCGCGAAAGAGTAGGTAGATTCGGAAGTTTGATAGAGAAGGTCGTTGAGGAAAATTAGAAATAGGGTAGGAGAAAGAACGAAGCCTTGCGGTACCCCTGAATTTATTTTAAACTCGTTTGATGAGACCCCATCTAAAACAACTCTTATAGTGCGAGAAAGCTCGATATAAACCAAGAGAAGTCCACACTCTGGCAAACGCTTTGGAAATATCCGAAATGATGGATTGAGTGACACAATTTTTTTGAGATATATGCCATAAGGTCGCCAATTGAACGACCGTCATGAAATACATATTGACGAGTAATTTATGCGACTCTAGATATATGCAAGTTAGCGTATCACAAACTCGTATGTGATAAAAACAAATATGGGGGGCTCAAACGGTGTCACATCACGCATAATATCGTATTATGCTTCGAACAAAAAAGTCAAAAAGTATTCGTAATAAGATTTTTAAACGAAGTTTGCTTAAATAAATTCCATAAAATAATTTATATCACAGTATTAATATTCTTTCATACTAATATTTTAAAACTTATGACTTTATGACAACCCTTTGAATACTGTAATAGTTTAGTATTGGGTGCTATAAAAACTATTATCGTTAAAAAAAAATACCTAGAATACTAAGGCTTTGTTCATCTGGTTGTCAGATATGACAATATTGTCTGATCTAACAATGTGCTGGCAATTTCATGACAATGCCTAATTGCTCTTACAATACAAATTGTCAGTTTACACGGTTGCTAGATAATTGTCAGAAAAATGTCAATTCCATTGTAAGATAATTACCTGACAATTCCATTATCTGACTATGTTGGCATGAAAAATATTGTCAGTTCACACGGTTGTCAAATTTTTTATAAGGCAAAAATTGTCAGCTCAATTGTCAGAATCAAAACAAAACAATTACATAAAAAATTTACTGTTCTTGCGTGTTTGGAAAATTTAATAATTGAAAAAAAAAAAATATTTAGAATATGGATCAAGATATTGCGACCATTTTAAAAGCATATATTTTAAAAACTGGTGATCATGAGGAAGAAAATATAAAGAAACATCCCAGTGTTTGGTGCTTTGTCGCCATCAAGAGGGATTTTACGAAAAATTCCTCAACTGGCTTCATGCAAATGAACCAGAGCCGACGGGTTTTTATGTTGCAGTTGAAAGTTGACCTTGCAGTCATTGAAACTCATAGAACTAGCATCAGCGACTTTTTGCAATGCACGTTCTTTGTGTAGTGTCTATTCTACGCATCCTACAAGCTTCACTGACACTTAACCTCTTGCATTATTTTCAAAATATTGTCATGATGCCATGGAGTTTCTACTTTTTTCCGAAACGATTTTTTTGGGTTTTAGCAACTGAAGAATTTCTTGACGATGGAACTTATATAGGCTGCAACAAACTATCAAACACTTTTTCATTTTCAATATCTATAGAACAATCGCAATCATACGAGTAATCCATACATGTGTTCTTAAAATACCATTTGCAGAAAATTAAACTTTCTTTTTTGTTTCGGCTGAAAGAAATTTTTTTAATTGTTGTGTTTTTTTTTGTCTGACAATGATGCAAGGAAAAGTGTTTACACGATTGTCAGGTATCTGGAAATTACTTTGTCTGACAATCTACTGACAATGTTTTTTCTGACAACGTTGCCAGACGAAAATTGTAAGTTCACACGATCGTTATAAAACTTCTGCAAATTTTTCTGACAATATTGTCAGATCTGACAACCGTCTGAACAAAGCTTAAGTCTGCATACAACCATATTCCGAAATTGGTAGACGCTAACAATAGATTTACAGAAATGTAAAGGAGAACATATTTATTGTCAATATCAAAATCAATAATATACTGTTTTTGACAACAATAATCAGTGCTATGGCACCTATATTAATGGTGCTATAGCAATATTTCACACTGTCTTTTGTTTGCGTGTACGCACATTCACACACATGCTTACAAAACAGTACGAACGCAACAACAACAATAAATTCATGGGTTGTTGATTTAGTTGAAATTTGTTCATGCGATTTTTAGCCTTATGTTGTTTGTGTAGATGCATGTGTATATTTATAACAAGCAGATCAACAGCTTGCACAGTGATTTTGAAATGATACAATTTCGTAACAGTATAATTTTTTGCTTTAAGTGCAACTCTGATCCCATGGTATATCCTATATCTAAAAATTATAAAGTCTTTTGCAATATTTACTTTCATGTATTATTTGGTCTTTTGATAAATCTTAATGCAGTCCTAAAAAGCATAGTAAAGAGCATCCTTATAGGTTTTTCGTTATATCAATGTATACGCGCTATTGTCCTTGAGGGCATTGAAGTAATGATCAGTGGTTTAAAGGAACACTTTATAGAAGACTTGAAGTAAATTGTAACTAAAGTAAATAAATCGGTCCTGGCAACTTTTGTTCTTGCAAAATTTCTTTGCGCAACCATTTTGTGCTACTGTTAGATAAAATTTATTTCACGATCTTATTTTGCAGTATATATTTCGTATGTTTAAGCTGCCATTTGTTGAGCCAGTAAAACAATAATGTCACAGGCAGTCAAGACAACCAAAAAACAATTAAATTTGCTTAAATAAAGCAGAATCTCAACATGTCTGTATGTACAATATAAGGAAAGGTGAAAGTGCATTTTATATCCTAAATTTTCGCAATACTCAATTTACATTTAGAATTGGGTTTTTCATGAAATTCTGCCTTATTTGGGAATATACAACATTTTGTTTGTACGAATTCTGCTGTAAATGTGGGTTGTTGTCTTTTTGCTTCACAACAATACAAAGTCATTTTTCATTAAAACTTTACGTCTGGGTATTCCCATAACAATGCCACTCGTCTACCCCCATCCAACTAAACTTACCTGCAGTTGTTCATATAAAAAATATATCCGATGCTTTTTGTTTAGCTGTATGTTTGTTAAATTCACCTTATTTTGGTTTTTTCAAGTTCTGCTGTTTTTTTTAGCTTTTAGTGCTTTTCTCTGCAATATTTTATTGTTTTTTCTCATTTACTTTATTTACTTTTTTTCTTCTTGTAACTTGTCTCCTTCAATTTTGTTCTAACTGTTGGTTATTGTTGTTGGTTTTATTTTATTTTGTAGCTGTCTTCTCCTACTCTGTTGTGCTAAAAAAAATATCCTTTTACTACATATTTATTTGTTTCGTTTTGTTTTTCTTTTTGGCTTGTACTGTCTGTTTGAGTTTGTGTGTCTTCTTTTCATTATGCTTAAAGCGTTACCTTTTTTATTCAATTAATTTTCTGTGATACAAATATTGTGTAGTAGTATATATGTGTGTATGTATTTCCTTCTGTCCTTTGCTATTTTGTTAATATACGTTCGTCTCTAATTCACTTATTTTGTGAGTGTGTGGGTGTTTGTTTGAGCGAGTATGTGTAGGACTGGGGTACAAATGAAGTGGCATTTGTTAAGCGACATGAACAAAACACAGGAAAATGGGTTGACTTAATTAGTTTTTTATGTCATTTGCAACACCTCAAGTTATTTGGGGGATCAAAAAAAAAAAAAGAACGAAAACGGGTGATTACAGAAATTTAACCACAATTATATAAAAACGACAACCTAAACATGACAAGGATCAAGAAAAGGATAATAAAAATCAACATTTTAATTAAAAAATTTGATATGCGTTACTCTGTTTAAAAGGCAATTAAGTAATTTACTTATTTTATTTAATATATATGAAATATTTTTAAATAACTTGTAGCTTTTCTTCGTAAAGAATGCATAAAGCCATCAACGATGGGGAACGTGGAACGGGGTATAACTCATATCTCTACACCAGTGATCCCCAAGAGAAAACTCAGTATGTAAAACTTTAAGCGCGGTTACCTTTGACGGCATTGCACGATGATCAATGGACCCAGTTATCCTGCCTGGTCGTTCTCAGTTGAAAGCGGTGCACACAGCAATGTATGGACATTATATCACGTGGAACTTACATATCTGTCAAACAGATTATTTGTTAAGTTCATCGTTTGAACTGAATCTAAAGTTTCACATAAACTGATTATTATTTTAATATGAATTCAATTTATATTAGTACAAAATGCTTAAAAAGCAAAATCAACGCCGTTGGAATCTCAGAAGAAATTATAGTTAGAAAAATTTCATACATATATTTTTTCATTACTAGATTGTCTGGCATTTTGTGAAGTTTAAACAGGATGACCCAAAATTACTGAAGAGGTTTGAATTTCTTATGATTTTTTAATGTTTTTCAATTTTTATTTTAATTTCTCTTTCGTATTTTGCGAAGAAGACTTGGAAAACATAAAATTGAACAATCCACACTTTTACAATGGGCCCACAAATTTTACAAATCAATCGTATATTTTCCATAACCTTCCGCACAACTTCAGGCGTTATGTTGTTTTCATCATGTATATTACATTTTAATTGCTGGAAAGTTCTAGATTTATAAATACAGGCTAATCCTGTCAAATAACCTCAAACAAAACAATCAGAAGCAGTTAAAGCCGGGGAAAGCAGAGACCAATTAGAATCGCAAAAGCATTGGTTCACTGGCTTTACAGTACTTTTGAAAATTTTTTTGTGGTAAGCAGGCAAAATTCATTAAGTAGTCCCAGAGTCAGCTAACTCAGGACAATATCGGACTCTGCGTATAACGTATAACGACTAAAAATCTCCTTTTTCCTTTTCCAAGGGAGAAAAAACACCCTTTTTTAGCATAGTCTGATATCGAAAACGAGTAGTCTGAAACTCAAATTCTATTTCAAAATACAATTTAGTGCTAAACTAATCACCCTATAGTAAGATGTAATAGCTTTTGCAAATTGCATTTTACTTTACTCGTATTTAACATTTGTTAACTAGATAGCTGTAAAATGCAAACATAAAATCAATGGAGTGCTTCACCACCCAATAGCGAAAAATTGCATCACAAAATCTTAATTTCTAGGACTCTGAAAAACAGCGCGTACTGAATTGAAAGCCTTTACGTCCACTTAGGGCTAATGTGTGATGCGGTGTTCATGCGCCAGGAATTATTGGACCGTATTTTCATGCGGATGTCATCATTTATACAGTTACCGTAATTGACTAATGGGGACTTGCTTAACATGTGATTTCAACAAGACGGTCCAACAGTGTCACAATATACGATTATATTGTGAAGCATACATTTCCTGGTCCCATATTCTCCCGTAACATAACATAACATAAAATAACATAACATAACATAACATAACATAACATAACATAACATAACATAACATAACATAACATAACATAACATAACATAACATAACATAACATAACATAACATAACATAACATAACATAACATAACATAACATTAGCATAGAGATAATAATATTTAATAAAAAAATTTTAAGTAATTTAAAAAACTTTGGCAATTCTGGTCCACTATGTATAAAACTGCTTTATGTGCTATAATTTTACACACATTTTCCAAAGTATATATAAGTAAATATATTTCTTTCTAATTCCTTTTCCTTAGTGTGTTACCTGATTCAGCGAGTTCTGTTATTAAACATGAACCATTTTTTCTGTGAATATTATCACTGCTATAGTGATAGATATGCGCTTTGGTTACTACATAAACTAACTAATTATAAATATTGATGTAACAATATTATGTAACGTTAGAGGATTTTTTCAGTACATAACTACTCACCACATTTCACTTTTACTTAATCACGTTTTTCATAAAGTAAAACTTATCTAGAAAGTTTTGCAATTCCTGTGGTAGTATACTGCACTGCTCTTTTATGTTATATTATTTTATTTTTTTGTATCTTTTTTCTTATTTTACAATTTATAAAATAAACATAATATATTATTTTTTCCTGAAAATCGCCCAACTAATCCGGACTAAGGTTGAAAAGGAATGGTGAAAAAAGCACAAATGTTTTGAAAAATGTATAGAAAAATATATAGAGCACAAAATAAGTTTTTTGTCTTCGGGGCATTACGGTCGGAGTTTTAGCTGTAATTTACATAAAATGAATTTTTTTCCCTCTTTACAAACATTTCTGTATATAAATATATACAGTTGGTCAGAGAAAGAGAGAGAGAGAGAGGGAGCTCATGCTGCTTATTACTACAAACATACTTGCACGCATACATAATGAATACTTAGGTGCAATTTTAATGTATTTTTTGTTTTTGTAATTTTCACGTTTTGGTTTGTTTAAGTATTAAACGAAGCGAATAAATGTTTTGAAATTTATTTAAACACAACTTAGTTGGTTATTGTGAATAGCATTTTGGGGGCCAGTGTAAAGTGTACTCTTGAACTTTAAAATATTTACCAACTAAGTAAGGCCTTTAAGGTTAAGTAAGTGCTTTTTACAATTTGCTTGATTCAGCTGCTTGAACATTTTTTTTTTTAGAACTTTGCAATTAATATAACAAAGTAATTTTACTTAAAGGTCATCAGGTTTCTTTGATTTATTCATTCTTTTTATAATGCATGTATAATTATGTTTTTATCACACAAAGCTAAAATGTATTATTGACCTCAATTTTCAAGCTTTGAATAATATTTACCTGCGATTTAGATGGGCTTTTAAAAAGAGTAGGACCTTCTGTAAACATACCTGTAAAGAGAAATAATTGGATAATTAGTTTTAAAAACAGGTAGCATTTTGCCGAAAGTAAAGTTAACTTATAGCTGTATATCACTTTAAATTTAAGCCAACATATCTTTTTTGTTTGAATAAATGTCTGAATAAGTAAATTTTTTCAACAACTTTTTACTGCTACTAAATGGGCAGAAAATATTTATTCTTTCTACAGAATTTTGGTTTACCGCAGAGTATAAAAATAAACAATATGAATCGTTTCATATTATTCTGTTTCCATTGCTGGTGATTAACAGCCAGTTCGTCGATGTCGAAAGGATAAGTTCATTCGCATTCTAGGCGAAAGAAAATTGATTCGAGTTTTTTCCAACTTTATTCTATGCAAAAGATGTGTCAAAATTGAATTAGAATACATAAGTACATGGGAACTAATAATAGTGACAAAGACAAACCTAAGTTGATTCGAATGTGACTGACTAGCTTTTTTCGCATACATCTTCATTCGATATCGCCGAATAGGCTGTAAATCAAAAACAATATGAATGGAATTGGCCAATTTTAACTTGTAACTACTATTTTTTATTTTTTTATTTTATATATCAGTAAACTTTTTTATACACAAAAACTGCGAAGCTTTTTGCATGTCTGCAGCAACACCCAGGGTTTGTGTCAGGAATCGAACCTGCGACCTCGAGACTGTTGGTCGAGTTGGTTAGCCATCAAGGCAAATACACGGACAGCTAACATTTTGAAGTAAAAAAAAAATTGACGAAATTGTTTTAAAAACACATATTCAGAGCCAGCTTACCAATTTCGAATCAATTTGCATTTACCTATTTCACTATTATTAGATCGATTGTACTTATGTATTTTAACTGTGCTTTGACACATTGTTCTCATAGAATAATACAGTGGACTCCCAAAAATCCATAATCGCAAGGGACTGAACATTTCTTTTGCGAATTTTAGCCGTTTTCGATTTGGCAGGGTTTCGATTTAACGGGATTAAAATGAAATATATTTTGCTTACTAAAAACAATAAAAAACATTAAACAAAATTTTAAAAATGTAATGAAAGTTAAACAAAAATCTTTTGCATCATAATATTTTGTCTTTGTTTTTTCCCCCATTCAAAACATATTGTTAAAAATTTTTGTCACATCTAACCCAGCGTGCAGGTGTTGATCTGTTTATTATAAATGTACAACACATTCATACAAACAAGATAAAACTGAAAATATAATACACAAACAAACGAACATACATATATGTTTAAAGTACGTAAAATTTCAAGTAAATCAACTACTAACAATGTTGTTATTTTTCTTGTTTTCTTGGTATTCGTTTTATTATTGTTTGTTATTGTGACTTGCTTATTCTTCGCAAGCATGTGTATGAATGTGTATGTGCGTAGGAATTATATATGTACATTTTATGAATGGCTAGAATGATCTTGATAATTGTAGCAGATGATAATGAAGTATAAATAGCAGGCAGATCGGAGGTAATGGGTCAGTTTATTTTTAAGCGTTGTTCATGAAGTTAAAAGTAAAGTAAGCAAGTCTAGTGTGTTGGTACACAGTGGTATCAAGTATAAATAAAGTTGTGAATTACTTAAGTACTGTATAACAAACAAGTGTGAGTTTCATTACTTCATTTACTCCGCAAGTTTCATTACTTCAAGACTCCGCAAAAGCATTTTTAGAGGCAAAAACGTAACAATATATATTCAATAGGGACCGAACTTTCACCGCAGATTTTTGTTAAATATTATATTATTCCGTGTTTTAAAGCGATCGCACCAGCCACCACTGCTTGCTTTAAAATCATTTGAGCTTAACTTTTTTCCAAAACACGATGCTTTTTCTGATAGTAATGGGCCACTAATTGGAATGTTAGACTGCCGGTGTAAACCATAAAGCTAAAGACTTTTCATGCTGTGACTATTCATGTAGTTTTTTGCGCTTTAGCTTACTGCCTGAAGATTTTTGCATATAAAAGTTCTCTTTTTTTAAAGACGTCTCCTTTTTTCTCTTCATTGTCAATGGCTGCAAAAATTTGTTGTTTTTGTAACACTGACAGGGTTTATACGTGCGCTTGGACATTTTTTTATGTTATTCATGTAACAAATTGATCTTAAGAAAATAAACACACACACACACACACACACAAAAAGGAACAACCCATGAAAAAAGTAGAGGTAAACAAAAAATTATCATTTCCAAGTTTCTGTTGTTTTTATTACGAATTATAAGTGGCGGTTAGCAAACAATTACAATTTATAAGAGGTAGACAAGATTTTATTTAGGGACTAGAGAGGGCACCAAAATATATTGAATTTTTACGAATTTAGGGGATTTATTCGAGGGACCGGCAGTTTATTACGCATTATCGGGAATTACGCTATATCGGGGTTCGACTTATCGAGACTTGACTGTATTAGATAACCCCAAATCAATTTTTTTGGCTTATTTTAACTTTTTAGGTTCTTTTTGGAGCAATTTTTAAGGAAGGTAGTAAATAGACGGAACTAACATAAAGGTCATAGAAAGTTTCACAAAATAGCTGTAATCTGTCCGTCTTAGAGCATTTGATATATTTAAAAAAAACCCTAGCTCATTTTTCCAAAAACCTTACTTTACTTTCAGCAAATTTCTCCAAAAGTAAATAGAAGGAACTAACATCGAAGTCATAGAAACTTTCACAAAACAGCTGTAATCTGTCCATCTTAAAGCATTCGGAATAATAAAAAAAAAAAATCCCTAGCTCGTTTTTCTAAGAACCTTACTTTACTTTCAGCAAATTACTCCAAAAGTAGAATGCATGTGAAACAATAATAATTCATAAGGTTGCAGCTTAAAAAAGCTAACATTTATATCTTACCATTAGGAAACTGATGGCTTTTACAGTTTTAGCTTAAAAAGTTCTAAATTGTTTTGTGGCATTTGAATATTCTTGTAAATTTTTCTGTAAAATGTGGATGGCTACAAAAACTACTTCCTGTTCTTGTCGTTGTTGTACATCCTGTTTCCTAAAACTGACACTTTGATGGCTCTTATGTGTTTGTTGGCAGTTAAGGAAAGTGTTAATACTATTAAAGAATCTAACATAAAACTAATATTTAAAGCTGTTCTTTTGTTATTGCTGCTGTCTCTTATAAAAGAAAAACTTTTTGCTTTGTTTCACTTGGAAATTAAAAACATGTCAATTGTTGAAAACACACAACCGAAAACAAAACTCTACATGATACACACGAAGAAAAGAAGTATTTTGAGACATTCTTGGAACGACAAATCCAGTCAACAGCACAAGCTGAAAAACAAACAAAAACATTCGAATTCCAAACAGACTACTTGAATGCTGTCAAGAAAGTTTTTAAAGATGTAATAAAAGCGATAAGCAACTAATTAGGAGATTTTTAGAAAAACATGAAACCTATTTCTTGTCTGATATGAAACGACTCTGAATTAAGAAATAATTTTCCAACTTTTATCTCAAGCAATCACATACAAGAGGATTAATGTTATGTACAACAAAAACAATAAAAGTTTGTATGTATTGCGCATACATATGTATGTACAATCACGAAAAGAAATTAAAATAAACTTATGTATTTTACATGTTTAATCTGTTAAATTTTTTAATACAAAAAGTTTTTATTGCTTCAGCAATAGCTTTAACGCAACAGCATAACTGGGAAACCGTTTTAATAAAAATTTTCTCCGTAAAATTTAAATAAGCATTAGAATCTCAAGTTTCCTTGTGGATTAATTTTTTTGTACATTATATTCCTGCACCAAACGAATGAGTTTGTTGTTGCTGACCTTTTAGAACCGTGAGAGTCTATACACAAACCAGAGAACGAGTATTAACAACCTAAACCGTTTCGTTTTGCACCTCGTCTATGAGCAAAACAAAAACAAATCAAAAACAATGAGAGTAATTTGCGCCTTTTGAATTTGTATTGTTTTGAACGTAAACACAAAACTACACTTTAGTTTTATCGGAAACAGCTATAAGAAAAACAAGTAAGAGTGTAGTATATTCGGCTGGGCCGAATCTAAAATACCCTTCACGATAGTCACGAATATGTATAGTATATTAAAAATGTGGCCTGAATATGCTCGGTTATATATGAACCGATATCGGAATTTTCTATTTTCTGTATTTTAGTAACCTTCTTTTATAACAAGATTTGCTTTTCAGCAAAAAAAAAAAAAAAAAAATTTAATGAATAAATCGGTTCAGGCTATATCTCGGGTATATATGGACCGATATCGAAAATTTTAATTTTCCATATTTATATAACCTGATTTCATTACCAGAACTGCTTTTGAGCACAACAAATTGTTTAAGTTCGCTTACGCGACATTTTCATGAAAAACCCGATTTGGGCTATATCTCGGGTACATATGGACCGATATCGGAAATTTTCATTTTCCATATTTAGGTAACCTAATTTCATTACCAGAACTGCTTTTGAGCACAAAAAAGCTGTTTAAGTTCGCTTACGCGGCATTTTCATAAAAAACCCGATTTGGGCTATATCTCGGGTATATATGGACCGATATCGGAAATTTTTATCTTCCACATTTAAATAACCTCATCTTATTACCAGAACTGTTTTTAAGCAAAAAAATTTTTGTTTAAGTTCGCTTACGCGACATTTTCATGAAAAACCCGGTTTGGGCTATATCTCGGGTATAAATGGACCGATATCGGAAATTTTCATTTTCCATACCTATATAACCTTATTTTGCTATTAGAACTGCTTTTAAGCAAAAAAAGTTGTTTTAGTTCGCTTACGCCGCGTATTCATGAAAAACCCGGTTTAGGCTATATCTCGAGTATATATAGACCGATATCGAAAACTTTCATTTTCCATATTTATATCACCTTATTTTATTACCAGAACTGCTTTAAGGCGAAAAAATTGTTTAAGTTCGCTTACGCGGCATTTTCATGAAAAACACGGTTTGGGCTATATCTCGGGTATATATGGACTGATATCGGAAATTTTCATTTTTCATATTTATGTAACCTAATTTCATTACCAGAACTGCTTTTGAGCAAAAAAAAGTTGTTTAAGTTCGCTTTCGCGACATATTCATGAAAAACCCGATTTGGGCTATATCTCGGGTACATATGGACCGATATCGGAAATTTTCATTTTTCATATTTATGTAATCTTATTTCATTATCAGAACTGCTTTAAGGCGAAAAAATTGTTTAAGTTCGCTTACGCGGCATTTTCATGAAAAACACGGTTTGGGCTATATCTCGGGTATATATGGACCGATATCGGAAATTTTCATCTTCCATACTTATATAACCTTATTTGATTATCAGAACTGCTTTTAAGCAAAAAAAGTTGTTTAAGTTCGCTTACGCGGCATTTTCATGAAAACCCTGGTCTAGGCTATATCTCGAGTATATATGGACCGATATCGGAAATTTTCATTTTCCATATTTATGTAACCTAATTTCATTACCAGAACTGCTTTTGAGCACAAAAACGTTGTTTAAGTTCGCTTACGCGACATTTTCATGAAAAACCCGATTTGGGCTATATCTCGGGTATATATGGACCGACATCGAAAATTTTCATTTTTCATATTTATGTAACCTAATTTCATTACCAGAACTGCTTTTGAGCACAAAAAAGTTGTTTAAGTTCGCTTACGCGTCATTTTCATGAAAACCCCGGTCTAGGCTATATCTCGGGTATATATGGACCGATATCGAAAATTTTCATTTTTCATATTTATGTAACCTAATTTCATTACCAGAACTGCTTTTGAGCACAAAAACGTTGTTTAAGTTCGCTTACGCGACATTTTCATGAAAAACCCGATTTGGGCTATATCTCGGGTACATATGGACCGATATCGGAAATTTTCATTTGCCATATTTATGTAACCTAATTTTATTACCAGAACTGCTTTTGAGCAAAAAAAAGTTGTTTAGCTTCGCCTATGCGACATTTTTATTAAAAATCCGATTTGGGCTATATCTCGGGTATATATGGACCGATATCTGAAAAAAAATTTTTTTGTCTTTTAGTCACCATGCTTAATAAGTGTGTGAAGTTTGAAGCAAAACGAACAACTTTTGTTTTCAAAAATTTTCATACAAAACTGCAAAAAAAAATGGCTTTTTTGGGAATTTTGAATATATCTCAGCTATACGTGGACCGATATTACTGAATTTCAATAGCAAACCCATGAATCGATGGGGTAAAAGAACGGTGAAAGAAAAAAGTTTCTAAGTCTAATGGTTTTCTCAGAAACGGTATTTCAACAGCGGACAGACGGACAGACGGACATCGCTTAATCGACTTTTCCATCAATTCTGATTCAGAATATATATACTTTATAGGGTCGCAAAAAAAAACTGTAGAAATTACAAACGGAATCACAAACTTATATATACCCTTTACATTTTTGTGAAGGGTATAAAAATTTAAATTAGTGTTTAAAGAAAAATATTGCCTAAGACTTTCCCAATTGATTTGCTTATTGAAGAAGAGAATGCATTGCTGACTCGGATTGATATTAAAAGACAGCTTGCAAATTTTGATATAAAAGTATAGTAAGACAGTAGCAACTACAATTTCGTTGCTTAGCATCACGTTTCTAACTTTAACAAAACAGCATAAAGTTAAGACAACACTTAGGTTTTGATTTTCTTCAGTTGTGTGAGTTTTTGGCTTTATTTATGGTTTGAGTGGTACCCTGGAGAAGCAAAAGCTTACTCCTAATCAGTATACTCTGCTTTCGGAGCCATAGCAGCTGCCTAACTTAAATGGTGTTGGACTCACGAATGGCAAAACGAGGAGCGTCAAAGCCCCCAGGGGGTTTCTGCTTTGCAGACCATCCCGCCGCTGATCATGGTTGAGGTGCCTACATCTTCGTTCAAACTTTCTGTTTATAGTTTAAACATAAAAGCTCAAGGAGTGGAATTAGTATTTCCTGATATATATGGTGAATGCCGGCTTTTGGCATTCATGGTAAGAAGCTCCGGGGTACCTGTAATGTAAAAACCCTGTAGGAATGGTTAGGCGGGTGAGTTGGTTTAAAAGCTGATTCATTTAATGGACTTCGGTCCACCAACTCATTAAGCCTTGTCGTCCACTGACTGTCTTAGAAATTATATACAGGGGGTATTAGAAGTCCTTTACAGCAAGGGCTTCGTTTGTCCATATGGCTACAAAGTTATGACAGAAGCTTCAAGCTGTGTGAGCCTTGCCAGCTATGCGAGGGCCTTGGTGAACGCAAAGCAGGAATCGGAATTTTACAGATCATACTGCCGCAGAGGTGTCTGTATCTTAACTGATACTTTGTTTTTTGGTTTAATATGAAATCACATATAGAGTTTTTACATTTAGGTGATATTCTGATGCAAGGTTGATTTTTGGACAACTCATTGTACTCTCCGAGGCTGTTGTTTTGAAATACATACTCGTATCTGTAACGTATGGAGCCAGAAGAGGTGAAAGAACCAGTGAGTTGGTTGTTATAAATAGACTATGAAAATTTTTAAAAGATATTGTTAAACATTCAACTTTATATCCCAACAATCTAAATGAACTATTGAGAATTTAAAAAGAAAAATGACAAGTATTATAAAAGCAATTTTCTTTTTAAATTCTCAATAATTTATTTAGATTGTGGGGATATGAAGTTGAATGTTTGAAAATATCTTTCGAAAATTCCCAAAGTCTGCTGATAATTAGGGTAACTTCTAATGAAATATCGACATATAGACAGCTGTGAAGCATAGAAAATAAGCTGTTTATAATTTTTTGCTTCAGTTTCATCTTAATTTAGAGAAAATATATAAGTTAAACTTATTAAGAATGGTAATATCTATATGAATCTCAAACGATTCGTTTACGTGTAACATGAATACCATTCATCGTCTTGTGAAAGACGCATCAGCTCGTTTAACAGTTTCACGCATGCGAGGTATCTTCCACTTTTAAAAAATGCTCTTGTCGTGTTTGGAAAACACTCTTTATGAGATTCTCAATGGACTCTTCCATGATTTATAATACCAAGGCAGAATTACAACGAATAGTTGTCAAAATTTTGACAACTATTCTTAAATTCTACCAACAAAATACATGTTGATGTTTGTTGGTGTTGTATTTATTGGAATTCTGCCACTACCTGTATAAAGCTGCCTTGAATAATACTAGCTAAGCTTTTTACGTCAAAAATCTTATTTGAAATTAAAACTTTATTAGAAATATTTCAAAAATTTTTTTTAAATTATATTTAATCTCTAACAGTTTAAAAAATTTTTTATCTTTAAACAGACGACAAATAATATTAATAACTTAGCAGATAAACTGTGTGGAAAACCTTCAAACTAACAATGGCAACAACAAGAATATTAAACAACAACTCAAGTCTTTGTGTGTGACTACAAATCACCGATTTCGTTTTCCAGTATAAATTGTTAAGATTCAAGATTTAAAACTCTGCCAGTCACACTGTCCTAAAAGAAAGGAAAAGAAAAATGTGCTCATATTTCCAAAGACATTTGTTAAGTGTGAAAATCAATGAAAAAGTAAACCCTCTCAAAAGTATTGTTAAGAGAGATGGATATCAATAATATGCAAAAAGGAAAGAAAAAACAAAATTGGAAGTGGAAAATAACAGCAATAGCAACAAAACCATCAAAAAGACTTAAAGATAACCATCCGAAGAAACTAAAAGAACATTAAAAGAAGTACAAAAAAACATCTGTCTGGTATAGTTTTCCTTAACAATTAAAGGTACATATGTATGTACATTCAGTTGAATACACATTCAGTATGTAGAATATATAATGAACAGATATAAAATACTGGAGCAGTGACATAAATAACAGTAACCAAGGAAATAATTAAGAGAACATTATTGTAATTTATTCTGTCGAACAAAAATGGAAAATTCCAGTAAGTAAAAGAAAATGTGTTCTTCCTTTCTTATTTTAATGAAGTAAAAAAATGCTCCTGCTAGTGACTATAGACACGAATCATTGTCTATAAGGCTGCTATTGGATTTCATGGTAGGAATGTATTTAATTAATATTTACTAGTATTCTCATAAAATCATACTACGCAACGTTTTACGTTAACAAATTCTTAATAATTTCAATACTTTACTTTTCTTGATCCTGCAATAGCGATTTTCGACACATACAGAATTTTTTAAATATTTTTAATAAAAAATTGCATTCCTTCTACATAAAAGAGTAATATAAATGCACTAAGGACAAAGCCGATTTTGTAATGAACCAGTTAAAAACGTGTAAATAATGCAAAAAGATTATCTGGGTAGTCACATATGTACATTCCATTTGGAACCGGCATTAAATTAAAAGTTAAAAAGTTTTTTTGGAATGAAATTAATTTCACACCCATGTCGCAGCATTAAATTCCATTCGGCAGCAGAATTTAATATATCTTTTATTTTTTGAAAAACGCAAAACTAAAAATTCAGCGGAATGATATCACTTTTAATTTAAAAAGTGAAAGGCATTAAATTAAAAGCTAAAAAGTTTTTTTTTTTGGAATGAAATCCATTCGACAGCAGAATTTAATATATGTATCTTTTATTTTTTTGAAAAACGCAAAACTAAAAATTCAGCGGAGTGATATCACTTTTAATTTAAAAAGTGAAATTACTGTTATTTGTTATGATAAAAGTAGCAGAAGTAAATTTCATACAGAAGTCGAAGTTTAATCCATTTTATTTCCTTGGAAAATTAAAAATTAAAAAATTTACCGGAATGATACCACTCATTTGGCCATGTCACAGAATTCACTTCCGTTTAGGAATGGAATTGAATCGGTTTTTTAATTCTTCAAAAAACGAAAATGTAAAACTTTTTCGGAATGAAATCAATTCTATAAGATAATACTAGTTTTATTCTTGAAATTATAAATGATTTCATTCCGCAAAGTTTTTAGTTTTTCGTTTTTTGACGAAAAAAAAAAAAAAGAATTCAATTCCGTTTCCGAACGGAATTAAGCTCTGCGACATGGCTGATTATTTCAAAAATTAAACTTATATAAAAATTATCTTATATTTTCTGATAAAAATTATAGAAGTAAATTTCGCTCACAAACAAAACTTATGACATTTTTTGTTTTTTTGAAAAATGGAAACTAACAAATTTATCGGAATGCTAGCTCTCACTATTTAAAAAATGAAACTATTCTTATATTTTCTGATAAAAATTATAGAAGTAAATTCCGTTCACAAACAAAATTTATGCCATTTTTTGGAAAATGACAAATTAAAAACTTATCGAAAAGATATCACTTCTTGTTTCAGAAATGCATTTATTATTATATTTTTTTATAAAAATCTAGAACTAAATTCCATTCAGAAACAGAAGTTTAATCCATTTCTTAATTCCGTGGCAAAATCAAAACAGAAGAAATGTATTGGAATATCACCTCCTATTTCAGATATGAAATTATTTTATCTTTTGTGATAGAAGTAAGTTCCATTCAGAAGCAATACTTAATCCATTTTCATTCCTTTAGAAAATGAAAAACTAGAAAATTTATCGGAATAGTGATATCATTCCGATAAATAATATAGAATAAAAAATGTTAATGAAGAATAAAATTATGATTATATTTTTTGACAAAAATTATAGAATTAAATTCCCTTTGGAAGCAGAATTAAATTTCTATTTCTTTGAGAAACGATAAGCTAAAAAATTTGGCGGAATTGTATCACTTTTTATATCAAAATGAAGTTATTGTTATATTTTATGATAAAATGACAGAAGTAGTCCTTTATCCATTTTTTGCTTCATTGGAAAACTAAAGCAGAAAACGAAAAACTAAAAATTTAACGGAATGATATTAGCTTTTTAGTTCGAAAACTTAATTATTGTTATATTAATCGATAAAAATGAATAATTAAATTTCATTCAGCAGAATCACATTATCAATTTTTTTAATTTTTTGAAAAACGAAAAACAGAAAAACTTAGAGGAATGATATCACTTTTTTTTTTTTAAATGAAATTATTGTTACACATACTGATAATAATTACAGAATTAAATTTAACTTAGAAACAGAACTTAATCCAGGTTTTGCTTCTTCTAAACACAAAAAACTAATAAATTTAGTGGAATGATACCACTTTTTATTTCAAAAATGAAATTACGAGTAATGTTATATATACTGATAAAAAAATACAGAATCTAACTCCGTTCGGAAGCAGAATTTAATTCCTTTTTTAATTCTTTACAAAACGAGAAACTAAAATATTTAGGGAATTGATTGCACTTTTTATTTCAAGAATGAATTTATTTTTTATTTGCTGATAAAAATGAGAGAATTAAATTTCACTCAGAAGCAAAACTTAATCTATTTTTTGGTTCCTTCGAAAAAAAATTATTTTAATTTATTTCAAAAATAAAATTGTTGTTATATTTTCTAATGAAAATTTAATTCCATTCGGAATTAGAGCTAAATCAATTTTATAATTCTTTGGTAAACAAAAACTAAAAAATTTTGCGGAATGATATCACTTTTTATTTAAAGAATGCAATTCGTTTTCTTTCTTTTAGATAAAACTGATTTAAAGCCGGAAAAACTTGTTAGTATTTCGTTTTATTAAGATCCAAAAGATTATCAGTCATTCAATTCCGTTCGAAAACGGAAACGGGTTTTTGTTCTTGAGAAAACGAACAACCAAAAAATTTTTCAGGTTGAAATAATTTTTATTTTCAAGAACGAGATTAATATTTTTGCTGAAAGTAATTTCATTGCTAAAAACTGTTTAGTTGTTCGTTTTCTGAAGAATACAAAACTATTTTGAAAGGGTATTGAATTCAGTGGCATAACTGTATTTTTAATTCCGTTTCCGAACGTGTGTTGAACGCTGTGAAACGGCTGTATGAAATGAATGTCATGTCTCAGAGTATAGCAGCTTTTGTAAGTGGAATTCAATGTTCAGGAAACGTTAAATTAAACAAGTAAAAGTGTAGTATATTCGGCTGGGCCGAATCTAAAATACCCTTCACGATAGTCACGAATATGTATAGTATATTAAAAATGTGACCTAAATATGCTCGGTTATATATGAACCGATATCGGAATTTTCTATTTTCTATATTTTAGTAACCTTCTTTTATAACGGGAATTGCTTTTCAGCAAAAAAAAAAAAATTTTTTTAATGGAAAAATCGGTTTAGGCTATATCTCGGCTATATATGAACCGATATCGAAAATTTTAATTTTCCATATTTATATAACCTTATATAATTACCAGAACTGCTTTTGAGCACAACAAATTGTTTAAGTTCGCTTACGCGATATTTTCATGAAAAACCCGATTTAGGCTATATCTAGGGTATATATGGACCGATATCAGAAATTTTAATTTTCTCTATTTTCGTCCCCTTCTTTCATAACAAGAACTGCTTTTCAGCAAAAAAAAAAATGTTATTGGAAAAAACGGTTCAGGCTATATCTCGAGTATATATGGACCGATATCGGATATTTTCTTTTTCCATATTTATATGACCCTATTTCATTACCAGAACTGTTTTTAAGCAAAAAAAGATGTTTAAGTTCACTTACGCGACATTTTCATTAAAACCGCAGTTTAGGCTATATCTCGGGTATATATGGACCGATATCGGAAATTTTCATTTTTCATATTTATGTAACCTAATTTCATTACCAGAACTGCTTTTGAGCAAAAAAAAGTTGTTTAAGTTCGCTTACGCGACATATTCATGAAAAACCCGATTTGGGCTATATCTCGGGTATATATGGACCGATATCGGAAATTTTCATTTTCCATATTTATGTAATCTTATTTCATTACCAGAACTGCTTTTAAGCAAAAAAAAAGTTGTTTAAGATCGCTTACGCGACATTTTCATGAAAACCCCGATTTGGGCTATATCTCGGGTACATATAGACCGATATCGGAAATTTTCATTTTCCATATTTATGTAACCTAATTTCATTACCAGAACTGCTTTTGAGCACAAAAAAGTTGTTTAAGTTCGCTTACGCTGCATTTTCATGAAAACCCCGGTCTAGGCTATATCTCGGGTATATATGGACCGATATCGAAGATTTTCATTTTTCATATTTATATAACCCTATTTCATTACCAGAACTTCTTTTGAGCACAAAAAAGTTGTTTAAGTTCGCTTACGCGACAATTTTATGGAAACCCCGGTTTGAGCTATATCTCGGGTATATATGGACCGATATCGGAAATTTTCATTTTCCATATTTATGTAACCTAATTTTATTACCAGAACTGCTTTTGAGCAAAAAAAAGTTATTTAGCTTCGCCTATGCGACATTTTCATTAAAATCCGATTTTGGCTATATCTCGGGTGTATATGGACCGATATCTGAAAAAAAGTTTTTTTGTCTTTTAGTCACCATGCTTAATAAGTGTGTGAAGTTTGAAGCAAAACGAACAACTTTTGTTTTCAAAAATTTTCATACAAAACTGCAAAAAAAAATGGCTTTTTTCGGAATTTTGAATATATCTCAGCTATACGTGGACCGATATTACTGAATTTCAATAGCAAACCCATGAATCGATGGGGTAAAAGAATGGTGAAAGAAAAAAGTTTCTAAGTCTAATGGTTTTCTCAGAAACGGTATTTCAACAGCGGACAGACGGACAGACGGACAGACGGACAGACGGACATCGCTTAATCGACTTTTCCATTAATTCTGATTCAGAATATATATACTTTATAGGGTCGCAAAAAAAAACTGTAGAAATTACAAACGGAATCACAAACTTATATATACCCTTTACATTTTTGTGAAGGGTATAAAAATTGGAAATCATTTTTTTTTAATTTTCTGCAGAATACAATAAAAATTGAAACTAATTTTATTTTCGACCGGAATTGAGCTCTGTTGCATGTACATATAAATATTTTGTGTTATAAATGATTTTTTTCCGACAAATATAAAATTTTTAATTTTCGGAAGAGCGAACAGAATTGAGCTCTGTATCTTTGTGATAAAAATTAATTAATTGCCAAAATTTTTGTAGTTTTTTGGGGTCTAAAGAATCCGAAAGCAGATTGAAATCGTATCCAAATAAAACTAAACTTCTGACATGGATTTTAATTAACTTTATCAAACAACCTTAAAGTAGAGAACACACTATATGTTTTTAACAATGTAGATGTCAGTTTTCCCTATGTAAAATGCCTACATGCCGTCTGTTACCTCAAAAACATTGCTTCTGTAAAAAACATGAGCAAAGTCATCTGACAAAATTTCCAATAGAGTGTGTTCTTTTTGTTAGGTATTAACATCTGACATTAGAGCTCTACGCCTTGCGAATAATTCGCCGGTGGTTGACTTTGGACAGTAAAAGTAGTCGGCTGAAGGAAATTTTACCGCATTAATATTTTCAGCCATGTTCCGATAAACGCACGATCTGAAACTGCAAAGCGTTCTGAAAAACGCTTAGTTGAATGTTTGGTGTTTTAAGGAACGCGCGTTTTACTGGCATTTTGAGTTTTTTTCCGAAATAATATAACAAGTGTTTTACATACGTACATACATATATATGGTAGTTAACAGCCATGTTCCGAGAACCTGCATTCTGAAACCGCAATGCGTTTTGAAAAACGCTTAATTGATTTTTAGGTGTTCTAAGGAAGGCGCATTTTACTGGCGTTTAGGAATTTTTTCCGAAAAAATACAATATGTTTTACATACGTATATATGTATGTGGTAGTAAATTAAACGAAAAAAAAAACTTACAACAAATAGAAAAATTTTTCAATTTAGTTTTCTTAATGAAAATGTGTAAAATTCTTTCAACTTTTTATTGAAATAAAAAGAAAACATATTAAATTTTAATAGTGAATAATTTTATTGCTTTTTGCATCTTCAGTTTTAGCAAATTCAATCAGTTCATTTCAATATACACATGCGAGCCAATATTAAGCGATATGCGTTTACCAGAACGCCTATTTGGCGATTTCACATCGCAAAACTAAACTTCTTCTTTTTTGTCAGAACGCCTATTTGACGGCTTCAAATCAAAAACGCTAAATTTAAGCGATTTGCGTTTCTCAGAAAATTCCTGTTTATTATGTTTTAAATAGTTTTTTTTTTTTAATAATAGCAAGCATAGACAATATCAGACGTACATGAGCATATACCTTTGTGAGCAAACTTTACAAGCCGTCTGTAAAAAAAGTAATTTTTACAGACATGCAAAATTACATGAGGAATTGCATATTTAAAACACAGACTTATCACTTGATATATTATCGTTTTCATTTTAAATCTAATTTGAATATTTTTTATTTTTGATCTTTTGTTTGCTGGGTATTAAAAAATATTTCACAGACATTCTTGCTCCAACTAAATGATAATTTTGTGAAGTTTATATAACGATTGGGGATAATGCTTATGTTTATTTTCGTTACCAGCAAAATAAAAACACACATATCCACAACAACAACAACAACAACAAACATATTCATCCATCCGATAACAATAATATCGATACAGCTAGACTAGTTTACTACTGGGTATTAAGCTCCCAAATATATAAAGTGCCATAAAAAATCGTCAATGTTGAACGTGTGTGTGAGTGTGTGTGCATTTGTAACATAAACTTTGTATATTGTGTGTCTGTCGTTCCTTGTGTAACAGAGAAAAGATTTTGAGTGAAGAAAATTTGATATTACTTAAAAGTACAAAAAGACAATTCGAAAAAGAAAAGGTTATCATTAATATTGCATCTTTGATACCCACAATACGCACAGCAACTCTCTTACAGGCCAACATAATAGATTACACAAACATACACTTACCAACATATACACACACACACACAGCCACATACTTATTCTTATTCACTTTAAAATTTTGTACGCAGCTACATTTCGTTCGTAGTTGTATGAAAATAAGAAAAATGTTTTTAACAGTCCCTTAGAGAGTAATCATTTTTCAATAAACATTATTGGATATTGTGAATATCATAGATTTTCGTATCCAAACAGAAAAAAACGAAAAATTATTTTTTTTTTATTATACAAACATATTTACATAAAATTAATTTAAAGATTTATCAGTGAAAAATTTGAAAATTGAAAACAAATTTTTTATCTAAAAGGGATTTCCTTTTGCTGTGCGTATAAAAGTATAATAATAAATACTTTGTTTGGCAAATTTTTATTCAAATTATTCAATTTATTTATCGTTTAGAAAAATTTATGCTTAAATATAAAAAAAAATATAAAAAAATAAAATTACTAGCAGCACAATATTATGATTTATGTTTCCAATAGAAAAGTCGATTTAGATTCGTTTTTAATAAGTTTTGGAAAGAGAATTTCAACAACTTTTCTCAAATTTTTTTTTATTATTAAAAGTTTTAGAAGGCTTTATATAAAATCTATTTTTATATAATAAACTTTCTAATTATACCAATTCATAATATAAAAATATGGATAATAAATTTAAGGCAAAAAAAATATATTTTTGCCTGCTAATAGTGCAACTTTTTCCCTGGAAAGTTCCCAGTACTAAACATTAGCATTAAGTGAGATATCAGAGAATCGATTTTTAATTCTGACGTATGACAATTCCGCCCGGTATGCTACAGGTACCTTGTATGTCTTTTTTTTTATTGGACCAGTACCAGGAGATGACCCCTACATATACAACGCATTGTACCGGAACTAGGAAAATTGGTTTTGAGAAGGAAGAAGAGGGAGTAGGGCTTGTGAATATTTGACTTGAACTTTCCAACGTTATAACAGACAGGAAACATGTCTGTAGGCAACTTATTCTAAAGGCGAAACGTACAGCAAAAAAACAAATTCTCTCTGTAATGCGTAGAATGATTCCACGGGCAGGAGACAACAAATGGGTGAGCTCTGGACGATGAACGAGTACAACGTAAAAATGTGCGAGTTTCGGGAATAAGATCCCTAATCTCGCCAGAGCAAAATCCATTGTAGAAACGATAGAACAAAGTAACGCACCGCACACTGCGTCGATGCTCTAGTGAGTCAATAGAGTTGGATACCCTACTGTCACCGATAAACTTCTTCCCCCTCTGTTGCACGCGGTCGAGTAACCCTAAACTAGACTTTGAGGCACCGGCCCAAACATGAGAGTTGTATTCCATTTTCGGTCGGATGTAGGTGGTGTAAGTAGGAAGAAAGTAGAATGGATGAAGTATATCTTCCACCGTTTTAAAAACCCGAGGCACTTGAATGCTTCCTTAGAGACATGAAAAATTTGATCATTCCAGTGCACATCACACTGTATTGTTATTCCCAGAACATTAAAAGCACCGGATTCGTCAATATTGATACCATCCCTGAGAACAGATGAAGTAGCACTTGCGGTCGTTTGCTTGACTGTTAATAAGCAACATTAGGTCACTAAAAGCAGTAAGTTTTGCCAGTAACGCACCATGCCATACTCTGTCAAACGCTTTTGAAATATCCAGAGTCACCATCTTACTTTTACCGAAATGATGAATTGAGTGGCACCATTTCTCTGAGAGATTTGCCATTAGATCGCCAGTAGAACGATACTTACGAAATCCATATTGACGATCACAACTCTAGATACCTCATAAGGCTGTCCAATTCTTTGGAAAGCGCGGAGCAAATTGTAATTGGGCGGTAATTGTTATTTGCCTCATCCTTTTTGGGGTTGGTGTTATATTAGCAACCTTCCAGCACGATGGAAACTTACCAACATGGTAAAGTACGCTGAAGAGGCGTGCTAATGGACGCGCATGCGTTGAAGATCACTGCCACAAGACCAGTGCTGAAATGCCCTCCGGTCCAGGAGTTTTGTTTACATGGAGGTAGAATATTTTTGGCATATATATAGTTACTTTTTTGAGCTCGGGAAGTGATTGACTAATTTCAGCCAGAATGCTTGGTCATTCTTTAACAGAGTTTGAATTGATGAACTAACACTGTTCTTTACTCTCTTAACATAAGACCAAAAGCTCTTACTTCCCCGGGGAGCTTCAAGGATCTTGGCATGAAGGCGCTGTTCGTGAAGAAACTTTTCAGGCCTAAGTACTTTGGCACACGAATATCTTGCCTTTTTGCGTAGCAAATCAGTTTCTGGGGTTTTGTTTCAACGCCAATTACTAAATGCTTCCTTCTAGATCTGACTGCGTTTTTGCACGTCTGATTAAACCAAGATATTGTTCTTGGTTTAATCGAAATCTGCGTGAAAGGGATGAATATTTTTTATCCCTAGCAATATCATGTTCTCGGCTATTTCTGCTGAAGCATTTGTCATTCCGGCATGTTTCAGAAAAGTAGTAGAATGAAAATAAAAAATGATTTGAAAAGTTAACTTCTCATTTTTGTTGTTCTGAAAAAGTAGTAGTTTAGGTATTTCATTCTTTCGTTCGAACTGAACTTCGAAAATAAAACTTGGATAAATCTTCAAATAACTAGTACTGACACGAACCACGTTTTCAGTTTTATTTGTTTTATTTTTTATAAACCAGTACTGAAATAAACCATATTTTCAATTTTATTTCATTTTTTGCGAAATGCGTTTTGCCCAAAAAACAACGTACAAAATTTTTTACCTAATGCTTGTTATTTTATAAGAACAAAATTTAGTTAGGTTTATCATCAAATTCTCCCTCAACAACGATGATCGTAATTTTTTAAGTGCAATTTTATTCAAAAATTTGATATAGCCGGTGGGGCTAAACCCAAGACATGAAAGTGATGACGATGATGATCGGATGAGTTAGTAATTTCGTAACCGCTGTAATGAGAGATGATATCGCCAATCGTCTTTATTTAATAAAATAACAATTATTAGTTTTTATACAATTTTTCCTTATTTTGCCTATAAATACATATATGCCCAATTGTATCTCAAATAAATATTTCGTCATCTAACCTTCTTATTTCAATGGAATTGTAATTATACTCAGTTTTTTTGTAAAAGTCTTCATTTTCACAATGAAATTAAAAAGAGTTTTCAAACTACTACTTTTTGTGTAAAAGTAGTTTCCAGAACCAGACAATTCACTACAAATTAATGTTCGAAAACAAAACACAAATGAAAAGTAAAAAGCACTAAAGCTTGAAAACGAAGTGACTTCAAACTATTTTCACTTCAAAGTAGAATCAAAAACATATCCGATTTTCTTGAAAGCAAAGTTTCCAACTAAAATTCTCCTAAAATTGGTTGAGCTCAACCCAAAGTACCTTTTTGTAAAAATTCGATATCGGAAATTTTAATTTTTTGTATTTTTGTAACCTCTTTTTTTCAACACAACGGGACCAAAAGGACCCAAGTGGGCTGGTTTCATGAAACTGGCGGCCTGTACAACCTAACCTACAACCTAACCTAACCTCTTTTTTTATTACCAGAACTGCTTTTAAGCAAAAAACACAAAAATTTTTTTTCATTGAAAAAAAAAAAACGGCTTAGACTTTATGGCCTGATATCGGGATATAACCGCAATTATGCCTTAGCGTCATCGAAGATTTGAATAATCTGATGAGGGTGTGCCACAGAGGTCGCGGCAATGACAATAATTCTTAAGTAATTTGTGTCTTATGAAAAATCAACATCGGCCCTTTAAAATTTTACCACTCTTTACAAATATACTGCCTTATGTATAATAAAAATCCTTATGCTAACTACCTAACTGCTAAGTTTTTTGTGTGTAAATTCCCATAAGGGAAAGATAGCAGCTAGTGAGTTAGCACAAAGTTTTTTATTATACATAAGTCTGATAGTTGCTGCACAAATACACACACACCTACTTGGAAACAAGAACGCAATAACACAGAACTGTAAGAAGGCAACAATAAGAATGCAAAAACAACAATAATGGTCGATGTACTAGGAATTTTGTGTTGTTCAGATTATTTAGGTTTGTTTATGTTCTTAACTTTATGTTGTTTATATGGATGTGCGCGTATATTTATAGCAATCAACTCAGCGCCTCACACATTGGGTTAGATGAGATAAAATTCATAACAAAATGATAACTGAGTGCTGATAAACCGCGGTGGTTAAAACTTTGCGAAAATATTGTAGTTGCAACAAGCCACGTTTCAGTTAAGGTCCAGATAATATGTGCAACTTTTTGGCTTGAGAATATTATTGTTGCCCCAATAAAACTTGAACATATTTTTCTTGTTTGTTTTCTATGTAAATACCATAAAACTTATAAAAGCAATAAACACAGCTTCAACATATGAGCAACGACTTTTTCCACTGGCTATGCATTGTATTGCAAAGTTTACCAGTTTATGTCCGCAATAAATTTTAGGTTACACACACACACACGCACACAAAACTAAAAAAAATATATTCTATTATGTTTAAAGCAAAAATAGTTGTATTTCACATAAAATAAATATATGTTAAATGGAACATGTACTTGGTCGATTTGGGGATTGTGTTTTTTTTGTGCATAGATACTCCTCATACACATACAAATGTATGTATACACACAACAATGAGTATCAACATTAAAGCCATAAATCCATATTTGACTGTGTGTGTTTTTGAGAATATGTTGAATTTATAAAAACTATTATCATGTTGGTGTGCAAGGTTTCTATGAAATTCAATCCTTGTAATATTATTTACTTTAACACAAATACAAAAATAAAATAAAAAATAAATAAATACGAGTATAATAAATATATAGAAAGCTTTGTATGACCACTGGCAACAACAATTGCAGAACTCTGTACGGTACATAATACATACAGTTATTGTTATTGAAAAGAGAAAGGTCGTGTTAAAGATAATTTAGATAATTGCACACATACACACACATAACAAATAACAATGATTATCCTTAATAAATGCAATTGTTTGTCTAACTGTTTTGTTTTTGTGTATTAACCCATTGAGCGTGCCTGAATGTGAGCAACAATTTTAATTTGCACTTGTGTATTTGGAAATAATATTGCAATGAGTTTTAAATTTAAAATATTTTAATATATCATATAAATTTTGTATGGGTGGGTGTGTGTAAACTTGTTTTATTATTGCACAATTTTAACTTATTGACTTTTAAATAATAGATTTATTTACACAATTACTGTTTGTGTTTTAACGTTTTATATATTTTGTGCATTTCATATTCAAGTTATCATAACCACATATGCAAATTTATAATTATAAGTATGTATGTATGTGAGTGTGTGATCAATTGCTTTTGCGTTCGTTTTGAACGTTTGAAAATTTGGCAATTTATCAAAACGACACGTTTTTTTGTTATTGCTGTACGGAGAAAGTTCTTAATTACTCATTTTGTCCAACATAAATTATACACTGAAAGAAAAATGCTTGGTTATGGCAATGAAATGGCTTCGTTCAACATGAAAAGTTTAAACTGGGTTATGAAAGATTCATTAATAGGATAAACATGTTGGTATTATCTTATTATAATATATTATTTACTTTGTTTAACATATATGTATGTACACTGAAAGAAAAATGCTTGGTTATGCCAATGAAATGACTTCGTTCACTAGTATTTTATTAATACCACGAAAAGTTTCATTTGGGTAGCACCATTTAATTATTTTTTAGAACTTCATTAATTATTACAAAAATTTTTCCATTCTTGTTACAAAAAACGTTTGCATGAATATCAAAAAATTCTTTTAAGCATAATGACGAAAAATATATTAAGGAGCTCGGGGGCTGAGTTTACTACTACTATTCGTATAACGCGCTCCGAGTTTTTTTTTGGAAATTCCAAAATCAGCTTTAGGAATCACAAACATCCCCGACTTCCTCACACATTTTTTCGTAGCACGCGCTCATCATCCAGGGCTCATCCATTTGTGGTGGATTGTTCGGGCAATCGCACTACGCATTGCAGAGAGAATTCGTTTTTCAGTCGTACGCTTCGTCAGTGCAATAAGTTGCCTGGAGACATGTTTCCTGTCTGTTATAACGTTGGAAAGTTCAAGTCAAATGTTCACAGACACTACTCCCTCTTACCCCCTCCTGACAACCTATTTTCCTAGTTCTGGTACAATGAACTGCATATGTAGAGGTCATCTCCTGAGTACTGGTCCAAGTTTAAAAAAAAAACAATACGGCAACTTTAATTTTCGCACTAAATGCAAATGGCCGTTAATAGTTCAATACATATTCAGCGGCCAAAACGCACACCGAATATGAGAAACCGGTACCAAACCGGTTGTTGAAGTGGTTCCGAAATTCTTCAGAAGCAATTCCTCAATTCGTTAGAAGCAATTTGGCAACTTCAATTCTCGCACTTAAGCGAATGACCATTTAAAATTCATATGCATGTTTCACGGCAACGCGTACCGAATATTAAAAACTAGTTCTAGACCAGTTAGCGGAGTGGGTCCGTATTTTGTTGGAGTTCCCAAAACCAGCTTCATGAATCACCAAAATTTTGCACAAAAAAAAAAATTAAATTAAAATTGCAAAAGATATAAAAAAAAAAAACATAAATTAAAAGAAGCAACAAAAATTTGTTAAAAAGAAGTAACAAAAGTTGTTGGTCTGATTAAACTAACGTGTTGTGAACGGTTGCTCCTATCAAGATCTTGTTTTTGCAGCGACATGTGTACTCAATATTGTGAACTGGCAAAGCCATGTATTTCCATCTCTATACAACTATTTTGTATTGTTACCACGGGATTTATAGTGACATTGCTAACAATTATGCTTATTCGGACTTTGTATATTCACATGCATGTGCGCGACAACTACCATCGATGTTATTAATGGCCGTAGAATCACGTCCTGTAATTGAAGATGCTGGACCTTAGGTGCAACTGAGCCCTGCAAGATGCCTAAAAATTTTATAAAAGAAGGAGACATTGCTGGTCTGCCTGCCTAACAAAGAAGTACAAAATGATATGCACAGGAATGACGAGTTGAACAGTCGCGCCGTTTCTCTTAATATATGTCATTGGGCACCTTAACGTTAAATAGTTTTTACTTCCTTATTTACACCATTTTAAAAAGCGATGTTAGCATTTTCGTTCAAAAAAATTGCAGTAACCACATATTCATACGGACATAAAACTATGAAATAAAAAATATATAAATTGCGAACAACTACTCCACTAGCTTTAATTTTTGGAAATTTTTGTAATTCTTTAAATTTTACGAAATAAATTACCGGCCGTATTCATAAAAAATATTGTATGTTTATTAAACAGTTATTTGACAAATTTCCCATAGAAATTTGTCAAATAACAGTTTAATAAACATAAAATATTTTTTATGAATAAGGCCATACAAGTATAATAACTATTTAAATATATTACAACTAGCTGACCAGGCAAACGTTGTTTTGCCTTCAAATTTTATTTACATGAAATGAATGACTTTAAATTTTCAAATTGTCATTGCCAGTGCAAGTCGTATATTGACAACTGCGAATGCTTAAAATGGAATGTTATGTCTTCCGCAACCATTAGGAATCATGGTATCAAAACGTCCCCAGCTTTAAACTTTCCTTTAAGTACTCTTTTTTTTTTTTTAACCGTTGATCATCCAACTTTTTACCGGAAGCCAAATGGCATTATCAAGACATACAGGCCTGTTCTAAAACTCACGTGATTTCAAAGCACATGCCGTTTCAAAATCACAAATGTGATTTGTGCCTATTCTGCAAATCACAATTTTTGTTTTTGATTTTCAATGTGATTTATACTCTTCTAAAGCACAAAATGCTTCAATTTACTGATATTTTTACGTTCAGATTGCGGTATTATTTGAAAAATAAGGTTAATTTCTTTTAATAAATATTAAAAGCAAAGTAAAATAAACCAAATCACAAAATAATACAGTAAATCTTGCAGCAAAATAAGAGTACCTAGTTTTAGCTTAATTTAGCGATTTATTTCGTATAAAATAAATAATTTTACTTAAATAATCATGAGAAAACACATTAAGTTATTTATTAATGTAATAAATTATGAAATTTACAGTAAAGTACGTGCAAGAATTAGGATGTGGTTTTAAATTGATTGCAAGTTAGCTAACCGGTTTAAAATCACAAAAATCAAAAATATTTTGTGTGCAGAACACCTTTTTTGTGGATTCAAATTGTGTGCAGAACACCTTTTTTGTGATTTCAAATCACTTTCACAAAAAGTGATTTGCAGAACAGCCCTGATAGTTGCTTTATACTTCATAATATTATGGTTACCGACTTGACTTTAACTAACTCTAGCGAGTTGAAAAACCTTATCTTGAGAAGTAAAGCCATCCATCAACTTCTTCATCATCTATTCGCAAGCAGTTTAACTTTGAATCGGAAAATTCAAATCGACGTTATCACGTTCGGTCAACTAAACGTGATTTTTGTAGAATGGTTGAGACTACATTGCTGATGAGCTTAGATTTTGATTCGGAAAAATAGCAGAGAGGGACTGGTAATCGAATATTGCCAGCATATTGGTGGAATAGATGACGATATTTCAAGATGTGATTGTCCTTTTTTTCACAAACTTTCAGTCCGATATGAATAATAATAACCGTTTACAGAAAATAAATTTCACGCGATACTTTAATTTTTCTTTCCTAAGAAAAATTCGCAATTATCATAAAAAGTTACATAAAACAAACCACCAGACAAACGTGAAACACAGCAACACGATTTATGGCCCATAAAAGTTACATAAAAATATTCATCGGCTTATATTTATCTCTCATCATTGTTATCACATCCAATGAAGTCATTTGAAACGTAAAATTGCTTTGTTGAATATGAACCAAAAATGTTTGGAACTTGGTGACACTCCAAAAACTAATGAATGGAGTGGATCGGATGGAGATTAAAATTGTATTAATTTCAAGCACAACAAGGCTAGTGGTTCTATCCGTAAATGTGGACATCTCAACGTCATTCTACCGATACATCCATGTAGACTGCAATTAATTTCGCACTCATAATTACAAGCAGCATATTCCATGTCTTCTACAACACGACGTGGAAGTCGTGTTAATCGCCGCGAAGTCCAATTTTTTGGACTTCTATTGCAATTGGTTTTGAGGTAATCGTTCAGCTTGCGATCTACTTTAAATTTTGATCGAGCAGCTCATGGCGTTACCTTTGATACAAAAATTGTATATAGCAAGTAAAAAATCGAATCATCAGCGTGGAAATAAAATGACGATCAAAACAACGCCTGAAAGGATTCAGCTCAGGTGTCCAAATGTCCTTGTATAGATAAGGTATTACGATACATGGTTTGATATTTTTTCAAGTGACAAAAATAAATCATAATATGAAAAATGGAGGGCATTTTGTTGATATATGTATGGGAATATATAGGAAAATCTAAATGCCGTATCTCCGGAGCCATTAAGCCTATAAACCATCTGCAGTTCATGGCCAACGTATCTTTAAATTTTGTTCGAAATCGGTCGACCCGTGTCAGATAGTTTTCACAACAAGGACTTGCAGAAACACTTATATGTGAGAAGCAATTTTTTGTTTCAATTCACAACGAATTTCTTTCAATTCCTTTTTTTCATGTGAGAAATACAGAAACGAGGTACTGGTCAAAATATTCGTAATTTTTCTCAACTTCTAAAACATGCACAGAGACTTGTTCTATTAAAGAGCTCAGTTGATGAATACAGAACAATTGGAAACCAAATGTTTTAGTTTTCTTAAATAGTATACGTAAACATATGTAAATAAGATACCAAAGTCATTAAGGAAAACATATAGAAAAAAAGCCGAATATTTTTTTTTTTTTTTTTTTTTTTGAGAATTAACAAAAAGCAAAACTTTTTCACCAACAACTAAAACACATGAAAACATTTTGTAGGATATGAAACTTTTCCTTGTGTTTTTTTTTTTGTGTATTTTTTCTTGTGAAAACTTTGAAACTAACTTTTGACAAACTAATTGCTAATGAGATTTAAAGTCGATGCAAAAGTTTTTTGTTCGAAAACAAACTTACGGTGCACAAAATGAAACAACTTAGACTCCAACTTGCACACACACACACACAAACATGCACGCACACATACGAGTACAAATTATAATTAATTAAAGCAAAACACATACATACCTGAAACACAAGACACAAAATTCTAATGTATTCTTTACAAATGCCATCAACAAAGAATATAATACGAGTAGAAAACAACACATGAACTGTTTTATATTTTTAACAGACAATAAGCAACAATTTGTCTCAAGAAAGAATAAGCTTGAATAATAATTATCCTGCAAAAGAAGAAACCTCCTGAATGTACGTTACAAGAAAGGAAGAAAAAACTTTTCGAAGCAATTTCTTTGATTACCATCAAAATGGAGGTTGTTCCCAGACTTAAGCACCTACATTAATAAATAACCACCTGCCAATGTGTTTGGAGTTAATTCAAAATTAATGTAATCATCAAATTGATTAAACTTTCTTTTCGGTTTACAAATACTCCAATTTTTATTGATTGAATTTTCAGACAGATATGCGTTTCTTCAAAGAAATTCTTGGCGCAACTGCATTATATTATGTATGTACTTATTCATTTAAACAAAAAATTTGCCTTAGACTTTTAACAATAACAACAATTGATAAATAGTCAACTATTTAATATTGTCGCTTGCAGTAACAATTGTGCGATTATGCACTTTATCAACCACAACATCGATAAAAAAAATTTTCATCACACTAGAAAAAAAAAAACAAAAATAAATAAAAAAAACAATTTTACCTCCAAGCAGTGTTGCCATATTTTTTCAAAAAAACCTTATTTTCTAAAAAGAAAACCTTTTTTCGATTAAAATAACTGTTCTGTATGTGTTTTGGGTTGAATTCTATTCAAAAAACATAAATAAGTTGGCAGCATAAATTTTCAAAAAAGTTTTTGTCATAGAAAAGAAATTTAAAAAAAAATCTTCAGTATCTCGAAAAATCAAAAAAGATAAATCCTACGATGTGATAACACCGCCTCCAAGCTATATGCAGCTAAAACTTAAATTAGCGCGTCAAGCGTAATTTATCTGTTAAATATCCTCATACACATACAAATAGCTTAGCGTCAATGCTTTGCAATTGGGAAATCCAATATTGACAGGACGTGAGAGAGTAAACTCTACTCTCTCAGTAATGTCAGCTTCATAACATATATTACTCATTTTTTTGTGGCATTAGTAATCACACTTTAAGTGCCTTCATACTAATTTAGCGGCTTTATTATTTCTATTTAGTGATCTTTACTGAACAAAGATTAATGAACAGTACTATTCATGGTACAACGTTAACGCTCTTATTAAAATTACCTACTACCGTGTAAAATCGAAGAGTTAAATTACGTTACATTTTACGTCCTAATTTAGATTGCACTGCTAGAATTTTGTTGTTGTTTACCAAAACCAGCTGATTCAAATTACAACACAATAACAAGTGTTGTTAAGTATGCTACAGAATAGTCAAATTCGCAAATTTCTGAATCGTCCTGCTTGTTATTTAGTTAGAGTTAGAAAACTCAAAAGTAATATTTCATTTGAAGTTATTTCGACTAAAAAAAGGGAATTTTGAAACTGCTTGGGCTGCGTGTGTTCGATAAGCGATTTTTTCTATTATTCGAATACTTCTCGTGAATATATTGATTGGTACGTTTTTATCTTTGAAAAGCTTAATGGATTTTTTAAGAGTATATAATATAATGATGCCGCCATTTGTTTGTTAATACACTCGACTTGTTTCTCTTTTGACTTACGACCGACGTTTAAAATTAAACTCTGTCTCTGGCGTACATTTGCCTGCTATTTACACTTCTTATTATTTCCTACCATAATCATGAAGCTTTTAGTTATTGATAATTCTATGTTCAAATATAATTGCTACGCACATACAAACACATGCTTGTGTAGCAATAAGAATGCAACAACAACAATAAAATCATTGATGGTTGATTCACTTGAAATTTTGTGTCTTTTAGATCATGTACGTAGTTCATTTGTGTATTATATTTTTTATATGTTGCATGTGTGGATTTCTGTGCACATTTATAACAATCAGATAAACGGTTCGCATAGTGGGTTAGTAGTGCAATAAATTCGTGACAATATGTTCATAGTTGAGTTTGTTTGTGTTTGGTTTAGGCTTTTTGAGATGACGATTTTCTTATGCGAAAAAAATGGATCAACGGATTTGCATAAAAGTTTTTATGAATAAGTATTAATGATAAATAGTCGAACTTTTCTTCGTTAATATTTTTAAAATCTGGCCAAGGATTTTTCATTTATAATTATAACAATAATTGTTGTGATCAGTAACTCGTTAGGTTAGGTAGGCAGTCCGCTGGATACCCCGAAATAGCCTATGTTTTCCGTCGCATTTGGGTCCTAAAGTCGTTCCATTTGTGATTGCCTAAAAAGTGGGATAGTGAAGTGAAGAAAGAAATTAGAGGAATATAGTAGGAGTGAAGGAGATGGATGGGAGGGGATGGAAAAGAAAGGCGGGAACCTCTTAGTGTAGCGTTGCATGTCCGCTTTTTTTTTTTTTTTTGAAAGAGGCTAACGCAGTCGGTTTGACCGAGGCAAGACAAAATAGGCTGTTGAAGCTCCGTTCGCTAGGTATCTTAGACAATCATGCTCCAATGCGGGACATGTACCGAGCAGATGAAGTATCGTCTCCTTCTCGTCTTAACAACTTCTACAGAAGTCGTTATAAGGTAAGCCTAGTCTCCTGGCATGGTTCCCAAACGGGCAATGTCCAGTGATGATTAAGAAAAAATAAAATTCACCTGTTCTTTTGACCAGACCTCGTATATCTATCAACTATTCATGGCGTTTTTTTTGCTGATTATTTAAAGAGAAGATGAAACCGCAAAGGTTAGTTAGTCGACATATTGTTCTAGTCGATTTGAACATTGCTGAGGGCCTTATTGCTATTTTCATTTTGCTTTAAATTATAATTTAATACAAAAACACAATTATTTAATCTTGAAAGAGAATAAAAAGCAGAAAAAAGCAAAATTCTTTATTACTAATTTTTACAACACAGTTGCACTTTAATGCTTGCGGTAGTGTTGTTATAAATAATTCCTGCGTTTTTAAATTACACCCTTAAGAATTGTTGTTTGCATTCAAAGTTTGTTTTTGCCAAGCAGCGCAATTTATTTACCACTACCATCTCTTTATAGATTCTCTTTAACCTCAAACCGCCAGCTAAAACTTTTACAAAACAAAATTCAACGAAGAAGGAGGAGAAAAACTCCACAAAAAAAAAAAAACGAAAAAATGAGCAACAAAGATTTACAAACTATTTTTTAACTCAAAAATAAGTAAAAACAAGAAGAACAACAAACAAATTATTTCTTTTTTATGTGCATACAAAGAATACTTTTCCTTTCTTATTGCTTTGCCAACCCTGCAATAATAAATTTCTCTCCCATACCCACTCACGAACGCACTGAGAGCAATTTCGCTTGTTGGTAGAAGGAGAGTTGGAAGAAAACTCTTATTTTATGCAAACAGTTTTTCAAAAACTATTACCAGGAATAAAACAAAAATCCAGGTCCGTCTTTATTAATTGTTGTTTATTCCGCTGTTTTGCCGTTGTCGTTGGCCATGAAAATTTATGTATTAACTCGTTTATGTGCGTACATGTGTGGGTCGATGTGGGTGTTTGCTTGGGCTTAAATATATGCATTCAAGACTAAGCAAGAGTGGGCGAGCAAAAGAAAGCAATAAAGAGCAAATTTATTATCATATAAGCTCATAAACTTCTAAGATTTGTGGCTCTTAAAAATTCTCTAACAATAACCCGGCTTCTGTTCTTTTTTTTTTTTTTTGTTGTTTTACCTTACATCTGCCATGTACATATGTGAGTTACAGTTAAGGATTTTTTTCTTTACTGCGTAGTAAGCATACATGATTAAAAAAGCAAACTATTATGTTAAGTTTTTATTGTAATTTTAGTTAGAGTTATTGTTTTTATTTTGGACTACACTTAGAAATTTGTTGGTAAATGGAGTAATGAAGCTCTCGAAAATGTAGATAGTGTACGTAAAATAGCAATTGCTCTTGATAGCAAAATCTAAGTGTCACGGAACTACGGGGTGGCTGATCTTTTTGTAAGGTTTATATAATTTGAAAAATAATACATTTTTATTAATTCATGAAGTTTTGAAAATTATTGAATTTAAATGACCTCCACCCTCGGTGACATATGTGCGACATCTTATCAAAAAGTTATTCATTACTGGCTGACATGTTGTAGCGGGAACTGTCTCTATTACCTCTCGAATGGATTGCTTTAAATTATCCAAATTTGTTTAGTTTCCTATGTAATAAAAAGAAACCAGGTGCAGTTAGCTCAGTAGACCTCGGATTTTTTCCTCAATTCTGCCATAACAGGCGTGGCTATGTGACAAGTTGCGCCATCTTGTTGAAACTAAATAGTGTTGAAAAGGATTCTCTGAAAAACTTTTTCAATATCTGTAAATAACGGTCTCTATTGACCGTAACAATAAGAAGGGTTTCTTCGAAAAAGTAAGGCCCGACAATGAACTTTGAAGAAACAGCATGTCACACTGTGATGCGAAGTGGATATAATTTCATCTGATTGAGTATCTGTGGGTTAGAATTACTCCTTATTTGACGATTTTGTTTGTTAGCATTGCCGTTTAAATCAAAATTTGCCTCGTTAGACATAAAAATGCAGTTCAAGACGTTTTCTTCCTCAGACACCATTTGAGTGATCTTTTCACAAAATTCCAAGTGAATTGAGAAGTCTCCGGGGTGAATCTTATAGAAATAAGACTAAGTTTAAATCTGGGTGCGAAATTGTCTGCAGTGACACCCATTTGCGCAGATAAACTCCTTGTCGAAACTCTAGTATTGGATTGTATGGCAGCAGCTACAGCAGTGATAGTTTCCTGAGTCTCAATTGAGGGATCTCGATGACAAGCCCTTCTTGCGATCATGCCACGCTCGGCAAAATTCTTCACGAGCCATCTGCTAGGAGGAGAGCCGCCAAACCTGCGCCTATATTCTCTTTGGACGGAAACAACGGACTCTAAAGGGTGAGAGCTTTGCACTATCCAAATTCATGTTTCATTGTCGTCCCAATTCTTCATTTTAGTTAAATTTAAAGATCACTCTATAAAACGCATCAAGAATGAAATAGGTTAGTTACACTAGAAAACTATTTTTGTAGCAGCTTTCATCAGCCACCCTGTACTTTCTATACCACACAACAAAATACAACGATTACATAGTTTTCACACACGGAGAGTTTACTTTGCAAAGTCTTGAGTTTATCCGTGGCAAAGGAAAAAACAGGGTAGGAGAGCCACTCTCTTTTCCTTTGCCACCGCCAAATTCAAGACTTTGTAGGGAATTGCAAAAACGCGTACAGCTCCCAAAATCGGCTTTGTGAATACCCAAAATCACCGCACTTCCTCGGAAGCAATGCGGCAACTCCAATCTTCGCACTAAAGCAGCAACACTGTGTATACTGTTTTATATACCTACATCAGTAATAATCATTCATATGGTAAAAGTTGCAAACATACAAACAAACAAAACTGTCATCAGTATTACCATAACGGTATTACCATAACACACAATATAACAGTATTATCATTGCACACAACATTATCATATTCTATAGAAGTTTTCAGTGTATTTTGCCGTAGAATATCGTTGCACACATACAGAAAGGCATTAACAAACACAATCGCAATTTTACAGGAGAAGCAAAAGCGGGAATGGAAACTGTGTACCTAGGTTCATTTAAAAGTAATTTTTTTTCAATTTCTTGTAAAAGCGATATATATGAAATTATATAGTTAAGTTGTTGGGATGCTGTATATTTATGTGAAACGTAACAGAATCCCTAAAAAAGTTCGGTTCAGAAAAAAATGCGAGTTAGGGCCTTTCTACATGAGTCTAACGATATGTAAATTAAAGAATATGTAATTTCCCGACTTTCAGTGTCAGTTGGAAGTTTATAGAAATGGATGTTTTGTATAAATCTAGCACTTTTCAGCAGAATATCTGCATGAAAAGGTATTCATGTTTGGTGCCCATGTCATGATTTCCTCTTCTCTGTTAAAACATTTATCTCTTCTGTCTACATACAAAAAAGACTCAATTCTTTTAAGCCAACATGTATTTAGCATGTAAAAAGGATATTTTTTACAGTGTACAACAGTAGATATGTACTCGTACTGGGTCATAATATTATTGTTAGATTTTTTTTGTAGTTCTTTCTTTATTTATATCCATTTGGTTATTAAGGGGATCTGGTTAACTGTTTACGTGTTTATGAGAATTTTCTTTCATTTCATTCAATTCTATTAGTGTAGTCTTGCCAACAATGTTGGCTGCTGGCTAGAAATAGTAACAACAGCACATACTCACTCATACACATACACTACAAAATATCCTTTAGGGGAACTGGTAAAATGAAAGGGCATAAATAGCAATAACACATACCATATAAACAACTTTTTGTTTTCACTTAAGAAATTACACGTACGATTTGCAATGGGAAAATGTTAAGACAATTCACATTTATAAAACAATATTTATTTAATGTTTTAAATGGCTTGTTGGATGCTTTAATAAAATAACAGCCACTTCTTAAATAAACCGAAAGGGTCAAGTTAAGCTGCTGATGAAGAAGAAAAAGAAAATAAATTAGAACAAGGATTGAAAAAATAAATAAATTTATAATAATACTTTTGTTTAGAAAATGGAAGTTTTGTTTTTATTTGCTGTTGGGTGCCAGCACAAAAGAAATATTGTTTACATTGTATTAACCTTTATTTTTTAATTGATTGCCCTAGCAAAGAACAATGAGGTTAAGTTGAGACTCTTAATTAATTTCTCTTATTTATCACGTGCAACTTTAAAAAACTTTATTATATTACTAGGTGTCAAAGAAATGAGAGTTAAAAGTTACACATAGTTATAATACATATAAAACATATTAAAGCTGTCAAGAACTAAAAGCACAGCAACTGTAGAAGCCTTGAAAATTTCTGCATAGGGTTGTATAACATAACAGTAGTTCGCAGTGAAAACAATACAGCTGTAAAAGCTGCTCTTAAATCGAAGCCTGTAAACACAATTTGAAGGACACAACCAGAAATAAATTGATAAATGCCTGCCAAATGATCTATGTACAATAGGCAACGCCAGCGTATGTTTGTTTTAGAGCCAGTTAACCAATCTCGACAGCGTGCTTGCGTTCTCAATCTAAGCGAAAGAAAATTGCTTTGGGTTCGTCTAACTTTTTTCAAGGCGAACGATGTGTCCAAACTCAATGAAAACACATAAGAATATGCGAACAAATAATAGTAAGACAGACAAACCGCATGACTTATGTTGTGTTGGCTTCCGAAACCCTTACTAATGGTATAAATTGGCAGAACGGGGATCAGCATGGCCCCCGGGTGATTCTGCTTGCAGTTCAACCCGGGCTGATCATGGTTGAGGGGCATACCTTGGCTGAAACGTTCTGGCTATGGTTGAAACCTAAAACGCAGGAAGGAAGTAATAATTGTTTGGTGTGTGGGTTTTTTTCGGGGACTAACAATCTCCCGAGGATCTGTTGCCTATACGGGTTCGCGGGTGAGTTGGTTAAAGGGCTGATGCTCTTAGTGGGCTTCTTACTCGGCTTCGTGGCCTACCAACTCATTAAGCCTTGTCCTCCATTGTTTGCTCGGAAATTGCATACAGGAGGGATTAGAAGGCTCGAACTGCTCAACAAGAAGTTCCTCATATGACCGCAATCATATGGCAAGAATTGCTACCTGTGTGAGCCTGGTAAGCCACACGGGGGCGCTGGTGAATCACGAATAATTCACTCCGTGGAACTGGTCCATCATCAGATAAGGCCGCAAGGCAGGTGCTGATGTAAATCTTTTTCACAACATCAGTAGAAAAAGTAATTTTTAAAGTACCTCCACGATTGAAAGAAAAAGTAATTTTTCAAATCTTCTTTATAAATATTATATTAAGAATGTTATTACATTCTTTAACAAGCCATTTTTATCTATAAAATAAAGCAATAAATAAATATGCTTCAATTGTCTGTCCCATTGCGGTAATTTACGTAGGTGGTCATTAGAGAATTAAATAAAATAACTTGAAAATTTATGACTTTTCTTTACAATTTATTTCTATACCACAGACGAGTACAAACATTCCTGCCAAAAAAGAAAAAATGGCCAATGCCAAACTCTTAACAAAACTGGACTGTCATCTAAATTGAAAATAAAAATTATTAATAATGCGAACAATTCTATTTAACTTTATTATTATAGCTCCGCTCTCGTTGCACATGTCCCGAACAAGAGAAATGTGTTACTTGTATACAACATATGGCAGGTAACCTGATAATGGCATATTGAGGCACGTAAATATACAACAAATTAATAATACAATATGAAAATTTATTATTCATGCAAGAAATAAATGGAAAACATAAATTTATAGCAAAAAAGGCTATAAATTGATAAGCATTGAAAAAGGTTTATGCACCTGTATAATCATAATTTTATGTATTTGGTATAAATTTGTTGAAGCAAGGAAAGACATAAAAGGGATTTTTTTTATTATTTTTATGTTAATAATTTTAGAGGAATGCAGTTTCTTATGAAATATTTTATGACCTTTTATATAAATTGTATTTATGATTTTTATATATCCATTATTATTTTTCAAGTCTGCTTTTAAAGATGTTCCCTCTTTAGAAGAAATATTGTAACACATACTATTAAAGAAACAAAATATGTTTCTATGAATTCGTAGTTTCGTATATCCTTTTGGCAGCATCAGTAAAATATTAAGGCCATCATTTAAACCATTTCGTTTTCTTTTTTTCGTTTTAATCCCGTTTGATTCTTTTGTGCTGTTTCATAAAACGGTCAATTAGCTTCAAAGGTTAAATAACAAGTCAACAACAACAACAACAACAACGACAACGAAAACAAAAGTATCCCTTTTTTCTTGGCCAGGACAACAGAATGAAAGGCTTTTAGAAAGCTCATAAATATATGAAAAAAAAAGAGTTTTATAAAGCAGCAATTTATATTCTTAATTCGATACGGCTGAAAGTATTAAGATATTTAATTAAAAGCAACGAAAACGTTCACGAAAACGGCTTGAAAACTTTGATATTCTTTCTATTAAACAAGAGATTATAAAATATAAAGGCTCAAAGGAAAGCAGCAGAAGCATTTGAGTAATTGTTTTTTTAAGAACTTAAGTTTTAATGACTGGACAAAGGAATGGTATGAGATATAATCTTTGAAAAGAAACTTCAGTTAATGGAAAAACTAAGAAAATATATTTATATAATACACTTCGATACCAATTTGAAGAAAATAAATAATACAAAAAAAAAGGTTGGGGAAAAAAGTTTTTAGATTAGCTTAAGCTTAATTTCAAAATAATTTCTCCTAAATATTTGTAATTTTAATTTATTTTTTTCGAGTGTACTTAAGGATTGGAATCATATAACAATTTTTTTTATAACCAAATCTTGTTAAAAAAAACGTGATGTATTAATGAAGGCTTGGGACGCCACCCCCATGTAGCTCCTCTTTAAGGTCAAAGATGTAAGATTGAGTGATAAGCTGTACAACCGCTTTAAATTGATTTATTTTTAGCATCCAATTAACTTTTCCAGTAGCATCTACTGTTTAGTTACAAAATGTTACTTTTAAGTGTCGTCCTTTCTAATCAAGTACAGGCAGAAAAAAATATGGTTGATATAACAATATTCTAAGGCCAACATACTATTGTTGCATTATATGGTTATAAACAACCACATAAAATGGTTTCAGTTGAAATGTTATTTGCTGAACTAAATAAGTCCAAGAACCAATATTATATTATTTAACTATATATTTTTTATTTTTATTTTTTTAATTAATTTATTTATTTATTTGTCTATGGAAATATTCCTTACAGACATTATTAATATGTTAATATATACATATGTATATAAATATTAAAATATTTAAAAGGCAAAATAATTAACAGGTATTAACAACAAAGAGAAAAGTTATGAATTTAAATAGACAATAATTGAATTCTTTACAACATTTAGATTTAAGGAAAAATCAATTAGTTCAAACAGTTGGTTGAACTGCATACACACTCTCCTGAGAGGGTCAGCATCAACATAATTAATTCTGGAAAATTCCACAAATAACGGAAAGAAATACCGGGATGAGCGTTGAGGAATGTTAAATGAAAGTTATTTAATCAAAAATCCAAAGCAGATATCACCATTAAAAAGTTTTAGAGCAAAAAAAAAAACATTGAGCATAGTTCTACGGCTTTTCAAGGTAGGCAGCTTGATGAGAGCCAGACGAGCCGTATACGAAGGCAAATTTTGAGAGTTGAAACGTAACCCTCGAAGGCAAAATAACAGAAACGGCTTTTGCACTGACTCAATTGCCTTTGAATGAATCTGATAGATAGGATCCCAAATAATCGATCCATATTCTAATATAGGACGAATCAGTGCAGTATATAACGTTTTCGCAATGTACGGATCTGCGAACTCTTTGGACCAACATTTTATAAAACCCAATGTACCCCTGGCCTTATTTATTGTAGCTGTGATATGTGGAATAAAACTTATTTTTGGATCAAATAAAAGACCCAAATCCATTATACTGTCCGCGGTATCAATTTTATAACCACTTAGAAAATAATTAACGATGTTCGGATTCTTAACAAAAAAGCGCATTTGCTTGCATTTTTTAAAAAATGAGCTCCATCACGTTGACTTTACACCAATTATAAAACGAATCTAAATCCATTTGAAGAAATTTATTATCCAAAAAGTTATTATAACACAAAATTAAAAATTAATTTTTAAATGTTATTTATTTCTCTGAAAGTTCTTTTAAATATTAAGTTATTTTATATATTAATATTATCTCTAATATTATATATGATGGTATCATTCGTCTGGCTCAAGTTTCAGTAATACATACATATTATATCATCTTTTATATATTTTTCAAAATTTGAAAATAACTATTTTATGTGTTATTTATTTCTTAGACAATATAAATTAAGTTTTATTTATCCCTCAGAAAATAAATTTTATTTTTAAGTGTTATTTCTTGCACAGAATATAAAAGTTAATTATTGATTTTCATTTATTACTCAAGCTATGTACACACGGTTGTCAGTTGTTACAATATTGTAAGATCTGGCAACATGCTGACAATGTAGTGACAATGAAAAATTATCCCGCAGAAGTAAATTGTGTGTTCAGACGATCGTAAGAAAATCTTACAATTTTATTGTCAGAGAAAAGCTTGTTTTCTGTGTTTTGACGGATATTATTAGTGCATTTTTCTTTTTAAATTCTCAGCAATTTATTTGGATTGTTGGGATATAAAGCTGAATGTTTGAGAATATCTTTCAAAAATTTCCAAAGTCTACTGATGATTAGGGTAGTTCCTATGAAATGTCGACATATAGATAGCTGGGAAACATAGAAAGCAAGCTATTTACAATTTTTTATTGGTATAAATATTAGAAGCTAGAATAGCGAATAAAAAATCAATTGTTTTATTTAACTAAATTAAAATAATTAATTTTCTCCATTTCCACAGCAATTTACTCAATAAAACATACTTTTAGGTAAATGGAAAAATATTTTTCAGATTCAATAAAATAAACTAGTTGAATATAGATTTGAATAAATTCAAATCTACAAGGTGAAAGTTCTTAACAAAATTTAGTAAAATAAAATAATGTTTTATTTAAATTAACAATCTAATAGGATGTTAATTTGTATATTTGTATGTGTTTTTGCCTTACTATTAATTACTACTGTGTTAACAAAATTTTTTACTGATTTAACAAAATTTTGCCCACATTTTTAACAAATCTTTTTTTACATGTACAAATTTATATTTTCAACAAAACCTATTGAAGGTTGAATCGAATTAAATTTGTTTATTTGAATAAATTTTCTTCCGATTTGATAAATAATCTTTTGATTTGAATATTTTGTTTTCGTGAAGGGTTTACTAAATTTTTTAGTTAATAATAACGACGAAATTTGGTTCAGTGCATACGCCATTTTCTTACATCCTTATGCAATTGCGGTCCATTTCAATTATCATATACAGTTCTGTGTTTAAGTCACATTGAACGAAAAAAAAACTTGTGTAATTTTTTTAAAGCGGTATATTTCTTTTTTATATTTTATTCAGTTAAAAACTGTTTTTTTAGCAAAAATATTCAGTTCATGTAATAAGTTATTTTCTGCGGAATAAATAAAGTCTAAAAATAACTTTTATATTCTAAGAAAAAAATAAAACTTAATAAATAACTTTTATTTTCCGAGCTATAAATAAAACTCAATATATGAAGAAAATAAGAGCCAATAAAAAACTTTTATTTTCAGAGCTGGGAAAGAAATAAAACCAACAAAATAGTCAGTATAGTTGAGTTTTTTAATAAAACACAAACAAATACTCGTAAAAATTAATGCACCTAAAGCATTGACCACCACGCAATGAGCTCAAGGTTAGCACGTGTACATTGGCATACTGAGTCTTCTATTTGCGGGAACGACTGATCGAAAAATAATCTATGCTGCAAACATTATCTTTGCGTATTCCTTGTGCACGTAGCACTTCACTTTTACATTTTTTTGTAGCTTAATTTTGGCAGAGAATAATTATTGAAAGTCCCTGGCTTTTATCTGGCGTAAGGTATTGTTTGAATTATGAATTTTTAAATCAATTTGTTATGCAATTAAATTTTCATGATTTTTTTTTTCAACATGAATATATGCTAAACACTCAGATATCATAAAGTAACGTCGATAAAGTTTTTTCTTCAAAATTAGTTTTATGTCAGTCATCATATCGCAAACAGCCACACATATGTATATATACACGTACAGGAAACATGCACATTATCTTTGTGCAAAGGAGTAAAAGTATATATATACATATATATGCAAATTACAAAAACATAAAATTTTTTCATGAGTACGTGCATATATAGGGTGTTTTTTAAGCCCGATAGAACTTGAAATTGTAAAAAATAACACAAAAAATTAAATTGTAATCAAAATTTTTTTTTATTCGAAAGATCAATACGTGACATTAACATTTGAAAATGATTTCGGGCATATGGGCACCGCGGCTGTTCTTGACGAAGCGCATTCTGGACGTCCAATTTTGGGCCACTTTTTCGAGCACTGCTGGCCGTTTGTCACGAACAACACGAACAATGCTGGCCTCCAAGGCGTCAATTGTTGCTGGTTTATCAACATAAACCAGTGACTTCACGTAGCCCCACAGGAAATAATCGAGAGGTGTCAAATCGCACGACCTTGAAGGCCAATTGACAGGTCCATTTCTCGAAATCAACTTATCGCCAAATTTTGATTTCAGTAAGTCGATGGTTGCGTTCGCCGTATGGCACGTAGCGCCATCCTGTTGAAACCACATCTCCTCCGGATCAATGTCATCCATATTTTCAAACAAAAAATCATTGATCATGGTGCGGTAACGATCTCCATTGACCGTAACGCGAGCTCCTGCCTCATTTTTGAAGAAATAAGGTCCGATGATGCCACCAGCATGAAAACCGCACCAAACAGTGCATTTTTCTGGATGTAATGGAGTCTGTAGGGTCTCTTGTGGATTGGTCTCACTCCATATGCGGCAATTTTGCTTATTAACAAACCCGTTAAGCCAAAAATGCGCCTCATCGCTGAACACAATTTTGCGTCTATAAGTTGCGCGAATCGACGACTGATTTTCAAAGTAAATTTGGATAATTTCGTAGCGTTGTTCAAGCGTGAGTCTATTCATGATGATTTGTCAGAGTATACTGAAACAAATAAAAAAAATGTTTCATCAAAATTTAATTTTTTGTGTTACTTTTTACAATTTAAAGTTCTATCTAGCTTAAAAAAACACCCTTTACAATATACATATATATGTATACAATATACATATACATATATGTATATTTATTGAGGGACTGTTTAAACAAAATAAACAATACAATAAAATTGCTTCATGATACAGACACACATACACCACACACACACACATACTACCTTCATGATACAACAACTATATTTAGTTTTTGCCTGATAAAGTGAACAACATTAAGGAAAAACAGGCAGGCATGTACTGAACAAAATCTTTCTATACTATGTGCGTACATACATATCATGATAACTACACCCAACAAACATGATATCAAACATTTGATATTAAATGACTTTATCATTTGATATCAAACAACATTTTCATATCTTTTTCTAAGTTTTGATTTTAATATTTCAATTTAGATTAAGTATCATTTGAATATAAACATTTGATATTTGATCAATGTTTTATGAATTTGATTTTGAGTGTAACTACAATTCAGAAAACAAATGTGTCAGAAAGTACTGAAAAAAAGATAAAAATGTTGAATTAATTTGCAAAAAAAAATTTTAAAAGTGCAGGAAAAGATTAATATAGTAACCCATGGGCTAAAAAGACCCGGGCCTAACAAAGAAAACAGAGCTTTTTTTAGGTTCAACACAAGCTTTATTCACCGACGTAATCTCCATCAAGAGCAACGCAATCATTACAGCACCGCTCTAACATTTCAACACCACTTTTGTAGAACGATTTATCTTTTGCCGTAAAATAGGCCTCAGTTTCAGCGATAATCTCTTTATTCGTGCGAAATTTCTTACCGTCGAATAGCCAGTAGTCGCTGGGAGCCAAATATGGCGAATACATTGGATGTGGAAGCAATCCGAACTTCAACCCATGTATTTTTGCCATTGTTTTGATTGACTTGTGAAACACAACTTTTTTTTGCAATATGCAGTCGTTTCTTTGCAATTTCGGCCTTCAAATGCTCCAACAGCACTATATAATATTCATTTTTAATGGTATTTCCTTTTTCAAGATAGTCGATGAATATTACACCATGCACATCCCAAAATAAAGAAGCCATAACCTTTATAGACGATTGTTGTGTTCTAGAGCGCTTTGGATGAAGTTCACCAGTTGCTGTTCACTCAGATGACGATCGTTTTGATTTCGGAGTAAAGTAATGGATCCATGTTTTATCCATTGTTACATGTCGACGCAAAAATTCCTGTTTGTTACGTTTAAACATGGCCAAATACTACTCAGAATCGTCATTTTTCTAGTTCCAAGACAATGCACTACACTTGCCCGTGTGCAGTAGAGGGCGAAGAAGCTCATCGGTGACAGACGCTGGAGCATCGACACAGTGTAGGCTGCGTTACTCTGTTCTATCGTTACTGCAATGGATTTTGCTCCGACGAGATTAGGAATCTTATTCCCGAAACTCGCACATTTATACGTAACACACGCTTGTCGTCCAGAGCTCATCCATTTTTGGTCGATTGCCCGGAAAATCATACTACGCATTACAGAGAGAGTTCGTTGTTCAGCCGTACGTTTCGCCTGTGGAATAAGTTGCCTGCAAACATGTTTCCTGTCTATTACAACGTTGGAAAGTTCAAGTCAAATGTTCACAAACACTACTGTCTCCTTCCCCCTCCTCATAACCTATTTTCCTACTTCCGGTATAATGCACTGCATATGTAGGGGTCATCCCCTGAGTACTGGTCCAAGATAAAAAAAAAAAACAGTGAGAAAACGCGTCACCCACTTTGAACAGAGCTTTCTCATAAATAAATGCTCATGCAATATAAAGCCAATACATTTTTTTGATATCTTTCGATCATTCAATTTGGATGTCCACTGCATTCTGCATCATTTCTACGACCACGTTTGAAGTCAGCAAGCTAACGCTTTATTGTTCTTTCTGATGGAGCGGAGACCCCATAAAATTTTTCTAGCCATTGCTTCGCTTGAACGGCATTTTTCCCCATCAAGAAACAGTGTAGAATTAACACGAAATTGTTTTTGATCCATTGTTGTGAAAATAACAAAAGTAGCGTCACTCTTAGCACAACAGTGTTTTGAAAAAAAGGTGACTGCAATAAATATAGCGCCATCTATTATTACGCCCGGGACTTTTCAGCCTTTGTTGTATATGTGATTTGTTTGTGAGCAAATGTTAACAAAAATTAGTTTTAATAAGTAAAAACGAATGAAGGAAAACATAAAAAAAAATGAAACAATAAGAAATAAGGAGCTTGTATGATATAAGCGCGATTTAGAACCAAAAGGGACCTTTCGAGAATTTCAGGACTATTAAAATTAAAAATCCGTAACATTGTTGAAGCTGCAGCTGTCCGGGACATTTCAGAAGTTTCGATTTGGGATGCTTATATCCTGCCTAAATTATATGCGAGTTACACTACTGCGTTTCTTGCGCTATCCATTCAAAGGTCGTAAGAAACAGATCGAAGGAAGCGCGTCGTATTCGCACTCCTCCCGTAAGAACTTTCCCTAAGGATATGCAGCGTAACCAACCCAGAAAGTAAATCGCATATAAAAAAATTATATATGAATTTGTAAAGAAAAACTAAGTTTTTATTTATATTCTATATAACAATCTTAATGTTAAAAACATTTGAGAATTGCTTTTGAAGCAATGAAATAAATTGCTCATTTTGAAGATAATTTCTCGTTTTGGTTTTTGTTTATTTGTACATCGTGTTTTTAGTTCCAAATTTTCCTTTCTCTTAAGTTTTTCCTAAGAGGGATTTTCTTGTCTTCTTCAAAATTTTTTGATCATAGCAAATTTGTATTGTAAAAAAAAAATCCTTCTTAAGAAAAACTTAAGAAAAGAAAAATTTGAACTAAAAACCCAGTGTATAAATGTATAAAAACCAAAAATCTAATTTATAGAATTATAAAAATGTTCAACAAAAATTCAATAAATTAATATTTACATCTCTGGATACGGAGAATTATTGAAATACAAAAATATGTATGTTAATTAAAATGAAATACCGCTTGTTCAGAGACAGAAAACGCTGTACAAATAACGCAGGCAATTAACAAAATACATATGTGATTCAGACGGAGAATAATTCAATGGCTTGGTGGCTGAGTGGTTAAAGCTGCTATTTGTGATACGTCATGACCCGAGTTCAAATCCGAATGCTGCTGATGAGTAGTGTAACGACTACGAAATAGCTAGTTGTTCCCCAGTTAAAAGTTTGTCTTCTTCAATCAAAAATTATTGATCACAGCCAATTTGTATTGTAAAACAAAATTCTTCCTAAGAAACTTAAGAAAGGAAAAATTTTAACTAAAAATCCGATGTACATATGTACAAAAACCCGAAACCTAATTTCTTAAATTATAAAAAAATCAATAAATTAATTTCCCCTTTTGTTTTAAAATTCAAATCAGTATCAAACGTTTGTCATTTAAGAAAACGTTTGATATCAAATCATCCTCAATTTGAAATCAAACCTTAGTGTTTGCTGGGTAAGAGTGTGTTTTCATTTTGCATGTTTGCTAAAACTTCCTTCTACATGTTGGCCTACACCCCAAAAGCAGGCAACACATGTTAAACAAACAACAGCAAACGTTTCAATAATAATATTTGTGTTACCTTATGTTGCATAAAAATCCAAATAAACTCATCTAAAGGTATGTTTAACGAAAGCAAACAGGTTTACATAAATATGTTTGCATTAACGTTGATACAAACATATTTATATCAGTTCATTAGTGCAAAATACACTGCTGGAAAATGGTCAAGGGAATGGCCATTAAATAAGACTGTGGTAATTAGTGCCATATGAATAATGTTTTGGATAAATGTGTATAAAATTTATGGATGCACATATATAAATATGTTTATTTAATGGCAAGAGCAGGTACATAAATGGCCATGTTATCATATCATCATGTATTCAAAATATTTTACTCTAATTAACAAGTGTGATATTTCAAAAGCCGTCTGTTCCTTTTGTAAATTATTCTGCAAAATAGGAATGTGCATATGCCAGTTTATGAAATTTTGACGCTTTCTGGAGTGAAAAGGAAAATGGTCAGTATATTAACGATAATTTTCTCAGAATGTATATAACATTAAGTACATAAAATTAAGATATTAAAAATTATAAAATTATAGCAGGAAAGAAATATGACAGCTGTGAGCAGGCTGCCATAAGTTAGTGCCTCATTTTAAATTTGAGTTAAATGAGATGTTTGCGATTAAGTTATGACAAATCAAAAAACACAATTTAAAAAGTCCTCATTGAAACTGAACTTTTAATGTGCACAATTAAAAATTTTATTTAGAAATGTATTTATATAAATATTATAACTTTTTTTACTCCAAAATAAAAACCACAGTTACGCATTATTAATTTTCATTCATTTTATCACTTATTGTCAGCTAATTTTATACATGCGGCTACACATGCACACTCACGCATATATTTTGACTGCAATATTTTGCAGTGCGTACATAAAAATTTATTATAGATTTGAGGTTAATTCTAAACAACAACAAAAAAAGTCTTATTTATAAGCAATTTTCTAAATATAATATTTTTGAAACCAAAATGAGATAATTTAAATGGTTGTGGTTGCATTTATTTTCCATTTGCACTTTAAAGTTCCACTTAATTTCAAAGTAATTGCTTTAATTACTTTAAATAATATAATTATTTGCAACCAGAAAAGGGCAAACATGCCTGCCTATACCTGCCTAAGCAATTATGTTAAATTGGTTAAATAAAAGCATTTAGATTTAGTTGTAAAATATTTGCGAACAGTCTTGTGGCATCTAATAGATCTACAAATATTTTAAAAAAGAATTAGAAAAATATTCTTTTGGTAATTCTATAGCAAAGTGAAAAAAACTGTATATAGCATAACTTAAATTAGTGCCTCAGGCGTAATTATCTGCCAGAATTTCACATGCACCTATGAAATATATGAGGCCAACCCAAATAGCGTGGCGTCAATTGGAAACAGGGTTGCCAGATACGACGATTTTTCGCCAAACGTAGCGAATTTAATTTGTGGTTTGTACATTTGCACATTGGGTTTTAGTTCAAGTTTTTCCTTCCTTAAGGGCCAAGTAAACTACGCAAACTGCTTGCCAAACACACGCTTTCCGCTTGCGGCCAAACTATACAAATACAACACATGCAAAGTTAATTTAATCACACATGCAAATGCAAATGAATCACTTTTTTTTTGCTTTTAATTAGAATAGGCGGCTATTTTGTTGCGGCAAATTACTCGCCATATGAAGTTTACAAGATACAAATTCTTTTAGCCCCTAATTCTTGATATTCTGTTTTTTAATCTTTATTTTTTTACGGCCTTATGTATAATAAAAAACCTTGTGCTAACTAGCTTGCTATCTTTCCCTTATGAGAATTTACACACAAAAAACTTAGCAGCTAGTTAGCTAGCATTATACTTTTGACATAAGGCCGCTAATCTCCACAATTAAAATAAACTTTTACACCATTTTTACAAAAAAGAATTTTCTTAATTCACTCGGTATGCTTCCACCACCTCACTCTGCAAAAATTTCATTGAAATGACAAAATTTACACACACATTCACATTCACAATGTTTGCCCGAAAATGAAAAATTTTTGCTTTTCATGTAAACATGCTTCAAATATTTGTACAAACTAGCAAACACCCCCACAAACGAGCAAACATGTTTGCACAAACTTAAAATTTTAACTTGTTTGACAAACAGTTTGTGTGGTTTATTTGGCCGTTTAAGTTCTTCCTAAGAATAATTTTTTACAACACCGACCGCAAACATTTAGAGGATACAGGAATAATTTAACATCAGAAGAAATGAGTTGTTTAAAAACAATTATCTCACATATATGAAAAAAAAATTTGAAGTAAATGTTGTACCGTTTACCTGAAAACATGAAGTAATTTAACGTAAATTATGCGAATGTGAATAATATCTGTTGCAATACGTTTGGGCCATCGGAAAACAAGTTGAAAAAAAATCAATCCTAATGTCATGTATGATGAGTGAGATTTATAACCTTTTAGATATGTGTTTTTAGCTTCTTGTATATAAAGCTTTTTAAAACAGTAATATGTATTAATTTTATTTTACTCATTTATAATGTGTATCACCAAGCCCCTGTGGCCAATAATCCTATTAAATAAATATAATACATATGAATTAAAAGGATAAAAATTATACTGTGAAAGTCAAAATAAAGTGTACACAAATATTTCTTAAAATGTTGTTTTTCAGTATTTTTATTTATAATAATATTTTACATTTAGGTACTTTTAAATCAAAATTCAGTTCTCTACCTTGTTCTAAACAAAATAGCGAAAAATATTTACAACAATAAAAGTTTTTCAACAAAAATAAAACACAATTCCTTATTTACACGTCAAAAAGAAGTGTACAAACTATTTTAAAATAAAAAAGAAAAAAATCGATTTAGTATTTACTTGATTTTCATTTTGCCTTAATTACGGCATTTAGTCTTCTGAGCATCGATTCTACTAATTTTTTAGTTATATCAGCTAAAGTTTTCTGCCATTCCTCCATTATAGTGGATTTCAGCATATCCTTATTGCTAATCGTCCTTTTTGCGGATTTTGCGGTTCAAATATTAGCACAAATGTTCAATTGGACTTAAGTCCGGTGATTGGAAAAGATGATACACTATTTTGGGGGTTCGCTACAGGAGCCATTCTTTTACTATATGGTATGTATATTTGGAGTCGATGTGCTGTTGAAAAATCCCACATCCTTTAATTTACTTTCAAAACTAAAAAGCAAATTAATCCAGAAAGAAACATTTTTATTTTGATACTTTTTGGCGTATTCTAGGCGTCTTTTTTGTGATTTCTTTCGCGGGTATTGATCATTTAACCCGTTTTCGTGTAACGCAACTGATGTTGCCGAAACTTTCTCTGATATTTTAACGGCACTTTTAAAAGGATTCTTTTTTGCATCACGAGCCATAGAATTTATTTCAGCCCCTTTCATATGCTTCTGCTAACCCGGCCCTGGACTACTTTCTATTTTGCCGTATTTTTCGTATTTATCCACAATTTTTTTTTGTATATGGTGTCTTCTATTGTCATTCCGAAGTTTTATTACTAATTCTTTAGATCTAACCGAGGTAGAAAAATCATTCAACTACAACTACCCTTTTGTAACAACGTAAATTTTTTGTATATACCACAAGTCTCTGGAATTCTTTGCCAAACCATATTCAAAACATAGGCAATGCATTGCCTATAAATTGTATAAAATTTTTTTTTGTAATTTAATATTAGATAAACTTTTTCTTTGATACTAACCTTGTCAAATAATTTATATACTTTTTTTTCTGCTTGTTTATTATATTTTATTTTTTTTTTTCTACAAAAAGTTACTTCTTGTATTTTTTGATATGTATAATGTTTACTCTTGTTCATTATATGTTATTAGTTTGATTTATTCACTAGCACTTTCATTTATAAGATATATATCTTGTTGTGCTAGGCTGCAATTATAATTATAAATAAATAAATAAATAAATAAATATCACTAGAAGTTTGTTTACCCATTTCAAGACAACTAAAAGATTTACTTCACATGAGAAGTTCTTACTCTGCCGATCATAATTAATTAACATAAAACAATAAAAACATTTCAGTAGATTCCAAAATAGAGCAAATAACCAAATATGATGGCATTATTTTAAAGTAGCACAACGCTGAAATGATGCATATGCAACATGTACACTTTATTTTGACACGTAAAATATACATTCGAATTTGTTTTTGCTCTGTAATTTATATAATGTAAGAAATTTCTTATTGTTTTTTTATAACTAATATTCTCTAATTATCAATATCAAAATTCGAATATTGATAAATTTTGTCATATCTTAAAAGGCTAAACAAGTGCTATGTTGTAGAAAAAATGTCTGTACACTTTATTTTGACGCTCACAGTATAAGACAAAGTCATTTGGAAAATCCAATTTTGACAGAGCGTAAGAGAGTAAAATTGACTCTTTCTATTTCATATTTTCAAACATTTAGCTATATACCATTACCATTACATAAAACAATGAGAATTTAAAAATCAAAATCTTCGGATAATGTGTTTCAAAATACGTAAAGGTATTAGAAGCACACATTTGATTTTAAATTCTCAATCATTTTTTAAGGTATTGGGATATATAGTTAAAAGTTTGAAAATATCTTTTTAAGTGTAATCTACCATTATATAGAACAATGAGAGTTTAAAAACCAAAATGTGAAATGTGATAATGCGTTTTTAAATATATACGGCCATGTCACAGAATTTACTTACGTTCGGAAATGGAATTGAATCAGTTTTTTAATTCTTCAAAAAACGAAAATTTAAAACTTTTTCGGAATGAAATCAATTCTATAAGATAATACGAGTTTCATTCTTGCAATTAGAAATGATTTCATTCCGAAAAGTTCTCCTTTTTTTGAAGAAGTAAAAAAGAATTCAATTCCGTTTCCGAACGGAATTAAGGTCTGTAACATGGCTGATAAAGGTATTATTAGCAAATTTGATTTTAAATTCTCGATCATTTGTTTTGAAAATATCTTTCAAAATGTAATCTAGAATGTAATAATCTAACAAAATTTTTCATTTTTCAAATCTAAGATTTTAAGTGCATCTATTTTTGTCACAACAAGTGCGTCTACATTTGTCACAAAAACAAAATATTTTTTTCTAGTTTTCAATTTACGTATCAGACATCAATATTGACGCACAAATATAATTTAAAATATCTATCATTGTGTAGGTTGATTTTTTATTTTTATATATATGATTTCAATACAATAAATAACTCTTTATACACTTGTACATATGCAAATATTCAATAAATCTAAATAAATTTTATTTCATGTCAATAAAACTAAATTTCATTTCAATTTCATCTTAAGTCTCCTACAAAGGAAATTATATGTAAAGTATTATTATTATTCTATTTAAGCTTGTTAGCAGAAAAAAGGTTCTCAAAACTTACATATTATATGGGTATGGCATTAAAAAAGATGAGGATGGTATTTTTGTATTTTCTCTCAATGGCCCTACACAAAGAAGTTAAAAATTCATTTAAAACTACAACTAATTTTTTTAAAAAGTGAACGTTATCCGGCAAAAAGGAGCTTTTAAAAGAAACTTATATTTATGTATAGGTCCTCTATTAAAAAAGTGTAATTGTTGAACAATACTTTTTTTATACGGCTTTTTTCAAAAGTAGATTAACCCACAACAGTGGCTTTTCATCAAAATATCTTTTGAATATAACTTCTATTTTAAAATACACCTTCTTAAAACTTTAATATGTGTATGATATTAATAGGAAATTTTGTATGGAAAATTTTAATTGAAAGATTTTTTAAATAAATATTAATTTTTTGATCCTATCTAGTTTTTTTCAAAAAGTCCCTTTTCAACAAGTACGTTTAATTAAACACTTTCTTATTTTAGAAAGTACCCATTTTACGAAAAATCGTTCAAAATAAGTGCATTTTTCTAACCCTATACTCGTACGAGTACATTTTCAAATACTTGTTTTTGAGAAACTGCTAAAAAAAATTGCTGTGAATCACCATAATAATTTAATAAGAGTTCTTTAGTTACAAAGTTTCCTTTAAAAATGTTCCTGTTAAAAAGGTACGTTCTTTAAAAGGTATATTTATTAAAATTTAACTCTTCAAAAAAAGTACGTTTTTAAAAAGTACATTTAAAAAAAAGCATCCTTTTAAAATTACCCTTTAAAAATTAACTCTTTTAAAAAGTATTTTTTTAAAAAGTACCTTTCTAAGGAAGTACATTTTTAAAAAAGTACTTTTTAAGAAAGTACCTTTTTAAAACAGTGCAATATTAAAAACTATTTCAAGAAGTACCTTTTAAAAAAATTATCGTTTTAAAAAGTACTTTTTATTAAAAAAAACATTTTCAAAGCGTACGCCTTTAAAAAAGTACTTTTTTAAAAACTTATCTCTTGAAAAAAGTATTTTTTTAAAGTACCTGAATAAAATGTACCTTTTTTAAAATTTGCCTTGATAGACAAGTACCTTTTGGAAAAACGACTTTTAGAAAATTCAAATTGTTTACTAAAGTACTTTTGAAAAAAGTACGTTTTTTATAAGAATATTTTTAAAAAAGTATCCTCTTATCTTTGTCAAAAATTAACTTTAAAAAAAAGGTCTTTTATTAAAACGTACCTTTTTAAGTAAGAACCTTTCTAAAAAAAGTACCTTTTTAAAAAAGCACCTTTTTAAAGAAGGACCTTTTTAAAAAGTACCTATTTAAAAAAGTACCTCCACAAAAATTAATTTTTTTTAAAAAAGTATCTTCTTAAAAAACACCTTTTGATAAAGTACCTTTTTAAAAAGTTGCTTTGCTAACAAAGAAACCTTTTTCAAAAAGTGCGCTTTTGAAAATATACCTTAATAAAACGCACCTTTTTAAAAACTCGTTTTTAAAAATGGACCTTAATGAAAAATTACCTTTTGAAAAAACGTCTTTTAAAAAATTTAAATTGTTTACTAAAGCACTTTTAAGAAAAATTATTTTTTCTGAGACTGTATATTATATAACGTTTATATAAAGTACTTCTTTAACAGTGTACCTTTCAAAAATGTACGTTCTTAAAAAACGATTTGTTTAAAAAAGCACCTTTTTAAAAAACAGCAGCGTATTAAAAAAATAACTTCTTAAAGAAATAGCTGTATAAAAAAGTATCTTATAAAAAAGTACCTTTCTTCAAAAAATACCATTTTAAAAAATTACCTTTTTGAAAAATAATTAAAAAAGTAAGAGTGTAGTATATTCGGCTGGGCCGAATCTAAAATATCCTTCACGATAGTCACGAATATGTATAGTATATTAAAAATGTGACCTAAATATGCTCTGTTATATATGAACCGATATCGGAATTTTCTATTTTCTGTATTTTAGTAACCTTCTTTTATAACGAGAATTGCTTTTCAGCAAAAAAAAAAAAAATTTTTAATGGAAAAATCGGTTTAGGCTATATCTCGGGTATATATGGACCGATATCGAAAATTTAAATTCTCCATATTTATATAACCTTATATCATAACCAGAACTGCTTTTGAGCACAACAAATTGTTTAAGTTCGCTTACGCGATATTTTCATGAAAAACCCGATTTAGACTATATCTCGGGTATATATGGACCGATATCAGAAATTTTAATTTTCTCTATTTTCGTAACCTTCTTTCATAACAAGAACTGCTTTTCAGCAACAAAAAAAAATGTTATTGGAAAAATCGGTTCAGGCTATATCTGGAGTATATATGGACCGATATCGGATATTTTCTTTTTCCATATTTATATGACCCTATTTCATTACCAGAACTGTTTTTGAGCACAAAAAAGATGTTTAAGTTCACTTACGCGACATTTTCATTAAAACCGCAGTTTAGGCTATATCTCGGGTACATATGGACCGATATCAAAAACTTTCATTTTCCATATTTATATAACCTTATTTTATTAGCAGAACTGCTTTAAGGTGAAAAAATTGTTTAAGTTCGCTTACGCGGCATTTTCATGAAAAACACGGTTTGGGCTATATCTCGGGTATATATGGACCGATATCGGAAATTTTCATTTTTCATATTTATGTAACCTAATTTCATTACCAGAACTGCTTTTGAGCAAAAAAAAGTTGTTTAAGTTCGCTTACGCGACATATTCATGAAAAACCCGATTTGGGCTATATCTCGGGTATATATGGACCGATATCGGAAATTTTCATTTTTCATATTTATGTAATCTAATTTCATTACCAGAACTGCTTTTGAGCACAAAAAAGCTGTTAAGTTCGCTTACGCGGCATTTTTATGAAAACCCTGGTCTAGGCTATATCTCGGGTATATATGGACCGATATCGGAAATTTCCATTTTCCATATTTATGTAACCTAATTTCATTACCAGAACTGCTTTTGAGCACAAAAAAGTTGTTTATGTTCGCTTACGCGGCATTTTCATGAAAACCCCGGTCTAGGCTATATCTCGGGTATATATGGACCGATATCGAAAATTTTCATTTTTCATATTTATATGACCCTATTCCATTATCAGAACTGCTTTTGAGCACAAAAAAGTTGTTTAAGTTCGCTTACGCGACATTTTCATGAAAAACCCGATTTGGGCTATATCTCGGGTATATATGGACCGACATCGAAAATTTTCATTTTGATATTTATGTAACCTAATTTCATTACCAGAACTGCTTTTGAGCACAAAAAAGTTGTTTAAGTTCGCTTACGCGACATTTTCATGAAAAACCCGATTTGGGCTATATCTCGGGTATATATGGACCGATATCGGAAATTTTCATTTTTCATATTTATGTAACCTAATTTCATTACCAGAACTGCTTTTGAGCACAAAAAAGTTGTTTAAGTTCGCTTACGCGGCATTTTCATGAAAACCCCGGTCTAGGCTATATCTCGGGTATATATGGACCGATATCGGAAATTTTCATTTTCCATATTTATGTAACCTAATTTCATTACCAGAACTGCTTTTGAGCACAAAAAAGTTGTTTAAGTTCGCTTACGCGGCATTTTCATGAAAACCCCGGTCTAGGCTATATCTCGGGTATATATGGACCGATATCGGAAATTTTCATTTTCCATATTTATGTAACCTAATTTCATTACCAGAACTGCTTTTGAGCACAAAAAAGTTGTTTAAGTTCGCTTACTCGGCATTTTCATGAAAACCCCGGTCTAGGCTATATCTCGGGTATATATGGACCGATATCGGAAATTTTCATTTTCCATATTTATGTAACCTAATTTCATTACCAGAACTGCTTTTGAGCACAAAAAAGTTGTTTAAGTTCGCTTACTCGGCATTTTCATGAAAACCCCGGTCTAGGCTATATCTCGGGTATATATGGACCGATATCGGAAATTTTCATTTTTCATATTTATGTAACCTAATTTCATTACCAGAACTGCTTTTGAGCACAAAAAAGTTGTTTAAGTTCGCTTACGCGGCATTTTCATGAAAACCCCGGTCTAGGCTATATCTCGGGTATATATGGACCGATATCGGAAATTTTCATTTTCCATATTTATGTAACCTAATTTCATTACCAGAACTGCTTTTGAGCACAAAAAAGTTGTTTATGTTCGCTTACGCGGCATTTTCATGAAAACCCCGGTCTAGGCTATATCTCGGGTATATATGGACCGATATCGAAAATTTTCATTTTTCATATTTATATGACCCTATTCCATTATCAGAACTGCTTTTGAGCACAAAAAAGTTGTTTAAGTTCGCTTACGCGACATTTTCATGAAAAACCCGATTTGGGCTATATCTCGGGTATATATGGACCGACATCGAAAATTTTCATTTTGATATTTATGTAACCTAATTTCATTACCAGAACTGCTTTTGAGCACAAAAAAGTTGTTTAAGTTCGCTTACGCGACATTTTCATGAAAAACCCGATTTGGGCTATATCTCGGGTATATATGGACCGATATCGGAAATTTTCATTTTTCATATTTATGTAACCTAATTTCATTACCAGAACTGCTTTTGAGCACAAAAAAGTTGTTTAAGTTCGCTTACGCGGCATTTTCATGAAAACCCCGGTCTAGGCTATATCTCGGGTATATATGGACCGATATCGGAAATTTTCATTTTCCATATTTATGTAACCTAATTTCATTACCAGAACTGCTTTTGAGCACAAAAAAGTTGTTTAAGTTCGCTTACTCGGCATTTTCATGAAAACCCCGGTCTAGGCTATATCTCGGGTATATATGGACCGATATCGAAAATTTTCATTTTTCATATTTATATAACCCTATTTCATTACCAGAACTGCTTTTGAGCACAAAAAAGTTGTTTAAGTTCGCTTACGCGACATTTTCATGAAAACCCCGGTTTGAGCTATATCTCGGGTATATATGGACCGATATCGGAAACTTTCATTTTCCATATTTATGTAACCTAATTTTATTACCGGAACTGCTTTTGAGCAAAAAAAAAAAGTTATTTAGCTTCGCCTATGCGACGTTTTCATTAAAATCCGATTTGGGCTATATCTCGGGTATATATGGACCGATATCTGAAAAAAAAAATTTTTGTCTTTTAGTCACCATGCTTAATAAGTGTGTGAAGTTTGAAGCAAAACGAACAACTTTTGTTTTCAAAAATTTTCATACAAAACTGCAAAAAAAATGGCTTTTTTCGGAATTTTGAATATATCTCAGCTATACGTGAACCGATATTACTGAATTTCAATAGCAAACCCATGAATCGATGGGGTAAAAGAATGGTGAAAGAAAAAAGTTTCTAGGTCTAATGGTTTTCTCAGAAACGGTATTTCAACAGCGGACAGACGGACAGACGGACATCGCTTAATCGACTTTTCCATTAATTCTGAATCAGAATATATATACTTTATAGGGTCGCAAAAAAAAACTGTAGAAATTACAAACGGAATCACCCTTTACATTTTTGTGAAGGGTATAAAAAAACACTTTTTTTTTTAAAAATACCGTGTTACAAAAGAATATTTTTAAAAAAGTACCTTGTAAAAAAGTACCTTTTTTCCTTGGACCAGTACTCAGGGGAGATGACCTTTACACATGCAGTGCATTGTACTGGAACTAGGAAAATAGGTTGATGAGGAGGAAAGAGAGAGTAGTGTTTGTGGAGGTTAAACTTTAACAATAACAACATGAAAGGCTAAAAGCAACTCTATTACATCATTTAAAATGTTGGAATTAAATTAGTTATAACTGATCAATGCCCAGTGTGTATTCCTTCGACACTGCTCAGATTACCAAAATTTAGTCCAACACCTTCCACACTACACTACAAGGTAATGAAATTCGTTGAATATATAGAGAAAACACGGACAACAAAACAACAGTACCTTTTTAAAAACGTACGTTATTAAAAAATTACCATTTTAAAAAAGTACCTGTTTAAAAAAGTAACTTTTTAAAAAGGTATATTTATAAAAATAGTCTATTTTAAATAGTACCTTACTGAAAATTACCTTTTTAAAAGATCGTTTTTAAAAAAAATTACTTTATTATAAAAATACCTTTTGGAAAATTGCCCTTAAAAAATGCAAACTGTTTACAAAAGCGCTTTAAAAAAATAATTTGACACTATAAAAGAGACCATACACTTTTGCAAGTTCGATTTTGAAAAAAATAATCGTAAAAGCCAGTTTCTTAATAAGAGGTTCTTACTTAAAAAAAAGTTCCCTTCTGAAACCTTACAATAATAATAATAAATGTTTACAAAAAGTACGGTCTCAAAAGTATAGATTATAGATTTTTTTATAAAATACCTTTATAAAAATCATCTTTTGAAATTTTCCGTTTGAAAAAATAAATTTTTTCACAAAACAACTTTAAAAAGTTTTTTCAGTTTTTCTGAGACTTAACATTTTGAAAAGCTGCTTAGACAAGGAAATTTAGTAATGATAAATAGGGATAAAAAAGACCCTTTTAAAACAACACGTTTTAAAATCAAGAGTATTTATTAAAAAATTGCCTTGTTGAAAAAGTACTTTGTTAAAACAGCACCTTCTTAGAAAAGTGTCCTTTAAAAAAATGGCTTCAAAAAAAAAGGTTTCACTTAACAAAGCACCTTTTAAATTATAACATTTGAAAAAACTTTTTCAAAAGGTACCTTTTGCAAATATATCGTTAAATCAGAGTATATAACAACTGGCAGCCTTGCCAGACCATTAAATAGTTTTAGCAAGTTTACACACAAGCACATTTTTAAACGATAATATCAAAAATATTAAAATGTTATTGAGCTCAATTCTTGTTCTCTTGCCTTGTTTTGCACTGGACTTAAGATTTTAATTAAAATTTAATTTAATTATATTGACACATAAATATCACAATCTATTGAATATTTACAAAGAAATATTTATTGTATTTAAAAAATATTCGAAAAAAAACAACCCTTACAAAATGCCTGTCTGTAAAATAAGCCTTCAATCTACTTGTGTTATTATGCATTTGAAATTATTTCAATATTGATGTCAAATCAATAAACAGAAAAGTAAAATAAAACTGTGTTGTTATGCCAATTATTTAGACAGACATAAAGCAATTCTAAATCATGAGTTCAACCATGGGCATGAATATTTAAATATTTAAATTTTTGTATAATTTGAGATATGCATAGTACAAGCTTAAATTTCTAAAAGAAAAAACTTTACGGTTAGAGCAAAAACCAATAAGCAAACTGAAGAATATGTAAACGTATTAAGGAAGCATTCTAATATGGGATGACCTTTTAATTCTTTTCAGTTTGAAGACATTTTAATGAAAATCTTAATGTTTACATGGAAATTGATGGCAAATGAACTCTAGTGGTGGCCAAAATCCCAACTCCAATGTAAGACACAAAATTCAGCTGCTGCTACGTTTTCACGACTACACTATAAAAAATTTTGTGTACACCAGAGATCTGCAACCGGTGCCTTTTTTAATGATGTAAATATACCCGTTTTAAATCGAGTTGCGTTGTGACAGGCCAACGCATATTGTTTGCTCAAGTATGTTTTCCACTCGTTAGAACTTGCGTCTGTTAACTAGAATATATAAATAACTGGTGCTTGATTTGGTTTCTCAATAATTTTTTCCACATTCGGCAACCGAATTCGCACTTGCTATTCATAACGATAATAATATTTATTTGTTGAATTTTTGTTGAACTTTTTATAATTTTTAAATTAAATTTTTGGTTTGTACACATGTACATCGGGTTTTAGTTCAAGTTTTTTCTTTCTTAAGTTTTTTCTTACGAAGGATTTTTTACAATACAAATTTTCTGTGATCAATAATTATTAATTGAAGAAGACAAGAAAAATAATAATCAAATCTTTAGCTGGGAGACAACTAGCTGTTTCGTAGTCGCTACACTACTCATCAGCACCCACTGGGGTTTGAACTCGGGTCATGACGTAGCATGATCTGCTGCTTTAACCACTCAGCCACCGAGCATTTAATTATTTTCTATCTATATTCATCTCATATTGAGTCACATATGCATTTCGTTAATTGCCCGCATTGTTTGTACAGCGTTTGCTGTCTTAGAACTAGCAGTATTTCTTTTTTAGTTATTAACATACATATTTTTGTACTTTAATAATTCTCCGTACCCAGAGTTATAAATATTAATTTATTGAATTTTTGTTGAACTTTATAATTTTTAAATTAGATTTTTGGTTTGTACATTTGTATTACTTTTTCCTAAGAACGATTTTATTTTTGGAGAATTTTTATCTACAATGGCGACTAAATTTTTGGTTTGGCGACTGGCGATTTTTTTTTTGGCGATTAAAAAATCATGTGGGGAAATAGTTGGCTATTTTTAAATAATTTTTATTTTAAATCTGGCATATCTATTTTATATAATGTTTTGTTATCTGAAATGATTTATAATGAAATGAAAAAATTCATCTGAAATGAATCAGTTTTATTACATGCATGTAGGAAGCAGGCATGATCAACTATTTTGTACTAAACAAGTTTTGCGTCAAATTTTTAAACTATAATTTTTAAAATGCAGATAATTTCTTGCTTACGGTAAATTAAGCCATTGATAGATCATACTCTTTCCTACCATTAAATGACATAGGTTATTGCTCTGAATTTGAAACTCAGTTGGTGTCTGAACACAATGTAACGATAATTTATTTCGGAGCGATTTTTCACACGATTTTGCAGTGCGGAGCGGCATAAAATTAAAATTTATTTTATTTTCGTTGCGGACTTTTTTATTCTATAAAATTTTAAATCTCTTTCTCTTTCCGATGTTGCCATAGTTTTTGAATAATTGGCAATTTTCACGACCATAAAACAAAAAACATGATGAAGAATTTAAAAAACATATTAACGGTAGAAGAAACAAGTAAGAGTGTGGTATATTCGGCTGGTTCGAATCTAAAATACCCTTCACGATAGTCTCGTAAAATAGTATATATTACAAATTTACACTAAATACGCTCGGATATATGTATGTATATGGACCGATATCGGGGAAAAAATATTTCATTCCAAAAAAGAAATCTTTCATGGACACTTTCATGGAAAAGTTTGCTTAAGCTATATCTCGATTATATATGAACCGATATCGTAATTTTCTATTATCTGTATTTTAGTAATCTTTTTTTAAAACGAGAATTGCTTTTCATCAAAAAAATATATATTAATGGAAAAATCGTTTTAGGCTATATCTCGGGTATATATGAAGCGATATCGGATATTTTCATTTTCCATATTTATAATTAATAATAATAATAATAATAATAATAATAATAATAATAATAATAATAATAATAATAATAATAATAATAATAATAATAATAATAATATTTATAATAGATAATAATATTTGTATGTAAGAATATGCAGTCACAATTTTGCCTTGCCCATGAGAGTATATGTGTTCAGTTTTATGTATTTATTAACTCACACTCGGTAAACGTATTCGTACTAAGCGTGGCGTTGCCAGAAGGTTTTTACAACATTATATTTTGAAGAAAATATATACACATATTTTTCTTGAACATATTTAGTACAAAACAGGTAAAAATAATAACTTTTACTTAAAAAAATCTATTTTTTATGAAGCACATTCTTATAAAAGTCCTTTTATTTTAGGTTTTTTTTATTGACAATAATTTTTATTTTTTCGTGTTAATCCATAACCACAATAAATACGTAACTGTGTACATGCATATAACCAATTGTGGAAAAATTTAGTTTGAATTGAATTTACGTTTAAAATTTTACAGCAAAAACAATCTTAAAATAATCATTCAGTATGCCACTTTCAAAATCGTCAACATAGTTGTAAACGATTAGATCTGGCAGCTGCGATTTCAGTTAATGTTAAATAAAAGGTGACGCATATACACAACAAAAGAATTTGTCAACACAAAATCAACTTGTAGGAAATCGACTAGAAACGAAAATAGAAAATACTCAAAATGTTTCTCTTACTATGTGCTAGTAACAACAACACTCTTTTTTGTGGTCGTTTCTTTTACTTAAAAAAAAAAAAATACACTGGATATGAAAGTGATTGGATACATTTTTGATGTATCAAAATTTCACAAACGAACGACAGGTATAAATACCACCGCATAAATTTTTAAGAGTGTTTAAAATACTCTGATGTGAAAATGATTAGGTGAATAACTGGAGTATTTATGGTTGCGGTGCGCCGGTGCAGATCTCTGGTGTAGAATTTTGGACACCCTTTATTTGGCCAGCACCAAAACTCCCTTTAAAATAATGTAATACCATGTTAACAAGGTTATTAAATTTTTTTAACATTCATATGAATAAATATGAAAGCGGCAAGGTATATCAGCAAATTGGAACTTCACCCAAACCGTTTTGCACGAAACATACTCAATTTTAGCGGTCACACTAGGTTGACAAGAAGGGATACCGTTGCCACCATCAGAGCGTTAAGTAGGTGATTTTACCGATATGCGCAAAACTTAGTTAACTTAGCTGGACTTAATTAATTTTTTGTATTTAGTATTAAGATTTGAATACTTATTGTTGTTCAATAAATAAATAAAAGCTTAAAAAAAATAAGATTAAATATACTTGTAGTTTAAAAAACTAAATAACACTCTTCAATATTACATTTCAAATTTTTCATTCATTATTGTTTAAGCTTCTTCTGAAATTATCCATATGACAAGATAATTATAGGTATAACGCATTCCGAAATTTAGTGTGAATTCCCAAAATTGGCTGCGGGAATCGCTAAAATCCTCCACGTTCCCGGACACAATATGGCAACTTCAGATTTCGTACCAGATCCAATAATCGTTAATAGTTCAGATACACGTTCCACGGCCAAAACTCGCACCGACTACAAAAACCCAGTTCCAAATTCGGTTAGCGTTGCGGTTACAAGTTTTTTGATACTTCCCAAAGTCGGCAACAGGAAACGTCAAAATCCCGACCCCTTCCTCCAGAAGAAATACGGCAAGTTCAATTTTCGCACTAAAGCGAATAACTATTTACAGTTCAGATGCATGTTCCACGGCAAAAGCGCTCACCGAATATGAAAAACCGGTTCCAAACTGGTTAGCGAAGGGGTGCCGATTTTTGTTTTTTTTTTTTTTTTTTGGAATTTTCAAAGTCTGATGCGCGAATCCCCAAAATCGCTCGGCTTCCCCGGAAATAATAAGGTAAATCCAACTTTCGAAATACCCGGACACCACTGTATATACCTTGTTGTCCACCTCCTTTATTGCAACATACTCATAACTAAAAAAGCTTATTTCGAGAAAAACACATTTCAAATTTTTAGTTTCCATACAAGTCTTAGAAAAATTTGTTTAGAAAATATCTCCTAAAGAAAAGAGTTTAAAAGTAATTTGAATAAATTTTTGGCACAATATTAAATAATAATAAAGCTCATTTTTTGAGATATGACTATGCTGCAGTAAAGGAGCGATATGTAATAATCACTTATATGGCATGGATTGCGAGTGTTGCAAACATACAAGTGAAACTAACGCGTGTTAAAAAATTAAATTCATTTTTCTGTCTTTCAAGCGTCACCTTACTACGCTCGTTTGTTTATACACATGCACACACACACATAAAAAATTCTATAAAATACGACTCAACAAATCAAGCAAATTCATGAGTACCTACATATGTATGTAAATCTATGCACTAGAAAAACCATAAAAAGTTTCAGTTTAAAATTCGTCTTCTATTTGATTTTATTTGGATTTCTTTCTGCTCTTTTTTTTTTTTTTTGTTGTTGTTGAGGTTTAGTTTTTAATGGATGTGGGTCAAAGATTTTGAGGGACAGTATTAATGCTTTAAAACTTGAGGGTAATTTTTTTTATTAAATTTTCTTAAAGTTTTGTTTTACTACATAAAGAAAAAACTGCCATTAAAATTCTCTTGTAATTTGCATGATTTTATACACACTCGTACATTATTTAAACATATGTTATGCATACACTTACGAGTACATACATAAACAATTATTTACAAGTAGTAAAATATGCATGACCTTTCGGAGACCAGAAAAAAATCCGTTTTTTTTTTTCAACATTTGTTCTAAAATTTTTTTTCATGTAATTCGCTTTACTTGAATATTGATTGAGGAAAATTTTAAAGCGTTTTTTATTTTTTACTTCAATCTTAATCAATATGCCATAAAGTATTCATTAAAAGCCGACGCTTGTTATAAAGTTAATTATTATAAAAAAAATTTTATTTTTTTTTTATATAAAATATAGTTTTTACATGAGATTTATATAGAATTTTTTTTATTACACAAACTTTTAATTTCCAGCTGTTGCTTTAGTTTAGAACAAAAAATTTAATAACATATCCGCTGGGAAGTTATACTAGTTTTTTTGTTTTTAATTTTTGATTAAATGAAAGAGACTGGATCTTTGTTTTTCATGTATGAAATCAAATCAGGCAACCGTGGGGGCAAATCAACATCACCTTTTCTTGAAATAGCTTGTTGTGGAAAGAGGTCTCGCAGTAACTCCATGTAATTGCATCCTGTATGTGATGTGGCTTCGTCTTGTTGATACCACAAGTTAATCAGGCTCTTAGTACGCAGTTGTGGCATTAAAAAGTTTTCAATTATATCACAATATCGCTTTCCATTCACATTTACCGCATGCAAAGAAAAGGCTGTTAAAAATATGGTTACAGCAACATTAGTATATGCACCATAACATTGAGTATTATTGTCAAAAACAGCCTATTATTGATTTAATTATAGTTTGCTTTCCCATAAATATGTTTTCGTTTGCATTTCCGTAAATCTATAGTTACCGTCTATCAACTTCAGAATATGGTTGCATGCCATGTTAATATTGCGCGTAATTTTCTTTTAAATTACAATAGCTTTTATTGCACCCAATACTAATATATTTGTTTTTACCATATGTATGATACACTTACTCACATATAACATATATAATTTCATAGAATAAACTTACTATTGCCAATATAACGAATTAGCATATTTTTTTCCTTTAGCTTCGTGATTTTGTTATAAAACAAATATGTTTCTTGTCTTAAATTAAAAAAACTTTTTGTATTTCTAAAACCCAAAGTACACATAAAGCGTATGCTGAAATCAAAAGGTGTGTTAAAATGTTATTGTTTGTATGCATGTAATCAACAATGTTATGACAAAGTCGACCATATTGTCGACCAACCGTATTATGGTTTTGCCCAAGAATACCATTGTTACAAAAAAAAAATTAATGACTAACCATACTATTGTTTCTAGCAACCATACTATATTACATCCAACCATATTAATATGGTTATATATTATTTTTAGATATGCAATTAATGGCAAAATACTAAAAAAAATTATTTTTATTCTAGCTAGCAGATGCTAAAACCAGTTGAAGTCGCAAGCATTAGCAATTGTGAAACCTGATTATATATTGCAAATTATTCCTCTTTCGTTCTGTACTCACATGTTTTTCATTGTCGTCCGTGTTTTCTGTACCTATACTTGTGTTTATTATAAATTTGTAAAAAACTAAATTTTACCGGAATAGGTAGAGTTTTGCATCATGTTTTTTTTATTGTATTATTTGTTTACTTTCTGTCTTACTTACCGTCTTTTTTATGTTCCTCCTATGTATTTTATTACCTTACGTTGTGCGCGGTGTTGAACTAATTTTTGTTAGTCTGTGCAGTGTCGAAGGTATATACACTGGGCACTGATCAGCTGTAACTAATTTAACTTCAACATTCTCAATGCTGTGATAATGTTTTTGTTTAGGTCGTTCCGTGTATTAAATTCATAAACATCACTCCCCCTTTCCTTCTTCTCATAATCTATTTTCCTAGTTCCAGCACAATGCACTGCATATGTAGGGGCTATCCCCTGAGTACTATCCAAGCGGAAAAAAAAATAATTTTTTACAATAATAAAAAAGCATAGACAATATGAGATATATGTACATGTACAGGGTGGCGCAAAAATAACTTTCCGATGTTTTTTGGCTATAATTAAAAAAAAATGAAAAACTTTGATTCTTTTTATTTTTATTTGGTCTTTTAATTTTTTGTACATCAAGTCGAGAATATGATATCATTTAAATGGCCGCCGCCACAGTTGATTATCATTTGAGCCCTTTTTATAGCATTTTTCATTACATTGGCCAAAACTTCCGGCGATAGGTCCTCACATTCTTAACGGATATTGTCTTTAAGAGCTGCAAGAGTCTGAGGCTTGTTGACATAAACCCGCTACTTCAAAAAAGCCCCACAAAAAGAAGTCTGCAGCGGTCAAATCAGGCGATCTTGCTGGCCAGTGCAAATCGCCAATACGGGAGATTAGGCGCCCGGGAAATGCATCCTTCAGCATATCGGTTGTGGCAAGTGCAGTGTGTGCCGTAGCACCGTCCTGTTGGAACCACATGTTTTCCAATCCCTATTCATCAAGTTGCGGCAAAAAGAACTCTTTGATCATTGGTCTGTAGCGCTCACCATTCACAGTAACCGTTTGGCCCGCGACGTCTTCGAAGAAAAAAGGTCCGATAACTCCGCCAGCGAAAACAGTACACCATATAGTGACTTTGGGCGGGTGTAAAGGCTCTTCATAATTTACACGCGGATTTTCAGTGCCCCAGAAGCGTAAATTTTGCTTATTTACGTACCCGCTAAGATGGAAATGGGCCTCATAACTCATGATTATTTTTGTTGAAAAATCATCTTCCTCTTGGGGTCAAATAAATAGTCACCGATATTCCGCGTTCTGAAACAGTGTAGCGTAACATTGTTTAAACACATAGACGACAGCAGACAGTAAGCAGCAATCTATCAAAAATAAAATACATGTGTTTAAATGCACACGATTATTTTAACGACATCACAGCAGCACGACTTCACAACAGCATTTGCTGCTGCTGCCAACTTAGATTAATTTCTATTTTCGTAAGCAGCAAAAAGTAAATGCAGTGCTGCCACTACAAATATAAATTGGCAGCAATAAAAACTAAAATTTTTTTGCAATATTTAATAGAAATAAACATCACATAAATAAAATAAACAAATAAATTGATTAGTTTTTACAGTTTTACGTGATATTTTTACGTTTTCAGGCGGTAATTTTAATTTTATTCATGTAAAATATATATGTGGCACCTCTGAAATTTGCATTGCTTAAATACAGATAGTGCTGCTGCTGTCTTTAAAATAATTATGTTGCTGATGAGACGGCAGCATTTGAAGCTAACTTCATTTGTAGTCGTGAAGTTGTGAAGTCTGCTGTCGTCTAAGTGTTTAGACAAATGTCAAAACAGAACTGACATTAGCGGTCAATCGCAAAATCGATAGCACTTTCTGATAGGAGGATTACTTTTGCGCCACCTTGTACATGCACGTTTGAGAGCAAATTTTACAAACCATCTGTAAAAATTTTAATTTTGACAGACCTAAACAAATACATGAGAAATTACATATTAAAAAAACAGACGTAAAAACATGTCGTCTGTGAGTGCCTTTAATCAACAACGCGACATTCTGCAAAATAAAATTGTTTAAAAAAGGAACACTTCAGTTCCACTTATTCCGGCTTGCAAATTATTATTATTATTTTTTTAACTTGTACCAGTACTCAGGGGATGACCCCTACATATGCAGTGCATTGTACCAGAACTAGGAAAATAGGTTGTGAGGAGGAGGAAAGAGGGAGCAGTATTTGTAAACATATGACTTGAACCTTTCAACGTTATAACAGACAGGAAACATGTCAGCAGGTAACTTATTCCACAGGCGGAGCGTACGGCTGAAAAACAAATTCTCTCCGTAATGCGTTGTACGATTCCCTGGGCAATCGACCACAAATGGATGAGCTCTGAACGATGCACGCGTGCTACATAAAAATGTGCGAGTTTCGGGAAGAAGACCGCTGATCTCGTCAGAGCAAAATCCATTGTAGTAACGATAGAACAGAGTAACGCACCCCACACAGCGTCGATGTTCCAGTGAGTCAATAGAGTTGGATACCCTACTGTCACCGATAAGCTTCTTCGCCCTCTCCTGCACACGGTCGAGTAACCCCAAAATAGACTTTGAGGCACCGGCCCAAACATGAGAGTTGTATTCCATTTTTGGTCAAATGTAGGTGGTATAAATAGTAAGTAGATCGGATGGAGTGAAGTACATCTTACACCGTTTCAAAAAGCTGATGCACTTGAATGCTTCTTTAGAGACATGAAAAATGTGCTCACTCCAGCGAACATCACACTGTATCTTCATTCCAAGAACATCAAGAGCTTCCGATTCCTCAATATTTATGCCATCCATGAGTACAGATAAAGCAGCATCTGTGGTCGTTTGTTTGTGTGTTAATAAGCAACATTGGGTCTTACGAGCGTTAAAGGCAACCCTGTTTTCCCGACCCCATTCGAAGATTAATAGAAGATCACTGTTTAGTGAGTCGTTCATATTTTGCTTTTTTTCAACGATCTCGGATAGGCTGGGCCTATAACTGAAAGAGTACGAATGGCAGATGCTGCTGTCATCCGCGAAGGAGTGGATAGGGTTGGAAGTTTGGTATAACAGGTCATTTAGGAATATAAGAAATAGGGTAGGAGAAAGATTTGTTAACTCGCGGTTAAAAAATATGTCTGTTTACGTTCTCAACTAGACTCTGTAGATAAAAAAAAACGTTTATTTGTCCCAGTTGCGATTACAGAATATCTCAACTAAAACTATTTTCGTTTTTGTGTTTAAAAACAACCAAACAACTCGTAGACAGTGTGATTTACTTTAGTCTTAAAAACCGAAAATTTATTCAACCGTTAAAACTGCAATAATTCTGCGTTAATAAAAACTCACTGCACAGTAATATTTTATTGGGCGCACTTAAAAAATTTAGTTTAAGTCTGATAGTTTGAAAAAATGCTTAACTGATCATCAATACAATCTCCTGTAGAGTGTGTATTTGGTTTCTCGCTTTTTATTATCGGTGAAAAAAAAACACAAAATTTATAAAAATTTATTGTGCGCTTAAAATTGATATGCCTCGATACGTGTGCGTTGCTTACTTGAGGGAAAAAGTTATTTATATCTTGATTTCAGTTTACACGATTCGATCCCTGTTTCATTTGCTGCGCTACTCACTTTTGTGGCAACTGCGTGGGTGTCTTTTATGCTTATATGACATACAAAAATATGTTTTTCTAAAGTCTATGCATACATTTATTTACGAACACATTCACATTTGTTTCAAACTCATTTATTTAAGGGTTAATAATTTAAGATATTAATTGGCTGGATATCAAAATCATTAACGTTTTAAAAACATTTAAACATTTTAAATCAATATCATAAAACAAAAGATTATTTATTTGAATTTGAGAATTTATATCTTTATGAACACTTAAAGCCTTTTAATGCCCGCTGAATGTCTGAGCGAAAGAAGCCTTAATAAATTATTTAATTTTTTACCACAACTTTAGCTAAACAATATTTTAAGTAGATATGCCTACTAGAGAAATTAACACCCAAAAGTATTTAATGGGTTTGAGTTTTATGATGGTCTGCATTCAACATTGTGTCGTTTTTATTGCTTCACAAAGAAAAAAATAATGTTAATTTTGCACTTTTACACGACAATAAATTTATTTTTTTGGTAATACAAAAAAATAAGAAAATAAAAAGCCGCAAACAAATAAAAAAAAATTCTCTTGTGACACTTAAGAAATTTTTATGATTTTTGTAAATGAGGCTTACGACGACTAAAGAGTTAAATAGAAATAAAGAAAATGTAATGCATGTTTGAAATATACAAGAAAAATCTAGTGAATGAGTTGTTTCACCATGAATAATGATCAGCTGAAACATGACGTTGACAACTCGAACAAATCGCAAAAAAAAGAACATAAAACAGCATAAAGAATAAAATTTTGTGCGACTCCTTGCTGACTGCTGGCCAAAGAAGTAAAATGTAATGAGGGCGATGGGCGTCAGCGTAAAATAAATCTTAGATAATATGAAGAGTTTACTAACAGTAATGCTAAAAACAATATATCTCGAGGTGTTTTATTCCAAAAAATTTCAAAGTGCGGCGGTTTTTAATTGCTACGTTAAATCATTATGTCATGTAGCCGACATGTGAACTCAAATCATTAGTTATTATATTATCAAAATCTCGTTCATTATCAGACTAGGCCGACAGGGCAGGTAAATCAATTTCACAATAAAAGTCTCGTTTACAGCTATCCGGCAATCGCAAACCAACGTGCTAGTACAATTAGTGGAGCTTTACTATCAGCATAAATTCGAATATCCTCTCGTTATATATCATTATTGCCGTGATTTCCCTCTGCTAAGCTACATCAATTTTACAGCCTAAAACTAATTCTCCCGACTACAACTTGAATCCAAGATCCCAAGATCTAATGCCCCCCGGGGAACAGGTTTTGCCTTGACGTTTCCCTAACTAGGGCACTCTGTTTTTTTGGGTAAAGAGCGGAAGGGGTCTCTCATTTGATGCAGCAAATAAAACTCTAGAAAACCGCATGACTTATGTTGTGTTGGCTTCTGAAACCCATACCAAGGGTTTAAATTGGCAGAACGGGGATCAGCATGGCTCCCGGGTGGTTATGCTTGCAGTTCAATCCGGGCTGATTATGGTTGTGGTGCCTACCTTGGTTGAAACGTTCTGGCTGTGGTTGAAACCTAAAACGCAGGAAGGGAGTGTTAGTATCCTTGATAATTGTTTGGTATGTCGCTTTTTTCGGAGACTAACAACCTACCAAGGATCTGTTGCGTACACAACAGATACATGTACTGTAAGGAACCAGTGGTGATGTTTGACAGGTGAGTTGGTTTAAGGACTGATGCTCTTAGTGGGCTTTGGCCTACCAACTCATTAAGCCTTGTTGATTGTTGGGAAATTGCATACAGGAAGGATTAGAAGGCCCGAACTTCTCAACAAGAAGTTGCTCATATGAACACAAAAATATAGCAAAAATTGCTACCTGTGTGAGCCTAGTCAGCCACACGGCGTGAATAGTTCACTCCGTGGAACTGGTTCATCATCAGATAATTACAGCCTATTCTCATTATTATAGGCAGGTGCTGATGTAAATCTTTTTCACAGCTATAAAGATCTCATGCACGTCCTCTTGGCTATCTATGCCAACCATCTCGGAGACCGGGTTTAACAAAACTTCATTGAATTTCTTGTCAGGCAGTAGAGCAAGTGAGCATTAATCAGTATTCTCCGGAAAGTTCACTATCCTTCCCATAATTGAGGCATGACCATAAGTCGCTTTCTTCCCACTGTAGCCTAATTGCCGAATTCATGATTATTTCCTTCACCATGAGATCAGTCGGTAGCCATACAAATTTTGGTTATGTCAAAGGTATAATTTCCAGCATGAGGAGTGGCGTAGGGCAGGCAACCTCATAGAGAAGTATTCCATAAGAATTCCTACCTAATAAATGTAGTATTTTTCAGATGGAAATATTTGCAGTAATGGCAGTCTGCAAGCTACTATATGACCTGGAAATTTGTGGAAACATAAAATTTTTGCCAATTGTCAGACAGCATTTTTCTTATTAAATTCCCACATGACAACATTTTTACTTATCACACAACTGCCAAGTCGGAGCCGTTTATCTAACATCACTTTAATTTGGGTCCCTGCGTATATCAAATTCTATGGTAATAAACAGGCAGACAAGCTGTCCTAAACGGAATCTAAAATAGATAGCGTTTCTCTGATTAGATTCTTAAGCGACAACTTGTCTATTTGTCAGGAAGTGTAAGTACGAGATCTCAAGGCTGCGCCGTCTATATAACAATTCAGATTCCGCTATGGATATATCCAATATGCAATCAGTAAGAGTTCCGATTGGATGTATTAGATTCTTACACGACAAGTTATCTACTTATTAGGAAGTGTAAATATGACGTCTCAAGGATGCGCTGTCTATCTAACAGTTCAGATTCCGCTATGGATATATCAATTATGAAATCACTTAGAGTTCCGATTGGGTGTATTATAAGTATAAACCACAGGGCCTTTCTGCAGAAGGCCACAATTAAATGGCAAAGTCTGGAGAGAGTGGCCAGGTTAATTTGGCCAAGTTTTGGCGAAAAACTAACTAGGCTACTTATAACCCATATCAGGAAATATATATGAAGATTGCTGACACTAATAGCTAGGATACTGGTTGCTAGGTAGACTTGCAAGTAGGCTTGGAGTAATTAAATTTGTCGAGGGTGGCAAGAAGAAGTAAAAGAAATAAACGGTCTTACACCGCCTTTGTGAATGTCCTGCTTTGGCTGTCAAGGAAACACCTTTCTGAAAAACCATTTAAATTGCAACCTAATTAAGCTATCAAGATTCAGTCTTCATGGCCTACCGCGATTGTGGAAGTTATTGGTTAAGTATATAATCTTATGTATGTGTTGGAACTTTTTGTAAAAGTAGTAAGTTTAAAGTAAAATTCATTTGTAATGGATCACTGCCAATATTTATTTTCGGTCCTGTTACAACAGAGGGAACACTGACTCCTAATAATATTGTTCATAGTTATTGCGAAGCAGTGAAATAATAACGAAATATTTCCCTTTGTTTGAGCTTAAAATGTTGATCGCTTTCCAGTTCAATCGCATTTTTGCAGTTTACTTATATTTTTGTATTAATAATAATTTTGCCTTCTAAAATTTTCGCTTCAATTTCAAATCAATCTTCCGAAAGATTTAACAACAACACTAAAACATTTTAAAAACAGGGAACTAAAAATATGCAAGTACACATCGCTGCTTTATTGCAACAACGTTGTAACTCAAAATACATTATTTCAAGTAAAACACATTCTAAATTTTTAGTTTCCATATACACGCAGAGAAAATTTACTTTGAAATATTGTTGTGCCAATATTTTTATATACTCTGTCACAATTTGTATTGTTCCCGCTAGTAGTATATTATAGTTTTAATCCATTATAATTATATGAGTGTTAAATCATTCATATTTCTACTGTTACCTTTCTATAATTTTAAAATATAGTTGTATGCAATAATATCGTTTAAAAAAATGTTTGAATACAACAATATCTTTTGTAATATACAATAATAGATTATTCATTTAGAGCATAAGTATGGTTAATACATTTATCTCCAACACATGTTTGTTTACAGGATAAACTAAATATTGTTGGTTTTATACACATTGACATTTGTATGTATACATATATAGTTTTAGTTTAATTTGTAGATGTGTTTGTCTTTTTTTTTCAATTTTAATAATATGAAAAATATAGTAAAAAAATATAAACATAAAAAAATTAAAAGGTTTGTAAAAAAATGTATATGAACAAATGGGTGTAAGTATGTGTTTTTAGGTATTTGAATTTTATATTTATTTTTACATATACATAGGACTTTATAGGCAAGTTCAAGGATATATCAATGTTTCTAAGGCCACAAGATTTTGCAAAATTCCATTCATTGTATTCTATTTTATGTAAAAAAATTGATTGGAAAAATATATTTATATTAAATGATTTAAAATTTTAAATTAAATGATTTTTAAATGTGGTTTTTATTTATAGTATTAAGATTTGAATACTTATTGTTAGTTCATTTTGAAGATTCAATAAATAAAAACGCTTGACAAAAAAAAAAAAAATTTATAGAAGTGTGTATATACATACGTGGTGTGAAAAATAATAAAACCACCCCCAGACCTCACTTTCAACACTGAAACTTTTACACAAATAATAATTTTCTTTAAACTTTTTTGTTGTTTTTTTTTTATTAGGTAATATTGTAAAATAAAAAAAGCATAAAAAAAATTTTGAAAATTTGTTTTTGTTTTAAATGTATTTATGCGAATGAAAATATTTGTTCCAAATAGAGAAAGAGGCAGTAAACGTTTGAATTCTTAGCTTCAAATTAAATAAAAAATTAATTAAAAAATTAAAATAAAAAAATTCGTTGTACTCACATATTTTCTCTGTGAAAAAAAATAGAGCCATGGAACCAAACTTGCTGATATTATGAATAAATATTAAGTAAATAATATATTTAATAAAGTATCTACTAACCCTACCCCAGTTCTTTGTAAGGCCACCCTTGTTTTTTATTACAGCGATTCGGCATAGAGTCAACGGGCTTTTGACAAACCGTAACAGGAATGTTCCTCCATGCAGTCTTTATCATTGCGCACAGTTCATCTTTATTGGATGGATACTTTCCTCTGAGATTAATTTTAACTTGGCCCGCAAGTTTTCGATGGGATTTAGATCTGGTGACTGCAAAAGCCTCCCCAAAAGCGTCACATGGTTGTCACCGAACCATGTCTTTGCCAACTTCGAAGAGTGTTTTGGATGTTGGAATGTCCATTGAAGCGGCATTTCCCACACAGCATAAGGCATCATGACTTCTCTTAAAATATTTGTATACAATTTTGCATCCATTACGTCCTATATGCGATATAAGGGTCCAGCACCATAATAACAGAAATATCCTCATACCCTTGTTACCGCCACCACTGTTTTTAAAAAAAAAGATAACACAGAAAACAGTATTATCTTCATTTATCTTTATAGTTGCTTTAAAACCCATATTAGTAAATGTCAAAATTATTTGTTTATATTTTAATAATTCCACGCGGGTTTTCTTGGCCGAAGTTTGGACAATATAAAAGAAAAAGCAGCCATATTTTTCCGGGCAGACATAGAGATGAACTAAGATGGTGACCACGCCAAAAAAGAATTTTAACACACATAAAAAGTAGTTTTATAAATAAAATATTGTATTTTGAATTTGAATAAAGAAAATTAATTTACTATTTTAAATCGTGTGTTTATAATCTGAAGTGGACCACAAGAGCCGGAACTATTCTCTGCTAACAAACCTTAAAATTCTTTTTTGCTGATTGAGTATTACTCCCTACTAAAGTTTGGATTTAAAATCAAGAATCTGGCCAACTTACCGTAAGTCCAAAAATAATGAATTCTACAATTTCCTTACAGGGTCAATCACTCAACATCACACCTACTATAAACCTAACACAAAATTCAACCACAAACTCTGCAACCACATGTCAAGCATGCCATAAGTCTGCGAACTCTGATAATGTTATATGCTGTAGCACATGTAAATTAACATTTCATTTATTATGTGTTAATGTCGATAGCAACCAACCGCAACAGGAATGGAACTGCGAAAAATGTTCGGGGCAACACCAAAACCGACCAGAGTCTCCTCAATCCGTTTATAGCAACGTTTCCGCCACGTCAAATACATTCCGAACTCGGAGACTTAATTTAGAACTTCAACGTTTAGAAGAAGAGGCTAAACTCGAGAGAGAACTTCTTCGCAAAAAATACAAGATTCTTCATCAGGCGAATGAAGACGATAACGAAACAACCTCAGAAACAAATTCAGTCAATGTCTGGCTGAATAATCAAGAAATTAATAATGAACATACAAACATTGCTTCGCGAAGAAACCGTTTAACCTTTTCAAACGAAGATACATACCACACATATTCTCAACAAACCAGTGGAGCATCATTTATGACATTACCGAATTTGTCATCCATACATGAAAATATGCGTACACACAAAGAGCATAGTACAGCGACAACACAATCAAATGTAATAAATCAATCATCAAAACACAACACAGTACCGAATTTTATTCCCACGTCAATTAATAATGGTTTACAAAATTATAGAAACACAGCCTCACTGAATATTTCAAACAACACAGAATCAGCTAACACGTGCACCCGCACCCAAAATGTGCCTTCCCTAAATACTTTATATACAGGTCCAGCCTTTAATCAACAGCCACCGTTTGTCTTGCGGCCAGATATGAATTCAACTGACTATATCACGGCAAATCAGCAAACTTCAATTCCACCATATGATTTTCATGAACCATTGATTTCTATGCCACCGTCGTCTGCCTTCACATCATCACATATAGGCAACAGCCAACGCGACCTCACGCAACAACAAATGAGCGCACGTCAAACTGTTCCCAAGGATCTACCCATATTCACAGGCATTCCCGAAGAGTGGCCGCTTTTTATGTCAACTTATGATTGGTCCACTAAAATTTGCGGGTTATCTGATGCAGAAAACTTGATTAGGCTACAAAAAGCATTGCGCGGAGAAGCTTTACGATCTGTCCAACATATACTAATACATCCCTCTTGTGTATTAGATGCCATGTCGACATTAAAACTGCTCTATGGCCAGCCTGAAAAAATACTAGTTTCACTGAAAAATAGAATAAAATTATTACCCCCTCTTAATACGAATAAACTACATACCATTACATCATTTGCCGTTGAAGTGAAAGGCCTAGTAACAACCATTAAAGCCGGTGGATTGTTAGACGAACTTAATAACTCTTCACTATTACAAGAGTTAATTGTCAAAATGCCATCATACTTCCAACTGAACTGGGGAACACATAAAACAGAATTATTGAATCAAAACAAAAAAGCAAATTTAACAGAATTTGCAAATTGGATCTATAGTGTAGGAATATCAGCAAGCTCTATCAATGTTGAGAGTAACAGAGAAAGAACAATGTCAACAGATCATATACCAAAAACAAAGAAAGCTTTCGTTAATACACATGAGGTGCCAAATAGCAAGAATTGCATTGTTTGCGATGAGCATTGTAACAATGTCGAAAAATGTAAAACCTTTTTGAGAGCAGACAGAAATGAAAGATGGAATTTAGTGCGAAAGCTTAACTTGTGTAAGCTCTGCTTACGCCGTCATTATAGTTTATGTAAGAGTAACATAGTGTGTAGTTATAAAGACTGTAAAGTTCGACATAATGCACTATTACATAATACTGCAATTAATAGCAGAGAAACAAAAGATGTTCAACATGAAAATAATAATGTTGTTAACATCAACACCCATGCTGCACATAATAGCAACAATAGTCGTAACATTTTGTTTAAAATTTTACCCATAGTTATTTATGGAGAAAAAAACAAAAGTATAAACACATTTGCGTTTATTGATGAAGGTTCATCAGTTAGCCTAATTAACGAAAGTATTGTTAATGCTTTAAACTTAAGCGGTGAGCATGAACCTTTATGTTTAAAGTGGACGGGCAATATCGGTCGAAACGAAGAAAATTCAAAAAAAATTAATTTACAGATCTCTGGCCCAAACAAAATTAAATACGACTTAGAAGTTCGCACCGTCAAACAACTATCTTTGCCCAGCCAAAGCATAAGCTATAAAGAGTTGTGCCAACAGTATCCACATCTTAAAGGCTTGCCCGTTACAGATTATAATGATGCAACTCCAAAGGTGTTATTAGGCATGAATAATTTACAACTCTGTATACCAACACGCATAAAAGAAGGCAAAAGTAATGAACCTATTGCTATTCGTACTCGCCTAGGTTGGGTTCTATGTGGTAATTCAACTTTACAACAAACCCATCGGTTTGAATATAATTTTCATATTTGTGAATGCAACCGTCTCAACGATAGTTATCTAAGTGATTTAATAAAGAACTTTTATTCTCTTGAAATGGCTGGTATAAGCAATACCGATCCTGTAATTGGTAAGGATGAGCAAAGAGCATTAAACTACTTAGAGAAGTATACAAAACAAATTGATAATGGACATTACGAAACTGCTTTGTTGTGGCGTTTCGACGATTTTCAGCTGCCTCACAGTTTCAGTATGGCAATGCAGAGGTTAAAGTGCCTCGAAAGGTCTTTGAAAACGAATAGAGAATTGTTTACTACTTTCGAAAATACAATAGCAGAGTATTTAAAAAAGGGATACATAACAAAAATTAACAAGTGTCAAAAGGAAGACAAAAATCTAAAAAATGTTTGGTATCTACCAATTTTTCCTGTATTCAACAAAAATAAGCCCAATAAAACAAGAATTGTCTGGGACGCTGCGGCAAAATCAAATGGCGTGTCATTGAATTGTATGTTGCTTAAGGGTCCAGATTTGTTGGTATCACTTCCAGCAATTTTGTTTCGCTTTCGCCAAAGAAAAGTGGCAGTATGCGGCGATATAGAACAAATGTTCCATCAAATTTATATTCGTGAAGAAGACCGCAATGCACAGCGATTTCTGTGGCGTGGATGTGACGATAATAGAGAACCTGACGTGTATATAATGAACGTCTTAATTTTTGGGGCATCTTGCGCGCCATGCATATCACAATACGTGAAAAATCTTAATGCGTCCAAATTTGAAAGCGTTTATCCTGAAGCAGTTGCTGCTATAAAAAATAACCACTACGTGGACGATTTTTTAGTTTCCACAGACAACTCACGTGAAGCCAGTCAATTAGCCAAAGAGGTCAGATATATTCACAGCCAAGCTGGGTTTAACATAAGAAATTGGTGTTCAAATAGTAAAGCTGTGCTTCAGGATCTAAGCTCAAATAAATCATTACACTCTATAGCACTAAATATAAGTAATGGTTCAGAGACCGAGAAAGTGTTAGGGGTTTTTTGGATTCCAATCGATGACAAAATTACATTTAAACTATCTCCTTCTATTTTAAATAATGAAATATTTCTCGGAAAAAAACCACCCACCAAACGAGAAGTTTTGAAAGTTTTAATGAGCGTTTACGACCCACTTGGCCTTATTGGGGATTTTCTAATGTACCTAAAAGTAGTTTTACAAGAAATCTGGCGAAGTGGTGTAGATTGGGATACACCGATTTTAGAGCAACAACTCATAAAGTGGAAAAAATGGTTATCTTTTTTGCCACACATAAAAGAAATTTGCATACCACGTTGTTATATACAAACATTTCCGAACTACACAAACATTGATGTACAATTACACACCTTTGTAGACGCCAGTGAAAACGGTTATGCCGCTGTATCATACTTTAGGCTCTCCGATGGCGACAAAGTTGAAATATCGCTGGTTGGATCCAAAACCAGGGTGACACCATTAAAAGTAGTATCTATTCCGCGATTGGAACTAATGGCAGCCCTAGTGGGTGCGCGTTTTGCCAACTCTATTTCACAGAGTCATTCTATAGACATTAACCGAAAAATATATTGGTCTGATTCGCAAACAGTTTTGAGCTGGATAAACTCCGACCACCGGAAATATCACCAATTTGTTGCTGTGAGAGTAGGCGAAATCTTACATATTTCGAAAATGAACGAATGGTTATGGATATCTGGCAAAAATAATGTAGCTGATGATGGAACTAAATGGTCTAAAAACCCCAATTTTTCTAGTGCCAGTCGCTGGACTAATGGACCAGAATTTCTAAAATTACCTGAAAAAGAATGGCATATTAAAACTGCAAATTTGGTACAAACTAATGTAGAGCTGAAACAGCATAACTTAGTTATTCAAAGCGATGAGCCGCTGGTTAATACGGAACGTTTCTCTAGGTGGTGTAGACTATTAAGAGCTACCGCATTTGCTCTTCGTTTTTGTTATATGGTAAAACATAAAACTATCATCTCAAATAAAACAGAACTAACACAAGAAGAACTTTTAAAAGCCGAAATAGTTTTACTAAAACAAGTCCAAAAACAAAATTTTTCTGAGGAGATTAATTGTATTAAACAAACAAAAAACTCAACAAAAAGTAGCCCAATACACAAATTATCGCCATTTATAGATGATAGTGGACTATTACGTGTAGGTGGGCGTATTGAAAATGCAAATATTAACGATGAATTCAAACATCCCCCGATTTTACCAAAATATAGTGGAATAACAAAACTATTGATATTACACTATCACAATATATACCACCACATGAATAATGAAACATTAGTAAACGAATTACGCCAGAAATATTACATACCAAAACTTAGAATTGTATGTAAATTTTATATTAAACAATGTCAAATGTGTAAAATCAAAAAGACATTGCCGATTTTTCCCCAAATGGCCAAATTACCTCGAGCTCGTCTTGCCTCATTTCATTCACCATTTACATTCACCGGCGTTGACTTCTTTGGTCCACTTTTTGTTATAGTCAACAGACACAAAGAGAAAAGATATGGTGCCTTATTTACGTGCCTGACTGTCAGAGCTGTTCATGTTGAGATTGTTAATAGCCTAAATACCAGCTCTTGCATTATGGCTATTCGGAATTTTACAGCTCGACGAGGACAACCACGTGAGTTTTTTAGTGACAATGGCACTAACTTTGTAGGTGCTGAGCGTGAACTGCGTGAAGCAATAAAAGATGTTGATAAAAATGAATTGGTTCGAAACTTTACAAATTCAACAACAAAGTGGAATTTTAACCCTCCAGCTGCACCGCATATGGGTGGCGCTTGGGAACGTTTAGTACGATCAGTAAAAACAGTTTTATACCAAATAAAGAGCGAAAAGTATCCAAGTGACGAGACTTTAAGAAGCATGATGGCAGAAGTTGAAAATATTATCAATTCTAGGCCACTAACGTACGTTCCCATCGAACCTGAAAACGAAGAAGCCATTACACCTAATCATTTTCTTTTAGGAAGTTCTAATGGCATCAAGCCCCTTGCTCTTTACAACGATGATGGAACGGTACTTAGAGAATGTTGGTTACGTTGTCAACAATACGCGGACAGGTTCTGGAAGAGGTGGATATCAGAGTATTTACCAACATTGACAGGCAGAACAAAGTGGTTTGAGAAGGCTAAGCCGTTAGCCGTTGGCGAATTAGTGGTAGTGGTTGACCCAGCAAACCCAAGAAATGTATGGCCCAAGGGTAGAATCATAGAAGTATGCAGGTCGGAAGATGGGCAAGTTCGTAAAGCGAAAGTGATGACGATTTGCGGTATTCTAGAGAGACCTGCTGCAAAGTTAGCTGTGTTGGACGTGGCTCAGAATAAGGAGTAAGATTCCGAATAGCTTCTCATCTTACTGGGAAGGGGTGTTACCGCCACCACTGTTTTTAAAAAAAAAGATAACACAGAAAACAGTATTATCTTCATTTATCTTTATAGTTGCTTTAAAACCCATATTAGTAAATGTCAAAATTATTTGTTTATATTTTAATAATTCCACGCGGGTTTTCTTGGCCGAAGTTTGGACAATATAAAAGAAAAAGCAGCCATATTTTTCCGGGCAGACATAGAGATGAACTAAGATGGTGACCACGCCAAAAAAGAATTTTAACACACATAAAAAGTAGTTTTATAAATAAAATATTGTATTTTGAATTTGAATAAAGAAAATTAATTTACTATTTTAAATCGTGTGTTTATAATCTGAAGTGGACCACAAGAGCCGGAACTATTCTCTGCTAACACCCTTATATTAACCCCTCCATGTCTAACGGTTTTACTTGTATATTGAGGACAAAATTCTTTCTTTTTGGTTTTCCGAACTTGAAGAGAACTCCGAGCTAAACAAATTTACTTTGGTCTCATCCGACCACAAAATATTACGCCATTTAGATACGGGCAAATTTATGTGCTCCTTTGCGAACTCAAGTCTTTGTTTAATGTGGGCACTTCTTGCTTGTAAATCATTTTTAACGACCCTAAGGCGTATTGTAGAAGTATCCATATCAAGTTGGTATTGCTTTTTAATGGCAGATGACGTCACAAATGCGTTTAGACTTGAGATATTTTTGAATTTCTTCCTCTTGTTTCTTCTTTATGTTCATATTTTATAGCATTTTCGATCATTTTCTTGGAACATCCAATAATTTCAGCTATTTTTCTTTGAGACTCTACCTTCTTGATGAAGCTTTTTGATCAGTGTTCGGCTCTGCACGCTACAGTGTTTTCCCCTGCCCATTCTATTAACAAATTTTTTAACCTTTTTTAAAAACTATACTAGAAATAAAATACTCTACTTTTGAACACACTTTCCCAAAAAAAATTTAAGTTGCGTTGTATTTTAATATATATTTTTTTAAACTTTAAAATTGGCTCTATATTGTTTCACACTTGTTTTTCTTCTACTAACATACAACTATTATGAAACACACCATTTTATGAAACATATAATATTGTGACCTTCAACACTGGTACGGTTGATCGAGTTAATATATTTTACAATTTTTCAATAATATTGTTAGAAGTGATAATGAGATGTGGTTGGATATGACAGTTAAATTTTAATGATAACAATAACGGTGTTAGTCATGACACAATTTTTGTAAATTGTATGGTATACTTTTGGTTCTTGGCTACACTTAAATGTGTAAATAAATTTCAGATTGAAACTATATTATATGGTTGTGTTGAAACATATAATTCAACAATAGTATTTTGCCCTTAAAATATTGTCACATCAACCATATTTTTTTTTGTATGTGTTGGTACGTACATTAGAAATTATCTCCAGGAGGCAGTTTAAAACGGAATGTCAATGAATTTTTGGCTCTATATAAAGGATAATTCAGTTGTTTATTCTTAGCTTTTTTTCATTTTTTGAGATATGACTTTGTTGCATTAAAGGAGCGCTATGTAAGTACATAAAGGTTTGTAACAAACTGAAAATCTATTTTGTTAAAAAATATAATGAAGACAAATGTTGCATGCTGATGAAAGGCATGGCATAAAAGTAATTAGACAAAAAATTATTTTTTATTTACCGTACAAACAAAGAATCTATTCATACAAAATCACGAAAAAAAAACGGAAAAAAAATTGTTACAAATTACAAATACTAAACAGTGCTTCATTTGACACAAACGTCAACAGCTTTTTCCAGACATTCATATTCTTTAAAACATTCGCTTCGTGCATCTGTGCACGTTGAGTTTTGGCGCAGAAACAAAAAAAAAATGGTTGTTTCATAAATGTGTTGAAAGAAAAATGATTTTAAGGGGTTTAGACATTAAAAATTATTTTAAGTACAAAAAAGTAACAGGAAAACTCTTCTTTTTTTGTGAACGCACATATTGGCATTTGTTAATTGTTTCAATCAACACGTTTTAATAATAAAAGTTTTTCAATGTTTAAATCATGTAGTAAAGAAAAGTATTAATTCCATTGCTAGAATTTAAATCATTCGAGTTGTTGCAGCTCTCAGACATACTCGTATATGAAATTCAACAGGTATGTACACAAAAGCTGAGGCTTAGCTTCCAATTAGTTGTGTAATCTTGTTTGAAAGACAAACCAATTCGTGTTTCACTCCGTAGTTTACAAAGAATAATGAAAATTTTTATTTTAATTTCTCAAAGCTTTTTATTATTTTGATAAAAAAAAATCGTTCAACCCGCTTTTTTGATGTATAGCTCAATTTTGTTATAGGTACCCTGAAATAATGTGCTATTAAAAAGTTGTTTTTATCTAGAAAGTTTCAATATTTTGTAGATTATAACCGGAATATGATCTTTGTATTGGGGTTCTTTTAGGGGTTCACAACTTTGAGTTGACAACACTGTTTTGTATGGCAACCTATTTAACAGCTGCTTTTAGTGTAGTTCGGCTTGATATTTCATTATGGATAACCTTTTGCGAGATGGTTGGTGCACGAATAGTGGTGCACCATCCATCTCCATATATATTCCATCACTCTACCAACCGTAAGGGAGGGTTGAGTTGAATGTGACAGATAGTTCGAAGTATCTGGGTATTTACCTTGATTTCAAACTACTCTGGCGGAATGTCTAATCAAGAGCAGACAAGACGGCTTTGTCCTTATTTTTGTCTAGAAGAGCTATTTCTAAGGCCTAAGAATAAATCCTTCGAATCCTTCTGTAGTAGAGTTTCTTTAAGTCTTTCGTGCTGTTATTGTTAAAGTTAAACCTCCAAAAACACTAATCCCTTTTTCCTCCCCATCATAACCTATTTTCCTAGTTCCAGTACAATGCACTGCATATGTAGGGGTCATCCCCTGAGGACTGGTCCAAGATAAAAAAAAAAAAAATATTGGGCATGATTGTTAAACCATTTTTATTATAGGGGCGCTCGTATCGTGGAAGTCCTTGAAGAAAGCTTCCTACTGCAAGATCGTAGGGACGATGATGCCCACATCTGGGGGGTTACTCTCTATTGCGATGCGAAATGTATATGCGATGAGAGTATAATTTGATATTCTGTGCCGCTTGCGCCATTTTTTTTCGCAACTTGACAACGAAGCAACACTGATACTACACAATGAACAATAGCGAAAAATGATCAAATAAAATGTGCGAAAGAGAAAATATAAATGCGAAAGGAAAATACGAAAACGCAATACAGGGTACCAATTCTTCGATTACGAACCACTTTTCTTTCGCATCGCAATAGAGAGTAATCCCCCTGCTTCGATGGGGACAGATGCTAAACTGGCTGCCGACTGATCTCATGGTGAAGGAATGAGAAGGAAGCGACATATGGTCATGCCTCAATTATGGAAAGCATGCTGAACCTTCCGGAGAATACTGATTAATGCTCACCTGCTCTACTGCCTGACAAGAGATTCAATGTAATTTCGTTGGACGCGGTCTCGTAGACGGTTGGCATAGATAGCTAAGAGGACGTGCATGAGATGTTTATAGGTGGGTTCAAGTTAGTGTCGGGAGGAGTAGTTTTAGGTTGTTAAATGGATACAGCGCAATGCAGGCGGAAATCACGGCTTTAACGCGGCAGCTAATTACAGAGTATACGGAGAGAATACCCGAATTTGTGCTGATAATAAAACTGCACTTATTGTACTAGCAGGTTGGTTTGCGAATGCCGGATATCTGTAATCGAGATTTTGGTTGTGAAATGGACTTACATCAGTACCTGCCTTCACGGTCTAGTCTGATTATGCAACTACTCGACGGGATGAGTAGTTGCACCACACCTCGTGTGGCTTTCTACACTCACATAGGTCACAACTTTTTCCCAAAAGTTTGTAGCCATATAAAGAAACCCCTTAAAAATTAGCGCCTTTTAATCCCTAATGTCATTTCCTAGCCATGTCAATGAAAAACAAAGCTTAATGAGTTGGAAGACCGAAGCCCATTAAAAACATCAGCTCATCCGTCTAACCACTATAACTAGCTTCTTACACTACAGGTATCTGTTGAAAGATAACAGCACCTTGGGGGCTTATTAGTCCCTGAAAACCGGCATGCAACATATCTATCAGGGAAATTAATTCCTCTTCCTGTGATTTTAGAATTAAACCACAGCCAGAACATTTCAAGCATGATCAGTGCTGAGATGGTCTACAAGCAGAACCTACCGGATGCTTTGCTGATCCCCTGTTCTGCCAATTTTAACCCTTGATAAGAGTTTCGAAGGACCAACACAACATAATTTATGCGGGTTTTATTTGCTACAACAAACGAGGGACTCCTCCTTTATGCGCCAGAAAGTAGAGTGTCTTGGTTTGGTGTACGTTAAGGCAAAGCCTGCTACCCGGGCGAAAATCTCCTTAAACGATATAGCGAGATGTTGGAATCTAGAGCTTGTTTAGGTACGAAGTGAAGCGCCCGGAAACGTTATAGCGGACGAACTGGCAAAGGCTGTGGTGCGGATGCGACAGGGGGATATAGATACTATATTTGGGATCCCACTCAAGAACTTATAGAAAAAAGTAAAGCGTGTACTTTGAGGAACCGCATAACACAGCTGGTCTAGTGCGGCTGGCTATCGAATATCAAGGCTAACATGAGCCAGGTGTGAAAATGTGAAGAGTAGTATCCTTGTTCTGTGCCGACGGAAGATGTGTTCTTCTAAGGCGGTTCTAACTGGTCACTGCCATATAGTGATGCATGCGAGAAGGTTAAATCTTCCATTTAATAATTTCTGTAGAAGATATAGGGATGAGGAAGAGGTAGAAAGGGTTGAGCAGTTCCTCTATCGGTCCACAGTTCTCTCTTATATAAAGGTCCGGTAGCTAGGCATACCAATACTGCACAATTTGGAAATATTGAAATGTGATTTGGTCCAGTGATATGAACTTGTGCTGAGACACATCACACTCAGGCAACACAAAGCGGACCCGACTGAGCTGTCTTTTAAACAGTTGGCAGACTGTTAAACCTAATCTATATAAAACGAAGATGTATATTTTTAATTCATATTCTTATGCAATGTACTATTTCTGTAGGTGAAATAAAGTTTATTTTAAAACAGCTTTTTTTGTGCTTTATCATAAAACTCTCATTTACTTACAATAAAATAAAAATGCAATCATTGAAATGAAACAGCTGGTGTAAAATCAAGATTTTATATTACATACATATGCAAGTGTGTGTGTGTGTATATGTCTAGGCAGCTTACAGCAACACACAAAAACATCTAGCATTTAACTAAAGATAAATAATGTTTTAATATTGTAGTTGTTGTTGATGTCTATGCGTAACTTGTTATTTGGAAAAGTAAAATAGATGTTTTATATTATTTTTTACTGCAATACACATCATGCAGCTTATTTTTAAAGCAAAAATAAAAAAATAAAAATTATTAATGTTTAAAAATAAATGAGAAATTATCAATTTACGACTTTTCATTTGTCTCAGTTCAATTTTGTGAAAAGAGGAGGGAGCCACATTTTTTTTTGTGGTTTTAATATTTTCAGGGTTACTGATAGAAAATACTAAAGTGATTAAATATAAAAATAAAAAATGAAAACAACAAATCTTTTTGCTTCAAATTTGGGGGAGACAACATAAGAGCTCGTGCCTTAATAAAAAAATATTCATTTCATATCTTTAGTTAACAATCAATTTATGTTGTTATATACATATATACTTTTTCTTTTATTTTTAATGAAATATAATATTTTTATCACACAGAAGTCAAGTCTTTCTGTGGCCTACTCTACAGTAATAAATAGTAGTGATGTCATAATTTTATTTATAACCCTTCTCTGGGGAATATCTGAAGTTTCGTTCCTTCAAGTTTTCATTGTTTGTTCATAAAGTTTTGATTTCTTTGTATAAATTTTAATAATGTTCAAGATTTTTTTCGCTCTCCAATTTCTAACAAAACTTTGTATTATTTATAAAATTTTTCCGCATGTTTGACTTTTATTAAATTTAATTAAATTAACCAGAATGCTGTTTGTGATGTATTTAAAACTACTCCTTAGCAAAAAGAAGCCCATAAACGACAAGGAAATATTTTGAAACTCATTTGGTTGGTTGTTTTTGAGTTTGAATATTCTTAGAAATTTGATATTTAATAATGAAATTTTTGCTTTGAAATGTGCATACATCCGCATATACACAAGCACACACACACACGCATATACACATATTAAACAGTCAATGTTGTTATTTAAATAATAGGTTTAAAATATTTCTAGTGCTTTTGTTCAATAAAAGAATTTGAAAATTTGAAATACGTGCCTAATGACAGTCTGTTGCAAAATAACTTCGTGTTGGAGGCTGAAAGTCGCTTAGAATTAGTCAGCATGTGTGTGGGTGTGTATTTCTTGAAGATCTGTTTTTAATTTGTTAGCAGAATACGGTTTATAAAGACACAAGTGATTCATTTTAAGCAATATTTGTTCTATAAATAGGAAGCTATTTATTTAAAAATAGAGTACACTCATTCCCAATTTAACACGGATTACTCAAATAACTCGTATAAGAAATACAATATAGGAAGCAACTAATAAAATGTTCTAATTAACAAAAACATTAAAAATTATAACAAAAACAATAAAAATATATGAAGCTGTTGCAAAATCCATTTACACACGAGTATAATTCAGTGGCACCAGTTCAGACTTATTAATCGAATACACACGCACGCGATAAAAGACTAATTCGGAATTTGAATATGTATCAGTGTTCACCAAAAATCATGTTTTTGCTTGATTAAGTCATACACTTAAATTTGTAATCAACAAAAATCAAGCAACAAAATTCAACGCTGAGTAAAATCAACTCGCTTTGTAAACATTCCGAATGTGTAATCAGCCAAAATCAAGCAACAAAGTTCAACGTTGAGTGAAATCAACTCGCCTTGTAAACAATCTGAATTTGTAGTCAACAAAAATCTAGCAACAAAGCCTAGTGCTGAGTAAAATCAACTCACCTTGTAAATATTGCGCATTCATCTTGGTATGTTGAATATGATCAGCTTAATGTTTGTTGCTGCTTTGATAGTGAATTGTATGTATTTGAAACATATGTACACGCATTTTTCTTCCGTTTTCTTAAGTTTTAAGTTTCAGGTGCATATGTACCTAAAAAGTCATTTTGTGTCTATATAAATTGTTCTTATTGATTTTTTTTTTTTTTTTTGTTATATACAGTGGTGGACATATATAATTAAAACATAAATGTGATCTTTCATTCTTTCGATGTTTTATACGATCTCTTGTTATATCAACAAAGTTTTTTCGCTGCCAAGATAAATTTGATATCTTTTGCACTTAGTTCTTTCTTTACATTACTTTTTTGTTCAATTTTCTTAAAAAAAAACAGCCATTATTTAGTGAAATCCATTATGTTTTTCAAGTGGACACATAATTAAAATATTTTCAGTTCTGCTATCTAAATAAAGATATTCTAATATATGTATAATTTTGTTTTGTTTTGAAAAAGGTAGGTAATCATTAGATTAATGAGGCCCCAAGAGGAAAATTTAAAATGCAATGAACTATTTTGATAAATTTGGGAACTAAAATAATGTACCCAGATCATCCAAATCTCGTAAAACCACAGCCAGAGACGATAGAATAGTCATAAGTGCCTCTACAGCTGTATTTTGTAATGATTTTTTTTTCAAAAGAATCATATAGAAAAACTGTTGAACACAGCACTGCATTGAGTTTTGATAATTTTGTTGCTTCTAAAACAAAAACTCAATGACAAGAAATCACTGCCGAACTACATACACATTCAGTTATATTCAAGCACGAACACCTTAACGATGATTACACTCATATAGCGAAGATATTGCTTGTTCTGCTACTAATTAAAAATCAACTGAGCATTTGTACAGCTGAACACAAAATCATATATGAACGAAATGTAATGTTGTTCATGTTGTTGAGCAAGTATGAATTTTTTTCAATCGCCCAAAGCTGTTCTCTGATACGTGTTAGGTACTAAGGTACAAAAAAAAACACTAAAAAAAAGTCCATCACGTTAATTTGCTGAAAAAAGTATTTCTTTAGTTTTTCCTAGTATTAGCCCGTATTACAAAAGGCAATTTCATATTTCTTTAATAATGGAGCATACTACTAATGACGTTTGCATATTCATCTACCATAAAAAGTCATTCTTTGTCGCGATCAAAATCATATTATAGGCTGGGTTGATATTTTTGTGTCGAAATATATAAATGACTTCTAACAATTTTTATTCACTATATTAGCTTCTAACATTGATACCAATCAAAAAGTTATAAACAGCTTGTTTTCTATATTTCCCAGCTGCCTATAAGACGACATATCACATGAGCTATCCTAACCATCAGTAGGCTTTGGAAATTTTTGTATAAATTATTGAGAATTTAAAAAGAAAACAGCTTTAATAATACCTGTCAAAACACAAAGAACAAGATTTTTCATTTATAAACGTCTCTACATTTCATTTGTTTAAACGATGCAAAGAAACAGTGTTGCAAAAAATTTTGCCGAAAAGTCTTCATTGGTAGAAAAAAAGTTTTTTTAAGAAAAACCATCTTAGAATGTTTTTCTGTAAATTTTTCTTAGGTCAAACTCAAAACTGCTATTTATGAAAAATTTTAAACAATTTTCGGAGTGAAAGCACTGCTTCAAGAGTGAAACTAGTGTTGTCTCATAGAAATGATTTCATGCAGAAAAAGTTTTAATTTTCTTCTTATTAAGAATAAAAAAAGATGTAATTCCGTTTTCGTACGGTATTTGATTTTGTGACCCATGAGAGTGTGTATATTCAGTTTTATGTATTTACTCACTCACACTCGGTAAACATATTCGTACTAAGCGTGGCGTTGCCAGAAGGCTTTGAAAACATCATGTTTTTTCTTGCGACCGTGTTTGAGGAATATATATACACATATTTTATTTGAACATATTTAGTACAAAATCAGTAAAAATAATAACTTTTACTTTAATACAATAAATTTTTTTTATGAAGCACATTTTCATCAAATTTCTTTTATATTATGTTCATTTCATAACAATTTTTATTCCTTGATTTTAATCCATAACTACAATAAATGCATAGTTCTACATACATATAACCAATTGTGGAAAAAATTATTTGATTTTTTTTTTTTTTGAATTTTCGTTACAAATTTTTTAGCAAAAACAATTTCTCAGTATGCTACTTTGAAAATCGCCAACATGGTTGTAAATTAATAAACCTGGCAACCGCGATTTCAGTTAATGTTAAATGAAAGGTGACGCATATCACAACAAAAGAATTAGTTGAGAGTGTTGTTTTTACAAGTTGATTTTATGACGACGTCATGTATGTATTATTGAGAAAGCGACTAGAAACGAAAATATAAAATATTTAAAATGTTGCTCTTACTTAGTGCTAGTAACAACAACACTCTTTTTTTAAGGTCGTTCCTTTCACACTTAAAAGAATACACAAGATACGAAAGTGACTGGATACATTTTTGATGTATCAAGATTTCGCAAACGAATGACGGGTATAAATACCACCGCAGCATTTTTGAAGAGTGTTTAAAATACTCGGATGTGAAAATGCTTGGGTAAACACCCGGTGTACTTATGGTTGCGGTTCACCAGTGCAGTTCTCTGATATTTACTATTTATTATATGTAAACTTGTGTTTACCTCAGCAGAGTAGCTTCGCCCATTTATATCGAGAACTATAAATTTTTTCTGAATAAGAACGTATCACCAATTAAATAACATAACTATCAAATTTAGATTTTATTAGTTGGAAAACGTTTTATAACAATAAAACACAATTTTTTTTTAAATAACACCTGTAGATAAGTTCACAGTATAAATAAAACATTTAGATGCTAGTCAACACACACATTTTATATAAAATCATGGCCAATAAAGTTAATTTAAAATTGAAAATTTTATGTGTTTTATTTTTCTTAAATATAAAATGAGCGAACCCTTTCGGGAATTGTTGAATAATTAACAATATAAATTTTATGTCTTCATCGTGCACCCGCAATAAAAGTTAAAAGCTTATTGAATACAACATTAGTGTATTTTCAAAACCTAATGATTGTTAATTTAAAATTTAATAGATGTTAATAAAAACAAAGGAAAAATATTGTAATAAAATATATAAAAAAACATACACATATGTTTAAAAATATTTAAAACTTAAAAAGAAGAAAAAACACTAAACATTTGTAGAAAGTATTTTGTAATTATATAAAGAATATTTTTATTTTGGGTATAATAGAAAAAATTGAGGTCAGAGGTCATAAAATCACAGAGCAAGCTAAAGTGTTTTCTAATCAGGTGCAAAAACTTTACTATCAATTTCTGTTGTTTGGTTTTTAAAACTTTGATTATATTATAGACTTTAGCTAAATCAAGTGTAAATATCTTAACAGAAATCTTAAAACAATGGATTAATATTTAAATGATTTTAAACAAAACACAAATCAAAAAAGAAAACGAAGTTTTCTATAAATATTTATTATAAGCATATAAATATTTGTTATTAAATATAAATATTTATTATAAGCATTGCTAAGAAAAAAAAAAGCCTCTTAAAACAATAAATAAATCCCCGTAAATATGTATCTAAGACTTGAACCATTATATCTTCAACAGCGTTGTTAATAGGGCATTTACATTTACCCAAAATCGACTAGATTTGAATTAAAACCTTAAACAAAATCTTAAGGGTTTACATTTTTGTTTTTTGACATCTTGCAAGATATCATTTCCATAAAATTTATTTTTGCAGAGTTTGGCAGTAATAGCTATATCACAATGAATTCATCATCTAAAAGTATAGTTTTTTTTTATTGCAGCGTAGTATTTTTAAGTATTGCTGTGAACAGAGTCACAGTTGTGTTATAGAGTACTTATAAAAATCTACTAGATTTCGTCAAAATCTGAATGCAATGCAAATTTCATTTAGTATGGGAAATCTCGTCAAAATCAACTAGATTTGCATCGAAGTCCTGTAAGTACTAGATTTGGCTTAGGAGTAAATGCCCTATAAGTCTAAAAATTCAAAACGCACCGAAATGGGAGAAAATCCGATATTTCAACAAAAACGCACCCAGTATGGAAGTTGTTTTTAACTCCCATTTCGTATAAAAGCACTGCACATGAACTACATGTATAAGCCACTAGTAGACAATCAAACTAGGCTTGACAGCACCGCCTGTTGGTATGCCATCAAAAAATAAATAAGAGCTCAGTGTCTGAGTTGGTTAAGCAGCCGTATTAAAAAAACATCATGTTTACATGATACTGAGTTCGAATCCTAGTGGGTGCTGATGAACAGTGTAGCGACTGTGAAACAGCTAGTTGTCCCCCAGCTTTAGTGTATTCAATTATTTTTTCCTGTCTTCTCTGATCAAGAGTTATTGATCACGGCAATTACTGTTAACTTATAAATAAAAATATTTCTTGGCTTTAGCCAGGATTGAACTCTAGCTAGACGAATGATACCAACCATTTTCTCATTTTTAATTCGATCATATATAAAATATATCGATGTTTGCGGTTTTACCAAGTCAACTTTTTTAATAAAATAAGGAAAACAGTTTAGCGTGAAGTGTTTTAAATTTGTAGTTTTTCTTCCACCTTCTCTTGTTAGCAACTAGCAACTACTGTTAAAATTTAAAGTTGATTGTAATGACGATGAGTACAAAATTGATTATCCATCAACAACGGTGACTAGCGTTTCGGCGGTAACAAGCACCATCACCGGTGGCATGTCATAATGTCCAGTGTCATTATGTCCATAAAAACTGTAACTTACATAAATGTGTTATAAAATCCATGGACAGTATGACACTTTTGAAAATGTCATAGCGTCCATGGGCATAGCGACACTTTGCAAATAGACCTTACGTCATTTTTAAAATCTCATAAGGTCTATATTGAAAAAAGAAGTTAAATATGAAAATAATCGTATATTTGAGTGATAATTTGAGCCAATAAAAGCCGTTCCCATTATCAAATTGGTTCACACTTTGGGTGGCAAAACTTTGACGCATAACTCTTACTTATATTGCCTATATATTGAAATTGACACTTCTACTCTTTTTAATTAAACAAGTGATTATTTCAATACAGATTTTGTTTATATTCTTTTTAAAATTACGAATTAGTATTCCCCGGAAAAATTAAACCAAAAAATTTAGTTTTTTTTTCAGAAATGAGTTTTCACAGAAGTAAAAAGTACTTTTTATCAAAATAAATAATCGCTTATTGAAATATATTTAGGAGTATATTACTTTCAAAAATTTGTCTATAGTAAGAATAAAGCAAGGTTGAATTACTTTTCTTAGATTCAGTGTCCAAATTTTGAAAACAAGGATAACAAATTCTAAAATACTTGCAAGGCGTTAATAAGACATTTCTCGGCTCTGTCATGCCTATAACGCATTTTATTATTTCTGTCACCTGACTATTGATGTTGATAGCATTTTCTTAGATATTTTTTATTTCTGATTCGCTTTCTTCTCCAATATCTTATAAAGAAAGTATAAAGGAAAAATCGGCGCCAATTTTTCCTTCATACAAATCATATCAGAGGGCTAATTCTGTCATTCGTGATCGAAATTACTATCGAGCAGAAAATAATTTCAATATCGTGTAAATTTCTAATGATATGTTTCGTTATGTAACGAGTCGACTTATCACTTCAGTATTGGAAAATACTGACAAAATGTGTTTTATAACACTGCTGAAAATTGTCAACAAAAATCATATGTTTTGAGAAATCAAGTTAAAATTTACGAGCAACAAATTCAATAAAATAAAACCGCAAAAGAAATGGACCCAATATTATTATATTATGCATCATCGTCTTATGGGAATGTGTAAGTGTATAATTATTTGTTTGTAACAGTTATAGGATGTATAGATGGAACAGTTATAGGATGGTTTGCAGAAGCTGGCAAATGAGCATATGCTCTTCAACAGGAAACTATTACATACCGTTAATTCAATGGTTGCAAGTAAAGTTTATATTAACATAATTTTTTTATACATATTATTTTTATACTATTTGAATAATTATTAAAAATAAGCGATCACAATTAATTCCAAATTGGCAATTAATTCCAAATATGGTGGGGCTGCCTACGACTCTTTCATATGAAAAAATACGAAGGAAAGACACATTATTGGGCATGAATATACCAAGAACTTAAGAAGCTTTTGGCTTCTAGGTAAAGAAACGTAATTCTTGTTATTTTGAAAGCAAAATTTTAATTAATTATATGTTTGTAGAAGACTCTGGATATTCATGTGAGCCTTGGTTACTAACGCCATATCGCAACTCGATGGAATCTCGATTTAACGAGATGCATGCAAAAACAAGATGCATTGTACAGCGAAGTAAAGACATATTAAAGACGCGATGGAAAATGTTGTGCCACCATAAAAGAAGCCGTTACAGCCCTGAAAAAATGGCACAATTCACCAATGTAGGCACTGCTTTATACAACATTTGCATGCATTTTCCAGTGCCAAACTATACTACAAACAATACTACATAAGCACAACCTCTGTAGCAGATGATTCTACGGAAACAGATTTAATGAAAATGGGGAAAAAAATCCGTGAAAACATAAAAATAAGTTTGAACAGTAGATAGTTTTATTAAAAACCAAATTTAGTTAAAATAAAAAAAGACCACAAATATGCATTTGCATACTTTGTATACATGTTGTACATTAAAAATAAATAAACACACATACGTTCACAATAACAATTCATTTAATTCAGTCATGTATGCGTGTTTGTACATTAAAAAGTAAGTAAATTTATATTGAAAACAAATTTTGAACTTATATTTCTTTTGTGTTTTTCTGTTTGGCGGGTTTTGGATAGTACTTTTGCTTACGAGTAAAAAGTTGCACGGTTGCATTCGAACGGTTACTCGCTATCGAATGCCATCATTAGAGATTTTAATACCTTTTACTCGATATCGAATGAGATAATCCCAAAAGTGTAAACAATCGCACATTCGAGTAAGAACTCGCTCGTAAGCGAATGATAGAATTAGCCCCCAGGTGACAAAAGGTGTTGTCGTTTTGACAACATTCGTTCTTAATTGAACAAAACGATCTCATCTTGCCAACGAGACATTCTCAATTTAATAATGGTATTTTTTGTGCCATCTATTCGCAATTTGACGGCGGCATGTTCACAGGTTGACAACGGTATGTCCACAATTTAACAAGATTTGCATTATCGTTCGCTGACAAAAATTAAAGAACGTCTTTTTTCTCTTTGTGTACTTATACGTTCATACACTCGTAAATAGTTATGATAAAGGTATTATGATTAAAATTTTAAACTTTTAAAAATTTTTGCTTACTACTTAAATTATGGACGTTATGACGCTCTGCAAAGTACCATAATATCCACGGACTTTACGACACACCTCTCTGATGGGCATTATGTCACTTTCAAAAGTGTCTTAACGTCCATGGACTTTTTGACACTTTTAAGTGTGTCAGAACGTCCATGGACTTTACGTCACTGGACGTTATGACATGCCACCCCATCAGCTTTAAATTATTTAAAAGAAATAATTTTTTTAACTGGCGCTTAAAATTCGCTGCTTGCAAAAAAATAAAAATTTACGAATCCAATTAAAGATTAAGCGGAGCTCTGAAACGCTTTTAATCCCCTTAAATATATCTTATTATATTGTGTGTATAAGCTCATTCATGGTAACAAAATTAAAACAAAAAATTAATTAAATACTTGTTGATATAATAACATCTTGTAATACTCCTCACAGTTGGTTACACCCTACCATTTGTTTCACTTTCCGGGCATGCTATATGATACATTTAATGTGAGCACAAAGCCAGATATGCTCAAGTAATTAAAAGTATTTTTAGACTTGGTAGTAAGAAAAATCATAAAAATTTATTGACTGTTAACATGTTATAAGACCAACAAATGTCACCAGCAAAATTGTGAGTAGTAACTAACCTCATAAAATACTTTATTAAAATAATGCATTAAAAATATGCTAAGTATTTTTATAGCACACTTTCATAAATGTTCGGCAAAGCACTACAGCAATTCACTCATATATGCATGCATACATATGTACATACTTATTTATATAGGAATACATATGCGACACTATTTCGCACAACAGGCAGTCAAAATTCATTGTGAGAATTTATGGCATTTCCAGCCATCCATCTTAAAGTCATAAAAAAAGCAGACCTGGTGGTTTTGCCAGCAAACAACAGCATCAGTTTATAATAATAAAAACAGCGTACTAAATTTAATAACATATGGCATCTTGCTGTTTATAATCATATCATTAACAATAACACACAACATCAACACTGGTGGTAGTGCAACCAACCAAAAAACCAACGTGCAACATTCCTTGAGTACTCGTATATTTTATCTGCTGTTTTCATCAACTGTTTGCTATTTTTAACACAATATTTTGTTCTGTTTTGTTTTTTCATTCATTCTTTTTTTTCTAAAATTTTTATCATTAACAGCTGTAAAAACTCTAGACAGACAGCATAAAAAATGTTACTTGTGTAAAAAATTACTTTTGGACGCATTCATTAAGTTGTGTTTTTATGCAGATTAAAGCGAAAAAATGAATATTTTTTTTAATGCAAAGATAAAAAGAGACAGAAAACTCCATTTAGCATGAAAGATTGAAAACTTTTTCAAATGCTAATTGCTTGCCGGCCGAAAAATACAGCCATGTCATAGAGCTCGAACTCGTTCTAAGGTGACATTTTATCCCCTTTCAGTTTTCCACAAGACAACTGTAGCAGGTAGTGCTATCACTACAGTAAATACAACATCCAAATCATCACATGTATTTTGTTGGTAGAGTATAGCAGAATAATGTCAAAATCTGTGCAGCAAAGTCATATGTGATATTTATGGGACACGAGACCGTAATACGACGAGAAATTTTGCATGAAATATACTTATGTGCTGTTCATAGAATACAGACGAGCAAGCCGTCTAGAAAATTTGTATGAATGTTACTCAATTTTTTGAGTGATTTTCACAAAAATTTTTTAGACAAGTCGCTCGTTTGTGTTCTTTGAACAACACATTAATATTTTGAGTGTATTTCATATATGTGCTGTTTATAGAACACAGACGAGTACTCATCTAAAAAATTTTATATGGAATTCACTCAAAAAATTGAGGAAGTTTCATATAAATTTTCTAGACGAATTGCTCGTCTGTGTTCTATGAACAGCACAATAAATTTTTAGACGTATCACTCATTCTTTTGCCATAAGCATCACATTAAAGTCACTCGATCCTTCATTTCAGTGAAAGTAAAGAGGTGGCTCTAGATATTTCCAAGGCGGTTGAATGAGTGTTGTACATTACTGTCAAAGCTTAATGTTTTTAGTGTCGATTATGAATAAGCAGCAGACGTTGACGAAATAATAATTAAAAGAGGTCAATGGTTGAGTTGGTTAAGCGGTGGTATTAAAAATACAACATATTAACAGGATCAAATACTAGTGGGTGCTGTTGACACCTTATAGACACTGTTCTATAAGAAAAATATCTTTCAAAAATTTCCAAAGTATACTGATGATTAGGGTAGTTCCAATGAAATGTCGACATATAGATAGCTGTGAAACATAGAAAACAAGCTATTTATAATTTTTTATTGGTATAAATGTTAGAAGCTAAAATAGCGAATAAAAAAACTTAATTGTATGAAAAAAAAAATTATTTTCGAAACTCTGCAATGTTTTTCCATACAAACAAAATTTTGTACGGATGTGTGTACTTATATACATATAATACACACACATTTCTGTATCTGCGATAAAAAAATATCCTTAGAGCTTTCAAACTCTTGAGAGAATGGATTCTTTTTTTTTAAGTGGCGCTTCTCTCTTTAATGCAAAATATATCCAATATCAATTTAAAACAACAAAAGCTTAATATCAACATAATTGAATAAATTTTATTTATATTTTCTTAATATTAAACGTAACAACAATATCTAGAGTTTCGCACTGTGTTTTATTTACACTACTTGATTAAATACTATTAATCGGATTTCACTTGATGTTGTTGCTGCTGCTGACAAATTTAAAAGTTCAGGCTGCTTTTGCACAAGTGAGACTTAATGCTATTTCTGATATCGAACTATTTTTGCTATAATTAAAATGTAACCAGATATTAAAGGTTTAAGTGATTAAAAAGCATTGCGCATAAAACACACGGTTTTGACATTCGGCTCATTTATGATGTTAAATATATACATATATTTTTATTAATAAGAGCAGATGTTATTGAACCAAATCAGTTATAAAATTTAACTGGCATTAAGTCACTTTTATTTTATATGATATTAAACCATTAAAAAACGGAAAATTGTTGAAATGTTGTTAAAAAAGATACTAATCCACACGTAAAAAACAAACATTTGTGCACGAAGTATTAAACCAGCTAACAAACGACTTCAATATGTCAAATATAAAGTACACGTATTTAAATAAGAGCATTTATTTTGACAACAGTAAGACGACACGACTGAAGGTTTTTGTCCATGCTGATGTTTTTTGCCGCAGTCGATTTAATCAAAATTCTATTTTTCTTAACTACAAAATAAAAGCTGGTCACACTGCGTGAAAAAATATGTAAAATAATTTAACTCTTCAGGCGTGTTCTGAGAAGCGCAAATCGCTTAAATGTAGCGTTATCGATTTGAAAATGCCTAAATTGAATACCATTAGCTGGGGGACAACTAGCTGTTTCGTAGTCGCTACACTACTCATCAGCACCCACTGGAATTCGAACTCGGGATCATGTGAACATGATGTATTTTTAATACGGCCGCTTTAACCACTTCAGCCACCGAGGTTAAGCGACCGAGTAGTGAAAATAGTTTGAAATCACTTCAATTACAAGCTTCGTTGTTCTACATTCTACTCTTTACTTTTCATTTGTGTTTTGTTTTCGAACATTAATTTGTAGTGAATTGTCTGGTTCTTGAAACTACTTTTACACAAAGTAGTTTGAAAACACTTTTTAATATCATTGTGAAAATGAAAACTTTTAGAGAAAAAAAAAACTGAGTAGAATTACAATCCCATTGAAATAAGAGGGTTAGATGACGAAATATTTATTTGAGATACATATTTATAGGGAAAATTAGGAAAATATATAAAAAACTAATAACTGTTATTTTATTAACGAAAGCGATATCATCTCTTATTACAGCGGGTACGGAGTCACTAACTCATCTGAATCATCGTCATCATTTTCATGTCTTGGATTTACCCCCACTCAAATTTTTGCATAAAATGGCACTTAAAAATCGCAAAAAGTAAAATAAATAAAGAAACAAATAAAACTTAAAACGTGGTTCGAGTCTATACTACTTATTTGAATATTTATCCAAGTTTTATTTTCGAAGTTCAGTTGGAACGAAAGAATTTAACACCCAAACAACTACTTTTTCAGAACAACAAAAATGAAAAGTTAACTTTTCAAATCATTTTTTATTTTCAATCTACTACTTTTTTGGAACATGCAAAAATATACATATATTTTTGCAGATTTATGGGCCAGAGGAAACACGCAGCAATGTTTCCAAAACCTTAAGAAACCATTTTAGTTTTTTTCTATTCTATTTTTCAAAATATTGTTTAAAAAATATATTGAATGAGTTACATAAATGTGGTTTTAATTATGGAAGTAACGTGTGTGGATGTATGTGTATTTATGCTATCATGTAATTTTGTGGACTTCAACACTACTACGATTAACTTTGATAATAGAATTCACAATTATTCAATAACATGGTAGGATTGATAATATTATATCGTTGGGCATGCCAGTAAAATTTCAATTTTTACAATAACAGTATTAGTCATGATACAGTTTTTGGAACTTTTACCAAATATATGGTTATATGGTATAGTTTTGGTTTGTGGCTGTACTATGTTTTGTAAATAAATTGCAGATTGAAACCACATTATGTGGTTGTATTCAACCATACAATTCAACAATAGCATTTTGCCCTTAGAATATTGTCATATCCACCATATATTTTCTTCTACGTGTGATTATATACGACAACTGGGTTTGTGAATATTAACGCATATAAAACATTGGGCAGACATTTGATGCATTAATTTAATTTTTAAAATATTTTTATCAGTTTTTTCTTTACTTTTTTTTGACCTCTGTATTTCAATTGCACTTTTAAATAATTGCTAAAAATGAAAAATTTCTGGTAAATCATTATTGTTATTGATAACTTCCATTAAATACTTGTAATTTCATCATTTTTCATTTTCATTTGTGCTCACAATTATCATTTAGCGAAACGAAAACTTTTATACTACACGACTGCACTTCAAAAGTGGTGATCAGAGCAACAAAACTGAAATGCACTGAAATAAAACAGCATTTAATTTGCAATTAAAAATTATTTCCCTCAATTAAAATGTGCATTAAAAGGCATTATTACACCCTCTGCAAGTAATGAATATAAAAAACTTTTTTTTTTGTATCATAAACTTTTTTTTTTTTTTTTTGCTTTCTTGTAGCAAAATAAAAAAGCATAAAATCAAACCACAATTACATGCATAATATTTGTTGAACTTCTCGTATTTATTTAGTAGTATCATGTATAATTTACATTTCTCCCTTTTGTACATAAAAAACAAGAAAAAAAAATTGCAAATAAATAAAAATTTATATCATCTTGCAACGAACGCCACATTTGTTCAAAGACAAGGAAGGCAGCAAGTAGCATTTCAGTTGTTGCCATTGTGGTGTTAAGCTTTTGAAGTGGAAGTGCAGTTTACAGCATTCTGAGAGAGTAAATTAAGAACTGCTTGTATGCCCCCCCCCTACCAGCTCACATAAGCGAAGGAGGGCATGCGGCCTGCAATGAATATAGAAATGATTGTTTAACAAGCCGACTGGCACCAGAGGAAAACGAAAAATAAATATTTAGTTTGAAAAACTTCATATAAAAGAAATAATTTCATTGTACAGAAATTAAATACATAAAAGTCAGTCAAAAGCCACTTGTATTATAATTTAAACGCCAGGAGGTTTAAGATATAACATTACTTTTTTCAAGGAGTTAAATGTGGGAAAAGTATATGTGAAATAAATTAGCTATTTGAAAACTATTTATGAGTGAAAAATTCTAAAGCAATGTAACATATTCCTTGCGGTATAAGCAGCGGTACAGTAAAATTTAGATAAAACGAACTTTATGTTAATGTAAAACTTAAAACAACGAATGGTTTATTGAGTCGTTTGAAACAAGCATATTGATCATATCATCAGATTTGCTTAATACTCGTATATTGGGTTGGCAGCTAAGTAATTGCAGGTTTCCGTTAAAAGTTTATGTTTGCAGAAGTAGTACAAATGTAAGACACATTTTGTTATTTGACAATTCAGCTGTTAATCAGTAAAAAAAATTTTTTGCTCGCGTTCGTTGAAAATTGGCAAACCAAAAGGATACTTTTGCTTTTTTATTTCCGCAAAGGGAAAAAAGCATCGCAAGCTCATAAAAATGATGTGGTGTTTATGGTGACGAAGTCTAAAAAGCCAAATTTCGTTCTGATGCTTTTTCACTCCAAGATGAAAAGCGCTCTGTAGTGCAATTCACTAACTTTTAACGATTTTAAAAGAGCATAACTTAACGCGAGCTGTTGTGGTTTGCACTAACGCTTATGTGATTTACTAACTTATTCTTAACACCTCCGGTTGTATGTTAAAAAATTTTGAAATAATGTGGCAGCTTTGTTAAAAATAAAGAAAACCACAAAGAGGAACAGAAAAAAAACAAACAAATTTGAAAATAATTCCATGTTTAGGGTAAGTAAAACTATTTATATGTTTATTATTTAAATTATTTTTTGATAAATAAGATAAGTTCTCACAGAGAACACGCTGACCGACTGTTGGAGTCTTCCCACAAGTCGTAAGACAAATACAGTGAAGTTATTCTAGTAGACATTTTAACGACATTGTTGTTAAGATAAACACCACAAAATTAATTGGTGTTTAGTTAACGCTAATCAGTCAGGCTATAAAAACAGCTGATTTAAAACGAAGACAAGTAGTGTTAAAAACTATTATAGAATCGGGAAAACACCAACGCTAGTGTTAATTTCTCTAAACGAATTTTATTAGCGTTAAAACAGGTTAGTGAATTGCTCTACTGGTCACCCAGTTGGAGTTGATGACGCATTTGTTAACAGTCGACCAAAAATGCTTAAGAATGAACATTTCTCAAGCTTGTTTGGATCGTTTTAAGCGAAATAAAATGGATTTTAAGCGTCGTTTCATAACTGTTGATTAGGCATGGATTCACCACTATACTCCAGGGACAAAAGAACAATCCAAACAATGGACTGAAGCTGAAGGAAGTGCCCCAAAGAAGGCACAAACAATTCAATCGGCTGGTAAGGTTATGGCAACGGTTTTTTTTGGGACTTCAAAGGAATTTTATTCATTGACTATCTGCAAAAGGGTAAAAGAATAAATTCAGATTACTTTTGCAACCTTTTAGATCAATTAAATGTACAAATTCGAGAAAAAAGTCCTGGCTTACAACACACCATATTCTCCTGATTTAGCTGCCAATGACTGGTACCTGTTCCCAAATCTAAAAAAAATCCTTGCTGGCAAGCGTTTTACCTTAAATGAAGATGCAATTACAGTTGTAAACCACTATTTTGAAGACCTGGAGGAAAAATATTTTAATCAAGGGATAGAATTGCTAGAAAAGCGTTGGACTAAGCATATTGAAGTTTTAGGAGATTATATTGAAAAATAAAAAGATTTTTGAAGAACTAACTATTCTTTTTCATTGATAGGCTAAGAAGTTTCCGAACCGTCTGTGTAGTTTACAGAATAAAGTTATTTAGTTCCATGAAAAAATTGTCTTTGATTTTCCAAATATACTCCGCAATGACTTAGTTGCCAATCTAATAATATTCAAGTCTGTAATGGAAAGCGATCATTTTGAAAAACATAATTTTCAGATGGTGTGATATAAAACGATCACTTTTGAAAACCTTTCATTGCTTTTTGAAACTTTTTTTTTAATTGGGTAGGCGATGAAAGTCATGTCTCACAAGCTCATCACCGAACATTTTAGAACCAACACGATTGTGCCGTTTCCAGCCAAACAATGACACCCTGTTTGAATACAAACTTACGTGCTGTTTGTTCATAGAACACAGACGAGCGACTGGTTAAGAAAATTTGTATGAAAGCAACTCAAATTTATGAGCGCATTAAATATATAACAGCAGATTAGTGTTAATGTACTGGATATAAAATAAATAAACAATTAAAAGTATAAATAAATAAATATTTTTGAAGCCCCTTCCGATTTATTATATCAAAGTTTAGCTGTACTTTAAAATAGCAGCTAATCTACTCTAATAAACAAGACTAGTTGTATAGTGTAAAGCTGCACCTGGAGAGAAAATTTACAAATAATTTGTTTTTGTGTTGGGAGCTTGTGTTGTGAGCTGCAATTTGTTAAGTAGGAGTAGAAAGAGATAGAAAAAGTCACATCTGATTAAAATGAAATCAGGCTTTTGAATTTTCGGGGAGTTGTCACACCAAAGACAGCGACAGAGAGTTAATGCTATATCCTACTTACGTTTGCTTTGAGATAACAATATTCTTTATTTACGAATAAAATCACAAAGCAAGATGAGATAAAGTGAAAGAGAGAAACAAATTCACACATAAGTATTTATAGTTTTGTTTGATTTGTAAACGTACAATAAAATATGTTTTTGTAAATGTCCGACCGAAATTGCAGCCTTAAAATTTTAAATTAGAGTGTGTTCTATGTTAAACTGTAAAAGCATCTGACATCAGCTGTTTTGCAAGTAAATTTGTTTTATTATTGAAATTGTTGCAGTCGAACTTATACGAGAATCCGTTTGTGCCAACTTCATGCTTTAGTATACGTTAATGTCAGTTGAAAGAGCAGACGGATAAGGTACAATGAATTGTTTGTACCCCAGTCTTTACAAAGGAAAATATTGATATATAAAGCTCCAATTCCGTGCATATCAAAAATCAGTAAGCAGCTACATCATAATTCTTGTAAAGAGAATGCCATAATTGTAATCAATATGAACAATATATACACATATGTGTAGCAGCCTTTAATTTTAATATTGTGCACAAAATATCATTTGTCATAAAGGGTTATGGCGTTTGGTTTAGAATAAAACACGATTCTTAAAAGTAGAACTAGTTTTTTATTCTAATAAAATTATAAATCAAAAAACGTGCATTAAGCTTGAGGTTTGTGATCAGAAAAAGAAAGGTTATTATTGCGAGTTGCCACAGCTCAATACTATTTTTTATCGGCTGGTGTGTATGTGGGGGAATGTACGCCACAGGGTGTTTCATTTTTAAGAGCCGATATTAAATTAGAGTAAAACACAAATTATTTTTATTATAATAATATTAGTATGGTTCAGTTATAAATGGAACAAATTATCGGACAAATGGCTTGTGCGACTTCAGCGGCGCAGCTCGATGCGATGGTCTAAATTTTCGATGATGGTGAGGCATGATTAAACCTCAAGTTCTATGCCGCCAATGTGCCGAATTATCTCGTCCTTTAGTTCTTGAATTGTTGCGGGCTAATCGACGTACACCTTTTCTTTCAAATAGCCCCAAAGAAGGAAATCTAACGGTGTCAAATCACATGATTTTGGCGGCCAATTGATGTCGCCACGACTTGAGTTAACACAGCCATTGAATTTGTCGCGCAAAATAGCCATTATTTCCTTAGCACGATGATGCCGCCAGCCCATAAACAGCACCAAACAGCCACTCTTTGTAGGTGCATTGGTTTTGTGAGAATCACTCTTGGACTATCATTCTTCCAAATGCGGAAATTCTGCTTTTTGACGAACCCACAGGTGAAACTGTGCCTCATCACTGAAGATGATTTTCTTTGACAATTGACCATGCCATTTCTCGCCACCATACTGATCATTGACTACGTTTGGAATGGTCAAAAGGCTTTAGTTCTTGAGTCAATTGCACCTTGGAAGCAGGTAAGTGCAAGTCTTTATACATAACAATATGTAAATGCAAGTCTTTGTGCATAATGCTTATCAACGACAAGCGTGAGAGGTGCAATTGTTGAGCACGACGGTGAGATGGGGTAAACGACCAAACTATCATGTACAGCAGTAGTAGTTTTTGCAGATCGAGCCGTACGAACACACACTGGATGTGAAAATCTCCTTCAGAATCTGTTTGCTCGATTTTCCAATTGTATGGACGAATTCCGACGATTAAATTGACAAAAAAAATCACGAAGAGCACGATATGAATATTATTTTAAAAATAAGCCTGAATAACAGCGTTGACAACTTTGAAATTTCAAAACGCACAAAAATGGGTGAAAAAGCTCGTTATTTCAACGAAAACGCATCGAATTTTGAACTTTTCTTGTCGTTTTTAAAACCTATAATATTCTTAATATTGTGTGCTTGTTCGAGCTTTTTGGAAGTTTTTGGTTTTTAATTATCTGGCAATATTTTTCTTTCCTTTGGATAGCTTCTTCAGGCCAAATAATATTTATTTATGTATTTAATTTCAATTTTTACAAATTTTTGAAAAATTAAAACAACTAATACAAATAACTTGACATAAAAATATTTTATTTTCCTTTCATATTTTTATATTAAATAATATTTGTATATTAAAAACACGATAATTAAGCAACTATTATACAAACAAATTCGGTCTGAAAGCACCGCCCGATGGCATGCCATCAAATATGTATGTTCAATAACTAGAATTCGTGTGTGTCAAATTTGGCCTCTAGTACGATTCTATTAGTTTTTATTTCAAGATAATGTGTCTTTAAAACAATTATAACGATATTTTATCAAATTTATTATTAAGCAATATCATTCAATTATATTTGCTGTCGACTGAAACCAGCTGCTACTTTTACTGCCTATTATCAGGGACACAAAAATACATCTGCTTACCGTCGTCAAAATTATATTTCAAGAGCATACAACCATTACTGTGAAAAGAATTTACGTTTATCTGATCATTAGAAATTACAGAATCCTACGACAAGCCTTCAAATTCGATTAAAAGAAATTCTATCAGTGTACCTTATTTCATTTGTGTTTTCGCAAGCGGTGTCTTGAAAAGAATTTATTAAAATATACGGAAATTTGCCAGAATTATAACAAATAAAAGATGAAGTTAACCTTAGACAATATTAGATATTTTGAAAAAATTTTATAATTTATTTAATAATTTGGTAATTTCTCAATTACCAAAATAGTTACGAATTCACGCGCCATCATAAATATGAACTGCACTGTTCAGAGACTGCTTTTATTGTAATATTGTATTGACAAACTTGGCTTGATCGTTTAATAGCAAAACGCTCTCTAAAGCTTTAAACACATAGACGACAGCAGACAGCAAGCAGCAATCTGTCAAAAATAAAATACATGTGTTTAAATGCACACGATTATTTTAACGACATCACAGCAGCACGACTTCACAACAGCATTTGGTGCTGCTTCCAACTTAGATTAACTTCTATTTTTGTCAGCAGCAAAAAGTAAATGCAGTGCTGCCACTATAAATATAAATTGGCAGCAATAAAAACTAAAATTTGTTTGAAATATTTAATAGAAATAAACTTCACATAAATAAAATAAGCAAATAAATTGATTAGTTTTTACAGTTTTACGTGATATTTTTACGTTTTCACTCGGTAATTTTAATTTTATTCATGTAAAATATATATGTGGCACCTCTGAAATTTGCTTTGTTTAAATACACATAGTGCTGCTGCTGTCTTTAAAAATAAGTATGTTGCTGATGAGACGGCAGCTTTTAAAGCTAACTTCATTTGTAGTCGTGAAGTACGCTTCGTCTAAGTGTTTAGTGCTTAAAAGCAGCAAATTATGTAACGCACCGAAAATTACAAAAAAAAGCGCACTGCGCACCGACTAAAGAATTTTTCGCACAAATAATTTTAAAGAGCACCAAAAACTGTTCGAGACGCACCGAATTGACAACGCTGCTGAATAACTTTAACGCGTTGCTGAATTGTGCATCTTTCCATAATTCAAATTGAATCGGTATGAAATTGAGAAATACAAAATGAAATGCAAAAAAAAAATGAGGTTTACGTGTGGTTCACATTCAATATCGGCCCTTAAAATTTAACCAGCCGATACTCGTAAAGCCTAGTATTGAGATTGAATGTGCGAAAGTTTTTCAGCAACATTACTTATTTCGTACGAAAAAATTGAGATGCACTCAGAGTTGTCTATTTTTTCTCGTCTTCATGTTTCATTTTTAATTTTAAGTATACATGTATGTATTTCGTGGGAAAAAAGCTTTGCTTGTGTTATTTCGCAGCTGAAAAAACAAATAGTCCTAGAAACAATTTGAAATTAAAACATGTTGCAGATACATTTTGTGTGTTTCCGCTTTAAAAACTCAGTACTACTTTTCTAAATTTATTTCGCAGATATTTCATACAAAACACTTTTATATGCAATTTGAAAGAATTTCGCACGAAATAATGAACTCAATATTAGTCTTAAAGGCTAGTATTGAAATTGAATGCGCGAAAAATTTTCAGCAACATTACTTATTTCGTACGGAAAAATTGAGATGTACTCAGTGTTATCTATTTTTTCTCTTATTAATGTTTCTTTTTTAATTTTAAGTATACATGTTTGTGCTTCGTGCGAAAAAAACTTTGCTTATGTTATTTCGCGGCTGAAAAAACAAATATTTCCAGAAACAATTTTAAATGAAAACATGTTGCAGCTACATATTGTGTGGTTTTCGCTTTAAAAACTCAGTACTACATTTCTAAACTTATTTCGCAGATATTTCATACAAAACACTTTTTAATGCAATTTGAAAGAATTTCGCACGAAATAATGAACTCAATATTGGCCTTAAGCCTTTAATTCTAATATTTTGCAGAAAACACTATTTGTCATACAAATGAACTTTTGCTTCCATCCACTTGTGTTACTTTAAACACGTTGTATCAGTATGATCCAAGAAAAATATTTGCCTTTTATATTTTTTATATTAACAAAGTGTAGTGCACCGTTAAAACGTTTCACTATTATAAAACTACTCCCCATTTGTTAACAAATCTGCTATTGCAACTCGTTTAAAGAGAGAAAAAAAAGAAGAAACAAAAAATATAATGGAAATATTCCCCTGACATTTTTCACATGGATGGTATTGTGTTGGTGCACATTCTGTGCCACAATGACAAATAAAATGACAACTTTGGTTGACATATTGCTAACAAGATGGAAACGAAAATCCAACATATATTTGACACAATATATGTATGCAGATACATACATACATACATACGTACATAGGAGTATATATTTAACAAGACAAATAAAGAATACAAAACTAAATTCTTTTGAAATTGTGTTTGCTAAGCAAAAAATTAAAAATATAGTAAATCTTCTAGTTACCAAACTCAGAAAAAGAAAAATATCATAAAGACAAACATGTATTCAGTAAAGAATAAAAAAAAACTATATAAACATACCGCATACATACATACATACATACATATGTACTAACATACATTTAGTTGTTTGTACAGAACAAAAAAAAAAAAGAAAAACTTTTGTAAATTTTTTTCACATCATAGTGATTAAAACACAAATTATTTTGCAGTCGGACAAATTAAATATAACAAAAAATTGCATGAATTTTTGTGTTTTTCTTTTGTAACACCAAACACCAAATACGAGTAGCATGTGGAAATGTAGACAAAACTCTGAAGCCCACTTGAGTTTGATTACAAAAGCCAAGGCAACAGTGGCATGAAAGAAATAAATGCATGAATGGGAATAAAATCCCATAAATCATGAAAACTTTTCGCTTTTTCTTTTCGTTTTTTTTCTTTTTTCTTTCTTGCCGGAGGCCTGACAATGATGATAGTTAAGAATTAAAACGTACAAGAACATTGTGTTTATAGAATGACTTTTTGTTGAGGGAGTGATGTGATGTTTGCCCTTCTTGTGTTGGCTTAAAAGAGGAGGCATTGCAACAAAAAAAATTGTTTTTTTCTTTATTTCATTTATTTTAGTTTATTTTTCTTTGTTTATTTTTTGGGGTAAAACCACTATGAATTTGTTTTCTTTTTGCCATTGTGATCATATAGAAAAACTTCACAGCCAAAAGCAGAAAATCACTTTGACTTTGTTTTGGTACTGAGAAGCTTTCTTTAAATTTTTTAAAAATTTAAAAATTTCTTTCAACCCACAAGACATTTCAATTCCTCTAAAACCTATACTATAAATTTATCCTTTTAAGAAAATGTAAATCCTACACTGAAATAATTATACGTCATATATTTGAAGAAACTGTTTCATTAAATATTTTTCATTAATCCAATGAAAGCTTTCCACAATATGCATGAAACTTCATATATATTATGAAATAGTTCCATCAGAATGGTTTCATTAAGTTTCATAGTTTCATTAAAAAAAATCATTGGATTTATGACTACAACAAAATTAAGTGTTTTTTTTAAATTCTTTGAATTTTGGTAAGATATATTAATGGACATTTATTAATCTTAAGCTATAGTTTAAAAAATGTCAAGTTTTTTTTTTTTAAGTTTATGAGTTTTATGAGTTTCATAATTCCAATGAAATAGAATTCATTAGATCAATGACAAATAAATTTCTGGCTACCGAACTTGGGTATGTAAGTACTTATGTGCATGTACTCAAATAAGGATAATTATATATAGTTTAAAAAGTTTAAATACCAGTCTATTGAAGTCATTTGAAAAAATAAAATCTGTTTTATTTGGTGAATACTTGTTCAACATTTTATTTTATCATAATTAGGTACAATTTCACAAAAGCAAGGAATAGTATTGTTTGTGTAATGAAATAAAGTATCAATGAATAAATGAAATAATTCCATTAATCTTATTACGTACATTTGTGAACATATTTTATTAATGTGTGTTATGGTATTATTTCATTAAACAAATGTAACTATTTCATTGATTTAATGTAAATTTTTCAGGTGCTCAATGAATAATAAAATTAGATAAATAAAATAACTTCATTGACCTTATGAAGGAGTTTCATATTTTTAATGAATATATTACATTAGTACAAAGAAGTTATTTCATTAAATAAATGTTACTTTTTCATTAACTTAATGTACAGTTTTCATGTGCTTTATGAAATTGATTCTTTGATCAAGAGAAATTTTTTCACTAATCATATGATTTGTCATTCATACTTTTAATGAAAATAATTCATGTTTCTTATTAAAATGTTTCATTACTTTTATGAAGGTTTCCATTAAAATAATCCAATGAAATTTGTTTCATTATTTCTATGAAATGGTTGAAAAATAATGAAAAAATTCATAAATGTAATGTCATAATTCAGAGAATTTCTGAACAAAATTTTTTCAGTGTAGTAACACAGTTACATTTGTAATAAAAAATTACAACGTCTTCTTGTTGACGTTTCTGTCCTGTACACTCTCCGCAACACGTTGAATATTATTTTCAGTGTGGATCGTACGTAGCCTTTCCGCACATGGAAGTTGTCGCAAATTTGGAATCAGGCGGTTTATTATAGGTACTGAAGTTCCAATACTATTATAGAAAAAACGACGATAAGCACATTGCTTCAAACCAATTGACCTATAATTTTCAAAATAATATTCAACAATTGTTGATCGCTGCTCTGTTGTGTGGTGTTCCATGTTAAATTCCCTAAGTCTTCTACACAAAGTTCTGATATAAAAATGCGTAATAAAACTCACAAGGTTTATCAGAACATTTTTTTTTTTTCAATTCTCATGCTTATTTTTTGAAATTTGTTTGACTAGATTAGCACCTACACAAAAAGAAAAATCTAGAACAAAAACAAAAAATCCTTTACATTTTAAGCGCCAAAAGAAGTTGTTAAAAAGTAATAAGAAATTTTAATTTTACATTAAAAAAGAGCTGTAATTTTTTTGATTTGTTTTACTACGGCAATTTATACAATATTAGCTATTTATTGAAGTTATTAAAAGACTTAAGCTATGTACACACTGTTGTCAGATGTTACAAAATTGTAAGATCTGGAAACATGCTGACAATGTAGTGGCAATGAAAAATTGTCCCGCAGAAGTAAATTGTGTGTTCAGACGATTCTAAGAAAATCTTACAACTCCATTGTCAGACTATGGTCTGACAAATAATTCATCTGACAGCAAAAATTGTCAGTTGACACGGTTTTCAGATTGTTAGATGAAAAAAAGTTGCCAGACATGTTATAAGGCATTGCCACTTATGTATATTAACAACCATCTGTTTGGCACTATTGTCCATCAAACTTTTTTCTTACAATGATGCCATTGTCAGCTGCATTAATTTTATACATCTGACAATTAAAACTGAGCTTACAATAACAGCCAATTAGCTGGCAATGCCGACAAAGAGTGTTCTCACGATTGTCAGATGCCTGACAACATTGCCGTCTTACAATTGATTGACAATGATTTTTCTGACAACGTTTTAAGTTAAAAATTGGCAGTTCACACGATTGTAATACATTTGCAGACAATTTTACTGGCAATATTGTAAGATCTGACAACCGTGTGTACGTAGCTTTAGTCTTGTTATAAGTAGTTCAAATAAGATGACTTTTTTATTTTCTAGATCAGGGTTGCCCAAAAGTTCTACACGCAAGAGCAAACATCAATACGTTTGAGGATAAACTACTTTTATTTTATTTATTTATTTATTATTATAATTTTTTTTTTTTTTTTTTGTAAAAAGCAATACAATTTACAAAAACAATATTTACACTGATAATCGCTGTTGTCAGTGTTTATTGATGCAAATGTGTTGTTGCTTTGCTCTTGTGTGTGTGTGTGCAGTGAAGAACGATAAAAAAATATATAAGACGAAGTTCATTATGCTGAGTGCAGTATGTGTGTATTAAAGAGCGCAGCCCTATAGCTAAGCGCTTTTACAAAAACAATTGAGCATCAAGCGCATAGGCCTGGGCACATCTGTTTTAGATGTTTGTGCTAAAATTTCACGACGAAGGAAAATCTTTAAGAGAGATTGATGCCATGGTTGAAAGAAGTCACAATACTGTGAATTATATAATTGATAGGTACGAGAAATTTTCAAATTTTGAAAATCGCCCCAAATTCTGGAAGGGCAGCTGAACTAAACAGTACAAAAATAAGATTCATTGTGCGAAAAGTGAACTAAAACCCAAAAGAAAATATTTCAGAATGCTCCTGTATTAGTGTTAGGACCAGAACAATACGCAGAGCTTTATATACAAATAGACTGTATGGACGAGTTTCAAGAATAAAACCGTACATTTCACCAATCAATCAACGCCGGCATCAAGAGTTTGCCAAAAGTACGAAAATCAGTCCAATACCACATGGGCCGGAAAGTCCCGGGCTTAACACATAGATGGCGCTAGTTTTTTGCAGTCACCTCTTTTCAATTAATACTTCAATTATAATCATGATATTCTATTCATTAGTTTGTGAGTTATTGTGCCACGAGTGACGCTACTTTTGTTATTTTCAAAACAATGGATCAAAAACAATTTCGTGTTTTAATTCTGCACTGTTTCTTGATAGGGAAAAATGCCGTTCTCAAACATTAAACTTTTTTTAAGATTCAATATTAATTTATTCAAAGTATTATATATATATATATATATATATATATATATATATATATATATATATATATATATATATATATATATATATATATATATATATATATATATATATATATATATATATATATATATATATATATATATATATATATATATATATATATATATATTTTTATTTTATATTTTATATTTTATTTATTTATTTATTAGTTATCTAGCACAACAAGATGAAGACATCTTATAAATGACAGTGCTAGTGATCTATTATTAACATGTCATTAAATAAATAATCTCAGTATAAAGGAAGACAAATAGTTAACAATTAATAGTGACATGATATTTAGAATGCAAAACTTTTGAACAATATTTTTATGTCTACTAAAAATAAAAATTCAACTAAGGAATTTAGAAAGCTCCTTCTTAAACGAGTTTGCGCTGCCAAGTTTTTGAATTGAGTTTGGCAAAGATTTCCAAAGACTGGTTGCATAAATGAAAAATTGTCGTTTAGATATCAAACACTTGTATTTTCGCTGGATTATATTTCTACCACGTAGAGATCTTCCAAAAACTATTCTTTTGTACAAATATGGTGGTTGTTGCGAAATTATGATCTTTTGAAGAAAAATGAGGCACCTATATTTCAGGAGATCTTCGAATGTCATTCCAAAAATCGATTTAGCATAAGATGAAATGTGATCGCGGCGGTGCTTCTGAAATACATAGCGAGCAATATTGTTGTATATTACCTTCAATTTGCGTTGGTCCGTACTGTCACAATTAGCATAAATTTCCCAACCATAAAGAAGTGTAGGTATCAGATAGGCCTTTGCCAGAAGCATGCGTATAGCAAACGGAGTTGAATCCTTTACCGCCCATAGGCTACGAAGCTTACTATAAACTCTGCCTACAATAGTGTTGATGTGATCTGTCCAGGTTAACTTATCATTAAAAATTAAGCCTAAATTGGACGCTGTGTTCACAAAGACGATCACGTTGCCATTAATTCACACTTGAATATTATCAAAATGTCTCCTAGATTTCGAGAGGAGAATACACTTCGACTTTGAAGCATTAATGTACAAACCGTTAGACATTGCCCAACAGTTTATCATATTCAAATCCTCGTTTATTCTACTCACGCAGATTGAAACATCATTGGTGTTACTATAATTATAAACCTGTATGTCGTCAGCATACATGTGCATTTTGCTGCGGATGGCAACATCTGGCAAATCATTTATGTAAAGACAGAAAAGGAGTGGACCCAGAATAGAGCCCTGTGGTACTCCTCTGTTAACTTTTTGTGGCTCAGATTTCCTATCATCTACACTCACTATCTGCGACCGGTCAGCGAGGTATGAGGTTATTAGGTTACATGCCGAACTAGAAAAATGAAATAATTTCCGTAACTTCTTCAACAGGATCGCGTGATCTACCGCGTCGAAAGCCTTGCTGTGGTCCAGAAGGATCAAGAAAGCTACCATATTGCAGTCGAGTCCAGATCTGAGACTCTCGACTACGTCAACTAGAGCTGTTGTACAGCTTCTGCCCCTAATAAAGCCTGATTGGGCCCGAGATAAAAAATCATAACGCGATAGGTAATCTTTTATTTGTTTGCTGATGATATTTTCGAATACTTTAGATAAGAACGGTAGGATAGCTATCGGTCGAAATTCACCATTGGACTTGGGTATGGGGATGATCTTTGAAGATCTCCATTCCCGAGGAAAAATAGATTTCGTGAGAATGGAGTTAAACAGGTAAGTAAGAATTGGTAAAAGCTTCGGTATCAATAACCTTAAGAATCTAGGGTCCATATTGTCCATGCCAATTGCGTTGGATCTTACGGCGGAAAAACTTTCAAGAACTTCAAGCTGATTAACACAGCGGAAGCTAAACGGGTTGCCTACTGGGACATAGCAAAGATCATCATACAAGCTGCTTGTCGTCGTGGGAACATTAATATTAACAAATTTATCATTAATGAGGTTTACATCGACCTCACTGTCAATTTTGGGCATTTTTTTCGGTCCTACTCCAATTCTTCGAATTTCCCTCCATTTAGCTCTACTATCTATGGCAGATGAAAATCTGCCTTGGTAAAAAGCACGTTTAGTAGACTGAATCCGTTTTGTTACTTCCCTACGCGCAACTGCAAACGTTGCCTTAAGATCTTCTGTCCTGAATCTCTTCCAGCGTGAATATGCCTGATCACGTGTTCTTATTAGGCGTTTAATTTCCGAGCTAAACCATGGCGGTTGGCTACGGACGATGCATTTTGTCTCGAGTGGAACGCATTGATCGAATAAGAATTCTACATTTTCCCGAATAAATGACAGCTGGTCATCAATATTATCAAGGGAATAGATATCTTCCCAACAGAAATTGTCAGTATAATTGATCAATGTGTTGTAGTTAATATTATGAAAATCTCGATATGTGAAATGGGTTTCACCCCTTATTACAGACCAGTCGTAAGTAAGAAAGAGGATGTCGTGTTTTGAAAAAACTGAAGCTGAAAGTTGATCATATAGGAGAGCTCTAGATAAATGGTTAACAAACATTAAATCGATCAGACTGGAAGATGTATCACAGAAGTGTGTAGGTGTGCGAGTGTTAACTGGGTGAAGATCCAGAGCTAGCATAGGAGCAATTAGAGGGTTATCAGCCAACAGATTGTTATTAAAATCACCAGCAATGATGATATCATCATAACTAACAGAAATATCCTCAAGAACCGTTATAAGAGGAGTAAAATCCTTACTGTTATTGGCTCTGTACACACTAACTATCAGTAATTTCCTACCATCTACTCCCGATATTTCAAGGATCAGATACTCGATTTCACTATCAATACCGTTCCTCAGTATCACCCTACTTGGTATACCATCACGGACATACATTGCGACGCCCCCACCCCTGGCTGCAGTCTCAAAGCCATTAGCAAATTTCTTTCTATCAGAGCGAAAGAGAGTGAAGCCTGAAATGTCAAATACAAAGTCTGCGATATCACACGAAAACCAAGTTTCAGATAAACAAATAATATCTAAACCAGACGAGACAAAAAGGTATTTGAACTCATCCATTTTTTTTGCTAAGCTTTGGGTATTCAGATGAACGATTTTAAGACCAGTCTTAAGTCTGGATAGAACTCGAAGCATGCGATATGCGATATGACTACTGGCTGTTCGCAGACCTGAAAAAAAATGCTCGCTGGTAAGAAATTTAGCACGAAGGAAGAGGTTATCGCTGAAACGGAGGCCTATTTTAAGGCAAAAGATAAATCGTTCTACAAAAGTGGTATTGAAATGTTAGAGTGGCGCTGGTATGATTGCGTTGCTCTTGATGGAGATTACGTTGATGAATAAAGTTAATTTTGAACCAAAATACAAAAAAAAACTGTGTGTTCTTTGCCCATGTGTTAACACTATGGTTTTTCCAATACTTTCAAAATAATATAACTAGCACCAATCATATAATTTAACAATAATATGTTAATTTTATCATATTGCCACCCCAAATAATGCAAATTCTCTTAGGAGAATCACCATCAGCAGAGAGTACTCTTTAGAAGCAATGATTTCTTTGTTAATTAAACAACTTGCTGCTGGGATGTCAGGCTTAAAAGTTTCTAGATTTAAATAAAATTTTATTGTCTGTTTAAAAAATACGCATATTGGTTGCATTTGCTCGTGTATTAATATTTCCAGCAAATTTGGGGAAAACTTCATATTTATTTTATGTAAATTAAATGCCATTTTATTTTTGTTTGTTAAGTTTATACTTAAGACAGAATTAGTTTGTACGTTCTTTTCCGTTCTGAATCAGCTGTTTCGTTTGTGTTTAATATAAACTATATGTACATGGTTTGTTTTCACTTTTACGTTCTGTTCTGTTACGGACTAATCTGTTGAAAATAGAATTCAACGTTAAGTGACGGCCAGATATGTGTATGTTTTACTTTTTTCAGGTATGGAAACATTAATTTTTTATTCAAATTTATATAATTTATTTTTGTCAAAAGCTAAAAAAATTTGATTCAATTAAAGATTTTTAAAAGTTAATACATTTTTATCAATTAAACAACTATGAATTATCAAAAGAATATTATTTTAGCAAGGAAAAAATTATATTTTGTATAAGAAGTGTGATAAACTCTGCAGATTGTGAGACAGAAGTGTGCTATTTGATCACCATTTCTGAATTATTAATGTGTTTCTTTTTTTGTTTTTTTCATACAAAATAGTATTTATGTATAGTATTTTATATTTCATTCCAATGCTTTTTTTTATTTATGCCCTACTGTAAAAAACAGCTGAATATTTTCACGGAAACAGTAATTGTAAAATATTTGATACAGAAATGAACGTCACAGAACGGCAACAGAAAGTAAAAACTAATGAGGCCTTTAGTCATAGACAGCTCAGCTTTATGTTTATCCTTGTGAAGTTCGTACAGTGTCTGCTATAAATATATATTGCTTGCTTTAACTTTTTTTGTAGGCGTTGCATACAAAAACTTTTCATAAGTTTGAGTATTACCCGGCCTCATCTTTACTTCGTTTATGTCTGGGGGAGGTTAGAAATCTACAGCTCCCTGTCTTTTAACTTTTTGAACACATACACACTCAAAGGAAAACTTTGTCAGCGTGGCTGTCTAGTGAATGTGTAAATTTGCTTTCTTATATGTTTAAGTGTTTTACTTGGTCTTGTCAGTGAGCGGCGTTTACTTTTAATTTATAACTTCACATTGTTGGCAGCTTGAAACTTTTTCTCGGTGTTTTTTTTCGTTTGATTGTTGTGTTTTGTTTGCTCAATTTTTTTTTTTCGTACTTTTCTTAAACAAAAGGCACAAAAAAAGTTTTATTACTCAAAGATCATTTGGGTGATTCAACAAAACCTTTGTACAACTTTTCGAACATAAAACATAAATAGCCCGGTTTTGTCTGTCCCATTGTTCTGTCTGTCGAGTGTCATGCGGTGGCGTAGAAAAAGTTTTCACTTTTTTTTTCTTTACTTTGTTTTTTGCTTGTTGGTCTTAAAGTTTCGTTATCATTTGTTCTTTTCAATGGGGCTCATGACATCATATGTAATTGTTACTAATATATTAAGACACTTATAATTAATATTGATAAAGGTTTCACATGCAGGCAAACAAACACATTTTGATTAACTTTATTCCAAATTCAGCTGTATGTGTGTTTGTGTGCGTGTGTGTGTGTATGAAAAGTATTTAATTAATAAAGACTTAAATATTGTCCATTTACTAACATGATAATGATTGTTGTCAATTGTTATTTTATTATTATGTTGAAGTGATACTTCTAAAATAAAAGCTTCTTTAAGAGACTTTTAAAAGACTTTTGAACAATCTTAAAGTGTTTTTGATGTCAAGTTTTTGTCAAATGCAGCTATAAACAATATTTACTTCACTGAGATTCCAACAAGGGGAGAGAATTTTATTATTATTTTAGTATAACAAAAAAAAAATAAATAAAATGCAATTATAGGTTGGTTTGCCATTGAACTAATCTGGTATCGTATCAAGTTATGCCTGCCACAAAGAAACTTAAATTTTATATTTGATTATTCTTAAGTTTACAGGGCATCCGCCGGAAAGGTACTAATTTGTTTACTTATAGTTTTTGATTAAGAGGAAGAGAATGGATCTTACCCAGCGGCAAACACTGCCTACCCCATTACTTCTCTTCGATGATGTGTGCAACACTATGTAATGAATGAATGATAGCTCGCAAAGTGTATGAAAGTAGTATATGAAGTTCCCAAAATGAATTACGTTCATCTTTTGTATCACATTTATATGTACGTATTTTATGTTTTAGCTGCAAATCAAACCGTCTTTGTCAGACTACATTGCAAAAATTTTAAGGTAAAGCTAAAAGTGCCTAGAAAACATTATAAAGAAAGTACAAGAAAGATGAAACATTTAGTGAAAAAGGAAAATAATGCAGTGAACAAAAAACAGAACAAATTTATTTAACTAAATATTCCAAAAACCTGAAGTGCGCAGTACGTCTCCGACCTACTTACAAAGTAAGCGAGATTGTATTCGAGCTGCCTACTGCCAGCATACAAAGTATGCGGGATTGTATTCGAACTCCCTACCGATAACTTACAATGTATGTTAGTAATGAGCTTTTGTCGAATGAATGTCGCTTACTTTGTGTGCAGGTGGTAGGCATTCACTCTGCAAAGCCGGCAATGTGTATGAAAATGTATACTAGGTTCGTATATGAGATGGTGTGCATTACTGACTTACAAGTGTGCATCGGATCATCACTTCTGTAAGCGAAACTTTGGACGCTGGGTATATTGATGAATATTTTATCTAATGTCGGCAATTATGTACGGAATAGAATATCAGATAAATGTTCGCCTTTGTTAGCCTTACAAAAAGGAGCCCTTTTGAGCGTATTTTTCATTACATTATCAAACATTTCAGGCGGTATTTCATCAATTTCATCATCAATAATTACTCAAGCGTTTCTGGTTTGCTTGCGTAAACCTTGCTTTTCAGATATTTCAATGAAAAGGAGTCCGGAGCGGGCAAATTTCCTAAAATAACTTGTTGTGGAAAGAGGTCTGGTAGTAATTACATTACAAACCTTAATGTATGTGGTATCAACTCCTAGTTGATACCATATGTTACCCCAAAGCACTCAGTTGTGGCATTAAAAATTTTTCAATCCTTTCCATTACCCAGAATCGACTATTTATTCACATATCCATTCAAATGAAAATATACCTCGTCACTCATTATGATTTTTTCATTAAAATCGTGGTTGTCATGGGTGAGATGTAACATTTTATTGACATATGTAAGGTGGCGTAAATGGTTTTGTAGAAGAAGCTCTTGTGTAAGCTGAATTTCAAATGGAAACAAATGCAAATGCTGGTGCAAAATGGTTCTTTGAAGACCAAGCTCCTAAGTACGGCGTAGCTTTGAGGTTGATGGATTGTTTTGAACAGTTTCTTGATCAGCAGTAAGGTTATCAGCTGATCTTGCAGTATGTAGTGGTACATGCTTGGGTCTACCACCTACAGACCCTCTTTAAATAACGTGTTTTGTTGGCACGTTATTCCTCCCAAAAATTTCAGATAACTTTCTCATCGTCACAGTAATCGATAATTAATTTTAATAAAATGTTTTAACGATTAAAACACCTTGGTTTATTGAATATTTTTCGATAAGAAAGTTGCCACATGGCTGCCAAATATAAACTGTCTAGATTAAAATGGTGGCAAAATAAAGTAGTATACTTTCCTGGCGGGCCATTAGTGTTTAGCGATCACTTAAAAATTTAAATTTTTATTTTAGAAAGAGAACACTTAATATGTATGTAAATATATAAACAAGGTTACCCTTGATGGCAATACATGGTGATCAATGTACTAGACTTGCTTACTTTTCAGACTTACGACTTTCTTTCCCCAGGTTTAAAATTAAACGTTGAATCTGCCGAATGACCTGAAATAATCATGAAACTTCCAGGAATTCGATAGTGCTCATTACAGACTCAAGTGTACAAATATAATTGCCACGCGCATACACACACAGATACATGCTAGCGAAACAATACGAACGCAATAACAACAATAACATCATTGATTGTTTATTAACTTGGAATTTTGAATTATAATATTTTGAATTATGTTTGTTTGTGTATTAGGTTTTACAGCCAGTTCGCCGATGTCGAAAGGATAAATTCAATCGCACTCTAGGCGAAAGAAAATTGATTTGGGGGTTTTTCTAACTTTATTCTATGCGAACGATGTGTCAATTTCAATGAAAATACATGTTCATGCGAACGAACAATAGTGACATAGACGAACCCAAATTGATTCGTTCGCATACAATTTCATTCGACATCGCCGAACAGGCTGTTAGTTTTTTCTTGTGTGTATGTGCACATTTATAACAAGTAAAGCTACGGCTTCGTACACTGGGTAAGAAGTGATATAAATTCGTAACAATATCATATAAATACAGTTAATCGATGGCTGCAAACATATTAAATATCTGCTACCTTCTTTGAAAAACACAGAGGTTGTTTCGGTTGGTTTGGTGTTAAGTGAGCAAATCACAGGAGAATAGTCAGTAGTTTGCATAGTTTGCTCTGCCGAATACTAATACGCTTTAAAAACACTTATGTTGTTGCTTGTTGGACATTTCCTTGGAATTAAACAACTCCAAGCTAGATACCTTTATAAAAGAAAAAAATTTACAAGGCCTATCAAAAAACTTGTTCGAACGGAATGTCTACTGAATTTTGGGGATATTCATCTATATGTTCATTACTTTATATAAACGCAAAAAAAATTGTTGATTAGTCTAGGTTATCTTGTGAAAGATCATGATAAGAATTGTTATGCTATTCGATCTTTTTAATAACACCATCAAAAAAAAATATATAGTACTTACTTATATCTTAGAGCTATCAGCCAAAAGACTTTTCTTGACGGCATACATACCTGAAACGAAAACAAAAATATTATTATATAAAATTAACTGCAAACCATGTACATAATTTTACACAACAGGTTTATTAATGATATACAAGCCTAAAGTGATATTTCGACATGACAAGCAAGCGTCTTGTCAAGAAATTTTATATGACAAGCACTAAATTTTTTTAGTGAATTCTAGGTGGCATATCATAACTTCCAGTGACATAAAGTCCATGGACGTTATGACACACTTAAAAGAGTCAAAAGGTCCATGAACATTAAGACACTTTTGAAAGTGACATAATGTCCATCAGAGAGGAGTCATAAAGTCCGTGGACACTATGATACTTTATAGAGTGTCATAACGTCCATAACTTAAGTAATAATCAAACATTTTTAGACGTGGAAAATTTTAATCGTAATACATTTATCATAACTATATACGAGTATACGAACGTACAGGTACACAAAGATAAAAATGGCGTTCTTTAATTTTTGTCAGCGAACGATAATGCATATCACGTTTAACTGTGGACATGCCGTTGTCAAACTGTGAACATACCGCCGTCAAATTGCAAATAGATGGCAAAAAGTACCGGAATTAAATTGAGAATGTCTTGTTGTCAAGAAGACATTCTATTTTTCAATTAAGAACGAATGTTGTCAAAACGACAACATCTTTTGTCACCCGATATGATATGTTTATAATTTTTTCATTACGTTTTCTGTGTTTTCTAAGTGCTGTTATTTGAAAAGAAATACGTATATAATACTATAAAGAGCAAGCAATTTGATTTATTTGATAAACTATCAAATGAAAGAAAATTGTTTTATGTATTTATAATAATAAAAACCTCAGATCCTGATATATGTATGTCCAATGTCAGATCCTGATATATTTATGTCTAAAATCGGCGCCGATTCTTCCTTCATACTTCCTTTATGTGTAATCAAGCAATGCAAAGTAATAAAGATTATCAAATCCAAAAAAAAAGTGATATTAGAGAAGAAAGCCAAACAGAAGCAAAAGATATCGAAGAAAATGCTATCAACATCAGTAGTCAGGTGACAGAAATAGTAAATGCGTTATATGCATGGCAGAGCCAAGAAATGTCTTGTTAACGCCTCGCAAGCATTTTACAAATTGTTCTCCTTGTTTTCAAAATTTGGACACAAAATCTAAGAAAAGGAATTCAGCCTTGCTTTGCTCTTATTATAGACAAATTTTTGAAAAAAAATATACTCCTAAATATAATTCAATAAGCGATTATTTATTTTGATAATAAAGTACTTTTTACTTCTGTGAAAACTCATTTCTGCAAAAAAAAAAAAACTCAAATTCTTAGTTTAATTTTTCAGGGGAGTACTAATTCGTAAATTTAAAAAGAATATAAAAAAAATCTGTATTGAAATAATCACTTGTTTAATTAAAAAGAGTGGAAGTGTGAATTTCTTGTAGGCAAAGTTTTGCCACCCAAAGTGTTAACCAATTTGATAATGGGAACGGCTTTTATTGGTTCAAACTATCACTCAAATATACGGCCATTTTCATATTGAATGTTTTTTTTTCAATATGGACCTTATGACATTTTTAGAATGGATAAGGTCCATTTGCAAAGTGTCACTATACTCATGGACGCTATAACATTTTCAAAAGTGTCATACTGTCCATGGATTTGTGACACCTTTGTGTGTGTCACAGTATCCATGGATATTATGACACTGGACATTATAACATGCCACCGATTTCTACTTAACTATATTAGATAAGTCGCCTGCTTGTAATGCCGAAATGTCTAAATTTGACGGACTTCTAATACATCGTTACGGTAACCAATGGCACGCATACGATGTCGAAGCAATGCGTACGGAACACTGTTCTAGAAATGACACTTGAAGTTGATTAATTTTTTGATTGGATCTTTGAGTTCTGTAATTAATTTATTTTCAAAAAGTTTCTTTATTTTTGTGTTATGAATTAACAATTTTCAGATTAGGTAACAAACAACTTGAAAATTAATACAACTGTCACGTGCTTTTTACAACATTATCCCTAATATAAAAGACAAGAAATGTTAAAAGGTCATGTTTTCCTCAATATACATGTGAATGCGTTTTTAAAATGTTTAAAACTAAAGTCATAAAATTAAAAGCCACAAATGTCGCATTATCTCTTTAAGAAAATGAGACGTTTACGTTGACTTAATGCGACATTTTACTCCTCCGCACTCAAGTTAGTGTTATGAGTGGAACACACATACAGCTGCATATGTAACCGTATAAAATTATATTTTTCAATTTGTTTTTATTTTTTCCTGCCAACTCATACAGATGCATTTAAACGATCTGTGAAGCAGTACATTTTAATGACAGTTTTTATTTTTCGTAACTTCAACATATTCGTTTCGTACTCAAACACACCAGAGAAGAGTGCAAGTTGTTGTTTGTAGGACCAGTTTTATGCGTAATGTGGTTGGGTTTACGAGCACACATACACACACTCTCACACACGCAGGAATACGAGTACATTTGTGTGCAGATATGTATTTGGTCAAGGTTTTTATTTTCTGGCTTGAAGATTGCAAAGTCATTAAAAGTTCTTTTTTTTTTTGTTTTGCTTAAATTTTTAATGAATGGGATTTTAACTCTTAATTTTCCCAATATCAGGATTATTAAGGATTAGAGCATTGCAGAAAAAGGAAAATAAAAATTTTACAAATACTGGCAGCCCAGTTGTAGCAAATGAAAATGTTATTTTTAAATGTAGTTTTTGTAGAGTATTTAAATTTAAGAAATAGGCTAAAATTAAAAATAGGAAAATATTCATGTTTAGTGCCAACAGACTACACTTTCTGAAACAGATATTAATTTTCTCTCTGAAACAGATATTAATGTTCAATTATTATCTCAAGCCCGATTCTTATATCGATTAGAAATGTTTTTTTTATGTTGCGATGTTTCTTATTTCGTTAAAAATAGTTGTTTCGTTGATTACTGTTTTTTTCTTGTCCGTATTTTGAAATTAAATAAAATCGTTGAACTCTTTTGATCTGCTAATACACTCATAGAAAACCCGTCATAGCTGTCATGTATTGTAACATGAATGCAATAAGAAGTGTCTTCACTTTTGATCCCATCACACGGCTGTCCGTAACAATAGAAGAAACGTTTTTGCAGACTACAACTTGGCGAATTTTGAATCAAGGCTTCAGCCTGTATCCGCCCAATATCTATTTATGTGAATCTGAACAACCTATATCCTGTGAAAATTTTCTCTATAAAATATATTACTCAGCGATGATCACTTCTATTGTTGAATGAATGGCAGCGTATACATATAAAATTGCTGACTTTGGGGCGATATCAATTCACACGAGATCCGAAAAGGACTAAAATAATGTTATAAAAGTCCCTGAGGATATCTTGAGTACCTGTTCTTCGAGAACAACGTTAGGTTAGGTTTAACAAGCTGCTAGCCATTGAAAAGCCAGCCAGCCCCCTTGGGTCCGATTCAGTCCTGTTGTGTTGCCTAGGTGTGATATTTATCTCAGTAGATTTACATACTGCTGGTTCAGAATCAACCTGAGGATCGGATAAAACAATTCAATCCACTTACATCTCGTTGCGATACCTCGGCCAAATCATGCAGCATCGGTCTGCCTAGATACAAAGCCGTTATAGAAGAAGGAGCTGGACAGCAACAGAGGAAGTACTCAACACTCTCTACGTCTTCCTCGTTCTTGCAACTTCTACAGAAGTCATTAAATGAAACATTTAAACTCCTCTTACGCGTCTGTATGGGGCAATGTCCTGTCAGATCTATCATATCAGTACGCGGCCTCCGTCGGGGCAGGCTTCTTAGGATGATAGTCCTCCTATTATCATATTTGGGCCATGTCAACCTTGATATTCAAGGCAACCTCATTAGAATATGTTTTGTGTGGTCTCAAAAAGCTGTGTTTGGTTCTTACAGCTCCTAAGTGGGATTCCAATGATTCTATTTATATCCTTTTGTTTTAGCTGGACACCGATATTTCCCAGTTTGTCTGCTATAACATATATACCTAGTGCATATAGCGCAGCCTTACTATTAGTACAAAGTCGTGTATACTCTACGTATTTCCTGTAGTACCTTAAACAGTCTACCTTGACTGTAACGTTCTGGGTGTGGTTTAAACCTAAAAACGCAGGAAGGGGAATTATTTTGCCTAATAACTATGATGCTACTAACTATGATACATGCAGTTTGTTCTTGCCACATTTACTTGTAATGTAAGGAATCGGGAATGATGTTTAGATGGGTGAGTTGGATGCTCTTAGTAGACTTCGACCCACCAACTCATTGAGCCCAGTATTCTATGGACTGTATGGGAAGGATTAAAAGGCCGAGCTCTTCAGCAAGGGATTTGTTCACATGGCTGCAGACTTTTGCCACAAGCTTTGACTTTTGTGACCCCTAGAAACCCCATTCACAAGCTGAGGGAGCTGAGCCATCATCACATAAGGTTATTAGGGCTTTAACTCAATTTCACATTCTCTCGAGAACTAAAAATTCTAAACAATGGCATCAGTATAGACGCGCGAACATAGTAGGGAATAAAATAGGGGGTTCTCTGGGATACTGAGCACTAGAAGTAGATGTAGAACAAGGTTAGGTTAGGTTTGACAGGCTGCCAGCTACTTGGGTCCAGTCTGGTCCCGCTGTGTTGCCTGGATGTGATACGTGTCACAGTAGATCTAAATATCACTGGTTTAGAACCAACCCGAGGATCGGATAAAGATGTCCAATTCACTTACATCGCATTCCGATTCCTCCGTCAAATCGTGCAGCATCGGTCTGTCTAGGTACTATGCCCTTATATAAGAAAGAGATACACACTGACAGAGAAAGTGTTTAACGCTCGCTACTTTCTCCTCGCCTGTGTCCCTATGTGGTAATGTCCCGTCAGGACCGCCACAGCAAAACGCAACCTCCGTCGGGACAATCCCCTGTTATCATATCTAGGCTGACATGGCGCCTTGATATTCAACAGGTATCCTCACTAAAGCATCTGTCTTGAGCGGTCTGAAAAAGTTGACGCTGTATTTGTTTCTTACAGCTCGCAAGCGGGATTCCAACGGTCCCATCTCTTTGTTGTGGCTGGACACCGGACTTTGCTAGTTCATCCGCTACTAGATGTAAAGCACACGTCAAAGCAAATTAACATTTACAAAAATTATGTTATGATGCGATTTGAAGAAAAAGCTGTTTACGAAAACATATTTTTGACAGCGGACATTTAGCATTTACGTCAGCAAAACTTAATTGGCGTAACATATTTTCTCAAACTTCCCTGAAAACAAATAGAATAGGAAATTCTCTTTTGGGAGGAATTTTGGCAATTAAATCACAATTTATTTATCTCTATAGCGTAAAACAACACACAGAACCATTAATTTTCTTTTTTTTTTAATTTATCACAATTTCTTTCATCAACATATCAATTGCTATAAATCTATTGTGTTTTACAAACTGCTTAGCAAAACACAACTAAAAAAAAACAAAAAATGGGAACAAAAGTACAACAAATGCCACAACCACATAATAAATTATCATAAAAATCGTATTAAAGTGATTACACCCGGAACATGATTAAGTAAATTCAGAAATAACTTACAAATAAAACTAAAACATGCAAAGCAGAACATGTTTGTAAAATATTGCTGAAAAAAAAGCAAATAAAATTATTGACAAAAAAGCAAACGAAGAACAATAAAAACCATTAAAGCCATGGAACCATAAATAAATATTTTAAACACCCACAAAGGAAAACTGAATGGTAGAAATATAAAAACTCCGAGTAACAAAATTCAAATTGAACCGCAAAAAAGTTAAAAGCAAAAAGAAAGTGGTATTGGAAAGCCAATCATGGTTAAAACTGGAAATAGAAAAATAAAATAAAAATTGCACACAAGCAACGAAATCAAAATCACAGCTACGAAATGGGCAAATAACTAACTAGAATGGAAAAAATGTTTAACGAAATAACTTTGATTGTTGGGGGGAAAAAAAAAGTTCAAAGTTTGTTCAAAAGTAGTGCCGTGGCGTGGAGAAAAAAAAAATGAAATGGCAGTACCAGTAAAAACCATTTGTATGCTAAATTCTTAGAAAAAAATATATCCAGGAATGTTTGAAATGCCAAACACATATATTCTTTTAGAACTACTGTGATTGTTGTATGTGTGCATGCAAATATTTCTAATGTTCCAACACTTTTTTTCCAAAAGATGCGCTACAATTTGACAGAAAGTATTAGATTATTTTCAAATTAGTTGAGCGCTTGTTTATTGTAGCTTTAATTTGAAAAAGGCAAGATTCAGGCATTCTCTTAGAAACGCAAATCACGTTTTCGATTTGAAAACGCCAAATAGGTGTTCTGTTAAACGTTTAACGCAAAACGTGTGGTTTAACGATTTGAAATCGTAACTTGCAAAAGTAAATAAAATTATTCAAAATTAAACTTTATTATATTTTCTTTTTATTTGAATAAAAAGTTGAAAGATTTTACATACAGTGGTGGACATGAAATTAAAACATAAATATGATTTTTCATTCTTTCGATAGTTTATATGAGCTTTTGTTATTTCAACGGAACTTTTCCACTGCAAAGATACGTTTGATACCTTTTGCACTTGATTCTTTCTTCAAACAAATTTTTTGTGCAGCCATTATTTAGTGAATGGGATGCTTTTCAAGTGGACACGTAATTAAAACATTTTCAGTCTGCTATTTAAATAAAGATATTGTAATATATAACTTTGTTTTGCTGTGAAAATTTTTTGATAGGATTGTTTTAAATGATATCCATAACATTATACACCAATATTAGCCCCTAGGAATGGGAAAAGTACCAAGTTGCTCCGAAGAAGAAAGGTAGGTAATTATTAATTAATAATATAATGAGGCTCCGAGAAGACGGTGAATGAATTTTCTCAATTGCTTATTTATGCTAGAGGACAAATGTATAATGCAATGAACCATTTTGATAAATTTGGGAACACGAAGAATGTATCCAGAGCCTCCAAATGAGGCTCTGGATACATGTCATGTCACAGAATTCAATTCCGCTTGAAAACGGCATTGCAACCATTTTTTTCTTCAAAAACTTAAAATCTAAATAATTTTGCGGTTTGAAACCATTTCTATGAGACAATGCTAGTTTCATTCATGTAATAAATAATTTCTTCATTATCCAAAACTTTCTAGTTTATCGTTTTTTGAAGAACTAAAATAAGAACTCAATTCCCAACGGAATTGAGCTCTGTGACATGGTTAAATAAGTTAACGAACCTGGTGGCATATTTTTTTCGTTAACTGTATTGCATAATTTTTAGTTTGCTTTGTAAATTTTTTTATCATTTAATATTTCATTAATAATTGCTTGAGTACAAAAAGAAGCAACGGCAACGTATGAAATTCTCTTTGCGACCCAAATTGTAAATTTACTCTTGTGTAATACCCTTTTGTCCTTAGTTATAATTGAAACCGACTCATTTATAACAACTTTTTCACTTTCATTAATAATTTCGATCTTAACTGCACATAGCAAGATAGGCCAGCTTAAGAGTTTCAAGTTTAAGATTTTAACTGAAAAGGCTTAAGTGAAACATTTCTAAAAATCAAGAAGTAAAAAATTCTACATGGTAGAAAATTAAAGTTTTTAAATAAATATGATTCCTAAAATAAATAATGTGAATTTTTAAATATGTATTGTAAACTAAAAATTATTATGAAAATTCAAATTAAGAAGCTTTTTAAAATAAAAAAATTAAAAATATTTCTACATAGTAGAAAATAAAATTCAAAATTATAGTTAAGCGGCCGTATTCATAAAAAATATTTTATGTTTATTAAACACTTATTTGACAAATTTTTCATAGAAATTTGTCAAATAACAGTTTAATAAACATGAAATATTTTTTATGAATAAGGCCAAAGATATTTAAGATTAAAATCTTAACATTTTAGTCAAAAAAGTATAAAAACACTTGGAAAAATAATAAAAATATTTTTAGTAAAAAGAAAATTTAAAGTTTTTATTTAAATATACATATATGTATATATAAATTTTTCAATTCATTTGTTTTGTATTTAATCGAGCCCATGGGGCCATATGTGATTAATATATAATTTTTCCATATAGTTATAATGATTAATATTATGAATAAAGTAAAAGAAATTTTGTGAAAAAAAAAATTTACATTGTACAAAATTAAAGACTAAAAATAGAAAACCAAATTAAAGATTTAAATTAAAACAATTTAAAATAAGAAAACATTTACTAAATATAAAATTAAAGAAGCTTTATTTTTAAACGATAGAAATAAATAAAGACTAATTTGAATGAAAACTAACAAATGTGCTGAATTTTAATTTAAAGAAAAAATCTGCAACAAATTGAAAAATAAATTTTTGTAGGCTTCCTGGAATACGACACATTAAATAATATCATTCACAAGCGTTTCTTCGGTGCCATCATATATGAAAATCAATCAGCAACAAGATCTATTCATTAACTAATACGAGTATACGAGTACAACTAGGCTGTAAATTCATATATATAATTTTTTTTATGAGAAAACCTTTAAATAATATAGAAAAGTGAAATTTTTTGCAAGATTGTACACAGTTATACTGTTTTTTATAGTTATCATACTTCCCCTTCACTAAAGTTCTTGTGCTTGCATTGTTTTTCCTAATTGTAAATACGGAATTTTTTTTAGATATACAGCATATTTACCTGCTCTTAGTTTGTTTTTGTTAAAAAATCCATAATAGGAAGCTATCTTGATCCTAGTTTCTTCTTCCTTAGTATTATTTAAATTTTTTGTTGTATAGAAAATAAAGACATAATTGTTGAATTCACAAGTTTAGTCTTATCGTGTATCGACGTATTTGGAGAGACAATTTCAAACACAAACATTATACTCACAAAAAATATATTTGAAAATTGTGTTTACTTTAAAGTTTTGTGTTTGAAATTTTCTCTCGAAATACATCGAGCTTGTGCATTCAACAATTATTTACAGCCAATTTAATTATCTCACAAGGAAGTGTATGTAAAAGAAAGCTGGGCACTCACAGACGAATCAATTTGGACGTATGTACCTGTCTCACTATTATTCGTTCGTATGCACATAACTATTTTTATTGAATTTTGACACACTGTTCGCATAGATAAAATTAGATGAACCCGAACTATTTTCTTTCACTAGATTGCGAATGCAAGCACTCTGTTGAGATTGGTAAACTGACCTTTAAATAAATAAATAATAACAAAAAATTTGTTGAGCTTGAGGTCTATTGTTAAATTTTTTTCACAATATTTGCATTCTTTTGGAAAAACTTTTAAAGAAAGAGCAGCAAAAAAAATCCTGACCAAGTTTTCCAAAGAGTACTGAAATATTGAGAAGAAAACAAACGGCAGATGGAAAAAAATAAAAAAAAACCTCAAGCTGAAAAGAATTAATTTATTGCATGAAATAGCTGAATAAAGGGTGCTCCAACCAAAATGCACGGTATATATAAAATTAAAAGTTTTTATTCTAGTAAAAAAAAAAACTATTAGCCAAATACTCGCCACGGCTTCGGTGGGATACCTCTATCGATGGTTCATATATTCGTTGGCATCAGAGCCAGAGGCAATTGGGGCTCAATGTCATTAATGTATCGAATTAAGCTAAAGGATGTGATCCTTTGAATTGTGTGTTGGCTTATTGACGTACACTTTTTCCCTTAAATATTACCAAAAAAAGAAGTCCAATAGTGTAAAAATCATTTGATATTCGCGGGCAAATTTCATCGCCGTGAAGTGAAATACCGCAGCCATTGAAATTCGCATGTCAAGTAGCCATTGTATCGTTAGCTGTGTGGCAAGTGACACTATACTGTTGGAAGCACATATCCTCCAGGTCCATATTTTCACCTGCTGATTATGTTGTCATGTCGCAATAGCCAGCACTATTCGAGGTAACTACTTTTCTGACCTTATCTTCGGGACAGTACGGCTCAGTGAAGCCATCAGCTCATAAACCACGCTAAGCGGTCGCCCTTTGTTAATGTATTGCCTTTTCAACAGTCACTCCTAATATTCGCCCAGGTGGCAATTTTGCTTGTTAATGAATCCACTGTGATAAAAGTGTGCCTCGTCACTGAAGATCATTTTCTTTGCAAAGTCACTATTCATTTCTGTCTGTATGAACCTAAAAAGCCACACGGGGGCGCTAGTGACTCATGAATAATTCACTCTGTGAAACTGGTACATTATCAGATAAGGCCGTAAAGGCAGGAGTTGATGTAAATATTTTTCCCAACTGGCTGTCTGAACTTATCAACCGCCGAGCAGTTTCTCCATTGGTGTACACCAAACCAGGGTACACTGGAATAGAGGGGTAGGAGTTCCGCGTTTGTTATAGCAAATAAAATTCCAGGAAGAAGCATGGCTATATTGTGTTGAACTTCCGGCAGGCTTTGCAGATCATCTCGGCGCTAATCATTGTTGTGGAGCCTACTTTGGCTGGAACGTTCTGGCTGTGGTTTAAACCTAAAGACGCAAGAAAGTGGAATTAGTATCCCTGATAATTGTTTGTGCATGGGATTTTTCGGTGGCCAGCAACTCCCCGAAGTGCTGTTGTCTTGCAATAGATACCTATATTGTAAGGAACCAGGAGTGATGGTTGGACGTGTGAGTTGGTGACCTTCGGCCTCTTAGTGACCTTCGGCCTACCACTTCATTAAGCCTTGTCTTCCATAAAGTGTTGGGAAATTGTATGCAGGAGGGATTAGAAGGTGGAACTCCTAAGCAAGGTGTTCGTCTATAGGGCCACAAACTGATAGCGAAAATTAACAATCTACGTGAGCATAGCAAGCCACACTTGGGCGCTGGTGAATTGTGAATAATTCACTACATGGAGTTTTTCTATCATCAAATTAGGCCGTAAAGGCAGGTGCTGACTTAGATTGATTTCACATTCTGTCTGGTCGAACAACTATTCTATTAATAACCTCCGATGTGCTGTTACCAAATAACAGGACCTCGGAGGAGATGTTGTAATGTAAGGAACCAGTAGTAATCGTTAGATTAGGGTGATTTGGTTAAAGACTGATGCTCTTAATGGACTTCAGCTCACCAACTCATTAAGTCTTGTCTTCCATTGACTGTCTGGGAAATTGTACTTATGACAAAAGCTGCGACCTGTGTGGACCTTGCAAGTCAAACGGTGGATGCTGTTGAATCGTAAATAATCCAACCCGTGGAGGTAGTCCACCATTAGTTAAGACGGACTAGGTAGTTACTGATGTAAATCAATTTCACATTCTGTCTGTACGAACTACCATTCGGCTTAATGACGACGATTGAGAAGGTCACTAGGGAGAATTTGTCAAACACGAAAACAAAAAATTGTCAAATTAAGTTGGGCAAAAAACTTGACGTTTGGCTGTCACCCCAAATTAACATCGTGCATTATGATTACACTACTCTTTATTATAGTAACAATATTTTTCAGTTGTAGCTATATTCTTCATAAAGTAGAGGCTTGCTTAAAACTTGAACTTTAACTTAATGTACTATAAAAGCAGGGTCTAACAAATTCGTTTAGTATAATGACACCAATTCTAAGCTATATGCATTCCCAACTACAGCAAACAATCTCATCCCTTTAGGCCATTTACGTAAAAGTCATGAGTGCATTCGAGTGCAAAAATCTAAAACAAAAAGGGAAACAAAAATAGAAAAAAAAGAAACCAGAAAAATATTGACTACCAGTCAAATGGCCAGAAAATAGATCAAAAAATAAAAAAGCGCAGCCAATAGTTAACAAGCAAACTGTAAAAAAAATTAAAACCAAAAGTTAAAAATATTGTAACAAACCTTAAATGAAAACCGTTTCAATTTTCAAAATCATAAAAGCTAAAGATTATTTATGGAAAATACGCTAGAATAAATTTAAAGGATTTTTAAACGTTTACTCAAGCTAAAAATCATCATTAGTCACATGCTGCAACAAAAAATGAAAACTTGAGCCATAAAATTCGTGATAAATGAGGAGAAATACAAGAGAAAAGCAAAAAAGTTTTACAAAAAAATAAAAATTAAAAACTATATTAAAACATGAAACAACAAACGTTTTGCGAGATAAATTATTCCAAAAGCTTAAGCACACAACTACACGCAATTATACACACACACACACGCACTTATACATTTCTATATCCTAAACTCTGGCAAAGAGCTGGTATAATAAAATTACAAACCGAAAAATATAAAGAGAAAACATTTAAAGTGGTCAACCCGAAATTTGTTAAACGGGCACAATAAACCATGTTAAAAGTTTAGTTAAACATTTTAAGTAAGCATTGAAAAAGCAAAAAAAAAAAAAAGAGAAGATTTAAGAGGGCCACAAGGGCAACCAAGGAAAATGAAAGAAAAATAAAAAGTCCTGTTAAAGAATAGAATTATGGAAGAGTGTGAGTTAAATAAATACGCACATACATTCATCTGAAGTGACTGCTTGAAATATGACCAGTCATAAAAAACGGGGAAAAACAAACAACGAAAACATATTTGCCGCCATTTCTTTTATTGCAATTTCTCTTTTTGTTTTTTGTTTAACTTGCAACAAATGTTAAACAAATTCAATTATATTCGTTTTTATCCTTTTAGTAAGTAAAAGAAAGAAAAAAAAAGACTGCAATTGTTTAAACGACAGTGTTTAATTTGTTTAAACTTTCTGCTTGTTAAGCTCGAAGAATTTTTAAGAATTTTCCTTCTTTCACATTGAAGCGGAAAAGAAAAAAAAAGAAACTCGCATAAATCTTACTCTATATGAATTAAATTTATCAGTCTGACTATGAGCAGAAAAAAGACACATACACACACAGAGTTAAGGCCTGATATGGCTGTGGGAAATCTTATTGTTTCCTAATACAGGGTGTAGCATGAACTGACCATTAAAAAGCAATTAGCCATATGTTTGTAAAACTGTGTATCTATTACGAAAGTAACCGAAATATGCTGTAATTTTTTGAAAATTACATCACATAATTACATAAAATACATGCCGCCCTAGTTCATTCTGTCACTGAAGCAATCTAGGCCGGAAATTTTTCATGACCATTTTTAATGGTTGATATATTTTTAATTCCTCGCACAAATTTTTCTTTAGTTCGGTAATGGTCATCGGGTTGTTACAGATACTTTGCTTTTTAAATATCCCCAAAGGAAAAAGTCCACTAGAGACACATCAGGGTTATCGGAGGTCAGTTAATATTATCTCTTTTTGCTACAATTTTCTGGCCACAAATTTGACACACTGCTGCCAGTGAATCACTTGATGTACGAGGACGGTTCGGAAACTTCTTACCATAGCGCAAAAAGCGCGGTAAAAACAGAAAAAAGTTAAGTGTTTTGGAAACTTCCGTCTCTGTTATGAACACATGTTAAATTTTGTTTCGATCTGGTAACTCCTTCATATAGAAACAGGTGTTCACAAAAGACGCATCTGCGATTTTTTACAATGGAAAAATTGGAAATGCGTGGTGTCATTAATTATTTACATAAAAAAGGTTTATCGGGACAAGAAATTCATAATGATATAGTGAATGTGTTAGGCGAAAGTACTCCTTCATATGCAACAGTAAAATATTGGGTTGCTGAATGTAAACGTGGTCGTACAAGCATTGAAGATGAACCACGTAGTGGAAATACAGCAACAACAACAGAAATTGTAGCCAAAGTGAATGATATGGTATTAAATGATCGACGAATATAAGTGCGTGAAATAGCTAATATCATGGGCATCTCAAATGATCGAGTCCATTTAATTTTGCACGAAGAACTGCAGGTGAAAAAGCTTTCTGCAAGATGGGTGCCGCATTTGTTAACAGTCGACCAAAAACGCATAAGAATGAACATTTCTCAAGCTTATGTGGATCGTTTTAAGCTAAATAAAATATTTTTTAAGCGTCATTTCATAGCTGATGATGAGACATGGATCCACCACTATACTGCAGAGACAAAAGAACAATCCAAACAATGGACTGAAGCTGGAGGAAGTGCCCCAAAGAAAGCAAAAACAATTCAATCGACTGGTAAGGTTATGGCAATGGTTTTTGGGACTTCAAATGTATTTTATTGATTGACTATCTGCAAAAGGGTAAAACAATAAATTCCGAGTACTATTGCAACATTTTGGATCAATTAAATGTAAAAATTCGAGAAAAACGTCTTGGCTTACAACACAAAAAAATAGTTTTTCGTCAAGACAACGCACCAGCGCACAAGAGTGTTTTAACAATGGCTAAAATCAACGAATTAAAGTACGAGTTGCTTCACCACCCACGTTATTCTCCTGATTTAGCTCCCAGTGACTTTTACCTGTTCCCAAATTTAAAAAAAATCCTCGCAGGCAAGCGTTTTACCTCAAATGAAGATGCAATTACAGTTGTAAACCAATATTTTAAAGACCTTGAGGGAAACTATTTTAATCAAGGGACAGAATTGCTAGAAAAGCGTTGGACTACGAGTAAGTGTATTGAAGTTCCAGGAGATTATAGTGAAAAATTAAAATATTTTTGAAGAACTAACTATTCTCTTTCATTGATTGGCTAAAAAGTTTCCGAACCGCCTGTGTATGGCATAATCCTCATTTTGCTGTAAAATGTGATTTAGAGATGATGTTAGATATTCCCAAATACAAAATTCCTTTGAAAACAAATCGGAGTTACGGGGTGGCCAGTTTATATTACCTTTTTTCAATATGATAATCTGACCACAAATTTGACTAACTGCAGCCATCGAGTCACTTGACGTATGACATATTGCCCCATCTTGTTGTAAAATATAATTTAGGGATGGTTTCAGATATCCCCAGAGTAAAAATTCCCTTGGAGACAAATCGGGTTTATCGAGTAGCCAGTTAATGTTACCTCTTTTCGATATGATTTTTTGGCCAAAAATTTGACTAACTGCAAGCTAAGAGTCATTTGGCGTATGTCATGGTGGCACATCTTGTTGTAGAATGTGATTTAGAGATGATGTTAGATATGACCGAAGGTAAAAGTCTTTTGGAGATAAATCGAGGTTACGGAGTGGTTAGTTAATATTATATATTTTCAATATAGCTTTCTGGCCACAAATTTGACTAACTGCAGCCAACGAGTTATTGGAGGGGTTGGGTTCTTCTCGAACAGATGCTCATTCTCGCTCTACGTTTTCGGATTCCCTCGATGTTTTAGGGCGACGAGATTGTTGTTTTGATAATTTTCAATAATCTAGTCGTCTTGCACTTCTAGACCCATTGCTTAACCCTTAAATGTATGATTTTTAATTTTAAGAAACAAAATTGTAATTATCAGGAAAGCTAATGTAGTAGAAAGAAAAAATGAAATAATAACCACCAAATTAATGTTTTCTTTTTATTGCAAAAAAATAAATATACTGACTATCGACCATGTCACAACATTCGCTTCCGTTCGGAGATAGATTTGAATAGGTTTTTTAATTGTTCAAAAAACGAAAATTTAAAACTTTTTCGGAATGAAATCAATTCTATAAGATAATACCAGTTTCATTCTTGCCATCCGAAATGTTTTCATTCCGATAAGTTTTTCAGTTTTTCGTTTTTTGAAGAAGTAAAAAAAGAATTCAATTCCATTTTCGAACGGAATTAAGTTCTGTGACATTGCTGTATATTTACATCATCGTGCCTTGAATTCTGACAATGAACTATTACAAGGAACTATATGAACTACAAAAGCAATTTTATTTTTATATATTAAGTTATTTTTTTTTTTTTTGTTTTTTGTAACTGATCACGCTTTTTAGCGCGCACCAAAATGAAATGAATCATAAAATGACTTTTTCCTATGAAAACTTTCGCCAATAATAAAATAAACTTGTTGAGCTTTTTTTGCAGCTAACAACGGTTAATTTGCTCTTGCGAATTTCATATGTATAAAAAACAAAACGTTGCAAATTCTTCCACATCCTGAGATATGACTGTTGTAACATGTGACGTAGATCTATATCACTATGCACTTAAGGGTTAATAATGATGTGAATCGTTGGAGAATGTTTTCTATCGCGAATATTAAAATGATAACAAAACTAGAGAATCGTTGTTCGTATTCGCGTACACAAAATGCGCCACTCAAACCATCATATCGGTGAAAGTAAAGTGGTGGCTCTGGAAATTTCCCAAGCGTTTGACAGAGTGTAGCATGCTGCATTTCTGGCAAAATTTACTGCTCTTGTTGTTGGTCATGGCTTTTCTCGGTTTATATCGAGCTTTCTCAGCGACCGCACTATACGAATTGTTATAGATGGAGTCCAATCAAATGAGTTCAAGATTAATTCCGGGGTACCGCAAAGCTCCGTTCTTTCTCCTACTTTGTTTCTTATTTTCCTTAACGACCTTCAAACTTCCAGGGTTGGAATACTCTTTCATTCGTTTTCTTTCTGTTATAGGCCCAGCCTATCCGAGGTCGTTACCCAAAAGCCAAATTATGAATGGCTCACTAAATAGTGATTATCTATTAATCTCCGAATGTGGTTGCAAAAACAGAGTCGCCTTTAACGCCCGTAAGACCCAATGTTGCTTATTAACACACAAACAAACGATCACAATTGCTACTTGATCTGTACTCATGAATGGTATAAATATTGAGGAGTCGGATGCTCTTGATATCCTTGGAATGAAAATACAGTGTGATGTTCGCTGGAGTGCCTCGGGTTTTTGAAACGCTATAAGATGTACTTCACTCCAACCGATCTCCTTACTATTTATATCGCCTATATCTAACCGAAAATGGAATACAATTCTCATGTTTTCTGCCGGTGCCTCAAAGTCTATTTTGGGCTTACTCGACCGTGTGCACGAGAAGGCGAAGAAGCTTGTCAGTAACAGTAGGGTATCCAACTCTATTGACTCACTGGAGCATCGACGCATTTTAGCGTGCGTTATTCTGTTTTATCGTTACTACAATGGATTTTGCTCTGATGAGATTTGGGATCTTGTTCCCGAAACCCATTTTTACGTAACACGCGGTTATCGTCCAGGGCCCATCCATTTCTGGTCGATTGCCCATGGAATCGTACGACGCATTACAGAGAGAATTCGTTTTTCGGCTTCATGCTTCGCCTCTGGAATAAGTTACCTACAGACGTGTTTCTTGTCTGCCATAACATTGGAAAATTCAGGTCAAAGATTCATAAACACTACTCCCTCTCTCCCCCTCCACACAACGCTTCATGATAATATATACTGCTGTCTTTACCAGGTAATTGTTCTAATGATTCACAAGAATTTCCGGCCGATATCATTGTTCTTGTGACCAACTCATTGCTCTAAACAATTACGGCTTACTTTTACCGAATGTATTCCCAATCTCCAATTCGGTTTTAGAGCGAAACAACCGTGTGCACAAGAAGGCGAAGAAGCTTATCAGTGACAGTAGGGTCTCCAATTCTATTGACTCACTGGAGCATCGACGCAGTGTAGGGTGCGGTTACTCTGTTCTATCGTTACTACAAGGGATTTTGCTCTGACGAGATTAGGGATCTTGTTCCCGAAACCCATTTTTACGTAACACGCAGTTATCGTATAGGGCCCATCCATTTCTGGTCGATTGCCCAGGGAATCGTACGACGCATTACAGCGAGAATTCGTTTTTCGACCGCATGCTTCGCCTCTGGAATAAATTACCTACAGACGTGTTTCTTGTCTCCCATAACGTTGGAAAATTCAGGTCAAAGATTCATAAACACTACTCTCTCTTTCCCCCTCCACACAACGCGTCTTGATAATATATACTGCTGCCTTCACCAGGTAATTGTTCTAATGGTTCACAAGAATTTACGGCTGATATCATTATTATTGTGACCAACTCATTGCTCTATAGAATTACGGCTTACTTTTATATTATCAGATAATAGTCATAATTTCGTAACTGCCGATTTTTTTAAGTTACTTCCTATTTAATTGCAACGTTTATGTTGTAAAAGCATTTCAGTGCTAAAATAGCAAAAACAAAACTTTATTATCAATTGCAAACCGCCATCATTTAAAATTATTATAATATAAACTTTTTCATTGACGGCTATTAGCTTACCTTCCCCTCTACGTTTTAGCGCCTTATTGTACGTTTACCAGTTAATGGCTGCTTATTACGTATTCCTGGCTGTTTTTTATGCCATTTTATTTCTTTCAGAGTCTATAATAAGCTTTAATTTAACAAACTAATTGATTTATAGTACGCTATAAAATGTGTCGTTTGTTGTGCATGTAATGCATCATATAAAAACAGAAATGTGTGAAAAAAATATAAAAAAAAATAAAAAATACGCACACAAAGTCATAAACTTATAAAATTACAAATAAATTTAAAACAGGCAACTCGACAAACAAACAAACAACACCAGCCTGCAACAGAAGGCAGACAACGGCTATGCAGCAAAAAAAAAAAAAAAAAAAGAAGTTAAATAAAATAAAAATTGAAATGAAATGAAATTAAAAAGGAAAAACTCATACAGCAAGCGGTAATTAAAACCATATGCTTTCGAGTAAAGAAAACGTCATACTCGAAATTTAAAGCCAGGCATGATAAATAAGTGGATATCAGAAAGGCAGACAGACATATTCAAATGGAGAAGTAAGATAAATATCAAACAAAAATTGAATCTTGACCTGGGGATAAAAACTTAAGCTTATGTAGCTTTCAAGTTGCGCCTATAGATATAAATAATATAATTAATATATTCCGATTTTAATTAAGATATTCTATTGATTGAGTGACACGTCTAGAAAATTTGTATGAAATACACTCAATATTTTGAGTGTATATCCTGCACATTTTCTAGACATATTAACAGTGCAACCTAAATGAGCGCGTCCAGCGTAATTTATCTGTCAAAATATTTGCATGTACATACAATACATTGCATACAATACAAGGCATTCATTACTAGGGAAATTGGCAGCTCAGGTGATTATTTTTTGCTCCTCGCGTTTTTTCCAACGAGACTGTCATATTTTTTTTTTTCTTTTGTTTACAAATATTTTCGCGCCATTTCCATCTAAAGTTTTTTTTGTATAATTTAGTGCAATTTCAAGAAATTTGTGTGAAAAATTAATATAATCTATGATTTTAATTACAAAAAATTATAAAAGTTTGAATTTAACGTTTATATAATATTTTTTCCCAGCTGAACAATCTTATGCGAATTTAGATTTTGACATTCACGATATGTTTTACAATAACAAAATACATAGTACTGAATTCGCCTTCCCGCTTGCATTCACCTATATATATTCGATTTGATACAATATGTATGAGATCAACACAAATAGCGCGGCGTCAACGTTTTCAAATTAGAAAATCCAATTTTGACAGAGCTTAAGACAGCAAGCTTTACTGCCTCTCAGTAAATTTCGCTTCAAAACAAATCTTACTCAGTTTTTGTGGCTTTCAGATTAATTTAACGACCTTATCACTGTTTATTATTTCTATTTAGCGATTTTTATTGAACAAATTAGTGAGCAATACTCTTCATGGCACAACATTAACGCTTTAACTAAGCAACTTAAATTAGCGCGTCAAGCGCAATTTATCTGTCAAAAATTCTCATGCACATACAAAATGTATGAGACCAATCAAATAGCGCGGCGTCAACGTTTTGCAATTGGAAAATCTAATTTAGACAGAGCGTAAGAGAGAAAACTTTACTGCCTCTCGGTAAAGTTCACTTCAAAACAAATGTTGCTCATTTTTTGCGGCCATTAGTAATCACACTTTAGGTGATTTTAGACTAATTTAGTGACTTTATTTCTTTTTATTATTAATATGTAGTGATTTTTATTAAACAAGCTTATTGAGCAATACAGTTCATGGCACAACGTTAACGCTCCTATTTAAGTTATTTACTACAGCCTAAAATCAAAGCGTTAAATTACATTGCGCTTTATGCCCAAATTTAGATTGCACTGTAAATAAAGTCGGTGTCATACTTACTAACAAATTTTCGCATATACTAGTATAGCGTGTTCAGACAATATACAATTATTGAGATTACAGCAATTAGTGCCTAAATTGAACTCTATACTCCATACAAGAAACGAATTAAGTTATTAAGCCATTATCACGAAATTGTGATAACATTGAGCATAATTTAATACACAACACATGTTGTAGGTATGTTCAGTGAGTAAAATCATTCACAATAGTGTTTGAAATGTCAACAGAAAATGGCGAGTCAAGTTGATGTTAAGTTTATTATAGAACACAGACGAGCAACTAAAAAAATCGTATGAAAATCACTCTAAAAATCGGTTAACATTTATACAAATTTTCTAGACGACTACAATTAATTGGTAATTGCCTTACTTTAAGTGCTGCAACTTATATCCAAAAAGGGAAAATCAAACTTCATATATTTTTCAGTACTTTTCAATATTTGTACAAGGTGTTTTCTTAAAGGTACACAAGTTTAAATCAAAATAATATATATTTCTAATAGCAATGGAATGGGCTGTCTTAGATAGAAAAGTTTATGCAAAAGGAGCGATTTGAAGCAGTAATTTTTATAGACTTTTCTCAGCTTATGAGGTCGTATTTTTTGAATAACTCTGCAAATGTTAATTTCTAGTTAACACCTCTTTCTCAGGTAACAAGTGATTTTACAGAGACCCAAAACTAATAGGATGAAGTGGGACGATTTTAGTGGCCAATTAATTAAACCATTACGTACAATTACATTCAAAGTTTCTTTGGGTAAATAAAATAGAGCGCACGCTGTATGTTATTCTTCATCTTATTGGAACTACATGTCAGACTGTCATCTGATTTACAACAGCAACTGCCTTGTCAGCCTTATTTGATGGTGGTGAATTATGCGCGATTCACCTGTACAAGGCTCACACAGATCGCAACGTTTTAAATGAGTTTGTAGCCATATGGGCAAACACCTGGCTAACGAGCTCGGGCCTTCTAATCTCTCTTCTGTGCAATTTCTCAACAGTCAAGGAAGACCAAGCTTGATGAGTTCGCATGCTGAGATCCATTAAGAGTATCAGCCATTTCAACCAGAATTTGGCTTTATTGGGAACATTTTTTGAAAGGATATCTACCATGATACAAAAAACAAGGTAGCCGCTTCGCTACAACAATAAGAAAAACAGCAGGTATTTTTTTTTGTGAAAAAATCGAATTCACACTTAAGCTGTCAAAGTATTTGATGAAGAACATGTACAAAAATTTAAATGGCGCCGAAAAAAGTAAACAAAACTTGACAGCGAAAGTGCCGCCATATTAACCGAATTCGCCGATGAATTCACCTAATAATTAATTCGCTTTGATATCTACTGTCAATATAAATTGTCAATTAGAAACATTATTCTGATAAAAAAAAAAAAATAAAATTTGCACGCATTGCTTTAGTGTTATTCTGTTCATTATGAAATATCATACCAAGCTAAACATAAAGCAGCTATCGTACAGCTGAAATGGGTTGTCAAATAAAGCAGTGTTGCCAACTTGAAGTGAACATAAAAGGAACACCCTAACAATAGGTATTTATAATTAGGCAACACGTATGATTTGCAGAAAATATTCTTAAGCAAAATATTGCAAACACAGTCAAAGTTGTGATGCAAAAACCGGTTAATATAGAATTATACCCCAGGGTGTCAATATAGAATTATATCGCAGGGTGTACTGAGTTCGACTTAAACCCAAAAAGAAATATATGCAGTTTATAAATTTCAGAACTTAACTTGAATATTAAATCTAAAGCATAAACTAACAAACAGCCTTCGTTTAATAAAGTTTTGCAACATGTAGTACATGGCAGAGGTTCAGCTTTAAATACTTTTCATTTCACTCAACTTCAGATGTGTTTAATCTTTAAAAACAGGGAGTAACCCAAATCTTTTTTAAACAACTTGCAACCATTATGAAATCGTCTATATACTCAGAAGATGATACAGCAGATGTATTTAACTGTTCAGATGACAACAAAAAATGGAATTTAGTATTTTAGTTTCTTTTTTAATTTTGAAGCAATAAGATTTATTAGCAAAAAAAAAAAACAAGATAATAAATAATAGCAAAAGTTAAAATAAAAACAAGACACAGACACTAAACTTAAAAAATGAAAATAACAAAAATTTATTATGTTATTCAAGATAAAATGAAAGTTTTCGAATAAAAGAGAATAAAAAACAAAAACAAAAGAATTGTTTACTAAACAAAATAAAGAACATATTTAAAAAATTTCTCTGCTCAATGCAAGACTTTGTCATGGAAAAACAATAAGACGAAGAAAAAATTTGAAAACAAAAAACATTAAGTGCACTAAGCAGGTGGTTCTGGGCATTCGCTTGAAATGAAATTGCAACAAAATAAGACGAAGAAAAAATTGGCTTTTATACTCCTGTTTTTTTCCATATTATTTTACTTACTTCTTCCTGTTCTGAACTTAAATTAAAAAATGTTTTTTTTTGTCAATTTCTCTGTTTTGTTTTTCTTGATTTTTCGCTTTTGTTTTTTGCGAATTTTTACCTTCTTTATTTTATTCAATAGTTTTCGTGCACAAAATGGAAAAAAGAATTCTGTGCAGCTCAATAGAATTGCAAAAAGAAACATCTTGAATTCCTTTAGCTTTTCATGTCTTTGCAATATGACTTTTTTCATTTCCACATTTTTTCTTTTACAGGAGTCGTAAACAAAGAGAAAGTTGTGCTTTAAAACATCAGAAAAGAACAAGGAAATAAAAAAATTTCAGTTAAATTTCTTTCTTCTTTTTTGTATTTGTTTTGGTGCGAACTTAATTCCTGGTTTTATTTTTCGAATAAAACTGGCAACAAAGAAAGTAATTTTCTTCTAGTAATGTTTGCTTCTTATTTTTGTGGCACCTTCAAGGAGGAAACCCCACTGCACAAAGAAATAGTTGCGAAGGGAAGATCCAAAAGAGAGGCGGCAAGAGTTTAGATTATATAGAAAAAGCGCTTTTATCAAGTAAAATACACGCAAAGAAAAACCAGTTTGGAATAATATGTTATGTTCGTATCTTGATCCTAGTTGTTCGACCTTTTTTTTTTAATATAATTGTTGTTTACTTGAGCTTGAGGTCACTTGTTACAAAATTATTCGTTTTATTAATGTTTCGATATTTCGACACCCCTTTGTGTGTCTTCTTCAGGAAATTTTCTAAATTTTTGTTTACAAAATTTTTATAAAATTGAAAACAAATTGATGTAACAAAAAACAAATTATACATAGAGAAAAATAATTTTTTAAATAGTAGTAACATTAACATTATTCATAGTATATATTTTTTTATATTTTTTTATAAAAAGAAAGAAATGAACAATTTTTTAAATAATCTAAAATAAAAACCTATTTATACGTTTTTAACTCCTGTTTTTACTCTTGTATATTAAATGTCTATAATTTTGAGCCAATCCGTCTATATCCTTTTTAAAATTCATTCTTTATTCTAACGGTACATTAGTTATTTGTAGCATTTCTAACATATATCTCCGTTTACAATAAGTTTCTCTATTTAGCAGGACATAAATCTGACCAGAAATACAGAAACTATAATTCTTCACAGAAAACTGCGTTATCAACTCATTGTCGCGATTTTAATCATAATCCAGATTTTTGGGGTACATCTATATTAAATAGAGAAACTTATTGTAAACGGAGATATATGTTAGAAATGCTACAAATAACTAATGTACCGTTAGAAAAAAGAATGAATTTTAAAAAGGATATAGACGGATTGGCCCAAAATTATAGACATTTAATATACAAGAGTAAAAACAGGAGTTAAAAACGTATAAATAGGTTTTTATTTTAGATTATTTAAAAAATTTTTCATTTCTTTCTTTTTATAAAAAAATATAAAAAAATATATACTATGAATAATGTTAATGTTACTACTGTTTAAAAAATTATTTTTCTCTATGTATAATTTGTTTTTTGTTACATCAATTTGTTTTCAATTTTATAAAAATTTTGTAAACAAAAATTTAGAAAATTTGCTGAAGAAGACACACAAAGGGGTGTCGAAATATCGAAACATTAATAAAACGAATAATTTTGTAACAAGTGACCTCAAGCTCAAGTAAACAACAATTATATAATATGTTATGGTTTTAATTATAGTTTAGTCCTCCATAAAGATACAAGTTTTCATATTTCTATTGTTATATTTTTATAATTCTAAAGTATGGTTGAATAAAATAATAATAATTAAAAAATTATTTGAACACAACCATAGATTTTGTGTTGTACAACTATATATTATTTTTAATGTATGTAATTACAACATATGGATAATGGATATTAAACTCTGTGGCATTCTATCATAACATCTTAGCCGGGGGTCTCCATTAGCCATGAACTTGGTATGAGCATCATGTCGAACATTGCAAATGGCTAATGTGGACCGCTCATGTCCATGACAACGATGCTTGAGCATATGGCTTAGCATCGATGTTGGCCATCACGAACAAAAATGGCTCTGAACTGAACATTTTGATAAGGTAAATCTGAACATAAGTATTCGCCTCATACAAGAACATGAACTTATTTTTACCTTCGTTCTGCCGACGTCATGTTCATGTCATGTTCAAGCGAAGACGAGGAGTCAAGAGAAGGCTAAAATAACTTTTTAAGAGATATTTCAATGAAAAGCTCTATTTAAGAACAAATGAAAATAAATCAAAAAATTTTGTCAACAATCCGAAAAAATATTTTTACAAACAAAAATTTTATTAAATTTTTGGTTTGTACATACATATATAAATCGGGTTTTAGTTCAAATATGCACACATATTTTTATTTTGTTTTTTTAAATTTTTAAACCATCAGTTTATTTGTGTGTGTGTGTGTTTTTTCAACATTAATTATATTAAATGTAATGAATATTATATAAATATTTATCAATTGCATAAAATGGCTCTAAAAAACGGGAAGTAAGAAGGTTTGTGGACAAACTTCTCTACAACCATGTTCCGAGAAACGCGCGAGCTAAAACCGCAAAGCGAACAAAGCTGAAAAACGCTTAATTGACTTTTTAGTGTTCCAACGAACGCGCGTTTTACTGGAGTTTCGAAGTTTTTTACAAAAAAGTACAATATGCGTTTTACATACATATGTATATATGTATGTAGGAGCTATCAGCCATGTTCTGAGAAACGCGCGATCTGAAACCGCAACGCGTTCTAAAAGAGGCTTACTTTTAGCTGCTCTAAGGAAGGCGCGTTTTACTGATGTTTCGGAGTTTTTTACGGAAAAATACAACTTATATTTTACATACGTATACATGTAGCAATTATATTAAACGAAAAAAAATTTACAACAAATACAGAAATTTTTTTATGTGGTTTTTTTAGTTGAAAATATGTAAAACTCTTTCAACATTTTATTGATATAAAAAGAAAAACATATTAGATTTTAATTGTGAATAATTTTATTTCCTTTTGCACGTTCAGTTTTATCAAATTCAGTTAGTTCACTTCAATATACACATGCGAGTTGCAGTCAACAATTTTAAGCGATACGCGTTTTCCAGAACACCTATTTAGCGATCTCAAATCGCAAAACCGTACTTCTTGCGTTATATACCTATTTGGCGTTTTCAAATCAAAAACGCTAAACATAAGCGTTTTGGTTTCTCAGAACATGCCTGTATATAAAACGAAAAAAAAATTTACAACAAATGGAGAAATTTTTTAATGTGGTTTTTTTAATTGAAAATATGTAAAATTCTCTCAACATTTTATTGAAATAAAAATTAAATATATTAAAGTTTAATTGCGAATAATATTATTTAATATTGCAAGTTCAGTTTTAGCAAATTCAATCAGTTCACTTAAATACAAGCAAGCGATTTGAAGTCACCAATTTTAAGAACACCTATTTGGCGATTTCAAATCGCAAAACTATACTTCTGGTGTTATGCAGTTGTCTGAGCACCTATTTGGCTGTTTTCAAATCGAAAATGCGTTTTTCAGAACATGACTGATATACAAATGTGTATGTATGAATGTATGTGTATTAAGGTGTTTGAACTGTATATATATTTTTACAGATTTGTGGGTCAGATCTTTCTGGAGCACCAAAATTTCGCCAAATTCGAAACGATGTTATTTATTTTTATATTATTTTATATTGAATAAATTACAGAAGTTTTAATTATAGATGTTTTATGTGTTTTTGTATGAGTATTTATTATGGTGACGTTTAACACCAGTACGATTGATCGTAACAATAGTATTTGCAGTTTTACAATAATATGGATGGAAACGATAATATTCTATGGTTGGGCAAGGCAAATAAATTTTAATTTTCATAATAACAGTATTAGTCGTGATGAAATAAAAATAATTTTTACTACATATATGATTATAAGGTATAATTTTGGTTCTTGGTTGTACTAAGTTTTTTAAATAATTCGGATTGAAATCTTATTATGTGTTTGTGTTCAACCATATAATTCCACAATAGTATTTTGCCCTTAAAGTATTGTCATATCAACCACATTTTTTCTACGTGTACTTTTTCTCTGAATCAAGTTTTTTTGGAAGCCAACTGCTAATAAATTCAGGATTTCATAAAAAGAGCAAATCAATGAAAAAATCAAAGAAATAGAAATAAGTCAATGCCATAAAGGAAAGCAAACCATTTAAGTCTTTTCAAGTTCTCATTTAATCTACTGTTAAAAAAATACTGAAGATTTTAATGTTATTTGACCAAAGTTAACAAAAATCAATCAAGAGTTGTGTTTTGGTGTCTCAATTAATACATTCTTACTAAAGATTTGCTGCGGATGAGCAGATCCTTAGTAAGTGTAGTTGTGTGGATAGAATTGCCCTAATATATAATAGTTTTAAAATCACAAAGAAAAGTATGTGATAGGGATTTGACACACGGAAAGCTTATTTTGACGCTGGCAAGGAGCGTGGCTTTCTTATACTGAATTATGGTTAAAGTGGTTGAAAGTTAATTGCCAAACATTGAAAATAAATTACAAGCATTGAAGACTTGAAAAAGTTTTCAATTTCTTTACTTAGGGCCTGAATTGGTGCCTAGCGGATGGTATTAAATGGGCAGACAAGCTAGCCAAATCGGGATCTACTTTAGATATTTCCATTGTGAATTCAGTCAAAATTCCATTCAGCTTTATATAAAGTGATACCCTAAAACTCTTTTTGCAAAAGGCTACCAGTAAAAAGCGAAATCTAGGCACATGCAGAGTGGCCAGTTTACTTGAACTAGTCACTATATATATCCTAATATCGAGGCTGCCGGCATTAATATCTGACCTGCGGGTGATAGGGAGAGACATGTAAGTCGGCTTGGACTATCCTGAATTAAATTTTGTCGTACTTTCAAGGAAGAAAGAAACGGTCTTGTTCTGTGAACGTCCAGATTTGACTGTCAACAGGAAAATGTTTCTGGGAAAATCTATAAGGTGTAACATTGCGAGCCTATCGCCGTACGAGTACACACCTATAAACCTATTACGACATCATACGACTACATGTTAAATCTAATACTTTTACGATTACACTATGGTGTGAGTGATAATGAAACCATCAAGTACTATAGTTCTCTCAAAACGGAGTCCTTCAGACTCTACTTATTTGTTTGAGTATGATGAGTTCACCACGAAAACAAACCAAGACCAGAAAAAATTTGTTGGTAAATTTTTATATATTCAATCAATTTGTTAATGACCAACACCCGACATACACCGCCAAACAGTGGACCCTCAGCCAACATACTTTACAATATCTATAATATATCCTTTTTCAAGCACTCTACTTGGCTATCGAAAAAGCAGGACCTCTCCATCACAATTAATAATATTGTACAGCTGAGACATCCCATCGTTACTGAAGCAATCCATTAAAAATTATAAGTGGAATTTTCCTCTGAAAAAAAAAAATATCTGTTCTTAATAGAAGAATTATAAACAAAACCAACTTGTTGATAGCCACCCTCATTTTCAATTCACAAAATCTAAAGGCAAATCTAAAGTCAGATAAACTGATTGGTCATCTTGCAATCCTTAAAGGTATCAGACACGTAGTGACATGTCTCATGTGGTATTCATGGGACACGAATGAGTTATACGTCTAGAAAATAAGTAAGAAATATACTCAATATTGGAAGTGTATTTAATACAAATTTTCTAGACCTATCAGACGAGTGGCCTCATAGGTCCAACACGTTTATTTACTAGGAAATTCGGTATCACCTTCCCAACAAGAGAAGAATGGGGCACGAACCGCAGGAATGGTTCACAAAAGTAGTACAGAGATGGATCCAAAATGATCCAAGGGGTTGGAGTGGGATTTGTGCGGCCTAGAGCACTCAGAAAAATAACACTGAGTAAGGACCAAGTGGTAATATACGTGATAAAGCAAACGGTGGATATACTTTCTGAAAGGGAACAAAAGGAAGTGATGCCGAAAATACTTTCTGATGGTCAATTAGTCCTTAAAACCCTGAGCAGTTGTATTTTTACATCCAGGCTAGTCCTAGAATATCACAACAGGCTAAACGAACTGGTGAGCCAGAATCAGATTACTCTAGTTTGGGTACCGGAATATGAGGGACATTATGGCAATGAGATGGCAGAGATCTAGGCTAGGAAAGGAGCAAAGGGGACTTTTTTTAGAACCACTCCAACATTTGTCTTCAGCAAGAGCCTCGTTAAGACGTATATAAAAATGAACTATGTCCACCGAGGCAATGAGATGGCAGACATCTAGGCTAGAAAAGGAGCACAGGGGACTTTTCTTAGACCTATTCTAGCATTTGTCTTCAGCAAGAGCGTCCTTAAAAAAGAGATGAAAAAATGGACTAAGTCCATCGTGGAGAACATTCCAAGAAATTTCTAAGCTTTGATGCTAAGAGGACGGAACATGCTCTAAGATTGGAAGGAAAAGCCTCAGAATACTGGCAGGTGCATTTACAAATCATTATACCTGTCTTAAGTATCTGTACAGAATGGGTATCACCAAGACAAACATTTGTAGATTTTGTGGTGAAAAGGAGGAGGAATCAATGAAGCACTTAATCGCCCATTGCCGGGCATGGAGACACGGAAGATACAGGCTAATACAAACGTATACGTTGAGTGAATACGACTTACTATCACTCCCAATGAGGGAATAAATTTTGTTTAAATTATGTTATATTTTAATTTTTCAATTTGTTAATATTGTTAAGAATTTTTCTTTGTGTATGAACTAAAAATTTTTCTTAGTGTATGCATTTTTTATGTATAGGAATTTTTTGACAATAATTTTTAAATTTAAATTTTATAATATTTAATTTTTCCTGACGATGATAACAAATTGTTATCGAAATATTGAGAAATAGAAGATTTTTAGTTGTAAACTTTTTATAAAAAACGAAGATCGGAAGCTGCAAAAATTAAATTTATTTAGACTTTAATTAATTAAATAAATAAATAAATAAAAAAGATTATTTGCGTCGAAAAAACGTTTTTTTTTTTAAATATAGCCTGTAGCATTTAACTCGCAAATGTTTTTCAAAATTGAAAAAAAATTAAATAAAAATTAATCGAATTTAAGTTCATATCAGAACATATATTTTCTTTACTAAAATTTTTATTTAAATTATTGCTTTGGATTATTTATTTAATTGAAATCTTAGGGGAGAAATTTATTTTAACAACCACAATACATTAAACATTTCAACAACAGTCTATATAATAGCAAAAAGCATTTAAACAGGTAATACGAATTAAATGTAATCCTTTAAATGAATAAGGAATAGAACTTAAGGAGACACTCAAATTTGTCTTAAAGTGTTTTAAAGTTTTTTTTTTCTTCTTCTTAAGTTTTTTGTTAGAAACTTTTGAAAAGGATTAAAAATAAGCTTGAATTCTATACAGCAGCATATTCAATGGCATGTTGTTGAAAACTTTTAAAAGTTTCTTGTTTGCATACTCGTACATATTCTACTCATCAAAGTCCCCAGACAACTAGATGACATTATTCTAATACTAGGAAAACACACAATACTGCAGTTTTAAAATATGTTGCAAAATTTTTTAGTTTCTCTTCTTTTATTTCTTTGTTTGCAAAATTTAATTCATCCGAGATTTAAGCAAACAAATTCATGTTTAATCTTTCACCACAATTTATCTCTTCTATGAAATATTTAAAGAAATATAGATATATCGGATTTAAAAGAGAAAAAAAAATTTTTTTTTTCTTCTAAAGAACTATTTTCAACTGGTAAAGCATTTTTTTTAGGGGTATTTATTTTCCAGTTTTTCTGCTTTTCCAAGCCAATAAATTCCATGATTAACTGCAAGTGTCTGTTTATGACTTGAATAGTGTCATAAGATCATTGTTATATACAATCGACTAGTTTTCTTATTTTATTTCAAGTGAAAGGGGAGTGAGAAAGTTGTTAGCGCCAGCCAATTTGCATGCTGTTGACTGGTTGACTGGCTGACTGTGTGGCTTAGTGCTTACATGCTCGATTATTTATCCAGCTGAGATTCATTTTTATATACTTATATTTATGAATGTATATTTTTCTGTTTTAGATTTTCATTTGTGTAAATATTTTGCATATTCATTTTGCCTTAAATGCTAATAAAACTTCTAAATGACTTTACTTTTTTTTTACTTTGTTTTTTGTAATAGATTTTAAGTTGTGACCCTGTTGTTTTCAATTGTGAATAGCTACGCTTGACTCGTAGACACTCTCGGGGACAGAGCTGTGAATGACTGTTAACATATTCAGCAGTAATCATTTTTTTCCTGGCTACACCTACACTGGAAAGATTTTTATCTAACGCAAAAACAGAGGATTTAAGAAGGCTTTTTATGGGCTAAAAACCTGTTTTAGACTTTTTTCTAGAAACTGGAAAATCTCAATAAAGATATCTTTTCAACAGAGAAATATTTACCAAATAAAATTGTTGGGTTAAAAATTTCTATACTAAAAAAACACACACACTTTACTTTAATATCAATATAACTTCTTGACACTTTTCATCGCTGTCAAGTCACTCCTGAAATTGAAGGTTGCTATGTTCACCAAAGTTTCTTTACAGGCTGATTAACTTCTTTTATCAAAACACAAAAAAATTTATAAACTCTAAAATTAGAAAAACCTACATAAATGTTTTAAAACTAAAGACAAACTATTGTTTTAAATGGTTATAAGAAAAACTAAGATGCAACAACTGCAATCTGAAAGAGAAGTTTGATCATTGCATCAGTCATTCATGCGGATTGACGAATCACATTAGAGGGATTGACAAACAATATTGTTAGGATTGGCAAACAACCTAACAAATTTTAAATTTGATCTTCATATAGTCGCATAAATTCGTTTATTACATATTAAAACGCAATCAAATTTGTAACCACCTCTACTGCTTGCACCTTGTTTTAGTTTATCTTCACTATATACAGGATGGCCGATGAAAGCTGCTACCAAAAAAAAGAATGTAATAACTTCTTTTCTGTGTAATTCAAATATTCCATTTTTGTTGTGTTTTATAGATTGATCTTTAAATTTAACTAAAATGGAGAATTGGGACAATGAAACAAGAATTTGGATGGTACAACGCTTTTACGCTTTAGAGTCAGTTGCTTCCGTCCAAAGAGAATATGGGCGCACGTTTGACGGCACTCCTCATAGTGCTCAATCGCAAGAAGGCCTTAACATCGAGATCTAGGATGCAGGAAACTATCGCTGCTGTAGCTGCAGCTATACAATCCAATTCTAGAGTTTCGACAAGGAGCTTATCTGCTCAAATGGGTGTCAGCAGACAGCCACTGCAGACAATTTTGTACCAAGATTTAAACTTATTTCCATATAAGATTCAATTACCAAACCAACTGAACCCTAGAGACTTCCCGATTCGCTTGGAATTTTGTGAGAAGATCATTCAAAACATGTCAGAAGATGAAAACGTCTTGAACTACATTTTTACGTCTGACAGGGCACTTTTTGATTTAAACGGCAATGTTAACAAACAAAATTGTCGAATATGGAGTAATTCTAACCCACCGATACTCAGTCAGATGCAATTACATCCACTTTGTATCACAGTGTGGTGCGCAGTTTATTCAAGGTTCATTCTCGGGCCTTACTTTTCCGAAGAAAACGGTCTTACTGTTACGGTCAATGGGGACCGTTACTTAAAGATATTGAAAGAGTTGTGCTTTCCTGAAGTGCGCCGAAAGAGAATCCCTTTCAACACTGTTTGGTTTTAAAAAGATGGGGCAACTTTTCCAATAAACTGGTTTAAAGAAACTCCATGTTCCGTTCACTTCCCAGGTCTCCCGACCTCACTGAACCTGATTTTTTTGTGGGGTATTGCAAACAAGAAGTTTACAAAAAACCTCAGCAAATTTGGATGATTTAAAGCAATCCATTCGAACGGTAATTGAAACAGTTCCCGCTACAACACTCCAGGTAGTAATGAATAACTTTTTGATAAGATGTCGTACATGTATCAACCAGGGCGGAGGTCTTTTGAATTCAATTATTTTCAAAACTTAATGAATTACTTTAATAAAAACGTATTATTTTTTAAATTAATTTCTATAAAATAAATTACATAAACTTTACAAAAAGTTATTTGAGTTTCTTAATGTAGCAGAATTCATCAGCCTTCCTGTATTATACATCGGCCATTCTTAAAAATATAACATTTAAGATAAAAAAAAACATAATGACCACAAGGTCATATCCTGTAAAGGAAAAATAAGCTGATAGTATTAAAATAGAACGATAATTGATTAGATGTTGTCTGCACAAAAACAAAAGCAGAAAAAATTGCTTTAAATGTATAAAGAATAAAGAAAGCATTGATATTTTAAAAAATCATTCTACTCTTTTAAATAAAGTGCCAGTACTTAAGCCAAAACCTGACTAAGGGTTGAACTATATTAATATTTATTGATATTTGAGGGGCAAAAATGAAATGAAGGAATTGCTACGCAGCACAATTTGAAAATGACTTATGACTTTTTCTGCCTGTGTGGCAGCGTATGAGTGTGTTAGTCAGTGAACTAATGTGTCTGCAAGTGTATGTGAGTGTGCACATATGTGTAAGTGTGTGTGTGGCAACTATTTGCATTAGATTGGTTTCGTGATTTATAGTTATTGCATACAAAATTATTAAAAGTTTCAGGCGTTTTATTTTTCATTTTCATACTCAAGTATCATAAATAGGTGTTAATAAAGTCAATAAAGCTTATGATGGATGTAGAGATTGTGGCGTTAGATATTAAAAAAAAGAAATCTTTATTAAAATATATTCAACAAAAGAGGAATTAGTGTAAACTATAACAGCTTTAAGCCATATTTTGGTTTTGTGTAAAATTTAAGTTCTTTAAGGAATTATTAATTATAAATAGTTTATAAATGCTAATAAAACTCTAAGGTATTAAAGTGTTAGTTATTTCCTGAGGAGCAAACACGTTTACTAATCTTTATCGAATAAATTCCAAAACAGATGTGCTTAAAATTAATCTACTAAATCTTTGCGCGAGTATTTTAATAGGAATTAAAGTTATTCTGCCGTTAAGTAGTATTTAAGGCAAACTGTATTGTGGTAATAATCTGCCGCAATACGATCTTCTAAAATGCCATACTAGACTAAAGGGTAAAGTATTTTAGTCGAATTTGCTTTATGCTATTAAGCACTTTTGAAGATTTCAAGGGTCGTTGTAATCCCCATTATGTTTGAAGTTAATACAAATTCACTTCTGTATGAATTGATGACTTCATGGTTCAAAAACACTCATCTTTTCGCTTCCAAAGGACAACTAATATGGGATTTCTTGATAGCTACTTTCAATAAAAAAACAGAAAAAAAGGCTTATAATAACATATGTTTTTTCATTCGAGTTTTTAATGATATAAATTAACAAAAAAACCTGATGAATTGATTAAGCATTTTGTTAAATGCTACCATACGAACAATTATATGTAGGCGACTTCGCAAGCCACACAACAGGCTACCAATATCATAAAGCTAGCCCACTAGGGACCTTTCTTGGCCTCGCTGTATTGCCTGAGGGAGATATCTATGCCATGGACCCAACAGATATTTCAGTACCAAAACTATACGAAAATCGGACAAAACAATCCTGTCGGCTCATCTAACATCCTTATATTCGTATGTCAGGCAACTCCTGTAGTTGTATCGGTCCAGCCAGATACAAGATTTTCATAAAACAAAGAGCCAGTTACCGAAAGAAGAAGTGCTGAATACTCTCTTTCTCCCCATCACCTATAACGGCTACAGAAATCATCAAATTGGAGATTTAATCTCTTTGCATACGTCATTGTATTATAATGTCCTGTCAAAACTGGAGCTAAGGTAAACAATTTGTACCGAAAACTGTTCTTCAGGATAGTAGTTCTTCTACAATCATATATAGGCTATGCTAATTACGCTATGCGACAGGCTAAACTAAACCCTCTGTCCTGTACAGCTTCTACATATCGACGCTGTACTCCCGCACTATCTTGTTAAAGTACCCTTGCTGCCAACAGTTCGCGGCCTAGGGTTGTTCGCCCACTATCATATATCCGGGAACCTCACCGTGCCTCCATACACACAAAAGCTCTTGTCTCGCTATCCCATTAAGAGATAGCATCCCGGGGTGCAGGTTTTATTCTGGTGTACACAAAAACGAAAGACTCAGCTTTCAAGGATATAGAGAAGAAAGATTCCCTTGTTTGTTGTAGCAAATAAAACTCTAGGAAGCCGCATGTCTTTTGTTATGTTGGACTTCCAAAATCCTTACCTAGAGTTGAAATTGGCACAACGGGGATCAGTAACGCTCTCGGGACTTTTCAGCCCTTTCGGTGCTGATCTTGATAGAGGTGCCTGCATTGGCTGAAACGTGTTGGCTGTGGTATTAGTCTAAAATCGCAGAAAGAGGAATTAGTTTCGCTGCCGGTTTTCGGGTGATTATAACCTGCCCAGGTTCGTTGTATTGGAATAGATTGATACCTGTAATGGAAGGGGCCATAAGTGATGGTTAGATGGATAAGTTAGTTAAGGGCCGATTATTTTAATGGGAGCAAAGCTATTCAGCAAGGGGCTGATTCATATGGATATAAACTTATGACAAACGTTGCCGCATGCGTGACCTTTGCAAGCCACAAATGGGGGTGCTGACAACTTGTGAATAGCTCACCCCGCGGGGTTGGTCCATCATCAATTAAGGCCGACAAGGCAGTTGTAATGTAAATCAATTTCTATATTCTATTTCACTAAGAGATATTCGGCATTCATGAACTAAACAAAATATCGTATAGATACAAACGTATTTTACGCAGATTTGTTATCAGTATAGATTCGGATATTCACCTTATATACACTGAAAAAATTATAGTAAAAATAAAATCAACAAAGTGTTTGCCTGAAAAAATAATTTGTATGCATATACATATATATCAAAAACATAACCGTGGATATGGTATTTTGTTGTTGTTTAAAAAAATAGCTGTTTTTGATTATTATTATTATTATTTTTACTAAACTTTTGTTTAAATCCACGAATTCCTTTACAGGTCCACATTCAAACAATTTCTTAATTGATTCAACGAATTTCGTTATTGAACATAAAAAAAATTTTTTCTGCGTACCTTTTAGTGCCTCAATCATTTAGCTATACGCATAATAGCTGTGATTTCCGCTTGTTTCAGACTGCCTTTAACCCCCTTAACTCGAAAACTTGTCTTGGTAGCAGCCGTAAGGATTTCGAGCACATTCTCTTGGCGCCCTATTTGCAATGCTTGCAAAACCGTGCTCGGCAAGATTACTTCAAATCTCTAATAGAGCTGCAGAGTTGGTAAACAGTAATCAATATTCCCAGGGAGGTCTACTATCCCTCCCATTAACGAAGAATGAGCTTTCTCTTTCTACACGCCACTTTCCTTTATTGCGAACGCCAAGCACATTGACACTTTGCCAACCGGCAGCCAATACATCATTTTCAACTGTCACCATCAAATTAAACATAGGCAGTATCATTTCTATAACTCTGCTGTAGTTGGTTTTCTGTTAAGCCTTCCACCACACAAGCGATCCATACGGTAATATGGGCTTTATTATCATGCCAAGTAGCCAGCAGGGAGTACAAGGATTTTTACCCCAGATCTTCGCAATGGCTTGCCGACACCAAAAACAGTCACGTTGTCCACTCTTCATGGAACATTCTTCTGCCATGACAATTTAGAATCAATAAAGATACACACTTATTTGGTACCGCCCGCCAGTCTAAGCTCAACTCCCCTCAAGGTTAGCAAATCAAAAAAAAAAAAAAAAAAAAAAAATGGGCTTGTATGTACCCGTTATCATCTTCATCGCAAAACAAAAACTTATAAATCATCATAACTATGCCAAGGAAAAAGACCTCGAAACCCACTTATGCTACTCTATATTCCACTATTCTATTCCACATGTATTTTTTTAAGACTGTTTTTGCATTTAAATAACAATCTTTCCTTGTAAAAAATTTCAAAAAATTTTCAAGTCAGATTAATCTCCCAATCTCCTAGAAAAACATTAAAAGAATTATTGGTTGCAATTACTTTAATACAAAATTCAAAACGAGTAAATTAAATAGCATATTAAATAAACTTTTTATTGCCATTTTACTTCTTTTATTTATTATTTATTTCTTTTTGGTATGAGGAATTTGCGCATTTTAAGTGAATTTATTATTTTATTATACCGCTTCCTTAATCGCAAAATAACTCCTTATGTTGTCTTACTTTATTATAATAAAGTTATATGTTTATTTGTTTCTTGGGTGCTTGTTTTTATTTATTTATTTTTTTTTTACTAAATAAACTTATCTTTTGAATCATCGTATTTTGTTAGATTTTGTGCGGAAATTATGTTGTTTGCTTCTCGCGTGTACTTCGAGCAATCGCTGCTGTAAAAAGAAGGAAATTCGGTAGACAGCTTAACCAGGAAATGAAAAGGTATGTTAATTTTGTTGAAACGTATGCAGCAAAAAAAATAAATAAATAAAATAAAAACTACGTCTTCTTTTCAAGTGCTTAAATATTTAAAAATTTCTTAGCAGAGAAATGACAGCGAGATGAAGAAATTCAAACATGATAGAAAATTTCCGCTATAAAAGTAAATATGTTGCTTAAAATGTTATTATTATTTATTCATTAAAGTCTAAAAAATTTTGATACCTACAGATTATTACAAAGTAAACATGTAAGTACATACACGTAGAAAAATATACGACAGCATTCTAGGAGCAACATACTATTGTCCAATGATATGGTTGTTGCTGATAATATTAGATATAACTGTATAGCTATATTTTTTATTAACAAACAAACTACAGCAATACTTTATACTACTTCAACATTATTATAACAGTAAGAAACCATAGTATTGATTGAAGTTTTCATGTTATTGTCACACTTAACATATTACCATAGATATTACTTGCATAAAATAACCATACCAAAGTCATAAATATTATTAGGCTATGTAGGGATCATAAGCAGTGCATTATACTGAGAATATAGGTAAAGTGAAGGAATAAGGAGGGGGTAGTATTTGTGGACGTTTCACTTAAACTTTCCAATATTGACAAGAAACATATGTGTAGGAAACTTTTTTCATGGGCGAACCATATGGCTGAAGAACTAATTCTCTCCATAACGCATTGTACAATTCAGTGAAAATCATCCAGTAATGGATCAGCCCTTGAGGTGTATTACGTAAAACTATGTGGATTTCGGGAACCAGATCCCTGATCTTATACTAAAATCTGCAACGATACCACAGTGAGTTAGTAGAATGCATCATTGATTTACTTACCCTGGCCTTATCTGATGATGGACCAACTCCACGACGTGAATTATTCGCAATTCACCAGTGCCATCGAGAGGCTTGCCAGATTTAGAGAAGCCCAAACTTCTGCCATAAGTTTGTATTCGTATGAACAAGTCCCTTGGTGAAGAGCTTAAGCTTTCTAATCTCTCCAGTATGCAATTTCCCAGAAGTCAATGGAAGACAAGGCTTAATGAGTTGGAAGGCCGAAGTTCATTAAGAGCATCATCACTTAGCCAACTCATCCGTCTAACCATCACTTCTGGTTCTTTACAGCACATGTATCTGTTGCTAGAAAACGGGACGTTATTAGCCCCTGAAAACAGGCATTGCACCATAGTTCTCAAGGAAAAGTAGTTCCTCTTCCTAAAATTCAGAATTAAACCACAGCCAGAAGGTTTCAGCCAAGATAGGCACCACAAACATGATTAGTCCCAAGATGGTCCGCAAAACAGGACCCCCCAGGGCCATTGCTGATCTCCGTTCTTCCAATTTTAACCCTTGGTAAGGGTTTTGGAAGTCCAACACAACATAAGCCATGCGGCTTTCTAGAGTTTTATTGGGTACAACAACCGAAGAACTCCTACCTCTTTATACCCCAGAAAGCAGAGTTATCTGGTAGTACACCTAAGCAAAACTTGCTCCGTGAAAAGCATTACATGTGACAAGAAAAACGTCTATAGGCAACTTGTTACACAGGCGAACCTCACGGCTGCGAATAAGTTCGGTCTGTAATGTATTGTGCCAGTCGCTGGTCAATCGATCACAAATGGATAAGCACTGGAAAATGAATTTGTATTAAGTAAATATATGTGGGTTTTGGGAACAACACCCAAATCTTAACACATCAAAATTCTTCGTAGTAACGATAGAATAGAGCAACACATTCCATTCTCCTTCCGTTTGCCAGTAGAGTTGAATAACCTACCGTGACCAATAAGCTTCTTTCCAAGTGTAACCTTGAAATACACTTTGAGACATCAGCCCAAACATGAAGTACAGCTCCGTTTTCGGTCGAATATAGGTGGTAAAACTAGTAAGGAAGCTGGATGGAGCAAAGTATGTCTTGACATGAAAAACGTGTTCAGTTGAGCACACTGAATATTCATTCCAAGAACAATATCTATAGCACCTATAAGTACAGGGGCCAAATCACCGCATACGATATCGAGCAATATTATCGAAATTTTTCATTTTGGTATCATGGCATACGATATCGAATGACTTGTTTTGCAATAATATAAAAAAGCTGAACAATTTCTTTTTTGTATTCATATTTTTAGAAAACATGTGATCTTGAATGTAATAAATTTTTTTAAACTACGATCCGATATGCATCGTTTGCCATAATCTAGATGTATCGTAATGTTATTCGATACGATAGTTAATTCGATATCCTATGCAGTGATTAAACCCCAGATGTAGAACAATTTTTTTTTTTTTTTTATAACTAACACAAGTATTGTATATATATAAAGGGTGTTTTTTTAAGCTAGATAGAACTTTAAATTGTAAAAAGTAACACAAAAAATTAAATTTTGATGAAACATTTTTTTTATTTGTTTCAGTATACTCTGACAAATCATCATGAATAGACTCACGCTTGAACAACGCTACGAAATTATCCAAATTTACTTTGAAAATCAGTCGTCGATTTCCCGTTGTTTTATCGCAAAATTGTGTTCAGCGATGAGGCGCATTTTTGGCTTAACGGGTTTGTTAATAAGCAAAATTGCCGCATATGGAGTGAGACCAATCCACAAGAGACCCTACAGACTCCATTACATCCAGAAAAATGCACTGTTTGGTGCGGTTTTCATGCTGGTGGCATCATCGGACCTTATTTCTTCAAAAATGAGGCCGGAGCTCGCGTTACGGTCAATGGAGATCGTTACCGCACCATGATCAATGATTTTTTGTTTGAAAATATGGATGACATTGATCCGGAGGAGATGTGGTTTCAACAGGATGGCGCTACGTGCCATACGGCGAACGCAACCATCGACTTACTGAAATCAAAATTTGGCGATAAGTTGATTTCGAGAAATGGACCTGTCAATTGGCCTCCAAGGTCGTGCGATTTGACAATACATATATCAAAGAATCTGTTCGAGCTTAAGGTCTTTCTTGGAATTTTTAGTTTTTTTGGTTTTTAATTATCTGGCAATATTTCGCTTTCCTTTGGATAGCTTCTTCAGGCCAAAAGAAAGCGAAATATTGCCAGATAATTAAAAACCAAAAAAACTAAAAATTCCAAGAAAGACCTTAAGCTCGAACAATTACTATTACAAGAAAGGAAAAAACGGTCGAAATAAAGAAATAATATATCAAAGAATTAAAACAAAGACATTTAGTATATGTGCCTCGATAGCAGATTTGGTAGAGTACTCGACCAACAGTCTCGAGGTCGCAGGTTCGATTCCTGCTTCAGACCTGGGTGTTACTGCAGACAAGCAAAAACGCTTCGCAGTGTTTGTGTTTGTTCACAAAAAAAAAATTGATAAAATGAAATATTAAAAATTCAATATAGTTAAAGAAAAAGTTTCCTCTGTGATATTGAAGTATCTATCAGTTTTAAGGATAATATCTTTTCGCCTCATGGTGTGCGTAGGATTCAAGCTACTGTGGGGTCTTGGTTCGAACTATCATATTTTCCAACACAGTTTCAGCTCCGTAAGCCTTTAGCAGATCTCTTTGCTGCATATTCATTGGTTACCTTGCTGGCCAGTTCGTTCTTTAAGTTACCTACATTAGTTGAGCATCATAGATGAATGAGTAGTTATTGGGCTTACCAAGCTTTTGTTGTTTTAGCTGGTTTGAATAATTATACATTTTCTGCATGCTTTTATTCACTGTTTGACTTTGTCATCTATAACATTACTTTTTGTCAGTTCAAATATTTTTTCAACGGGTGCATACTTCCCCAGACGTAAGGCGAGGTTCAAGTCACCTACTCTGCTCTTTATGAAATCATCATCACTGAGCATTACTGATATTGTATACTATGACATAGTCTCTTAAGATCTCTTCATCTACCTAAACATCTCAAGGCTCAAGACTGTCTTTTGACAGAAACATTATTTTCCTACGCACTCGCGTAAGGTATTCGAAAGTTGTCTTTCCTAAAAAGATTTGTTATGGTAATATCATCCTATGAATGCTTATATGCTATTCTGAACATGCCCTAATCTTAATTTCACAGGTTTGATGCTTATTTAAAGGAGGATGAAATAGAAATTTAAAACTTGCATGCACTAATGTGCAAATGGAGTACGATAACCTGCTTTGCTATACCTGAAAAAAACGCACACTAAACGTTGTCAAATTTACGACGTTATGGCTTCAAAATTTATAAAAAACTCTCGAATGTGTTAAACATTTATGAAAAGCATTTCAACTATAAAGCAAATCTAGCAGTGTTCGTTGTATAGGGTGTCTCAGTAAGAGAACAATTTTTAAATTCAGTGTAAATTTTTTTAGTGTTGACTTTGAAATTTGTAAACTGTGACATATGTTTATTGCGGTTATTAAAAGTGCAAAAAATAAAGTGAAGCCAATACCAATTTTTCAAAATATTTGTTTCCAATGAAGCGCTCTTTCATGTGCGTGAAAAACAAAAGTTTTCGAATTCGAATCTCAGAAAATCCCGTGTAATCCTTGGAAAACAAATGCTTCCATAATCGGCAAATGTCTGGTACAGATTTTCACTACCTAGCATAATTCGGACTTGTTTTATTAATGAGTTCAAAATTGCACTGACTGTTACCGACATTCGTTATAGGAACATGATAAAGGTGTTTTTGTGGCTCAAATGGACAACAGGGATCTAGACGTAGTTTCAGTATCTTAAAGCCATCCATAACGGGCATGAAACAATCGATTTATTGTAGAGGCGATTTACACCTCGTATCATCTTCCACCTCATATTATCTGATGCTAATTAGCAACCAAGGTCAAGAGAACTAAAGCTTTGTAAAATTTATGCAAACCAGAACCAACTTATGAACTCAAATTCGACATTCAATGCGTCATCGCTCAGATACAGGCGCACTGTTAGGCACATAACATAAGTTATCGAAAATCAGAGACCATTTCACTGGTGTATTATTTCATAATTAATATGTTTTCTTTACAGTCCAATAGGAAAATCACGACTCTTTTACATTAAACACATTCAAGACAGCAAGCTACCGACCACAGGCCGCCAGAAATACATTGTGTTTATAGGGAGATAATTACAGATCTATGAAATGATTTATTTTACGGCTCATAATTGACCCCATGTGGCTTGCCAGGATCGCCAGGCATATGTTTGTAGCCATATTAAAAAACTAACTGCTGAAAAGCTTGGGCCTTCTAATACCTCCTGTGTGTCACCGGAAAACAATGTTTAATTAGTACATTAAGAACATCAGCCCTTTAACGAGTCAGTCGTCCAACCCTCACTTCTGATTCCTTACATTACAGTTATCTGTTGCAAGACAACAGCACCGCGGTAATTTATTAGCTGATGAAAACCGGCACTGCTCTATAGTTATTAGGGAAATTAATTCCCCTTCCTGCGATGTTACGTTCAAAGCAATGCCAGGATGTTTCTGCCAAGTAACTCTTCGATTGCGGAAGTTCCACACAACATAAGTCGTGCGGCTTCCTAGAGCTTTAGTTGCTACAACAAACGAGAAACTCTTACCCCAAGGTAAAACCTGCCTCCCCACGATAGAAAATCAACATTTTTGCATGGTACAGCTGCAATATATTTTAACATTAAGACAATGACAAGTGACTTAATTTTTGACCCCATGAGACATGACATTTTTCATCTCTGTCAACAATTAAATCCACGAGGTGAATTATTCGTGATTACCCAATGGTCCCGTGTGGCTTGCTAGGCTCCCACAGGCCGCAATTTTTTGCTATCAGTTTATTGCCATATAGATAAAACCCTTGCTTAAGAGTTCGGGCCTTCTAATACCTCCTGTGTGCAATTACAAAGACGAGCAGAAGAAGCCTAGAATTTGTGAGTTTGTGGCACAATACCCATAGAGAGCATCAGCTTTCGACCCACTCTTTCACTATTTCTGGTTACAGGTATCTGTTGTTATATAGTGGAACGTCGAGGATTATAAAAATCGTCACGCATCGTATACATCAGTATATAGAACTTTTTTCGGATTTTAGGTATAAAATACAGCCAGAATGTTTGAGTCAAAATGCAAGCACTACAACCCTAATCAGTGCCAAGAGGGTCAGTAGAACCTTTTAGGGCCAAGTACATCCCCGCCTTACCAATTAATCTTTGGCGAGGATTTCCGCAAGTACCCACGTAGACTAAGTCACGCTAGAACCTCTTAAAATTTTATTTTCTAAGGGACCCCTACCCCTTTACATCTCAGAACGCAGAGCGCGTAGGTGAGGACCACAACCCGCCGAGAGGGTTTGTAGAACAGCACCTTTTAGGAGCAAGTCCATGTCCGTCTTATCAATTAATCCTTGGCGAGGGTTTCCGCAAGTACCCACGCAGCCTAAGTCATAGTAGAACTTCTTAAAGTTTTATTTTGTAAGGGACCCCCACCCCTTTATATCTCAGAACGCAGAGCTCCTAGGTGAGGAATACGCCAAGAGAAATACTGGCGACAAGAAGCAGGCTAGTGCTGCCAATGTTATATAATACCTGAAATATAAATATAACACAATAGAAAAAACGCAAAGAAACCTGGATCAAGATGGTTTTTTCTGAAAAGAAATTAGCAGCTGCTTATTTCCTCATTTTTCATTAGGCTACCCGTAATTTTAAGTTATTTCCTACACTTATTGCTGCTATTTTTTATGGTATTGTTCCATATAAGTTGTTCTGAAACAAATGTAATATGAGCGTCAACGAGCTGAAAGTGAAAATTACACATCAGCTGTTTTCGGTGTCGCTTCTAAAAAAGCTGACTCCACGGAGACAATTATAGCGAGCGACATTTGTATTCATATAGCCTGCTGACTTGATTGTGTTTAATCTATCTCAGTTGGGATTGCGTGGGTATTTGTAGAAAATATTCAAATTGTGGAAAGGTAAAAAGATATAATTATATTTTTCCTTAATTATCTCTTTATTAAAAAAAACGTGCGTTTCGTATTCGATTTAATTTAATAATTTGCCAATAGAAAATTTACAATTCACAATAGATAAAAAGTGTTGCCAGCGTATACGTCCAGCTCACCATCAATGGTGTACGGAGATCACTTTAACAGTAATATTTAATTTATTACTTTGGCAAGAGAAAAACTTTTAAATCATAATAGATAAAAAGTGTTGCCAGCGTAAATAATCCCAAAAATAAAAATAATATATTTTATATAAAAAGGTTATTTATTTAAAAAGGTATTTTATTTGAAACGCACTCTTTGTGTGAAACCCTTTAGTTTTTTGCGACCATGTGTATATATGAGCGTATATGTCTATATGTATGTTTGTTAGAAAATGTTCATATATCAAAGAGCGAGTTTACTACTGCTTAACAATCCCCTTAAACAATATTCCTACGTGTAGTCTAGGCTTAGTAAGTATTTCCATTTTTACTGCTTTTACGCCAATAAATCACAAGCAGAAAACCATTTTTTTTCTACATTTTTATTTATTTCATACAATGCTTAACATAAAAAAGCTTCAACATGCTCATCTTTTATGACGACTGGTAGGGGATTTATGGATGGAGGCGCAAAAAATAAATCTACAATAAAAAAATCAACAACAGCATACCAATGGGACGTAAAAAAAACCTGCATGCTTATACATACATACAACATATGTACATGAAATAGAAAGAAATAGAACTGAAATTTAGTAAATGAATAAAGTAACATTTGTTAATTTTCTAGCATTATGGGCCATAGTGCGAAGTGTATTCCTTCCAAACACACATCTCGAGCAAACAGCCGGCAGAAGAGTCTAACAAGTCAAATACAATTTACACCTTGCATATGAAATGAGCTGGTGAAATGAAAAAATATTAAAAAAATAAAAAGGAACACAACAACAAATAGTAAAATTTCAAATTTGCTTACAGTAGTAACAACACAAAATCTTAATATTTTTCCGCTGCCAACAACAAACATATTTTGAAATTGATTTTGTTTTTTTTCTCTTTCTCTCTCTCTTTTTATGTGAACACATTTTCGCAACGGAACTTTAAGTTTGAAATTGTTTCCCTTTGTTTTCAATAAAAATAATATTAGTTTTATTTTGCAGCGACTAAAGAAGACATCTGGATGTGAACGGTATGGTGCCGTCAAAAGATTATAGATTGTTTATTTATTTATTTTTGAAGTCGTAAAAAAAGTTCAAAAATTCTTGCGTTCTTTTTTACGTAAAGCAAATTTAAAATAAAAGAAAATAAATGCAAAATATACAACAAAAAAAAATTTTATACATATACGAGTATAAATAAAACAATATATTTTGTTATATTAAGACTGAATAAAATAAGCTATTTTATAAAAAATTTTATGTTCTTATTTAAAATTCTTTACTAAAAAAATTTAACTCAGTTTCGTTAATTTAAATTTGCCTTTTATTGCCAGCGGAACAGTAATAAAATTTAGCTGTAGTTAACATTTCATTGGATTGAATACACATTTTATTGTTGCAATTAATTTTTTTCTTAATTCAATAAATGATTTTTGATTTTTGTGGCTTCTGTAAATGCAAATTGAGATAATATATTAATGAATACAAGAAATTTCTTATTATAAAATAAATTTTGTAATATTATGAAAGAAATTTTGTAATCTGTACAACTAAAAAAATAAACCAAATAGCAAAAATATTATAAAATAAATTTTGTAATGTATATGTATGTGTACATTTAAAAATTAAGCAAAATAACAAAAAAATTTAAACCAATATTCAAGGAATTACAGGTAACTAAAAGTAAATTTAATTTTTACAGCTTCAGATCTTTGTTTTTTGTTTTATAAAAAATTAACTATTAAAAATCTTTTACTTCTCGATATTTCGATAACAATTTGTTATCATCATCAGGAAAAATTAAAATGAAGCTGCAAGAATTAAATTTATTTAACGAACGAAGTTCGAATAATATTGAGATAAGGTAACTAAAAGTTTAAAAATTATTTTAAATAATCATACTAACTTTATTTTAGAAAAATATAAAGACTTTTATAAAATAATTTGTCTATTCATGGTTCCGAACTATTTGCGAATTCGCAAACAATAATTCCGGAAACAAATACCACCTTCAATATTCCCTTCAAAGTAATTAAAAAAATCTACAAAAACCGAAAAAAATCAATACCGGTATATATAACAGCCGACAAAAAATCAAAAATTAACTGTATAATCGGGTTTAAAGTGACCGTTAAAAGTTCAGACACACGTAGAATGGCAAAATAAGCTCTGCATATAAAAAACCGGTTACGAATTGATTGGCGAATCGTTTGCGACCTTTTTAGGAATTCCCAAAATCGGCTTCAGGAATCACCAAAATCACCTTACTTTCCCGGAATGATCCCGGAAACAATGCAAGGATCGTCGATATTCGCACTAAGCAGGCAACGATCTTTTCTATAGCAGAATAAATATCACATTCTCCAAACAAGCATACAAGTGAATGATGAAGCAGAACACGACCGCAACTTCAAGCCAAAAAGACTCTCAGAGAAAACACACCTCTAATTGAAACGGCGGCCAAAACTTTAAAGACTACCATTTAATGTTTTTATATTTGTTTTTTATTAAACAGCTATTAAAAGTTAAAGTTCTATTCTTCTAAATTTTATTCAAAATGAAACTTCATGCCTTTTTTCTTCTTTGACAAATTTTTCTATAATATCGTAGTTTAGTCATGAGTTTTCTTATATATTGCAAACTTATTCGTTATATTTTCATAGTTTTTATTCAAAACTTTTCAGTAATTCACAACCTTCAACTTGTTAGTTAAGGGCTTGTGTAATTGATTTACATCAGCCTAATCTGATAGACCAACTTCATGGGGTGAATTATTCACGATTCACTAGCGCCCCGTATGGCTTTTTAGGCTTACCTTTTGCCATAAGTTTTGCTTCAGGCCCTCTTAACCTTCTTGTATGAAATTTCCCAGCAGTCAATGAAAGACAAGGCTTAATGAGCTGATAGGCCGAAATCGTATTATATCATTATAGCCAAGCGTTATATACTAGATTTTTGTGTTCTCCACACATAGGTGTTTGACATTTGACACATAACATTTTTGACATTCTTCAAATTATTGAAGGAAAAAATCCACAATATCTTCTATTTTTAGGAGTAGGTTTATTTTCGTTATTATTGGTATCGATTTAGGCTTTAATGGTAACTAAATTTTGGCTGCTGTCACGCAAGGATTTTGATAAAGTCGGAGCTTCAAGCCTCATTTGCATCCAAGGAGTTGTTAGGGACAATGAACGTTTTTTCATGTATTCGCTTCGACTCAAAGGCTTTTGATTAGCAGAAATCATGTTATGAAAATAAATCACGTAGGAGTTTATAAATGTTATATTCAACAATGTCTTACAATGTCGAGCTGGTCCTCTCGCAGTTCGAACTATATTAATTACCGATGTTCTACCAGAATTTCGATCTTTCGAGGTACAGGAGTGGCTATTTTTACTTCTCAAAGTAGGTTCACAAGTTGTAGCAACCTTGATAGACTCACTGGTCTCGGTATTTACTAATTGGTCAAAAGACGTAGTAGCTTGAATGGGTTAAAAATTTTCATTGACCTCGTCTTCTAAATCGCTTTCATTTCATCATGCTCTAGTACTTTACTCTGCAACAGAGCAGCGATTTCTGCAGTATTCAAACCAAGCTTACATGCCAGTATCATACCAAAATTTTAATTAAAATAAAAACGACAAATGACCTAAAAATATGAATTCAAATAAATAATAAGACAATAACTCAAAAAGTCACACAAAAGATAAAGATACGTCTTCGAGTCGTATGGTTTTGTAATTTCACAGAAGCAGATCAACTTACCAAACGAAAATACCCACCACCGCTACGCTACAGAGGCCAACTGAGAATATTGAGCAAAACAAATATCTCTCATAACAAACAACAGAGACAGAGAAAAATAAATCAAAAACTCATACAACAACAGCCCTAACCAACCCACCCGTCTAACCATTACGTCATAGGTTACAGGTATCTGTTGGAAGTCAACAGCATATCGGGGTTTATTAGCCCCCAAAAACCGGCACGATCAAAAGTTATCAGGAAAAGTAATTTCCCCTCCTGCGATTTTAGGTTTAAACCATAGGTTTAGAATTAGCTACTTTAATGACTTTGTACTGAAATAGTTATGGGTAAGTGAGATAGCTATGCGTAAGTGAGAGAGTGTGACGTGTTTTTCTTGCAATGGCACCGCTGTGTTAAAATAATTACTTAAAAAGCCGAGATAAGTAGTGAAGAAAATATTGATTAACTTCTTAACTCTTAATACTTTAACCTTACTTTGTAATAGTTTTTGCAGGAACATGACTATATATGGACATGTTGTTATTGAAAATCCAAAATCAATTAAAAACTTTATTTTGTGTTTTCCGATGTTACTTGCTTTTAGATTTTCACTCGCCATATGCAAAATTATCTTTGTACATGTCTGTGAGCAAATGCAATCTATAGACGTGTATAGGCGTCTCGAAAATTATTTTTTGATATTCGCAATGGAACTGAAAAACTATCAAAAACTCGATGGCACAATGTGGACAAATTTTAGGTCCCGCAAATGGACCCAGCCTAAAATATATTCTTTTTATGCCACGGTATTAAGTCAACTTGATTTAAAGTTAAGCACAAAAATTTGTTGCAAAAAAATACATTTCAAGATGAAATTTTCCACCTTAAATCCCTAAATGAACAAATTTATTACACAGTTTTTAATTCTTTTGTGAGATTAAGTTAATATAACTTAAAGGCATTTTAATAATTATTCAAAAATATGAATAAAGCAAAATAAACAAATCAATTTATTATTATTATTTTGTTGGCACATGAATGTTTATTGTTTTTAAAACAATTAAAATACACAGGGGTATTGCAGTTAAACCAGCCTTAAACAAAAATGCAATCATCATATTATGACTAAAATGCCAAACATGAACACAGACACACACACACACACACACACACACAATAGTTGCATACATGCAGACACCGACAAATAAACGATCAAGGAAAACAAACAAGCGAACAAACCGACACAATCACAAGCGAAAGGAAAACAAAAATTTTCCGAAAAATAAATATTAACGCTGAAAAAAAAAAATTATAAAAAGCCGCAAAATGAAAGAAATATTATCTGGCGTTTTTAAGCCAAACCGCACTGTTGTGGCTAAATCTAATAAATTAAAAATTTACGTAGCACTCGCATAAAACTATAATAGACGCAGTGGAAAAATTCTATTTGTAGTTGCAAATGTATGAATGAGTAAATGCAATATAATTTAGAATTTCATTTGATGTGAAAAAAGAAACTTTGCTAAAATCTAAAACAGAAGATAATTCTGCTAATATTTAAATAGAAATGAAATGTTTAAAATTTGCTTTGAGCAGACAGATATGAAAATAGGTACAACGCGCTGCAACGGTGGGTATCATCCCACTATCACAACAACGTTGCATGTTGCCATTTGATTTAGCGCTTTTTATTGCAAATTCTTTTGAGGATTTGCTATGGCGCTTAAAACATAAACAAATAAACTAAATTAGTTTAAAAAACAAAAAGCAAGAAAAAAATTGTATGTCTGCCAGTTTAATAGAACCAGTCCACTTGACTCTTTTTCCTGGTACCGTTGTGTTGGGGGGAAGTTAAGCTTGACGGTTCAGATTGAAAACAATCCGAAAACCGGATGAAAGAATCCAGTCAGCTTACTCCGCTTTTCAATATATCTTCTAACCCGTGCAGTATCAGTCCGCTCAGATACAGTACTCTCATAGAACAAAGAGCTGTACACCAACAGAGGAAGTAATTAAGACTCTTTTCCTCTCCTCATCGTTATCGCTTCTACTTAAATCACTATATGGAAGATTTATCTTCGACGCATAAATCCATATGTAATAATATCCTGTCAAAATCACCATCGAAGTACGCAACTGGCGCCAAGCAAAACCGTAGTTCCCCTACAATCATACACAGGCAATGTTAGCCTGGCTAATCGACAGGTAACCTCACCAGACCATCTGTTCTCTGCAGCCTCTGAAATTTGACGCCACACTGGATATTTACAGTTTGTAAGCGGGGTTCCTACAATTCTATCAATGTCCCTTGCTGTAATCAATCCCCGTTTTGCTCCAGTTTGAGCGCTACAATATTTCCGGTCACTCCACTGTGCCCGGTACTCAAAAAAGCTTCAGGTTTATATGTTTGGGTATTTTATTAAGAGATATGCAGCATTCTTGAACAAAACTGGATGTCGTATAGACACCTGCAAGCGCATTTAGCGCAGCCTTACTATCAGTACAGATTTGGGTATTTACCCTGTATACCCTATAGTATCTCAATCATTCAGCTACTCGCATTATACGTCTGAGCTTATCCTCCTTTGCTACTGGGGAATAAAGATGCCACCACCAACTCCCATATCCGACTTGAAACCCTATGTAGGACTGATGCTCTTAAGGGGCTTCGACCTTCAAACTCACTAAAACTTCCTTTCCACTGACTTCTGACAAATTGCATACAGAAAGGATTAGAAGGCCCAAACTATTCAACAAGTTTTTTGCTTAAGACCATACAATTGTATGAATAACGAGTCGCGCCAATATATTCTCACTGCAGCGTCGGAACTTGAATTCGAGCTTGAGCGCACAAATGTTAGGATCTGTTCCTCAGTGTGGGGAATGTCACTCATAAAAGAAGCCTTCCGTCCTAATGTTGAATTTTGTACTATGGATGTCATCTTTTCTGTACTAATAATCTAAGTCAAACACTGGCAATAGAGAGTGTAAAGAGCAAATGAATAAGTTGGTTCAAAATTAAGGCATAATTTTAGACCAAACGAGATCAGGTGAAAGTGTCGGTTTGGGAATTTAGGTCCCTTTAAAGCAAGAAAGTTTGAAAGGGTAGATCGGCTGAATGCTTGAATATAAAAAGTATTTAATTTTCTCTGATTATGTGCATACGTCTTTTATTTTATTATTAAAATCATATGAAACTAAATTTCATCGGAATAGATAGCAATATGTGTACACGTGTTTCTTTTTTGCTCTCTCTTTTTTTCTCCGTTGCCCGTATGTTCTTTATTAATTTTGTATGAAACCAAATTTCACCGGAAAAGATAGCAAGATGTGTACACGTGTTTCTTTTTTTTCTCTCTTTTTTCTGTGCTTTCTTTATTTGTTCATTTTTAATTTCTTTTGAACGCATTTCATTACCTTATAATGTGGAAGCTGTTGGACTAACTTGTGGTGATCTGATAAGTGTCGAAGGTATTATACTGGGCACTGATCAGCTTTAACTAATATAACTCCAAAGTTTTAAATTCAGTAATAGAGTTTGTTTTAGTTTTTCGTGTTGGTATATTTAAAGTTAAACCTCCACGAACACTATTCCCTCTTTCCTCCTCATCATAACTTATTATCCTAGTTCCAGTACAATGCACTGCATATGTAGGCGTCATCCCCTGAGTACTGGTCCAAGATAAAACCAGCAGCTTTTCGTTATGGCTGTAAACTCATGACAGAAATTGCAACCAGTGTAAGCATTGCAGGGCCCCTTCGGGGCGCTGGTAAATTGTGAATAATTCACCCCGTGGAGTTTAACCTAACACCAGATAAGGCTGACAAGAGAGGTACTGATGTAAAACAATTTCCATAATCTGTAGAGATCTCGAGCACATCTTCTTGGCAGAATAGTTGGCCCGCTATTGAGACCGTGCTCGACAGGATTAAGTCAAATTTTTTATTGGTGAGTACAATTGATGAACAGTAATCAATATTCCTCGGGAGGTCCATTATCATTTTAATTATTGAAGCATAACCTTCCCTTGCCTCTTTCTACACCCAACTGGCTTTTAGTGTGATCGCCAAGCACATGGCTACTTCCTTCACTATGAGATCAACCGGCAGCCAAAACGTCATCGTAATCAGCGCCTTAATTGGCGTAATGCAAGAAGCACTAGTCACCATCTAAATATCTTCTTTATAAGTCTGCTACCGGTCATTCATCAAACAACCGACCCATACATTAATATGGGCTATATTACCATGCTAAATAGTCAGCAAGAATTCCAAGGATTTTTTTCGCAGGTTCTACTAATGGCCTTACGATACAAATATAAAGCAACAGCCGCCTTGTTCGCTTTAAATTGCACAGTATTCTGCGGATTTCAAACACTGTGAGAGTATGTCCGGGTTAAAAGGCTGCACAGAATGTTCTAAAGAACACTGCCTACTACTGTGCAGTAGTTCCAAGCACTGTATTTTAAAACAATTCTTGAAACAAAACAAACAAGCTATAGAAAATTTAGAAACAGAACAAGCACTTCATAGTTTTGAAGCGCCTGCACGACAGTGCTTGACTGTACTTGAATTCTATTTCACAGCAAAATCCAAAACAAAACATCACAATAAAGCAAATATACGATGAATCACAGCAAGTACATTGGCATTTGAGCATACTGCATCTTAAATATTTGTGCTTAATATAAAGACAAGAACCACGAACAACAACAAAACACACACATGAGCTTACTGTACATGCAGCACTTGTGCACAAATACAAAAAAAAAAAAATTATAAACCAAACTGAAGTAGAACAGTACTTCAGTGATTGAAATTCGACTTCAATTTTGTTCTATGTCAGTTGGTTCCACTCTTGTGTTTGTTCTAAATGCTTATAAGACAGTATTTGTTTATGTGTTTAGAACATATCGGCACTGAAGTGTTTGTTTTGAAATGTGAAAGCAGACGATGGATAGTACTTGCGAATACTACGATGTTTTGTAAGACATTTTTATTGTGCTTCAGCAGCCCTCTGCCACTTCCACAGCGCGTTGCAACGGTTACAGTTTTATAAAGTTTTTTTTTGCTTGGAGAAATTCTTGTTTGTTGTGTTCATAAACTTATTAAAAATCAATTATACCTTTAAATATGTTTGTATATGCATATTAGGATGTACATACTTCTGTATGTCTCTACATGTTTCTTATTTAGACGAAATAAGTGCTTATATACATACACTACATTATATATAAACATAAGTAACAACTAGAAATACTTGTTTTAAGTTATTTTTGATGCCCCAAGAGAAGAAAACCACTTTAAATACAGAGTAGAAATGCTTTTGGCTGAGCAGCGCATCGTTTTCTATCAATTTATGTCGTCAAAGTATTCCATAAAGACTTTTTGCTGCTCACAACTGACACTTTTCTGTTTTATTGCAAAGCAATTGTTGTTTTTTATTTAAATTGAAAAAAATGTTATTTCAATTACAAAGACAATAATTTTCATTTAAGGTTTAATTTTATATATTTTTGGTTTTATTTTTATTTTGTTTTCAATTGTTGAGTTAAATGGTCTGTGCTTTTCAATTATTGACATGCGTTGTTCTTTTATTGACTCGTTTAGACTCGTTTGTGTGTCAAGTGAATGTGTGACAGCGATATTTTTGGTTTCAAAATTTAAATTTTAAGCCAGGGGTGCCCAAAAGTTCTGTATGGAAAAAACTACTTTTATTAAATATTTTTTGTTGTAAAAAGCAAAACTTTATTTATTTATTTATTAAGCCATACAGTTGGAAAGTAAAGTATAGGATGTACAGCATGGGCGGGGTGACGGAGACCATGTTCCCAAGATGGTATTAACAGTACGTTTGTTGCGTCACTGTGACTAACTTTAACAACCTATGCCTTCACATAGGAAGTTGCAGCGCGGATAACTCTGAAATACCTCCAAAAAACTTTAAACCAATACAGTTAGTTGCGGCAAACCGTTAACCAGTGCGAGTGGGACGCAAAACTCTCGAAGATCGAATAACAAAAACAACAAGCCTGGCCGCACTTAAGAAATAATTACGATGACGCGAGAGCTGTTCTTCAGCCCAGAGCTGCTTTATAACTGAAAATCAAAACTTATTTACAAAAACAATATTTATACTGATGTCGTCAATGCGAGCAGTCCACAAGTTATTACAATTTGCAAAGCATCCGATTGTAAGCTATTGTGTCAACAGAAGAAATCAAAATAAACATGTTAAGCACAAGCAACTAGCATCCGATGCAGATTAGTGTTTTTCTACTCATATTGTTAAATAAAATGTACATAAGAAGCAAAGAAGAAAACAAGTGCTGATAATATAGTTTTGAGCTTATGCAATCCTTGCTTACAATATATACAGTGTTGGATGCATCTTGCGGTCTAAGCCAACGCTGTGTAAATGTAAGTAGGAATTGTATACAGACTTCGGATGGGTCACGCTTACATTGTTAATGGTCTTAGATCGGAGATGTATGTGCCGAAAATTTCACTGAACAAAACTATTTTTGCTTTGCACTTATGTGTGTACAGTTAAGCATGACAAAAAAATATAGCAGACAAACTTGTTTGTGTATTTTTCATTGCTAGTGCTGAGAGCAGTATGTGTGTATTAAAGAGCACAGCCGTATAGCTAAGCGCTTTTACAAAAACAATTGAGCATCAAGCGCATAGGGCTTTGGCACCTCTGTTTTAAGCTAACCAAAAACAGCTTTTGGAAATGAAATTTTTAAATAAAAGTATCTATCTAGCGAAAATTTATATACATATACACTGCCTGCCAGTTGAATAAGGAAGCACATTTTTTAAACTTTTAATTAATGTACTGTTCATAGAACACAGACGAGCAACTTGTTTAGAAAATTTGTACGAAAGTTAATAAATTTTGTGAGTAATTTCCATACAATTTTTTTATACGAGCTACCCGTCTGTGTTCTATGAACAGCACATAAACTAAAATCAGAAAAAATCATAATTTCTTGCAGAACCAAATTTCAAGCTGTTTGCTTTAGTTTCCTGAAGAAATAAAAGAGAGTAAACAAATAATAAAAAACATGACTTAATGAAAAACACAAATCATAACTTCTACAGTTTGCCAAATATATAATGACATGGTTCGACAAGTGGTTTAAAATTGTATTTTTCGATTAAAAAAAGTTTGATATTAATATTATTGTAAACCATTTTTTATCTTGCAAACTTCATATGGCGAGGAAACTGATGCAACACAATGGCCTTCTACTCTCTCTAAAAATAGAAAAGTAATTAATTTGTGTTTGTATGAGTGATTAAACTGCCCCAGTGGAAAACTTTTGTAGTCCTTCATTTATATGGCTTTCTGTAAGGCCTTCTTACACATTTGTTTTTGGTCCAATACTCATTCTCGCTTGCCTTCTTAGGAAGGCCTTATGGAAGGCTTCCTAACTCCTTTCTAAAGGAAGGCTTGCTTCTAATTTTGTGCATCTACATACGTATAAAGAGTACGTTTTTGGCAACAAAAATTTATGAACCGTTTAAATAAAAATTCCAAAGAAAAACGGCAAACACAAAAACAGGAAAATGTAGAAAGAGAAAAATAAAAAAAAGATGTAAACTTAAAACAGTTCTGCTTAAAATGCTTTAGAGATCGGTCGCATTGTGTATTTTTGTGAAATTTTTGTGGTAAAATTTTAAAAGAGTGATTAAAAGGTCGCTAAGGCGAAAAAGAAAATATTCTAACGAAAGTATACTAACAAACGCACAGATTAAATGAGGCCTGTTGAAGAACACCTTCTATCAGGCCTTCTGAGGAAGGGAAGGGAGAAGGCCTTAGTTGGCTAGGACAACTTGTGTAAAAGATATATGAGTATGGAATGCAGTAGCAAGGTCTTGTGTCTGCCAAATAAGGCCTTCTAGCTGGCCTTTTTACTCCTTCTTTCCGTCACTGGGTGCGTTAGCATGTATTTGTATAGTTTAGGCGCAAGCGGAACGCGTGTGTTTGCCAAACATTTGCGTACTTTATTTGGACCTTAAGAATCGTTAACAAATATTGTTATAAAAAATTATTTTAAAATTATAATAAAATAAAATATTACTGCTGTAAAATATTTCCTTCAGAAAAAATGTTACATTGCTAAAAACATATCGTGTGTTATCTACTTAATTAAAGTTAAGAAAATGTGCCTCCTTATTCAAGTGGTGGGCAGTGTAATCGATTTTATTTGTTATTTATTTATTTATTTATTTTTTTTTTTTTTTGATTTATAATAAGTAGGACTCACTTTATTAACGTGGTGCTCACAAAATACATAAGAGGAACTCATCTAGAAAATTTGTACGAAAGCCGCTGAAGTTTTTGAGTGTTTTCCATATAAATTTCCTTGACAAGTTACTGGTCTGTGTTCTCTGAACAGCATATAAATAACTTTTATTTTTTTTTACATATGAAAAAATGTCAATAATAGACTTACCTTGCATTAACATAAATGTTAGAAAAAATAATTCCAAGCAGTTCAACATTTTGAGGGAATTTTTGATGTTTCAAGATTTGTTCGTAAATTTTAATATAATACTGATGTTTGTTGGTCTTTTGGCTGGTTTTAAATTCGCTGGTGGTTCTTGTCAAAACTTAAGCATCTGCAATAAAAGAAAAATTAATTTTAATAAAACTCTGTTAAACTCTTAAACTATATATTTTTCATTTAGTCTCAAACAGTATTTGGTTGCAACTTTAACTATTGAACACCAGTATGTCTGTGTTATGGTGCAGTTCCATTTTCATTTTCATTACAATAATGTTGTAATCATATCAAGTAAATTGAATATAACTCAGCCAAATAGTAAAATTTAATTTCTTGAACACGAATAGTTGGTAATTAAAATTCAATTGTTTGTCATTTAATTCATGCAGGTGAAAATACCTGATCAAAACAGTTAAACAATAAGGAAACAGTGCACACATACACACCCATACACGCACACACAGGTGTATTGTCATGCTCGATTGGCGGCGGTTAATTAACCAAACAATATATAAATCATGTACTTAAATAAATTTAATTTGAGTTTGTTTTATGTTTTACTTATTGGACACCTTCCATCAGCGCCATCATCTGACACATGAGAATTAAAGATAAATTGCTTTAATGAACCATAACAATGAATAATTGATTAACGATTTCGAAAATCAAATGACAATTTAAATTTTAACTCTATAACAGGAAGAAACAAATAGTATTTTGACTGGGTGATTGATTATAAAACAAAGCTAATATGTTAGCAGCACCCCTGCTGACTCTAGACTTTATTGTCAGATTGTAGATAAAAAAGGTATGTAATATGTAAAATATAGTGTATTTGACACACCTGTCACAAGTGTTGGCTAACGCCGTCTTCTATTGTTTCTATCAAATAAAATAATGCACAATTTGGTATGTTTAACTTAAAATTAATCTACTAGAGCGTCGGAAAAACAGCAAAAGTTTTTGAGCAGAATGTGTGGTTGATTCACATCGACACATTCTTCGACGGAGCTATCTGTTACTGAACCAACTCCACGGGTTTAATAGTTCACACAGGTCGTAGCTTTTGCCTTCAGCGTTCGTAAAAACCAGTGTTGTTTATTAACACATAAACACACGACCGCAGATGATGCTTCATCTGCACTCATTGATGGTATAAATATTGAGGAATCGGCTGATCTTGATGTCCTTGGAATGAAAATACAGTGTTAAAAGTTCGCTGAAACATATTTTTCATGTCTGTAAAGATTCATTCAAGTGTCTCAGTTTTTTTGGCTCGGTGTAAGATGTACTACACTTCCTCCGATCTTCTTACTATTTATAATACCTATATGCGACCGCGCATGGAATACAACTCTCAAAGTCTATTTTAGGGTTTCTCGACCACATGCAAGAGAGAGCGAAGAAAGTTATGGATAACAGTAGGGTATCCAACTCTTTTGACTCACTAGAGCATCGATGCAGTGTAGGGCGCGTTACTCTGTTCTATCCTTACTACAGTGGATTGTGATCAGGCAAGATTAGAGATATTGTTGCCGAAACTCGCACATTTCTACGTAACACACGTTCATTATTCAGAGCTCATCCATTTATGATCGATTGCCCGGGGAATCGTACCACGCGCACGTTTTTCAGACGTACGCTTCGCTTGTGGAATACGTTGCTTGCAGACATGTTTTTCGAACCTTGGAAGGTTCAAGTCAAATGTTCACAAACACTACTCTCTCTTACCCCCTCCTTACATCCTATTTTCCTTGTTCTGGTACAATGTACTGCATATGTAGGTGCCATCCCCTGAGTATTGTTCCAAGATAAAAAATAAATTTGTACACATATCCACAAACTTTTTGCTGAAGAGCTCGGGCCTTCTAATTCTTTCTGTATGTAATTTCCCAGGCAGTCAATGCCATCGTGAGCAACAGCCCTTAACCAACTCATCCGTCTAACCATCACTACTGGTTGCTTACAGTACAGGTATCTATTGCTAGACAACAGCACCTTAGGGGGTTATTAAGCTCCGAAAACCGGCATGCATCACAGTTATCAGGAAAGACTAATTCCTGAGGGTTTTGCCAATCCACGATCTGCCAATTAACCCTTGGTAAGACTTTCGCAGGTCTAAACAACATAAGTCATGCGGCAAGCTAGAGTTTTATTTGTTAGAACAAACGAGGAATTCCTTCTTTCTGTGCCAGTAGAAGCTCAGTGCCTCTTCGAGACGTACACCAAGGCAAAACCTGTTGTACAAGGCAAGAAGAGCAGTTTTAAAACGTAACATGAAACAGAGCTGAAGTTGTGGCATTCACAACTTTTCCGAGGCACAAAATTTTTTTTTGAAAAAAACCGGTTGAAAAATTTCTAACTTCTATTGTATCTTGTACACATACAAAATCCTGTACAGTAACTATAATTCTTAGTATTGTTGTGCAGCAAATATAAATAAATAAATAAAAATATAAAAAGAACTTTCGTTGAAAAATGTTTTTATAGATCTCTGTTTTACACATTTTTACAATCAAAGTTACTTAGCGGGAAACTTTTAAAGGTCTTCATCGGAAAGGCTTTCTTGAAGACCTTCTAACATATTATTTTAGATCCGATAAACATTCATGCCTGGTTTCTAATGTGGGCCTTCTACAAGACCTACACACTACTTGCTATAGGAGAGGGTATACAAATTTTTTATGCCACAATCTCATTCTTGCCTGTCTTTCAATGAAGGCTTTATAGCAGGACTATATTCTTCCTGCTATAGGAAACCGCACCAACAAGGAAGTCCTTAGAAGAGATCTTCCTAATAAATCATGCAGTTATAACTGCTAAGAAGGCCTTCAATAAGGCCTGCTAAAGTACGCTTTCCATGATAAAGCAGACCTTCAGTAAGAGTAACCTCGTAAGGGAGCGTGGAAGGCCTTGGTTGTCTAGATCATATTGCGTCAAAAACAAATGAATAATCGAATAAGAAGGACTTCTGTCTGCCAAATCAGACATTTCAGAAGGCCTACTCACTGTTTTTTACCAGTGGGCAATGCTGGCCTCTTCAAACGATTCTTTCGCAACAGATTTTCAGCGATTTAGCATGGCCAGCTAGAGCACCCGATTTAACCATATCAGACTTCTCTCTTTGAGGCTAACTAAAGTTGCGGGCTTATGCCAACAAGCCCCAGACAATCGCAGCTCTAAAGGAGAACATTCGCCAGGAATGCGATTAGTTACCACAAGAAATATTACGGAAAGTTGTGGAATATGCTATAAAACAAGTACAAGTCTGTATCAATACTGGACTGCCACTTGGCTGATATCAGATATTCCCATTAACAGAAAAAATTGTATAGAGGTATAAAGACTTAGCTGTTAGCTGTTTTTTCCGCGTTTTTAGGAACGTCAGCTCTCTAAAGCAACTATTGTGCATCTTAAGGAGAATTTCTGGGTGTTCTAGGACTATTAGTTTCATAACTTCCGCCGGTATACCATCTGATCTGGAATTATTGGTACTAAGCACACTAGCCACTGCTTTAGGTTCCTGCTGTGTGAACAGTGGGCCCCCAGGGGAAAAGGCTTTGCCGCGGCGTATTCCTAACTTGGGCGCTCTGTTTTTCCAGGAAAAGAGGGGAAGGGGTCCCTCGTTTGGTACGGCAAACAAAACTCTAGGAAGCCACATGACTTATGTTGTGTTGGCTTCCGAACCCCTTACCAAGGGTATAAATTGGCAGAACGGGGATCAGCATGGCCCCCGGGTAGTTCTGCTTGCAGTTCGACCCGGGCTGATCATGGTTCAGCCTACCTTGGCTGAAACGTTCTGGCTGTGGTTGAAACCTAAAACGCAGGAAAGGAGTGTTAGTATCCTTGATAATTGTTTGGTGTGTGGCTTTTTTCGGGGACTAACAATCTCCCGAGGATCTGTTGCCTATACAACAGATACCTGTATTGTAAGGAACCAGTGGTGATGGTTGACGGGTGAGTTGGTTTAAGGGCTGATGCTCTTAGTGGGCTTCGGCCTACCAACTCATTAAGCCTTGTTCTCCATTGATTGCTGGTAAATTGCATAAAGGAGGGATTAGAAGGTCCGAACTCCTCAACAAGAAGTTGCTCATATGACCGCAATCATATGGCAAGAACTGCTACCTGTGTGAGCCTGGTAAGCCACATATTATATCTTCCCATCAGCCTTCCCAGTACAGATTTCAAACACTCCAAATAATTTTCTTTATTTAGTAAAAACGTAACTGAATGATTAATTTTGCGCCATCTTGTAGCTAAAGTATATGATTAGTCTTTTCAAAAATTTTGCAACTTTTTCGTGCTAAAAGATGACAAGTGAGTGACTCTAGAAAATTTACATGAAAAGCATTCTATTTTCTTTTTTTTTTTTTTTTTTGACCAATTTTCTAGACAAGTCGCTCGACTGTGTTCAGTAAACCGTACATCAGTCTCTGAACAAAACTTTTTATAGTCGCAAATATTTGCCACCATAAAGGTGATTTACTGTTGCACTTAGCACTTAAAACAAACAAACAGACCAGTCTAATGGCCACACAAAATAAGCTTGATTGAACTTGTCTCCTTCTGCTGGTACCCCAGCAAAGGGATGTCGTTTAATCAAACGACCCCATTCACTTGGGAAGCGGATATAACAAAACATGTAGAACTAATATATATCAAACTGTTTACAAGGAATTGTAAAATACTTAAATTTATAAAATAGAAAAGAACTCTTACACGTATATTCTGTCGTGACACTTTTAACTAATTCCTACGCAAACACTTTGAAGTGCTGGAAATAAATGCAGCAAATAATAGCAAAATGAAGACAAGCAGCAAAACAAAAATACATTTTACTCCCCTCAAAAAGGAACAACAACAATTTTATTAAACGGAAAAATAACACAAAAATAAAAATTTCATATTACGATTTACATTTTCTTTTTTGCTGTTTTTTAATTCATGAACTTTTTAGTTGACCCTTCTAAGCAGTAGTTGCTGATAACGTATGTGTTTGTTAAAGTGCTAGTGACAGTATTTACTTTATCTTCTTCCAACTTTATCCCTCTTTCTCTCTCACTCGCTCTCTCTCCGCAACTAATGCATGCATGTTGCTGGTAATATCTGGTATAAACATGCACTGTTATTAAAGCATTATTTGTTGGTGATAATGTATGTTCATATTAGTATCATGGGAGTAGCACCCATAATGTCCATAATAACATATGCATTTTATGTGCTAATATTGTCATATTAATAGTTGTAGGGTTTCATTTCACATTGAAAAAAGAGGTCACATATTGAATGACCAAAACGATATTTTACTAAACCTTATACGAGTAGATATTTGTATAAGGAAAAATTGAACACTTCTTCCACAACCTCAAAAACCAAAAAAAAAAAGGGGAGAGAAAAACAGCAGCAGCTTAAAGGGAGGTGGTGTCACAGAAAAATAAACACATTTAAATATTTAGTTAAATGAAATTGTTTTCAGCTTTAAAATAATTCTACCGGAAACTAATTCAGTTTTGTTTGAGGTTATGGGAGCCGTGTTTTACTATGCAAAATAGTTTAGTCACAAACGACACTAACACCAGAGAAAATTTGTATGTCTTTTATTTGTAAGCTAAGAACTAAAAGGCCTTTGATAAGCAAATGAAAGTTTTATTTTATTGTAATTTATGTGATTACTTTTCTAAGGAAAGTAAATGTGAAAAGAAATAAAAAGTGTCTTAGGTGCTGTAAACAGAAGAGTGACAAGCCTAGAAAATTTGTAAGCAAAACACTCAGAAAGTTGAGCAGTTTTATTATAAATTTTCGACACGAGTACCTCGCCTGTATTTTAAGAACAACAAATTAGAGATCTTCCCACTCTCGATTGAAACGAAGGGATATCCTTGCCACCATCAGAACGTTAAATAGGTGATTCTACCGATATTATTCGCGCATAATAAAACTTTTTTGTCTAGCTGTGGCTGGACTTAAATAACTTTTATATTTAGTATTAAGATTTGAATACTTATTGTTAGTTTATACTTTGAAGGTTCAATAAATAAATGAATAAAAAAAAAAAACAAATTAGAGTTATAACCAGATAAGCCAAAAAAATTAAAAATACTTCTAAAATTCTTAATATTTACTCAAATAGAAACCTTTTTTTCACGAAATAATATTTCTGACATCTGGTAATGTTTATTTAACATTATTTGCTAACATTTTTGTAAGAACTTGTTCATTGAACAGCTAACTTTACGAATATTTTGGTTTGCCATTGTGCTTATTTACATACATAAAAATACAAAAATATTGCATCGTGTTAAATTAACTCGAATATGCAATTAATTCAAAGTTTTATCACTTTGGCCATGACTTTTTGTACTGAAACGAAGGAGTTTGAGTTCTTTATGTTTTTCTTGTAAAATTTTTTTTATTTTCTTTCAGTATTCTTAAAATTTGACTACAAGAAATCGTTGAACTGAATTTCTCAAATCCTGATTTTATTTATAATTTAATTAAGAGCAAAGAAGCTCATTTCGAATTAAGTGAGGTCGTTAGTAGGCTAAACTGCAGAATGTCGACTGTGGTAATCCAAGAGTGTCTCAGAAGCTTACAGTTACATCCACTTAAAAAAATTATTACCTATACAAAAATATAAATAAGAATTTATATAAAATACACAAAAAGCTCAACTAAGCATAATTAGTAATAAAAAATATATTATAGACAGCTTGTTTTCTATGTTTTTTTTATTGATATTAGAAACCAAAAAAAAGGGAGTGAATTCAATTGTTCAAAAAAATATTTTTAAATTTCTGTTATGTAGAAAAAATTTGTTTGAAATTGTCTTTTCGTATACAATTTCACACGTTAAATCTGGGCTAAATCAGCTAATACTAGCATATTGTTTAACATTAAATAAAAGAAAAACCTTAAAAAATTTTTTATGTTGTTCGTATTAAATTAAGCGTGTTGAGATCATAAAAATTGAAAAGCTACATAAAAATCTATTATAATATACATTTAATTTTCAGCCACTTGCACTGACAAAAAGCATTTCCCTACATAAATTTATCGCAACAGTTTTTTATTGGCTATTATTTACTGCTATGGCTCATTAACTACTCGTGAGCGACACTTCTCACCTTTAAAAGCCATAAAAGTTTTCGCTCACCACTCCTAAAATATTTACCAGTAAAGATGGCAATATAAACGAGAAGTAAATTTGTGCTTCTCAACTAATGTTGCTAAGTTTATGTTTCTCAACTTTATGTCTCTCAACTTTATTCAAGTTCTTAAAACTATTAAAGTGTTTTGTTTTTGTTAACAAAAAATTCAGTCGCTGTGACGCCCCCATTTGTATAAAATTTATAAAAAGCTTTGCGATAACTTTAAATGCATAAATCCATGCGATGATACTTTATTTAAATTTCAATAAAGCTCATAGTGTAATAGTTTTTTATTAGCTACTATTTCCTGCTAAGGGTCATTAAGTACTCGTGAGCGACACTTCTCACCTTTAAACGCAATAAAAATTTCCGTTCGCCACTCCTAATAATATTTAGCAGTAAAGCAGGCAACATAAACGAGAAGTAAATTTATGTTCCTGAAGTTATGTTGCTGTATTCATGTATCCCAACTGTTTAGTTAAATATTTAAGTATAGAATTGAGATTGAACGTGCAACATTACTTATTTCGTACGAAAAATTGACATATAATCAAAATTGTCTATTTGCTTTCTTATTCATTCTCTTTTTTTAAATTTGAGTATGTCTATACATATTTCATGCGAAAAAACCTTTGCTTATGTTATTGCGCAGCTGAGAAAACAAATAATCACAGGAACAATTTTAATTTAAAACATGTTTCAGATACATTTTATGTGTTATTCGTTTAAATAACTCAATAACGCTTTTCCAAAGTTATTTCGCAAATATTTCATACGAAACTCTTTTGTGTGAAATTTGACAGAATTTTGCATGAAATTTTGAATTCAATGCCAAGTCTACCAGCATGACAAATGTACTAAAATAGAATGAGTCTAAGGAATGAAGGCTAAGGGCAGGAGGGTTTTCCTGATTTTACTATGAATGGTCTCAAATGAATCTACAAATATTTACAATGTACCTAAATTCGTACAAATCTAAATTCTACAATTCAGAAAACCTTTAAATCACAAAAACTTCAATGACATGACGCCACAGGATCTTCTCAGATGCGAATTCGGAAAAATAATAAATAAAATAGCAAGAAGATATTATAAAAAAAAAATTTAAGGCGAAAAAGAGCAATCAGTAGATAATGTTTTAATTCACAGGGATGGAACTTTGTTGCCGGTAATTGCTTTAAAGCGTTTCTGGACACCAACTTTATTCAAATTGGTTAGTTATAATAGCTAGAATAATCTAATGAAAATTTTTAAAAACACGACAAAAAATACAACAATATAAAAATATATTTAATTTTTTCATAAGAAACTTTAAAAGAAATATGATAAAATGTCCCACTGTATTTCATTCAAGCTGCTACTGAATGTAACCCGCCAATGGAAATACACTTTATGTGAAATCATCGGCGAAACATGCGCAAAAGATTTAAATTTTAAATAAGAATTGTCGTAATCCATTTATGGTACACTGAAAAGATTTCCTGAAATTAATCTAATGAAAATTTTCATTCTGCCAATGATGGCCTTCATTGGACTAATGAATCTTGTTTCCTTAAAATTTATTTAATTAATATCTTCATTGGATTAATGAAAGCTTCATTAAGTTAATGAAGCATGAATCATAATATTTATGAATACTTTTCTTATATATAAGCTACTGAATAATGAATTATGTTTTTCCTCGTTGATAGTTGTATTAAGAGCAGATATTTTTTTTTTTTTTTTTTTTTTTTTTAACAACCTCGTCCTAAATGTTGATGAAATATGATTTCGTGACTACTTCAACTTCATCAGCGATTTGTTTCAGATGACGTCAGTACGTCTTTAATCTATTACCGGATGCAACCGTCATTTAAAATCTCTTAAATATATGGCCAACTGGGTAAGGAGTGAAAACAGCGTCACATAAATAAGTGCACTTATGATAACATTTCGTTTTTAAGTAAAAAATTTGTATATTTTAGTGCTGCTGCTAGGAAATAGTATATACTATTGCGTTTTAAAATCGCTTGCTAATGTATAGTTCACAAGCTTTTTGAATCCTTAAAGCAGTGTGATAAAACATGTGTAAGGCATATTCTGGGAATTGTAAAAAATTTAACCAGAGTTGCTCTATAGCAACTCTGGTTAAAATAAATTTATTGAGTAATGGTAAATAGCCGGACAACTTCTTATTTCAAGCAAACAATTGCCCTTTCCTGTTATTAAGTATTATTTTAATTACTCTGACTTTTTTTAGAATATGCATTTCACTTATAGGGAAAAAAAATAATAATGTTATGATATTAATTAAATTTTTCTAAAAACAAAGTTTGCTCCCGGCTCTTAACTTTTATAATTCTTAAAGCCGATGTCGAACACTATATACAAATTTTTTGCTGCCATCTTTTTAGCCGCCTTTAATATATATTTTCAATTAATAATATAATACTTATGACCCATTAAATTGAAATTTAAAATAAAAACTCTTTTTGTTTGTTCATCTTTTCTTAATTAATATTTCCCAATAATGATTGACATGCAATTGATATGAATAATTAAAACAATTTTTTTTTTTTTATTTGAATATGTTTTTTAGCTTCTCTATACAAATATATATGTGTGCATCTGTATAATCTTTGTGCACTTTGATTCTATTTTTTGTTACAATTCATAGAAAAAAAATCGCTTTTAAAAATAAATATGGAAACATTAATCAAATAAACGACTCAATGAAATTTTTTATTGCCCAATAAATACAAAAAGAATATTATGTTTTATAATAAACAATTACAAAATTCATCATAAAAATTATTACATACTCATAAGTCACAGTAATAATAGATAAAATATTACAGAAAGATATGTGCTTTGTACACTGGAAAAAAAATATTAAACAATATTTAATATACATATGTGGACAATCATAATTTTAAGCTTACATACCAATTTGAAAAATTTTCTTATTGCCATTTATATTTTTTATATATTAAAAACAATACATCAACTCATTTCTTAAATCAACTACAAAGAAATAAATTTTTCTCTGTGTACTCTAAATAAAAGAAATCACTTGTTCATTCATTTATTAATTTATAGTTTCATAAAATAAACAATTTAAGTAAAAAGGGCCCTGCCTGCGCAATTTAAAGAATGAAGGAAAATTTTATTAAGAATCAGAAATTGTTCTGAAAACACAGTGGCATTTGTTGCAGTCAGAGTTTTTTTTTCACTATCAATTGTTTATTTCACAAAACAACAAGTGGCAGTATTTTTTTTATTGTTGTAGTCTTTTATAATTGTTATTATTGTTGTTTTAAGTGGTGGCGCCACTTCAACCTACATTTCAATCAGGGATTTTCTTTGTTGCCCATAATTTCATTTGCTTTTCGTTTTGGTTTCCACTTTTTAATTTCTGTTTAATGTAAATAATGAATGAATGAAGAAATGAATTTTATTGGAATGCTGAATTTGCCGCTCAAAGAAAAGATCTTACTTTTTAACACTTTTATAACACCATCAATTTTAAGGCCACAAAAAGTGGTAATGAGTATGAAAGCTTGACAAGCTTTATAAAAAATGGTGATATTGTCCAAAGTGAAATGTATTTTGTGTTTGGTGTTTACAGCAAATAATTCAAGAGAGCCAGGTTTGAATTTATGTTCAGTAAATATATTTAAAAAAAATTAAAAAACGCGCCTCGATATCATATCCGTATAATGCATTATGATTTTTTTTTGTGGGGTTCCCAAAATCGGCTTAATAAGTCGCCAAAACTCCCGTCAACTTCCCCGGAAACAATATGATAATTTCCGCATTATAACGAATGACCGTGAATACTTCAGATACACGTTCCATGGCCAAAATGCACACGGAATATGAAAAACCAGTTAACGAAGCAGTTCCTAGTTTTTTGAGAACTCCCAAAGGTGGCTTCACGAAACATCAAAATCCCCCCACAGCTTTCGCACTAAAGCTAGTGATTGTTTATAGTGCAGATGCATGTTGCACGCTAAAAAGTCGCACCAAACATAAAAAATCGGTTAGCAAAATGATTCCGAATATTTTGGGAATTCCCAAAAATAGATTTGTAAATCTCCCCACTTCCCGAAAACAATAAACCAACTGCAATTTTTGCATAAAAGCAGCTACACAAATATATATACTTACATATCGCTCCTTTGTTGCAACATAGTCATACCTAAAAAAAGCTTGTTTCGAGAAAAACGCATTTCAAATTTTTAGTTTCCATACAAGTCTTAGAAAAATGTTTTAGTAAATATCTCCTAACGGAAACAGTTTTAAGAGTAATTTGAATAAGTTTTTGGCACAACATAAAATATAGTAGTGTTAACAATTGTGCATTGTTAACTCGAAGACTCATTTCTTGATATATGACTATGTTGCAGTAAAGGAGCAGTATGTATACATTTCGATTATTGCAAACATACAAACAATCAAAGAAACACACAAGTGAAAATAATATAAGTGCAATAAAACAATAAAATACTATCTGATTTGAAGGTCGTAGAATTAATAGTAACTATATAAGTTAAGAGCGAAAGAAGTATTCATTGTCATTTCTAGGACATTGGATTTTATGAAGCAAGAGCTGAATTTATAAAATTTATATTTGCATAAAGTTGTGTCTTAAGAGGCAATTTCAAGCATACTCTCCAAAGTAAATGGAAATTATTTATAAATTGATTTGGTTTTAAAAATTATATGTGAAACTATCTCACGGAACACAAGTCTATACGACACAACTGGGCTTAAGAGCTTAGCTATTTTTCAGATGTTATTACATTAAATCGATTGCGACAACTTCATGTGGCTCATTTACTAAAATAACATATTATACAAAAGTATTCTGAAAATCTCTTTTCGTGAAAAACACATTTTATACTTTTAGCTTAGAAAAATAAGTAGTAGTAGTAGTAGAAGTAGTAGTAAAAGTAGTAGTAGTAATAGTAGTAGTGGTAGTAGTAGTAATAGTAGTAGTGGTAGTGGTAGTAGTAGTAGTAGTAGTAGTAGTAGTAGTAGTAGTAGTAGTAGTAGTAGTAGTAGTAGTAGTAGTAGTAGTAGTAGTAGTAGTAGTAGTAGTAGTAGTAGTAGTAGTAGTAGTAGTAGTAGTAGTAGTAGTAGTAGTAGTAGTAGTAGTAGTAGTAGTAGTAATAGTAGTAGTAGTAATAGTAATAGTAGTATTATTAGTCCTTTAATTGGTAAGAGCGTTGTCTACGTGTAATATATCTTGGTTATATACTATCTGAAAAAAAAAAGCACACTATTGATTTACAAGTTAAGTTTACAAGTTAACAAGTTACAAAATTGTGAATTTAGCATAGTTTTTATATTATATCAAGCAAAACTGTTCATCAATCAAACTTTTTCTTAAAGTAGCCTTTCTCCAATAATTTAATAAAATTTTACTACCATGATGATTCTGTAAGAACAGTTCTGAATCCACAAGACTGCATCAATTTTTTGCCGGAAGACAATTTCCAAATTATGCAATTAATTAACAAAAAGTGGTTTTAAAAGCAGGCATTTAAAAATAATTAATAAAGATATATAAATACTGCACACAATAAACGCAAAATATTTAATACTTAAGAGAAGTTATTTGCTATAATATTTTAAAGGTTATAAATGTACATATATCGCTAGCTTAATATAAAAAGGGCGTATTTCAATTGTTTGATAAAAATGGATTGTTGATGAAAAAACAGAATTATAATACAAGAAATATTCAATAGAAGAAGACAAATATTTAGATCAAAGTGAACTATCAATCCTGTGCTGTTTTCTTATTTATTTATTTTACTACAAATTTTAAGTAAAATCCAATTTTGCAAGAAACCAGATACGCCCATTACATACTAAGCCATTGAACCATACTTTTTTCAGCATATTCGAGTTTGTATGTAGCCACGAAAAAAAACATTTCCGCATTTTTCCATTTATTAAGTTTATCTGTATATTAATTTGACATAAATTAATTAAATGATTTTTTTAATTGGTTTCTTTTACTTTTAATAACAATTTATCACTAGATGTTGAAAATGAAAGGCCTGGTGCTGCAATTGAAATTGTAAGTAAAAATTGCTTCAAGCTACAAAAAAAAGTTATATTATCTTGCCGCCAGCCTATATTTTGTTTGTACATATTTGTACGAGGGTTGTAGATACATTCATAAGAATTAAACCCCAAACGTCATATGGTTTATTATTAATGTTCATTCTCTCTCTCAACCTGCTTTAAAATTTTCTAAATATGAGTATTATTAAATGAGCAGATTACGCAGTGTTGATTTCTCAAATTATCTGCCTAAATTTTCCACCAAGATTTACAAGACAGTATAATATAAAAACACGTCTTACCAGCCTAATATATCAAATCGGGCTTAGCTTTGAATGCCAATATTTCACTATTTTAATGAGTTTAGATTTGATTACAACATTTCATGAAGTTTTATTAAACAAACTTTACTCCTTTTTTTTCCACCTCTCAACAAGTAAATTTATATTAAGACTGGTCTATTTAGACAGAAAACACTTTGTTTAAAATAGACTAACCAAATCATTAATTAGAGTAATATCTCATGGAGACTCTCAGGGTTCAGTATTGGCCTAATTGCGTTTTCATACTTTTGAAATTGTTTCCATGATTTTAGCCACCTATAATCAAATGATACTTTTTCGTTACATTGAAATGATACTTAACAGATTAGCAATGAATACTTTTAAAGAAACATATTTATCAATTTATATATCCCTTTACATAGCAGTTTGACTTTTCAACATATCTAAAGAAACTTCTGCGACAACCTGCGTATTTGTACACATACTTAATAAGTTCATAGCAAACATGCAATATTTGCATCAATTGTTGAAAGTATGTACAAATGCCTGTATATAAAGTTTTCACGCAGCAACGTTGACTGACAGCTTGACTGACAGCTATGAAATACAAATTTGTAACCTCTATAAACTATTGAAGTTTATAAACATAAAAGCAATTGATACAAGTGTTTATAGAGTTTGTTTTTTTTATGCGATGTTTGCATTTCAAACGACAAACACAACCAATAAGATTTAATAACATTACCATCAATTGCGCAAGTTGGCTCATCATCATCATCATAGTCATCTCGTCATCATCGCCAGCATCGTCATATTGACAATAGAATCCCTACCTAAAACCATACCACCGACGAAGCACTTGATACTATTAATAATGATCAATAGTTGATATGCATACATACGTATATACTGGCTGCACTCGAAGATGGCGTTGACCATAATGTATTTGTTATGCGTTCGTGAGAAAGAATATGAAATGTTTGCCTGTAAGATAAAAGTGCTGCAGTGTATTTGAAAAACTTTATCAGCCACAACATGTGGCACGCTTTTGGCATTTTATTACACTTGTTCTGCCATTTTGCTACTTTATTCACTTTTTTGGTAAAAAAAAAACAAACTATGGGAAACACTTTTACTAAATCAACTCTACTTTGAAATAAAAGCATAACTAAACAGCAGATCCACTCACCAGAAAAAAATATTACCAAAAATCAAATATACTCAAAATCACTCTACTGCAAATCACATGGTATCAAATCGAACGATTCCAAACAACATGTAATTTAATTTTAAATAACAGAACTCTTGCATTTGTTTTTTTATATAAGCTTGGCAAAATCACTTGGACACATATTGATATACATGGCAGCTAATTTTATTATCTAAAAGCTAAAAACATACAACAATTGCGATATTTTCTAAACCCCTAAGCAGCTGCTGGCGGTACCAACTAGATGAGAGTATTGTTGATGTATTTTTTACCCAAATGGGATATAATAAAATATAATTAAATGTTCTCAAAATCACCTGATTTCAAATCGCATGATATCAAATCACACAAATTTAAACCACAAGTAACTTTAAAATCACAAAACATTTTAATTTCTTTCTCATTTTAGCTGGTTGATTTCACATGGATACAGCTTATTTCTTTGTATTATTATATATGGAAGCTAATGTTATTTTCTATAAGTGAAAAAATGTATATGCAACAGTTGGGATATTTTCAGATATCTTAAACAGCTGGTGTCAGTGCCAACTAGAGAAAAGTGTTGTTGATTTATTTTTTCCCCCGAACGGGATATAAAATAAAACAATTAAATATTCTCTAAATGAACTGGTTTCAAATCACATGGATACAAATCACACGATTGGAAAGCGCATACAGTTTTAAAATCACAAACATTTTTTAATTTGTTTCTCTCATTTTGGCTAGTCGAAATCACATGGAAATATCTTATTGCTTTAAATTAATATAATATTTTCTGAATGTAAAAATATGTACGTGTAGTAATTGCGATATTGTTGCAAAACCGAAGCAGCTATTATTGGCAGCATCAACTGCAGGAGAGTAATGTTGTTTTATTTTTTACCCGAATGGGATATAAAATAGAATAATCAGATACTTTGAAAATCACGCGGTTTGGTGGATTCAAAACACACGATTTCAAAACACTTGTAATTTTAAAATCACATGACTTTTACATTAGTTTTTCTGATTTTTGCTTGTCGAATGTTTAGAAGTTAATTGTATTCTGTAAAAGTGAAAAAATACACATTCAACAATTGTGATATTTTCGAAACCCTGAATCAACTGATAGTAGTACCAACTGGAAGCGGGTGTTATTGATTTACTTGTCACTAGAATAGTATATGCTTGTAATACAATATAAAATAACAACATGGTTTAAAGTCACATGGATTCAAAACACAGGAATTTTTTTTTAATAAGTGTATTTATTTTAATATATGAATATGGTAGCCCAAATTGTTTTCTAAAAGTGCAACAATTACGTTATTTTCAAAACCCAAAGCAGCACCAAGAAAAGGAGGAGGCAGCTTTACATTTTTTTCAATGATATACATACGTTTTTGTGCAAAAACAATATATGAAACATACATTAGATAATTCACTAAAGTAATCTTTTATGAAATTCGCAGTAAAATTGCAGAATAAAACAAAGGCAACTAATATGAAATCATTAGCGACGTAATTGAGCGATTTAAAAACACATACAACAATTTGTAATAGGAAATTGCTTTGAGGAAATGTGGTTTTCAAATGATACAATTACGTTTTGAAAATGAAATTCACATCACACATTAGTATACATATATGTACAATTTTTTACACTAGAAAATACATTTTTTTTGTTCCTCACAGAAGATGAGGCTGTCTAATGTATTTTGTATATAAATGTAGTCCTATATTTGTGTATGTGGATGTTTAATAAAGATATCTTTTGAAAATAATAAATACAAATCTGTTAAATTTCACTTTGGCATACAGAATGTTCAAGTGTTTTTGTGTATTAATTTTTATGTAAACATTGTTTTTTTCCCAGTACAGCAAGCGGAGGAGAATATATTCGATGTAAACAAAATTTCTGATATATCAAAAAAAAAAAATAAAATAATGAATTTATTAATTAATGAACTTTGCTAGAAAATACATTAAAAAAATTTAATGCTTAAAATTATTTTCTTAAACGCAAGTGCTTAACCGGAATACACTGCACAACAGCGAAAATGTATTTTAAATAAAAGTAGGTGGCCTGTGTGGATTTTGATGCCCTTAATCTAAATTTGTGTTCAGTTTTTCTCCATAACGTATAGATTTTTCTCACAGGTCTGGTTTATTGTACCCCAAAAATTGATCGTCTGTTCTAATGAATTTAACCATAACTGGATATTAGCTTCACAGATTTCAGTACTTGAAATACTTATATTTAAATTGAAAACATTATCTTTCTAATTTGCAAATTGCTTTCTCTTTTTCAAATTATTTGCTTTAGAGCATAATATATGAATTTTATTAAATCTCTTGTTCAGTTTATTTCAAGTGCGGATTGGGAAGTATGTAACTCAACTTTAAAATTCTTGAACCAAACGCATTTTAGATAAGATTGGATCGATCTCAAATCAAACACATTTTCGACTTATTTCTAGTACTGATTCGGGATTAAGTATATCTAAAATTAAGAGTTTAGTGCTTAAATACTTGAATCTAGCGTACTGTACTTGATTTAAGAAAATTCGTACTTAACGTACTTTTGACCAGAGATCTGCATAGGTACACCACAACAATAAGTACACCGGTTGTGTACTCAGTGAGTTTCATACCCAAGTATTTTAAATACTCTATAAAGATTGCCGTTTGATTGCAAAATCTTGACACATCAATAATGTGTAAAATATTTCTCGTATCTTGTGTTTGTTTAAGTAAAAGAAACGACCACAAAACAGAGTTTTGTTTTGCAAAATTTTCAGTATATTTTATTTTCGTATATAATCATTTTTTAATAATATTTTTATGATGTAGACATGCAATCAACTTGTACAAAAAAAAACATTTTTGGCAAATACATTTGTGTATATGCGTTACTTTTATTAACATAAACTTGAATCGCGGCTGCCAGATTTAGGGATTTACCATTTTGGTGATTTTAAAAGCAGCATACTGAATGATAATTTTAAGTTTGTTTTTGGTGGAAAATTGTAAATGAAAATATAATTCAAACAAATTTCTTTTCGCAATTAATTATGCACGCTTAGTTTGGTGTGCTATATACTCAAACATATAAGCGCATCTTTGCTCTAATAAGTAAAAATCACCATTTTGAACATAATATGCGGTGACCAATCACACCGCAACTTGGTTAAGATGAGTGTACTTGGATAACTAAAAACGCACTGGTTACAGATCTCTGCTTTTGATGCCGTTTAGAAATACATAGTATTAAAATACATATATTATAAGCTGCCCTTTTGTGTAATTAATTATTGTATGTACATAAATACTCGTATCTGTGCTAATTGTAATAAAAATATTGTTCTATTACAATAAAGCTATCTCTGATATTAGTATGATTACTTCATGAATGTAATAAAGTTACATATGATAAAAGCTATGAATGGTCAGTATAAAAATATGGTTGAGTATAAGGATTACTTGATAACTTTTATTAATACTATGCTTACTTATTAGTATAACAATGTTAAACTAAAATGTAATATAGTTAGCTATAGTATATTTTACAACACTATGGTGAACATCAATGGCGTTTTACATATTGTATAACATTATAATATTATCTTGCCCTTAGAATATTGTTGTATCAACGATATATTTTTTCTACGTGTTAGCTTTACTTTATTTCTGTATAAAGGGCAGTACACAGTACTTATGGAAATTCAGGTTCCCATAAGAGCTGTGTGGAAAAAAAGTTACGGAATTTCAGGTTGGTACATTCCTTATGTAAATTTCCGCATACCGATGCGGAGTTCTTAAAGAAAAGTAAACTGAATTTTTGATATTATATTATTATTACAGGTATGTTAAAAGTAAGAGTTAACTGAAACAAAAATTTATGTTCATACATTTATTTGTCTATGGAATTGTTGACAGTTGACTACTATTATTAATAAAATAGATTTAATATAAATGTTGTTAATAAAATGGAGGTGGAATTGTTTGCCGTATATTTGGACGATGAACATTGCATGAGGTAAGCTTTTACATATATACATATACCTTTTCTATACAAATCTACAAATTATTTTTCCATGTAGAAATAAATGTATATTTCTAAACGTGAATTTTCGTAAGAACCCCGTACCGGGCTTAAGTTGTGTGAAAAATTTTCTACAAAGCTTTCCCTACTTAAAGCTAGCTTCACTTAAATCTAGATCTACTTAAAATCAGCTTTAATATTATAATTATAAGTTGTAAAGATATAATAACAGATGCTAAAAAGCATCGATTTCAGTGTTTGCACAGAAAAAATTTAAGTAAAAATAAAATTAAAAAAACAATTTTTTCTGAAAATATATGTGGGATTACTGTTTCATTTTAGCGAACGACCCAGATTGTTTTAGTTGTTTTTAAAGTATTTTATTTAATTAATTTTCTAGATTTATAAACTAATTATAAGTATTAATTTAAGTTTATATTAGATAGTTATAGTCATAGATAATATAAACTTCTTAAACTACTTGGTTCACAACCGTTTTACAACTTCTTCGTCCAACTTCTTCTCATCGACTGACTTTTCTTCTTATTGCCAATTGTTCACGTTGTCTCTTTTCGTTTGTTTGTCATTCGAATAATTTTAGCTGCATTGTCCGTTACTCGTTAAGTCTTATGTGTTTGGTCAATGTCACACAGGCTGCACCCTTCATATATGTATATCAAAACCTAACCTTATATAGCGTACTTAAGTTGAAAAAATAGTTATTTAATAATATGTAATTATTTTTATTAAATTTTTGTTGGAATCCACGATTTCTTGCTCAAACAATTTATTAATTGATTCAGCGAAATTCGTTATTGAATATGACAAAAAAAAAATTTTGTGTGATTATAGTTATGGCTAAACGCCTTTAAAAAAGTATTTAGTAAAAAGAAGTTACCTCAAAAAACCTTTCACAAAAGCTCTTGTAAAAACTTGATAAGTACAAAAAAAAAAAAAAATGTACAAAGTCCTTCAACAACTTTTAAGGATTATCTTGAATACGAGTTCATTTTCCCACGTTTTTAGAATCAAAATATTGTATAATTTTCTTTATTGTTGTGTGAAATATATTGAATACTTTTTGTTAATTTTTTCTATGCGCTTTTTATTCAACGATTCAATTAAGTTTCGATTTTAATTTTTTTTCCTCTCTCTGAACTGAAAAAACAAATCTGCGTCATTTTATTGGCTTGGCCTCGACTAAAAACGAAGAATAACAATTAATTAACATTACTTATCAAAATATTGTTAATTAATATAAATCTCCGAAAAAATTCAGCTTAATATATTAATTAAAAGAACATAAACAAACAATAAAACGAAATTTGAAATAATTAATTCAGCTGAGAGACGCACACAAACACGTAAACACTCGTATAACAATAGTTAAGTTGAATACTGAAAATAGAAGCAACAACAATTCAAGCTCCAGGCCAATTAAGACAAAGCGGCCATAAATACTCGTAGCAAAATAATCCTCAATAAACAAAGCTGTTTAACTTTGCAGCTTAATGGTGTAACAGGCAGCTGTAACAATCATATTTTATACTTTATGCTCTGCGCCTGCTGTACGCCGGTGTATCTTTAAGTTTATCATTCATATTTGACCACTGATTATGTAGGATTTATTTATCAATCCAATCTGCATGAGGCATGAGCTGGAGAATAGCAAAAACCTTTTTAAGAAAAATCATAAAAATCAATTCACACTAAATCACTCAGCCGAGATAATCTGTTGATTTATATGCAAACAACAATTTAGCTGAAGACTTTTCAAATACTTTAAACGTCTTTGAGCCGTCAAAAGAAATCCCAAAACAAACAGATAAGGTAATCAAAGCAGCAAGCAGCACTTGCAGGGACCGGATGAAAACCAACAAACAGGAGCATTTTAAATATCGGTTTTAAAGAAACAATAGAAACATAAAAACGGTTGCCATCTGAATTATGAAATGGTGAAAAAATTTATATTTTCTTAGGAAAGACTTGAATTGCTATATAAGCAACAACAATTTACAGTATTATTAATAATTAAGAGAGAGGAAAAAAGGAAGGAATTAAGGAAGGAAGAAAATTTTGAATGCATAAAGACTTGTTAAATCCTGCTGAGCAGCAATAAACAAGACAAGCTGTTCATGAGCAACAAAGAAAAAAAGGAACATAAATATCTCCTTAGCAATTAATGCTAACAATATTACGCGATTAAAAAGCGCAAGGATATTTTTGCAGCACCATTAATCTGCTAAGTAAGCAGGGAGAACAACTAAGACTTTATAGGGTTTTCCCTTAAGGACTTTTGAAATTAGGCTTAGTCAAGCTGTTCAGCAAAATAACTATAGAAGCCAGTTGCATCTAAATGCTAATGAAAAATTGTTTTCTTCATACTACGGTCCTTAGGCTTCGGCTAATGTACGGTCACCTTTTTTGTCCTGCCGAGAGGAAAACTTGCAATGTGTAGGATAAAAACATTGAAACATATGATATTTTTGACAGCAAGGTGCTAGATCTATCGAAAACATTGCCCATGTAGGTAAAAGTGAAGGCGGCAGTAGGTTCAGCATTGATCACAAGAACTCGGCTTTTCTTAGTAAGTTAAAAATCCTTTATTTAATTTCAAAAATATGTTGTTTTCCTATATTTTGGCCAACATTGTTGGTGATAGGAGAAATATATATATAAAAAGGAAAATTTTATAAGATGTCCTTTTTCTCTTGAAAATAGGTTTAATATACACAGTGAGATTGTCTGACGTTGTGCATTTGACAGGATACTTTTTTCTTACATTAAAACAAAAAGTTGGGTTGAATATGATTTGGTGCCACCGAAATTTAAAAAACCCTCTGAAAATTTAAAAAGAGCACATAGCTCACCGACTAAACGGTCCGAAACGTACCGAGTTGACAACGCTGGGTGAGAGTGTTGTTTTCAGGCTTGCCACTCACACATTTTCAATCCGACCAAACTTGATACATATGTATTTCTTATAGGTATAGAGTATAATTTTTTGTTTTTTATTTATTTAGTAACTACACAGTTGGAAAGCATAGGATGCACAGCATGGGCGGGGTGACAAAGACCATATGCCCAATTTGGTATTGACAGTACGTTTGTAGCGTCGCTGTGACTAACTATAACGACCTATGCCTTCACATAGGAAGTTACAGCGTGGATAACACTGAAATATCTCCAAAAAAAAACTGTAATCCAATACAGTTAGTTGAGGCAAACCGTTAACCAGTGCGAGTGAGACGCAAAACTCTCGTAGACCGAACAACAAAAACAACAAGCCTGACCGCACTTAAGAAATAATTACGCTGACGCGAGAGCTGTTTTTCAGCCCAGAGCTGCTTTACGACTGAGTATAGTTTTTATTCGATAAATTTTTTAAATTATAGAAGGAATAACAAAAATAAAAATAATATAATGTATTAATGTATTTATTTCAAGTTTATTCCTCATCTTTGTTTTAATTAAAAAAAGCGCTAAAAACTTACGCTCAACAGCTGCAGAACTACTTGGGATACAAACTTAACAAGATCTCCAAAGATTATCTGATTTAGTCCGTTTTCAATAGAATTAATTTGGTCATAAAATAAATCAATACTTAAGCCTACGGAAACATTCATTTCTGTTAAGCGCAAAAAATTCCACGGTGTAATAATGTTATCAAGATCACGATCAACAAGGTCGGAACATTTTAAAATTAGGAGAGTTGAATTTTTTCAAAAATACCAAAATAAGGTTCAGCCGACTAGCCGACCAAACGAATATTGTTCGACCAAATTTGATTGGAATAGACCAACAATGGCAACGCTGGTTGTTTTTCAAGTCGATTACGTGAGTACGTCATTATGTTTATTAAGAAAACAAGTAAATATGAAAATACTGAAAATCTTGATCTTAATGACCGCGAGTAACAACAACACTTTTTTTGTGGCCGTTTCTTTTACTCTTAAAAAAAACATACAATATACGAGAATGTATTTAATGTATCAAGACTTTCTTTCTTTCTTTTTATTAATTTATTACGAACTACAAGCCTTCATGGCCAAATTAGTTTAGAATTACAAATGGTTATTACAATTGCATAATAATGGGTGATTTTATAAGAACTATCGGAAATTTAAAAAAAAACACATAAAATTCAGAAAAATGCATGAAATATTTATATATTTGGATCGATAGTTGGGTCGATATAATTTAATGTTTGAAGATTATTTCATGCAAATGATGGCCGCGGCTGCGCCTCAAATGGTCCATCCGCTTAGTCCAATTTTGGCATACTCTTTCCAACATTTCGGCCGGTATCTCACGAATAATGTTGGCAATGTTGGCTTCCAGTGCGTCAATCGAAGCGGGCTTGTCGCTATAGACATTAGCCTTAACATAGCCCCACAAAAAATAATCTAGAGGCGTTAAATCGCACGGTCTGGGCGGTCAATTAACTGGTCCCAAGCATGAAATAAACTGTTCACCTAACTCGCCTCTCAATTGGTCCATTGTTTCGCGTGCTGTGTGGCATGTGGCACCGTCTTCCATTTTGGGCAAAAAAAAGTTTGTTATCATCGCACGGTAGCGCTCACCATTCACAGTAACGTTGTGATTCGCTTCATCTTTGAAGAAATACGGCCCAATGATGCCGCCATCCCATAATCCGCACCAAACGGTTGTTTTTTGTGGATGCATTGGTAGCTCTTGCAATGCTTCTGGCTGCTCTTCACTCCAAATACGGCAGTTTTGCTTGTTCACGTATCCATTCAACCAGAAATGAGCCTCGTCGCTGAACACAATTCTTCGATTAAAAAGTGGATCTTCATCTAACTTTTCAAGAGCCCATTCACCAAAAATTTGGCGTTGTGGTAGGTCGTTTGGCTTCAATTCTTGCACCAGCTGTATCTTATAAGGTTTCACACCCAAATCCTTCCGCAAAATTTTCCACGTAGTGGAGTAACAGAGGCCCAATTGCTGCGAACGGCGCCGAATCGATAATTCACGGTCATCACCAACACTGGCCGATACGGCTGCGATATTTTCTTCAGTTCGCACTCTACGTAAGCGTGTTGGTGGTTTAATGTCCAACAATGTAAATTTGGTGCGAAATTTTTTTACAATAGCCCGAATAAAAGCCTCAGTAGGTCGATTAAACTGACCATAAAATGGAAGAAGCGCGCGATGAACTTTCTTAACAGAGCACGCATTTTGGTAATAAAATTCAATCATTTGCAAGCGTTGTTCGTTTGTAAGACGATTCATGATTAAATTATAGACCAAACTGAAGATGTTTGACAGTGACACAAGATACAAAACGTGCGTGAGCTGTCAAAACTAGTGTTGCCAAAAAGATAACAGCAAAAAAATCAAAATATTTACAATATTAATATTTACAATATTAATTATAAAAAAAATATATAATTTAAACTGCTTAAGGCACGGTATCATTAATGAAGTTTGCTTAAATAATGAAAAAAAAATTGTTCAAATAACTATTGTTATTTCTATTGTAACAGTGAAAATCCTCATAAATACTGCTTGAGCAAAGTTTTGAACTTAGAAACGGATTTGTAAAAATTCCGTTCCTCATATAGAATAACTGTATTCCAAATTCGCGCTACTCTCGCAACAAAAGATCTGCTCATCACTAAAGTGGAATGATGAGGACAGGTCAGCATATTAGTTCTTAAAGAACGTCCGAAAACAAATTTTTCTAAAATGTATGAGGGTTTATTATATTTAATTATATTATAAAACTGCAGCATAAGTCTCCTGTCGATAAAAGTTGAAAAGTCAGAGCCTAACGCTTTTACTACGTAAGAAGACACATGATCCCTATAGTGTAGGCCATATATAAAACGAATAACTCTGTTGAAGCAAATTTGGAGCTTAGAAATATTTTGTTGAGATATACCCGAAAACACTTCAACTCCATACAAGAGAAGAGGCAAACACAAAGAAAAAGCTACATGTTTTCTCACAAAATAGCCAAATGATATAATTTCCCCAGAGTGAAAAAACCCCTAGATATTATTGAGTTGACTTGATAGTGAAAGTCCAATTTGTTATCGATAACTAAGTCCAATACTTTGCGATACAAAACTAACTCAACAGGGTGATTACGAATGTGTATATACGAACGAAATGTGCTATTAGCGAAGCACATGGTGCTCGTCTTCGCAGGGTTCAAAGACAAATAATTTCAGTCAGCCCAATCTGCAATAACTTAAAGGACACAATTGGTATTGTATATCATCAGCATATGTGTAACATTTACCAAATTTAATTACATTATACAGATCACTCATATACATCATAAACAGTAACGGTCCTAAAATAGATTCCTGAGGTACACCCCTATGCAATTCTAAAGTATTTGACCGCCGCCCATTTATTTCAACAAACTGAAATCTGTTCACAAGACTTCGCAAACGAACGACAAGTATAAATACTACCGCATTAATTTTTAAGAGTGTTTAAAATACTCGTATGTGAAATTGATTGGGCAAACAACGGGTGTACTTATGGTTGCGGTGTAATGGTGCAGATCTCTGATGTGTACCTCTTATAAGCGGACGACTACCATAGCCGAACAAAGTTATATTGATGGTGTGTGTCCAGCTGTGAACGGTTTCACTGTATATAAAAAAAATTGCAGTAATAAAACTTCCGACTACTTTTTGTTTCGTTTTAATTTGTGAATAGAAAGCTCTAAATTAATGGCCTAATATTTAAATAAGGCTCTAATGTGTAGTGTATAGAAAACAGACGAACAACTGTAGAAGATTTGTAAGAAAGTTAATGAATTTTTTGAGTTGCTTCCATATACATTTTTTAGACGAGTCACTTGTCTGTGTTCTATGAACAGTAAATATGATTTTTCAAATCGCGTTAAAAAATGCGCAAAATTTTTAATGAAAATAAATAGCATTTACTTTCCGGATATTCCCATAAGTAGATAACAATTTTATCATAATAAATAATACTTATTGAAAATGAAATTTCTGATAAATTTTGACTGCCTTAAGTGCCAAGCAATTGATATTCCCCTTGTTCTTTGAACACGTTTTTTTTTCCTTTTGTAAATCAAACAAGACTGACAATGTGAAAGAAAACAAATTCCAAAATCAACAACAGCAAAGGCCAAGCAAGATTCGTGCACTTAAGCACTGAATAAAAACATACATACATCAATCTGTCAATTGAACAAACAGCCCAAAAGTCCGAAAATTAAACAATTGGTAACATGCCACCCATAAGTGGTTAAAAACATTTTAAGCTTTTCGAAAATGTGTAAAACAGCAAAATAATCACGGGCAGTGAGTGTTTGCTTGTTGTTTATTTCAATTTTCCCTTTTGAGGGGAACAAATTTATATAAAATTTTTTTTTTCATATTTTTATTTAAATTTAAAAGTATTTTTCTTAGTAACAAAAAAGCATTCTTTGTTTGCTGCCATGTTTTTCTCACTTTTTAATAAAAAACAAGAACTTTTCTTTCTGTGCTTTCCTTTTTCAGGGAATCGCTATGTAAATTATTGTGTTTTATAAATGTTCAAATATCATCACTCACAATTTTTGTTTACTTTTTTTTGCTTTTGCTGGCTTAAAAAAAATATGTATAAATTTTGTTTTGTAGAATTTTTCCTTTTATCTTATTTTTATTCATTCATTTGCAGAAAAAGTTTTTTATGCAAGTCCTTTAAGTCAACTAAGTCCTGTGAAAAAGAAAATAATGTTTTAAAACAAGTTGAAAATAAATTTCACATATTTTTTAATTTTTTGTGGTTATTTCTCTGTCTCTTTTTTCTTATCTTTTTTTTTACATATTTGGGGGGAGGAAAAACAAATAAGCACAAAATTTTTATTGAAAATTTAGCCGGAGGTCTTAAAATAAGTTAAAGAAATTCAATTGCAAGAAGTCTTGTCTGTATTTTGCAAGTCTGTGTGTGTTTGTTTGTATTCGTAAAGTTACAATCATCAACTTTTGTTTTCGAGTTGTTGTTACAATTTAAGGAAAAATTTTTTAATCTAATATTTTTTTTAAATTCACTTGAAAGTTACAAATAAATTTTATTACGTAAATTTAGATTTTGCTAAAAAATTCAATTTCAGAATTTTTATAAGCTACTTAAATATATATGTATATGTAGGTACATATACAACGAGGGCTTAAGATAATAAGGGCGTATGTTAATTTTAACACGCTTATATTAGTTTCACTTGTATGTTTACAACACTCAAAACTCATGAATTAAGAGTAATTATTACATATATAGGTGTATAAAAATGTATATACAGTGTTGCTGGCTTAGTGCGAATATTAGAGTTGCTAGGAAAGTGGGGGGATTTCGGGAATTTACAAAGCTGATTTTGTATAATAGTGTATATACAGTGTTGCTGGGTTAGTGCGAATATTAGAGTTGCCGGAAAAGTGGGGGGATTTTGGGAATTCACAAAGCTGATTTTGGGAACTCCCGAAAAAATTCCTAACTGCTTCGCTAGCTGGTTTGTAATCGGTTATATTACTGTCATTTCCATATTTGCAACACTGGATTATTAGGTACATATAGAAACATTTATATAAAAATGTATATAGGTATATAAAAATTTATATGCAGCGTGTATTTCTTCCGGGGAAGTGGTGGGATTTTGGGGATTCACGGAGCTGGTTTTGGGAATTTCCGAAAAAATTGTAATTGTTTCGCTAACCGGTTTGAAATCCATTTTTCATATTCGGTGCGCGTTTCAGCCGTGGAACGTTATCTAAACTATTAGCAGTTTTTCGATTTATTGCGAAAATTTAAGTTTCCATATCGTTTCCGGGGGAGTGAGGGATTTCTGCGATTTCTTAAGCCAATTTTAAGCATTAAAAAAAAAAATCTGAATTCGTTGCATATGTAGATACTTTAGACATCGAATCCTGCTTTTTAGTTTTTTTAAATTATATTTATTATAAAAGTTTGGTTTTATTAATTTTTGGTAGTTTATCTCATAAACATTTGTAAAAAATCACATAAAAGTCCAGCGCTGAATTTATTGCACGCTTTTGGGTGAAATTGTTATATTTTGTCTTCTTTGGTTTAAAGATTTTAGAATTTATTAATGTGCTGTTCACAAAACACAGACGAGCACTCGTCTAAAAAATTTTCTATTGAAGTCACTAAAAAATTTGTGTAACTTTCATACAAATTTTCTAGACGAGTTGCCTGTCTGTGTTCTATGAACAGCACGTGATTTCCTTGTCCTGTAAAGCAGTTAAAAATCGAGATAGGCCTTTTTTACATTAAGCCATCAATATGTATGCTTGAAATTTTGTTTTTGAAGTCCTGAGAGTTGTTAAATTACTTTGAATTTTATTTCTTAATATTCTTTTAGACAAACTATTATTTTTTTTTTTTTTTTTTTTGTTCAAGTACCTTTTGAATTAAAGAAGCAATTTTTGTTTTATTTTATGGCACAAAATTGAGCCGGAACGTATGTATGCATAAGGAATTGTAATCGCTACAGGTAAAAGTTTTCGAAAGGGCATTAAAATGTTTTTTGTTTTATTTTAATAGGCAGTTATGTAATGCTACTGGAAAAAGAATGGCAAAGCTTTCGATTTTATATGTTTTCGTCAATTAAATTATGCCGAATCAATTTACATACTAATCGTCTTTGGAGTAAAAATAACAATAAAATAAGAATTGATTTGTATGCATTTATTTATTAGCATTATGTTCACCTTAGAGTAGTACAGTGGTAGCCAAAACATCACGAGCATAGAAAATTCGGCTCCTGCGGCACCCTCAAATGTACATTGTAAAAGTTCTCGTGTTAACCACATTAAATTTCACTAAAGATCATCAAATTACTTGCTCTTTGAATTTTATTGAAGCAACGTGGCAAACAGTAAACAGAGATGAAAAAAGAGATATTTAAGTAAAAGAAAAGCAGGTTTTTAATTTTCAATGATGACAGAACAGAGAAAGCAAATACTGTAATTTTGTTTTCTCTTACTTACGTATAATTTTGAGGTTACAAAGCAGAGCGGGCAGAAAAAACGAAAAAAAAACATATAGTTTTTCTTTTTTGTCATGTTTCATACTTGCTTATTTTGTGGTGGCATTGCTTAGCTTTAAAGAAATAAATTATCCTTTCTTCTGCTACTAACGGGTCAAATAAACTGCGCAAACTGTTTGCCAAACACACGCTTTCCGTTTGCACATAAAACATACTAATGTAATTCACACAAATTAATCATATGTGTTCGCTCCCAATGAAAGTAGATGGCGATTCCAGCAATTTTCTCGCTATATGAAGTTTACTAGATAAATTTTTTTTACGAGTTATATTTCATGATACTCTTCGTTTTTTTTTTTTTTTTTTTGTATTTTCCACAAAGAAGGCAATTCTAAATATGTAAACTTTTTCTTGATTTATTTTGTGTACTTCTTGTTTCAGCACTTCACACTGCAAAATTTTCATTGAAATTACAAAATTTTGTGCTAAACATCACAATCATTAAGATCACATGCTTCAAATATTTGTACAAACAGGTAAACACCTCCCCATAAAACAACGCTAAATATTTGTATAAAACTATAATTTCCACATGTTTGCCAACCAGTTTGTGCAGTTTAGTTGGCTCTTAATGCAAGGGTATGTAAGTTTATAATTTTTTTATACTTTTAGCTGCCATTTTCACATTGAGAAACTATTTTTTTATTACTCTACACAAATTTATAACAAAATAAATGAACAATAAAATATTTAATTCTATAATAGAAAAGTTGAAGCTAAAAATTAAAAGGTCTGAAAATGAAGTATTCTAACAAAACAATTCTGCCGTTTAACTTTTTTGCTAAGCGGTGATAAAATTATATGATAACTACAAGTGATCATTTAGACTATAGCTAAAAACACGAGATTATGAACTTAAAATCAAGCTGTATATATTGTACACACAAAGAAAAACCAATTTAGAATATTGTTGTGGCAACGTTAGTATTTATTCTGCCATAATTTGAATAGTTGTCGCTAGCAGTATATTTTAGTTTTTAATATAGTTTAGTTTACTATAATCATAGTGGTATTGAAATTTTTATATTTCTATTATTACAATTCTATTATTTTAAAATATGGTTGAATGAAATAATAATATTCTAAAAAATAATTTGAGTACAACAATATATTTTGTAATATCCAATAATACTCGTCGACTATTTTTCTTATGCTTAATGTGTGTGCAATACGTGTGTGCAATGCAAGTGGGTTCACAAAATAAACTAACTGTTGTTGTTTTTGTGAAAATTATTCACATGTGCATTTACAGTAATTTTGGACAAATCACTTTTTTTGTGTGCGAGTTTTCTTTTTTAATTTGATTAATATTTAAAAGAATTAAATAAACATTCTGGTGAAAGCACTTGGGAAATACACATGCGAAAACAAAAGGGTTTGGGTAAGAATATATATCTACAAATATATGTATGTATGTACTTGAATGTATGTGTATTTTTGCAGATTTGCGGATTCGTATCGATATACCCAAAACACAAAAATTTTGCAGATTTTATTCGTATTGTATTGTTATATTCCATTTGTAAAAATATTCATTGAAAAAATAAATTATATATATTAAAAAAAAAACGAGTTTTAATAATAAATAGAGGGCATTTGTGTGTGTACATATGTATACTTATGTAAACATAATATTGTGACTTTCAACACTACTACGATTAATCATAACAACAGAATTACCAATTTTTCAATAATATGGGTGGGAGTGATTATATTATATAGTTGGACATGGCAGCAAAATTTTAATTTTTATAATAACAGCATTAGCTATGATACAATTACTATAACTTTTACCAAACATTTAGTTATATACTATAATTTTGGTTTCTGTCTGTACTTAGTTTTGTAAACAAATTCCACAGTGAAACCATATTATGGGGTTGCGTTCAACCTTATAATTCAACCATAGTATTTTGCCCTTGGAATATTGTTATATCAACCACATTTTTTCTTCTACGTGTATAACCGAAACCTAAAAACTTCCTTAAAGTAATTTGATTTCTCATTTTTAGCTTACATTATCTGGTCCATACTAGACGAAAACAAAACCTAGAAGACTTATCCTCAAATCACTTTTTATATTTTTGTAATAATCGATTCCTTTTAAAAAATGTTTAAGAAGCAAATCAGTTTTTTTTATTTTATTTTCTTTTTAAGATTTTTCTTTATTTTCTCTTAACAAACACAAAACTGCCAAGCTATTTGATTGTCAGATTCTTTGGCGTGAATCGAATGCGAGACCTCGGGACTGTTAATCGAGCACTCTACTAATTTGTTTTCCGAGACACTCAATTAGTAGTTATTTCGTTATTTGTTGTTATAAGAAAGTAGGAAACCCAATTTCCCGGTAAAAGTTCCCATTCCTATTTATTAAATTTCCCATGCTATATGAAAATATACATAGTGCTATTTTTTGTACATCCTAGCTGTATATATGTTGATATTTGATAGGTGCTAACCTTATTATCAGCAGACTTGGAAACCTTTATAAACTACCTTGAAACATTTAACTTTATATTCCAGTATTTTGAGGAAAACAATGAGAATTGAAGGACTAAAATCTTATAATAGTAGTTTTGAACCCAAAACAAAATGTGTTCTTCTTAGGTAGGCAGGACGCTGGATTCTCCAAAAAAGTACCTGGATTTTTCAGCTCACTTAGGTTCTGAAAGATCATTCCCTTTGTGATTGTGTGTTCCTCTTACGTTTTACTTTTCTTAACAACTTTCAATAGTAAACTTATATCTTTCTCTACTTTATTCATTACACTCAGAACACCATATTTTTTAAGGATATTTAAAAATTATAAATAGCTTGTTTTCTATGTTTCCCAGCTATCTATATGTCGACATTTCATAGGAACTACCCTAATCATCAGTAGACTTTGGAAATTTTTGAAAGATATTCTCAAACATTCAACTTTATATCCCAACAATATAAATAAACTTAATTGTTTGAAGCGACTACGAAACAGCTAGTTGTCCCCCAGCTAAAGATTTGATTATTATTTTTCTTGTCTTCTTCAATCAAAATTATTGATCACAGCAAATTTGTATTGTAAAAAATCCTTCTTAAGGAAAAAATTAAGAAAGGAAAAACTTGAACTGAAAACCTGTTGTACATATGTACAAACCAAACAGTTTTTAATTTAAAAAATTATAAAAGTTCAACAAAAATTTAACAAATTAATATTTACATCTCTGGGTCCGGAGAATATTAAAATACAAAAAATATGTATGTTAATAAATAAAATAAATACCGCTAGTTCTGAGACAGCAAACGCTGTACAAACAATGTGGGCAATTAACAAAATGCATATGTGATTCAATATGAGATGAATATAGATAGAAAATAATTAAATGCTCGGTGGCTTAGTGGTTAAAGCAGTAGATCATGATACGTCATGTCCCGAGTTCAAATCCCAGTGGGTGCTGATTAGTATTGTAGCGACTACGAAACAGCTAGTTGTCCCCCAGCTAAAGATTTGATTATTAATTTTCTTGTCTTCTTCAATCAAAATTATTGATCACAGCAAATTTGTATTGTAAAAAATCCTTCTTAAGGAAAAAATTAAGAAAGGAAAAACTTGAACTAAAAACCTGTTGTACATATGTACAAACCAAACAATTTTTAATTTAAAAAATTATAAAAGTTCAACAAAAATTTAACAAATTTAATTGTTTGATATTTAAAAATTGTATGAATAATTCTGTTTATCACTGTTTAGATTGTTAAGAACCTAAAAACAGATGCCTTATAGATGGCTTTGATTTTGCTGACATGCTTAATCTAATTGACAAATCCATAAAAACTGTATCTTATGTTTCACATGTTCCCATTCCAAATTGGAGTCACATATATGAAACTAACAATCAGTCACTGGTGGTGTTTTACATCAACATTAACACCACTATTCTTGGCATCCTCATATGCTCTAGAACATTAGAAGCCTGAAATGCAAAAAAGAACAAGAAGTAAAAAGAACTAAAACCCCCAACCAATGCTCCCCATTAAAAAAAAAAAAATAAAGCAAAGTGTTGCCCTCTCAACACCTTGTAGCGATATTTATGGCAAATGCATTTTAATAGAAATCGAATAAGATTGATATGAATTAATGCCACAGAAGCATAAATTGAGGTGTCTACATACATAAATAAAAACATACATATGTATATATATGTACATGTTTTCGTATCGAATTCCCACACACATTTTAATTTTCCAATCTTTTTTTTTTTTTTGGGTGTGAAATAAATGAAAGCGGGTGTGACGAGATGATTGTTCAAGTGTTAAATCGCTTTTCTCTATTTGGTTGTCTAGCTGCCTTTCCACTTTTTTTTCTTCATCTATTCTTATGTTTTAAATGTTAAATAATACAAATTAAGGATTTTTCGTATTGATCTGCTCGGTTTGCTTTGGTTGTTGTCTCAAAGGCTTATAAGCATTAAAACAATTTTCTGTGTGTTTCATTTCCCCCTTCTGTAAGAGATTTATGCATGCAGCGGTAAATAATGGAAATGAATGTATGTGGAACAACAGCACCAACAGCCACCAATCGATTTTCAAATTAAAAAGAAAAAAAAAATACAAATTCAAATAAAATCTGTCAGTTCCATTTTCTTTCATTGAAGTGGAGAACAACCTCACAAAAATCTTTCTATAATTGAATAAGCTGTGAATCTACTGTGGCGATATTAAGAAGAAGTGTTGATAGAGTTCTATGGTAAATAAGAATCCAAAAAAAAAACCTGATTTGATTATAGGAATTTTCAAGGGAAGCTGATTTCTAGAAGCTTTAAAACTTCATCAAATGTTTATTAAAATATTTTTGTTGAAAATGGATTAATAAATAATCAACGAGATGATTTTTCAATTAATTTTAAAAGCAGTGTTAGACGTTATGTCCTCATCACTTGCCATTAAAATTGATTGAATAAATTATGGATTTTTTTTTTGTGAATAAAACAGTTACAGGATCTAAACTATTTTTTCTTACTCTAACTGTCGCTGAAAAGGAGTTTAGTGATCGAACGAAATATTGGTTATATATAACCATTTATTTGTTTAGATTAAAAGTGGACGTGTAATTGATTTGCGAAGATGGCTTAATCATATGGTGGATCAATTTCACTAACCAGTGTCCCTAGACGTCATATTGCTCCATTATTGCAACATAGTCATATCTCAAAAAATTAGCTTGTCGAGCTAACAATGCAGAATTGTTAACAGTACTACTTTTAATATTGTGCAAAAAATGTTTTCAAATTATTTTTAAACTGTTTCCTTTAGAATATATTTTCTAAAAAAAATTTTCTAAGACTTGTATGGAAGCTAAACATTTGAAATGTGTTTTTCTCGAAACGAGCTTTTTTGAATTATGACTATGTTGCAATAAAAGAGCGATATGTTTGTAGCAATCACAAGCACGGTTACATTTAAATCATAAAAATTTCCGAAATTTCACAAAGTTTCTCAGTTTGTTATTGCTAATTTCTTATACACATTGAGTGTCGGTAAAAAAAAGAGATAATGAGAGTAACATGTTTGTTTTATTTCTTCTTGGAAAAAACACATTACAATCCCATATTTTTACTACTAGTGAGTACTTTGGTAAAAAAGAAATACATTTAATCTGCTGTTCATAAAATACAGATTAGCAACTCGTCAAGAAAATTGTGAGTGTCACTCAATTTTTTGAGTGATTGCCGTATAAATTTTTTAAACATTAAAAGCGCATAAAATTATTAAATTAAAAGCATTAAAAAATACATAATTTTTAAATGATACCAAGTTCAAATCCTTGTATTACAATATATCACGTCTTTAGTTTATAATCATATAAAGAACGTGGGCTCTCTAATCCCTCCAGTAAGCAATTCTCCAGACAGTGAAATGAAGTTTTGGTATAAAGAGCATTATTTCCGAAAACGGAACATATCTGGGATTTTTCCTCCGTTTGATGTTAGGCCTACATTACTACCAGCTTGTTTAAGCTAAGAAGTGATTACTTCAGCCGAATGACCGGTGTCAGGATCGGTAAAAAAGAACCTCCTGGCTTCGCTAATCCCCGCCATTTAACCTTTGTTAAAGGTAGGTCCCAACGCAATTTGGTAGTGTTTTATTTGCTATGACAAATGAGAGACTCCAACCGCTTTAGGTCACAGTAAACAGATTGCCCTGGTTCGAAATACACCAAAGCAAACCCTGCTCCTTTGGGGGAACTTTCTCTATACACACAGACAGACAGGCAGACAGATGAAGTCTATGCTTAGTGCTTTTATAGCCAACTCGTCCGACTTTCTACCACTTCTGGTTCTTTATATTACTGGTATGTATTGTAGAACAACAACACCTCAAGGACCACAGCAGAAGCCGGCATTCACTTTAATTATTGAGAAGCATTAACTCCTCCCTGCGAATTTAGATCTAAGCCAAAACCCAAACATTCCAGATAGGATGTAGCCATCTCAACCAAGTGATTAGTACTGACATGGTTCGTAAAACAAAATCTCAAAACCTTCTGTAGGAATGATGATCTCTTGTTAAGGGTTTTGGAGGTCTCAGTACAACCTAGTATGACTTAGGAGTTCTTGACTTCTTAGTATGACTTAGGTTATGTTGAAAACTCTGAAAACTTTCAGTCCCAACAAAACATAAGTCATGCTAGGACTTTCTAGAGTTGTATTTGCTACAACAAATGAGGGACTTCTATCGCTCTAAACCTTCAGACAGCAGAAAACCTGAGTTAGGACCAGGAATTAAAACCAGCAGGATTTTAAAAACGATGGTCACAATCCTAATGATTAACACACAATTTTTTTTAGCGTTTGTTACATACGTTACTTTCTACTCATCAGGACACTGTTTCTTATTAACTTCATATTCTCCTGATTAGCATAAGATAATGAGCACTTTAGAGTAGTGTTTTCTAAAGAGCTTTTAGAACATAAATCCCAGTGTAGCAGTTGTTCTTTTTTATTACCTTTTTAGTACTTCCCAAATAGTACAGTGTATGCTCTTTGGCTTGCAGATAATAACAAAATACATGCCTCACTAATTCTTCTTTTAGAATTATCGTAGACGACAACCAGAAACTTATAAAGGATTATATCAATAGCTGAATTTTCAAGCATCGTCAAATAGTTTTTAGTTTCCGTGCCTAATTAAACAGGTAACTAGGCGCTACTACAAGCAGAGGTGGAAATTCTGACACAAAGTGGAACAGAGGTTCACAAAACAATTGATTCACTCATTCTTTCTCTGGATTTAGCACAGACAACAACTTGAGTCTTTGAATTTTCAAGTTTCATCAAACAGTTTTCAGGATCAACAGGTAGCTTCTTACTTCAGTAATTGAGTGTACAAGCGAAGCTTCGTCAAATAGTTTTTAGTTTCAGGATTACTTCGCTAATAGAGTGTACAATCAAAGCTGGAAATTATGACACCATATGACACAGGAATGCACAAAACAACTAATTCTTCTTCCTGATTTTTCACAGTCGACTACCAGAGCGTATACAAACTGATAATGGATTATTTGAATATCAGAATCTTCAAGCATCCACAAATAATTTTTTGTTTTAGTGCGTAAACTAATAAAGGATAATTTGATTATCTGAGCTTTCAAGCCTTGTTAAACTCCTTTTTGTTTCAGTGTGTCGGCAAATGGTTTTTTGTTTCAGTGCGTAAATCAACAAGCTACTCGTCATTTTGTTAATAGACTGTTTAAGCCGAGATATAAATTGTGACACCATATGAAACAGGAGTAAACAAAACAGGACATTGACTCGTTTTTCTTCTAGATTTAGCAGCTTGGCCTAAAATCTTAATGTCAAACATCATAGCCTTTTTGCTTAACGCACTAAAACAGTAAGTATGCAAATCTATATCAGATAGCAGATTGCTTTACTTATTCTTCTCTTTGATTTATCACAGACGACAACCAGAGCACAAAATACTAAGAAAGGATTATTTCAACATCTGAATTCTCAAGCACTAAATCATTTTTAGTTATAGTGTGCAAATCAGCCTATCACAGAAAAATTATGCCACAAGATAAAATAGGATTGCACAGAACAGGAGATTCACTCATTGTTCTTCGTATTCTTGTAGCTTCTATTAAAATCGCCATGTAGAACATCGCAGCTCTTCTACCTATCGCGCGAAAATAATTATGCAATTCTAGCCTCGAGTTTAGTAAGCAAAACTATACGAGATATCCGAGTACGTCTGTATGAGGTCTGATAAGAAAAGTAACCGTTATTTTCAAATTTCCTGAGTTACGTATGTTATTACACATGTCTGTTATATATGTATGTTGGAAATATCTGCCATTTCGGATTGTCTGTTTGTTTTTGAGAGATAAAAAGGTTAATCGTGTTTGGAGTGCTCTTCGATTTTTTTACTATTCGCAAAATGGATCAAAGAATCTGTATTAAGTTTTGTGTAAAAAATGAAATTAAATGCGCAGGGACATTTGAAATGTTGACTGTGGCGTTTGGCGAGTCCACTGTGAGCAGAAAACAAGTTCAATTGTTGTAGAACCGGTTTAAGGAAAGCCGAGAAGATGTCAATGACGATGCTCATTCTGGTTGCCCGAGCACGTCAATAACCGACGAAAACATTGAAGCAGTGAAGAAAATGATTTTTGGTAATCGTCGAATCACTAACATGCCAATTTTTGTGGATGCTTTAGGCCAAAATTGCAAAATTTTGAGCAAAAAAAAAAAACGTCACATGGACATCACTGGTGAACATCGTCAGCGAAGATCCAGATTTCTTCAAAAAGGTCATAACTGGTGTCGAATCATGAGTGTATGGCTATGAAACTGAAGCCCAATCATCCCAATGGAATCCACGTCCAATTCGGTCAAATGTGAAGGTTTTGCTTACTGTTTTCTTCGACTGCAATGGCGTGGTGCATCATGAATTCTTGCCACCAAGCCGTACGGTCAATAAGGAATACTACCTTGCAGTTATGAGCCGGTTGCTCGAAGCAATTCGTCAGAAATGCACAGAATTGTGCAAAAACAATCATGGATTTTACGCTATGATAACGCACAAGCTCACACATCGATGCTGGTGCGTGAGTTTTTCGCCAAAAACAAAACCGTTATCATGCCTCATCAGACTTATTTTTTTTTATCAGACCTCCTACCTCCAAAATTTTCTGATAGTTGAAAATTTTTTGCGATTTTGGGATGGACTTAATAGTTTTTTACGTTTATCCTTCACTTCTCCTCTCGCTTAGGCTTCAATCTTAATTTGGAGTCTAAGAAAAAAGAATTTCTAATTCAAGTACCAAGGCTAATTAAGGTTGGTCTACCGCATGTTGAGAGTATTAAATGTTGTGTATTTAGTCACTTTATAAAAATTGACTCCCATTCGATATTCTGCTATTAACACATCCTTTCAAATATACAGAGAAATCCAATCAATCAATTTTAATTAATTTTTCAACACCTTTTACTCCAAGCTTTATTTAGTCTTATCTACCCTCAACTCTTGTTACTCATACGAGTATCATTATGCCTATTTCTGTATCAAATTTTCGTTTTGTTTATTTGGCTATAAATTATAAAAAACGCTGGCCACTTAAGTGGTAACTGTTGAAAAAAAGCAACTGCAGCATGTTAAAATCAGTTTTATGATTAATTAACTATTTACTTTGTGCATTTGGCTTGAATTCAATTTCCCTGCCTTTTAGACTTGCAACAGCCACCTTCATTCCACATGCCACGGCATGCGATGGAGGAGGAGGAGGAGGAACCAGTTGTTTAATTAAACATTTTATGGCTTGTGCTGCAGAGTAGTGTTTTTAAAATTCTTTTTATTTTATCAGTGATTATATACAAACAATTTGCCTTTTGGATGGGTATATGTATGACTCTGGTTAATCCGTGTAAAATGCTTTTTATTTTGTATGTTTTCGTTTCAATTTTCAATATTTTGTAAAAGAAGAGGGTTAATACGGTTTTATTCTGCTGCTGTTTCCTGGTTCTGTTGTGCTCAGTGTAAATAAACAAATAAATAAATTGGATATTGTAAAAAAGCACGTTAATTTTAGAGTCAGCAAACAGGACAGACGAATGAGCGCAGTTATAAAAACATTGCAGCTGTTTGTCTGAATTATAATTAACAACGACTTTTTTCTACTTCTTTTTCATGCGATGACAACATTTATCGGAATCAAAAGCATTTGCGGGTCTTATGCAAAGAAGATGGGAAAAAAGTTGTGACATATGTGTACATTTAAATATATTTAAAAAAACTGAATTTAGGTGGTCATATATTATAAATATATTAAAATTAATATCTCTGTTAATTGAGATTTTTCGGAAATACTGAAAACTGATAACTTAAAAGAGAGTTATGGTTGGGAAACGGAACGTTATAAATACAATGGGCCTGCAAATGCGCATACGAGAACAAGTTTTAGGCGCACAGTTAGCCAGACTACCTTCTGGTCTAGGATGTCTGCGTATTCATAGCTTTTTAAACTAATTGCAATGTAGTCCTATGTAATAAAGACATGTCCCACTTCATTACGACACTGTTCTATGTAATACAGGCTTGGACTACCTGTTTATTAAACAAGAGCTTGTGTGTATATTTTTAATAAAATAAAACAAGATAAAAATTCGTAACAAAATATATTCTCATATCCCTTAAGCAGATATGTAAGTGAGTCATAGAGTAGTATTAGGTAATATTTCACAAACTACTCCTTTGTGGTGTACATGTGATTTGGTTTATTCTATTGCTTGGAAGTCAGTTACTTATCAAATTATTCCATTAAATCTTTGTAACGAAGTGTACTCGTGCCAAATCTATTAAAATAACTAAATACATAAAGTCAGAAAAATATGAGTTTATGAATATTTACCTGAGATCAATTATATATATTGTTACGAATTTATATCTCTTCAAACCCACTGTGATCTGCTTGTTATAAATATGCACGCACATCCACACATAGAGCAGCATTGTCAATAACCTTCTGGACTACTCCATGGAGTAGTTTAGAAACTACTCCTACGTAATGCAAAGCTGGGATTATGTGTTTTAGCCCTAGTCTATCATACGTTAAACAGACCGTGGTTTTCCATATAATTGGTTTAGTGTTGGGTTACTCCTAGTCCCTTACGGACAGTTCTTTACACACATGTATGGGCTAGTCACATTTTTTGCTGAAATGCAAGTGTTTGCTTAATGTTTGTTTGTATGGATTGATTTTATGCTGCTAATACGGGCTGAAGATAGTTGCAAAATTATGCCAAGAAAATATCAATCACTTCATCTCCCTTCTCAATAATGTGCAATTTCAAGCAAGACCAATTGGTTCTCATGAACGAAAAACTAATTCCGTATACAAGCAATTTAAAGCTTGTCAAGCGCAGTTATAAATTTTTGCAGCTTAATAATGCTAAAAGTACTGAAATAAACCACTCGAATATTGAGTGCAATTTTCTAAGAGTTTTAAGAAGTATTGGTTCTCAAAATACATCTATAATGTGATGCTTTCATATCACAACAAATAGGTTTGACAACAAATTTTTTATGAAAAGCACTCAATATTTTGAGTGGTTTCCATAAACACAAGTCGTTTGCTTTTATTATGGAAACATACTCTTTCTTTTCACAACGCTTGTTGGTCAAGCTTTGTCGTTAAGCTTGTAAAAACTATATACGAGTATTTGGGCTGCACAAGATAATGAAGCCAAATCATGATTCAAGAATGCAGACATACTCCTCTTAAATGGTTTCCCGCTGAATGTAACAATTTGTATGAACTTTGGGAATTTAGTTCTAGCCTTAAGGGCATGAAAATATATTGTTGGTCTCATGTAGAAAAGCCCTAACTAACATAATTGCCACTTTACAGGAGAAGGAATTACATAATAGAAACAATATACATCAATATGTGAATTGGTTTATTCAATTGCTTGTAAGTCAGTTACTTATGAAACTATTGGTGAACTTCTGCATGAGATAATTATTGTTACGAATTTATATCACTTCTAACCTACTGCTTGTTACAAATAAACATGTACATTCCAACATACAACATCAAGCAGCAAAAGACAATATGCAAACAAACAACATACACCATCTAACCGTTAAATTTCAAGTAAATCAACCACCAATGAGTTTATTATTGTTGGTGTGTGTGGCTGTGTGTATGTGCATAGCATTTACCTTCGTACATTAAATCTGGAAATACCATTAACTAGAAGCTTCATGAAGAATGTAGAAGGCAATAAAAAAGTATAACTTTCAAGCAGATGTTCGACAACAGTATGACTAAATTTCGAAAAAATTATAAGATGTGGATGGGTTCATGCAAAAAGCTGATACTGACTTTGCAATTTATTAATCACTTTTCAAAGTTCGTTTCATATTTGAAAGTACTTTCTCTCAATTTATCTAACAGTAGAGTTTTCTTAATTGGGTGAATATCGTAAATGTTCATAATTATAAACTTAATACGAGACGACCTCTTTGTGCAGAAAGGTATTCAATTTATTATATCTGGAGTTAACAAAAACCCGGCAGCGGAATGTAGTCTATGGTCGCTAAGGTATTAAAGTAGTTACTGGCAACATTTTAGAAGAAATTAAATGTTACCTTTAACTTTTTCTCTGGGGTAGAAGTTGCTCGTTCATTGTAGCAAATAAAACTCTAGGCAACCACATTTTATATTTATTATTACATATTATTGTGTTGGACTTTCAAAACCCTTACCAAGGCTATGAGCAACGTCTTCCGTTGATGTCTGGAAAACTGAATACGTGACGTATTTGAGGTCTTTAGCTCTTTATTAGTTAGTTATATGTACAAACATGTGTCAGAAGTTTCGACCTGAGTGAGTCTCGCAAGTTATACGACGGAACTGGTGAACCGTGAATAATTCACCCTGCGGAGTTGATCCATCATCAGTTCAGGTCGGCAAGGCAGACGTTGATGTAATGACGTATTAGAAGTCTTGAGCTCTTTATTAGTAAGTTAAATCTACAAACAATTGTCAAAAGTTTCGACCTGTGTGAGTCTCGCAAGCTACACGACAGAGCTGACGAACCGTGAATAATTCACTCCGCGGAGTTGATCCATCATCAGATCAGGTCGGCAAGACAGACCTTGATGTAAACCAATGACATATCCTTTATGGTGTAGTCCAAATTGTTAAATATACCCTAAAAATTTTGCAAAAAATTGCCAAAAATGCCAAATTACTGGTCTTAACATATTTTCCATGTCTCCAAAGAAGCATTCAAGTGTCTCGATTTTTTGAATTTGTGTCACACATACTTCACTTTATCCGACCTCTTTACTATTTTTACCATCTCTGTCCGATAGAAAATGCAATACAACTCTCATGCTTGGGTCAGCACCTCAAAGTCAATTTTGGGGTTACCTAACCGAGTGCCAGACAGATCCAATTCTCTTGATCTAATTATCCAATTCTATTGACTCACCCATTCCCTCCGAAAAATACGTGTTGCCTTGGCGTATTCTAAACTGGGGCATTATGTTTTTTGGGATATAGAGATATAGAGGGGAAGAAGTCCCTTGTTTGTTGTAGCAAATAAAACTATAGGAACCCTTATAATTTATGTTGTGTGTACTTCCGAAACCCTTACCAAGGGTATAAATTCTGCTTGCAGTTTAACACCCGGGCTGATCATGGTTGAGGTGCCTACCTTGGCTGTGGTTTAAATGTAAAAGCGGGGTGTAATTGTGTGGTGCATGGTTTTTTCGGGGGCTAACAACTCTCCGAGGTGCTGTTGATTTACTACATATAACTGTACTGTAAGGAACTAGTGGTGATAGTTAGACGGGTGAGATTTTTAAGGGCTTATCCTTATCTTCCATTGATTGCTGGGAAATTGCATACAGGGGGGATAAAACGGCCCGAGCTCCTAAGAAAGGGGTGGTCTATATGGCTACAAACATATGCTAAGACTTGCGACTTGTGTGTGCCTGGTAAGCCACACGAGGGCGCTGGTGACTCGTGAGTAATTCACTATGTGGAATTGGTCCATCACCAGATAAGGCAATCACCAGATAAGGCCATAAAGGCAGGAGCTGATGTAAATCTTCTTAACTCTCTTTTGGCTCACTGAAGCATCGCCGTACTGTTGCGTGTGATACCCTGTTTTATCAATATTATATTGGATTTTGCTCTGATGAGATTAGGGTTGTGGTTCCCGAAACCCATATATTTTTACGTAATGCATATACATCGTCTAGAGCTCATCCATTTCTAGTCGCTTACCCAGTGATGCGCACAGTGCAACACAGAGAAAATTCGTTTATGAGCCTTAATGTTAATGTTAATGTCTATGGAACAAATTGCATACGGATGTGTTTCCTGTCAAATATAACGTTGGAAGGGTCAAGCAAACATCCTTCTCCTCATAACCTATTTTCCTAGATCCAGTACAATGCACTGCGTAGGTAGAGGTCATACCCTGAGTACCAGTCCAAGAGAAAAATACCCAAACTGTTTTGGTTTTAAGCAAATATCACTTGAACCACCGCTTATCGAGCGGTTTGTTTGTGAAAATTCTTAGATCCAACAGTAAAACATTTGAAAGAGTTTTAAGAGCTGAAAAGTGATTGACCTGCTAAAACTTTACCTTCCTGCAAACTATTTGATGCACTTGCTTTAATATTTTTTGCAATATACACCTCTCTCTGCACCTCCCTCGGTCTGGCAAGAGCTCTATGGCTTTGTAGCCATAACTATTTGGAAAAACTTTCAAGGTTTGAAGTATATTTCAGACAAGCAATACATAAGTTATGTAAAAGGCAAAACGATTTCTATTATTTGCTGTTTTAGTTAACCGGATTACTGTTCACTAGTTTTTTGGCGCCACAATAAAATGCCACTAAAAGGTTTATTTTAGTGTTAAAACATAAATCTCTAAAACTTTAAGTACTGAAAGGCCTCTTACATTTACTCTAAGTATTCGGTAGTTTCAGAAACTTTATGAAAGAAAAAGGAAATAACATCTTCACCACAGTACTAGGGTAAAACTTTTCTTTTTCATAGGATCATTAAATACTTCATGTAAATTTGTTTTTATAAAACTTTTTTTTTTCAATTTGCCTAATTGTATTTAAATATTCTTATGCATAACCCAAGAATTAAAACTACATTAAAGTTCTTTTTAACTTTATCAAAAACTCTGTTCAAACTTTTCGTTAGCACAAAATTTGTTCGTGTTGCAAATTATGTACAAAATACACAGAAAATACAAAATAATATTATAGTTAAAAGAGCTCTCGATACAAAATTGGCAGAACTAAATAAAAACTTTTAAAATGAATTCATATTTTACCTTTTTCTATTGTGTGCAAATTTTCAAATTTTCAAACTTTGAAATGATTTAAATATCCTTTTTTGTGGGAATAAGCAACACTTGCTTCTGCAGACGTTATGAAAAGTTAGGCAGGATGCTGCTCAGTACGAGTGCTTCGAAAATGCATACATAAAGATGTATGTAGGTATTAGTGTGTGTGTGTGTGTGTGTGCGTGTGCAAGCGTAGATGTAAGTAAATACAAGTTATCCTTGAATAGAATTTGTTAATATGCTGCTTTTACAGATGACCATTGGAGTTTAATGAACTACTCAATTTTTGAAAGTTATTATTAATATTTTTTTATTTAAGGCTTGTTAAATAACTTTTGTTTTCACCATTTTAATTTTTATTTTATTTGCTGATATACAAAATTTTTAATTTCAAGCACTCAAACTGTAGTGGGATTGTTATATTAATATATCATTTCAATAATTTAAGCCAATTTTTTATAGTTTGAAAATTTTATGTCAAAATGGCAACACTGGATGTATACATACAAGTACTTTTTTTTGAAAAATTTTAAAATTCTTAATTTATATGATGCCTTTTTTTTAGCAAATTCTGAAATGCACGTTAATTTTTATAGTATTCGTTGTTTAAAACGAAAATACATATATTTTTAAATGCCTGTAGATACATATTTATTCACATATGTATGTATGTATGTATATACCTTTTCTTTTTAACATTAAGCTTTTATTTAGAGCACAACATTTTTGGCATTATTATTTTGATCAAATGTGTGTACTTTTGTTTTAACTTAATTTTACGAGGGATTTTGTTGTCTTCGCTATAATTTTTGTATCACAACTTTATACCCTTTTCTTATAAGAATTATAAAATAAACAACTTCAAGACTTGTGATTCTTATGTTTTACTTTTTAAGCACTAGACACACAAAAAAAAACTTTTGGGTGTAAACGCTGACCGGCAAATAATCCGTTAGAACTAAACCGTTTCAATACGCGCTAGTAAAATGACTAAAATTCACAACAGTAAATTTTTGTAATCGCCTAGCGCAACATACAACAAAAACACGCTTCGTGTTGGTGAGCAAAACGAATGTTATGTAAACAGCACACGACAGGCATTAACAGAATATTTTGAACGCAGCAACAACAATGCGCTAAACAAACAACTGTATTTTCACACAGATGTAACAAACAACAGTTTGAGTTGGATGTTAAAAACAGCTGAAATTTTCTTCTTTTTTTCCAACATCTGCTGCTTAAACATTCTTGTTTGTTTTCTTATTTTTTTATTTATACATAAAAGTACAACAACAGTTAATGGCTGTAACCTAAACAAACATTTTACGAGGGCACGAGCTGTTCGTTAAATGTTTGTGTTTTTGCTCTTTTATTGCTGTCGGCTGTGCTCGTCTTTATGTGTGAAAACATAAAACGAGACGAGTGAGAGAAAGTTCATAACATTTAAAACTTCTGGGGTCTTTTATGTTGATAAATGCATTTATGTTGGACTGTAAATTAACTGTTATATTTTGTGTCTAGGGAGAGCGTGTTATAAGTTAACGGTATTTTTCTTAATAAAACAGAGAGAGACATGTTGTTGTTTCCTTTTTTTTAACAATTAAGCAAAATAAGGAAATTAATGCAGACATAACTTTTGCCTGGATGAAAAAGCAACGCAATTTGATCTTACAGGGACAATATAGTGTTAAATACCAACGTTTATATATATGCATATTCTGAAACAAATAATAGTTTATAATCAATATATGTACTTACCTACTTACATAGTACACAGGTATTAACAAATAAACTGATATGTTCTTTCAAATTAATTTAACAGGGACTTGTTCTCGGCTACTGCCTCTTTTATCGAAAAAACTTAAGCCTAGCTTACATGTAGTATAACAGTATATACTTATGTATTTACAAACAAAACAAATAATAAATAAATAAATTATCGCTAAATAAGAAATACTTATTTACTAATTCCAGGGATGGAATATACATATCATAAACATGTTGATACCGGATCACCGCAAAACAATTTATTGCTCTCCGCTCTAGGTTGAAGATTGTTTTTTATTTTTTTTATTTTTACTTGACGAAAATTTAAAGGGTATATATAAGTTTCTGATTCCGTTCGTATTTTCTACATATATTATTAATAAATATATTATTAATAAGAATTAACAGAAAAGTCGATTAAGCGATGCCTATCTGTCCCTCTGTCCCTTTGTCGGTCATTGAAATACCGTTTCTCAGAAAACCATTAGACTTTGCAACATTTTTCTTTCACCATTCTATTACTCCATCGCTTCATGGGTTTGCTATTGAAACTCAGTAAAATCGGTTCACACATAGCTGAGATATATCAAAAATTGCGAAAAAGCCATTATTTTTTGCAACTTTGTATAAAAATTTAAACAAAAAAAAAATTGTTTGTTTTGCTTCAAACTTCACATACGTGGTATTTAAGAGATATTCGATATCGGTCCCTATATATCCGAGATATAGCCTAAACCGACTTTTTAATGAAAATTTCCCGTAGGCCAACTCAAATTTTTTTTTTTTTGCTTAAAATTAGTTTTGGTAATAAAAAGAGGTTACTTATGTACAGAAAATGAAAATTTTCGATATCGGTCCATATATACCCGAGATATAGCCTAAACCGATTTTCGCTGAATATGTTGCGTGAGCGAACTTAAGATTTTTTTCTGCTTAAAATCGTTTCTGGTAATAAAGGGAGGTTACTAAAATACAAATTTCCGATATAGGTCCACACATACCCGAGATATAGCCAAAACCCATTTTTCAAGAATATGTCGCGTAAACGAACTTAAATAACCTTTTTTACTGTTATGGTTATAAAAAGAGGTTACTTAAATACAGAACATGAACATTTCCGATATCGGTCCATATACATGTATACCCGAGATATAGTCTAAACCGATTTTTCCATGAAAATGTCGCGTAAACGAACTTAAGATTTTTTTTTTTTTTTTGCTTAAAATCAGTTCTGGTAATGGAGGCAGGTTACTAAAATACAGAAAATACAAATTTCCGATATCGGTCCATATATACCCGAGATATAACCAAAACCGATTTTTCATGAATATATCGCGTAAGCGAACTTAAACAAAATTTTTGTGCCTAAAATCTGTTCTCGTAATAAAAGGAGGTTACTAAAATACAGAAAATGAAAAATTTCGATATCGGTCCATATGCTATATGCATATATATATATACCCGAGATATAGTCTAAACTAATTTTCCCATAAAAAGACTTTTTTTTTTGCTTAAGAGCGGTTTTGATTATAAAAGGAAGTTACTAAAATACTGAAAATGTAAATTTCCGATATAGGTTCATATTTAGCCGAGATATATCCTAAACCCATTTTTTAATGAACCCCATTTCTCAGCGAACTTAAACATTTTATTACCTAAAAGAAGTTCCGATAATATAAGGAGGTTAGCAAATAGACAAAATTAAAATTTCTGATATCGATCCATATATACCCGAGATATAGTCTAAACCGATTTTGTCATCTCAAACATATATTTTTTTTACATGTAGTAGTCTTGAATACCTTTGAAAAATAATTTTAGACACTTAACTATACATAGCAATATATTTAATTCTCAATAATTTATTTAAAATATTAGGATATATTGTAGAATATTTAAAAATATTTTTCAAAAGTTTCCATCTATCTGATGGTAGATCCTATAGGTACGAAATGTAATATAATCTTCAAAGCTAAACTACATACCACTATGGAGAAAGACATATTTCACCCCATTCAACTTCCTTACTACTTATGCCATCTATATTCGACCAAAAGTGAGCTGGGACTTCAAAGCCTATATTTGGATTATATACCCTATCAACTTATTGAGCGTACATGAGAGATTAAAACATCCAAGCTCTTCATCAAGAGGTTTGGCCATATGGCTACAAACTTACGGCTTAAGTTGCGACCTGTTTGAGCCTTGGAAATTACATAGAGGCGCTGTGAATCGTGAATAGTCCGCCCAGAGGAGTTGGTTCATCTTTGATTAAGGCCTTTAAAGCAGATGCTGATCTGAATCAATCACACATTATGTTACAGTAAGATTATTATTTTGAAGATATAAAATTCTAAGATAACGGTACTCGGTGTACTTCATTCTATCCAATGTTCTTACCTTATACCACTTATATCCGACCGAAAAAAATATACATTTCTCATGTTTCAGCCAGTATTTTAAAGTATATTTCGGAGCTACTTGACCATGTGCGCGAGCAGCTGAATAATCTCACCGGTGACAATATGACGTCAAAATCTATGGAAACATTGTCGCAGTAATGGGTGCGCTACACTATTTTCCCGTTACTACAACGCGTACATCGCTTGCAGTAATGGTTGTGTGATCCTGCAATATAATTTTAACGACGGGAAATTAGGTTAGGTAAGCAGTCCAATTAATCGGCAAATGCTCCTTAGCTGTCTAGCTCACGTGGGTCGTTATCAGTGCCTTAGAAGAAAAGAAGTAAGCGAAGAAGAGGGAGATAGATCGTTGAATAGAAATGAAATAGAAGATGAGAGATATAATGGTTGTCGGATGGGGAAACGGAAAATTGGGAAACTGATTGGTGCCATTATACTAGCCATCTGCTACTCCTTAAGAAAGAATTTACCTCTTAAGAAAGAAGAAAGAACGGCTAGATTATTAAAAATACACTCGCCTATATATCTGAGGCGGTGGTGTTCCAATGCCAGGACCGTCTCCTCTTCGTTTTTATCCTGGAAACTTTTGGAGAAGTTTTTGGAAGGTAGACCAAATCTCCTGGCATGGTTTCCAAATGGACAGTGCCCAGTGATTACTGCTAAAATTGTTCTTAGGTGAGATCTGGGTATGTTTAAGAACTCTTCCGTTTTCTTGAAGTTGATGTGCGGTTACATGTTCTTTGATATACGGCATGTGGTCTCATCTTTCTTGGGCTCGCTTTAGTGTGTTAAGCTTTATGCCCTTCCAGCATGCTGTTAGGGATTTTCCGCAAAAAAGATATATGTCCCTATCCTTTAATGCATCCCCCTTTTTGGCTAATTGCTCAGCAAAGTTGCTGCCGTGCTTGAATCCGTGTCCAGGTTCCGATTTTAGGGTTAAATTTCAATATCTTTCCATATTTTTGTAAAGATTTCTGGCCTAGACTGGAATTGGTGTACATTCCAATCAGGGTAAACAGTTACAGTTTTGGGTATATGATAACAGGCAGTAATAGGTCAACAGTGAATGTCATTGGAAAATGTTATTGAACAGCAATTCGATAAAATATCATTATAATTATTTTAAGGATACGATTTTCGAAATAAACATTACAAAAACGTACTACTGGGATCTCGTTCCTAAAATCCAATTACTTTTACGTACTACGCGTTCAACGTCTAGGACTAGTACTAGGACAGATTGGCGAGTAAATCATACAACGCATTAAAAATAGAATTCATTCTTCTGTCGTACAGTCCTTCTGTAGAATAGACTGTCCACATATGTTTTTTTCTGTCACTTATAATGTAGGAACATTTTCATCAAACTTTCACAACCAGTACTCCCTCTTTCCTCCTTGTCATAGTCTATATTCCAAGCCTTCTGAGTATTTATTCTAATTAAAAAAAAAGGTAAATAAAAGAACACAATAAAATTCAATGTTTATTATTTTTGTTTCGTATACCAATTGAATGATTGAAAATGAGAACAAATAGATTGGTAAAAAGATGGAAACATATTAATCCAGACATTTGTTAATTCCTTGCTTTTCGTATGTAGTTTTATATATTTGCAAAAAGTAAGAAAAAATAAATTGATTTTATGGCTGTCTAAAAAATTCAATAATTTATTCATACTTTAATTACTTTAGCAAAAGCGTTTACGCACAAAGACATTTCCTTGAGCTTTAATAATGTTTTCTTACAAAAATTGACATTTGCACACTTTTCACTAGCAATCAAACTAATAACAGGACACTTAACACGGAGTTATACACACATTCATATACATACATATATTCATATAAATAGATATGTATATGTATACACATATGCTGATTAGAACTTCCGCAACTTAACAGTGTCAACAAATCAGTTTTTTTTGTCCATAGCGACACCTTTTGGTAATTTTAGTAAGTTTGATTTTAGAGGTCTGATGCAACATATTCAATTTTGAATTGGTTTGAAGCGAACTACGTTGTAACAACTAGGTTTTCCTATCAAACCCGATGGACGTTTAATTTATGCAACAACATTAGTTTAAACCACACGCATTTTGCATGTAATAAAAGTTCGATGCAACATGCTCATCTTCTCTCAAGAGGAAATTGAGAGTTGTGAGAACGCCTGTATATGTATGTATAATTGTATGTATGTTTGTTTTTATGCATGTAAGTATTGTTTTTCTTTTAAAAGGAACCTAAAAAGGACAAGTGGTCTAATTTACACACGCACACTTACAACATTTTTAGTGTAAATAACAGACAAATGTGCACTGTGTATTTTATTATTTCTGGGTATAAACATGTGTTCATTTATACATTCGGAGCGGTATTTACTTTCTAATCTATTTAGTGCTTAATATATTTCTACGAATGCTAAACACTTTTGATTTATCCGCCAACTTTACAGTGTTGAAATGAGTTTATCACAAATTTAATCAGATTACTGTTAAGAGCCCCTTGCATGTGTCCAACATCTCAACAGCAACTGCGTAATATTCTATTTTAAATAAGTTCTATGTAATAAAAGATTTAGTTACAAATGGTTGAATATTTTTTGGAAAATTTGCCAAAACACTTTAAAAAGGGTATATTTTTGTCATTTAACACTTGAGACTTGAACAAGTACATAAAACCTTTTATTAAGGGTAACTGCAATATGATTTCAAGTCTTATGCACTTGAACATTTTATCAGTTTGTTTCTTCGCAGGTACTTTAAAGAATGAAAGAAAATTTAGTCTAGACTCAGACACAAGAAGAACTTAATTGAAAACAGAAATAAATGTAAGCAATCATATAAGACATATTGATTCGTTTTAAATAACAATAAAGGGAAGTATGCGCTTATTGAACTTTATCTCAAAATTCATTTTACATTGTTTCAAAAGTAAGCCAATGTAAGAGCTGAACATATTGGAAATATTCATTATGTAAAATATGTCGATTTGGATGGTTTGTTAAGCCATACCTGCAATAGGTTTCAGAGCAGTCGTTCAGCAAGAATAGTTGTAATTGACTGCATTAAAAATCGATGCAGTATTGTGTCTATTACTGTGTTCTAGCTTAACTTGGAAATAGTTATAATAATAACAGGCACCTTGTTCCCGAACCCCCGCATTTTTTAAGCATATATACGTATAGATGTGATTAAGCATGCATAGGCTTGTTTGATCTTCTAAAGCTAGCGTTATTAATCAATGGTGAGTTTATATACGAGTCGCAACCGCAGCCAGATACACACATGTGGCTACTTTCTGAGGCACGATAATCTTATATCATAAAACAACCCTCTTACCTGAGAGCTTGAGCTATCTTCTACATTCCGTCAGCAACAGAACAGAGATACAGTAGTACCGAAGACCATTAAAGTTATCGGTCTATAAGTCAACTACTTTCAGCTTCTTAAATAAGCATTCTCACTTTAACCAGTAGCCGTTGCAGGACAGGTATCTATTTTTTCTAGTCCCTGGACGACATTTGAATCACTGAGCATAAAGTGGATCAAAAAATAAACGCTTTTTTCAATGTTTTCAAAAAGTATTTATTTCTTCAGCAATAACTATCTAGTCACCTTTAAAGTAACCCCCCATCAGCTATAATACATTTATGCCAACGTTTTTTCCAATCCTCGAAATACTTATGAGACGCGCTTTTTGGTATCGCTAACAGCTCCTGTTTCGATTTGTCTTTTATCTTCTCAATCGTAGCAAAACGTTTTCCTTTAATCGGTGCTTTAAGTTTTCGGAAGAGTAAAAATTCAGGGGGAAGCCAAGTCCGGTGAATACGGTGCTTGTGGCTTTTGTGAGCTAGTGCATTATTATGCAAAATCCATGATTGTGTTTTCCACAATTCTGTACGTTTCTGACGAATTACTTCGCGCAAACGGCGAATAACTTCAAGGTAGTATTTCTTATTGACCGTATGACCATGTGGCAACAATTCTTGATGCACATTTGACTGAGCTTGACGTGCTTTTTTCGGTCTAGTCTCTTCTGGATGCTTCCATTGGGATGATTGGGCTTTGGTTTCAATGTGATAGCCAAATGTCCATGCGACGTTGGTGTTGCTCAAAATTTAGTAAAAATTCGAAGAGTACTTCAGAACACGACTGACTTCTTTACGGACAAAAACAAACTTACAATCCGAAATGGCTGATATTGCCAACATATATAACAAATATATACCAGAAAAAAAAACAGAAATCGAACATACGCAACTCACAAAATTTTAAAATAACGGTTATTTTTCATCAGACCATGTATATCTACACGAATACAAGAAACGATCACTTTTTCCTGCAATTCAAATATAAAAGACATCTAAAACGTTTTAGCCAAGGTCTAAGTCAAAGAAATTTTTTAAACAATATACTCTGATAGGAACTGATCCCTGATTCTGACAGTAGTGAAAAAGATTGATATTCGTACTGTGACTGAATGTGTGATTGATCAGCATCTGCCTTGTCGTTCACAGGGTGAGTTATTCACGATTCACCAGAACTCCGATTTGATTTTTGGCCATAAGTTTGTAGCCATATAGACAAACGTGTTTCTTTAGAGTTCAGGCGTTTTAATCTCTGTTTGCAATTTCCCAGCAGTCCATTAAGCACATCAGCCCTTAACCAACTCACCTGTCTGACCGTCGCTTCTGATTCCTTACATTACGGTCATCTGTAGTAAGACAACAGCATATCGGGAGGTTATTAGACACCGAAAACCGGCATTGCACCAAAGTTGTGAGAGAAACTAATTCCTCTTCCTGCCTGCGTTTTTACGTTTAAACTACAGCCAGAATATTTTAGTCAAGGTAGGCACCTGAACCATGATCACCGCCGAGATAGTCTGCATGCAGAACCTAGTGTGCTGGTCTCTGCTCTGCCAATTAAACCTTGGTAGGGGTTTCGGAAGTCAACACAACATAAGTCATGCTGCTTACTAGAGTTTTATTTGCCACAACAAAGGAGTAACTCTTACCACTTTATGCCTCAGGAAAAATAATGCGCTGGTTATGCAAATCCTGTTGCGCGGGAGGACTTCATTCTGCGAAAAAAAATTATAGATAATTATTGATTTCATAGAATGTTATACCCCAGAAAGCAGAGTGCCCCGGTTTGGTACACATCAAGGCAAAAACTGTTGACGGGAGGAATCCTACTGCTACAACAATATTTATTATGCCGATGTTTTTAAGACTTAAGGCCGGGGTATATAGAGTCCGTCTCCTTTTTCAACTGACGTCAACGTATACGAAGTATGAAGTTGGCACAAACAGTACTTTGTTAATGGATATCAAATAAACTGCATTTTACTTTACTTTGATTAAACTCTTTTGATTTATGTTTCAGACATAACACAGAAAATCTAGCACAATTTGTTTTTTTTATATTTATTTTATTTTTGAAAGATAAACTAAATCAATATATACAAAATATATTACCAGCTAGCTGTGAAAGTTCTCAACTCACGTTAAAAGTTGCTTAACTTTAAAACTTTGCATTGACAGAGAAGTTCTCATAAGAATACATCTATTTTAACTTAGTTGCCAGTTGAAAAAGGCAACTTATAATGTGCCTCGGCCTGTAAGTTACCTTAAAAATTTGTAACTATAATTCGCCACAACGCCTTCATTTGTCATTAGAAAGTAATTGTCTTACAATTACACATACACAATAGTATTATTCACTCACTTGGCTTTACCTTGCTTATTGAAAAAGCTGTAAATATATTTTATAAGCGATTTTTAAAACAAATTCAAAGGATTAAGCGAAATCTCTGGTTATACTTCTCCTGTTTGTACATAATTCATATCTGTAATTTCTCAAGTGAGAAAACACTTAAAACAAATACTATAAACCGCTTAAGTCTGTAATGGAAATCTCTGTTTTGGCACCTTTAAACGTTTATGTGTGATGTTAAATTTATCGTAAAACTATTTTACGACTTTAGTTTTCCTTCATTATCAGTATATGCGACTTAGTAGGCTTAGCGTCCTTTAAACAAACACATAAATTCCTACACAATCAATAAAGTATTGTAAGTATTTTATTGCTTTCTTATGATTGCTTTGCCTCGTGTATATTTCTATTATACATACATACATATGTTCCAGCTAACATTGTCACATGAAGTAGCTGACGTTTTTATGTGCTCTTAGATTACTTATTCCATTTGCTTGAGATTTCGTAATGGCAAAAACATACTCCTGCCAATTAGTTTTCATATTTTATGAAAATCTTTGTAGAAATCTTGATGGGCTCCAAAGTGTTTTGATTGTTTTATTTAAAAGTCATCACGATTGAATGTTGTCTGGTTTTCCATTGTTGGTGTATTTCGATTATTTGGAGAATACTCGTAAAAATTTTTCGAACAAAAATTAAAGTGATTTTCTGGTAGAGGGGTTAAATATAAAAATATCACAGTTTGTCATTGGCAAGTGATTTGTTTTAAACGATTCGGCAGATTATTTTTTCGATTCCAACATTTTACATATGTTTAACATATACACATAAATACTACAAAATATTTGGTTTTAGAGTGTAATAAATAATTCGTTAGAAAATGTGTGGTTTCGATTTGTCGAGAGTAAACAATTTTTATTGTATTGTTATTAAAAATGCTAGTGCTTTTACTTTGTAGCTATAAAAATAATGGGTGATTTTATAAGAACTATCGGAAATTAAAAAAAAAAAACACATAAAATTCAGAAAAATGCATGAAATATTTATTTGGATCGATAGTTGGGTCGATATAATTTAATGTTTGAAGATTATTTCATGCAAATGTTGGCCGCGGCTGCACCTCAAATGGTCCATCCGCTTAGTCCAATTTTGGCATACTCTTTCCAACATTTCGGCCGGTATCTCACGAATAATGTTGGCAATGTTGGCTTCCAGTGCGTCAATCGAAGCGGGCTTGTCGCTATAGACATTAGCCTTAACATAGTCCCACAAAAAATAGTCTAGAGGCGTTAAATCGCACGATCTGGGCGGCCAATTGACTGGTCCCAAGCGTGAAATAAACTGTTCACCGAACTCGCCTCTCAATTGGTCCATTGTTTCGCGTGCTGTGTGGCATGTGGCATCGTCTTGTTGAAACCACATGTCATGCAAGTCAAGCTCTTCCATTTTGGGCAAAAAAAGTTTGTTATCATCGCACGGTAGCGCTCACCATTCACAGTAACGTTGTGATTCGCATCATCTTTGAAGAAATACGGCCCAATGATGCCGCCAGCCCATAATCCGCACCAAACGGTTGTTTTTTGTGGATGCATTGCAATCTGGCTGCTCTTCACTCCAAATACGGCAGTTTTGCTTGTTCACGTATCCATTCAACCAGAAATGAGCCTCGTCGCTGAACACAATTCTTCGATAAAAAAGTGGATCTTCATCTAACTTTTCAAGAGCCCATTCACCAAAAATTTGGCGTTGAGGTAGGTCGCTTGGCTTCAATTCTTGCACCAGCTGTATCTTATAAGGCTTCACACCCAAATCCTTCCGCACAATTTTCCACGTAGTGGAGTAACAGAGGCCCAATTGCTGCGAACGGCGCCGAATCGATAATTCACGATCATCACCAACACTGGCCGATACGGCTGCGATATTTTCTTCAGTTCGCACTTTACGTAAGCGTGTTGGTGGTTTAATGTCTAACAATGTAAATTTGGTGCGAAATTTTTTTACAATAGCCCGAATAGAAGCCTCAGTAGGTCGATTAAACTGACCATAAAATGGAAGAAGCGCGCGATGAACTTTCTTAACAGAGCACGCATTTTGGCAATAAAATTCAATAATTTGCAAGCGTTGTTCGTTTGTAAGACGATTCATGATTAAATTATAGACCAAACTGAAGATGTTTGACAGTGACACAAGATACAAAACGTGCGTGAGCTGTCAAAACTAGTGTTCCCAAAAAGATAATAGCAAAAAAATCACTCGTTATGTTTATCAATAACATTCGGAAATGGAGTTGTTTTTTCGGTCTTCAAAAGAAAAAAAAACTGAATAATCAGCCATATAACAGAACTCAATTCCGCTCGAAAACGGAATTAAATTTTTTTCTTTTTTTGGTTTTTAGAAACCGAAAAACTAAAATCTTTTCGGAATGAAATCATTTATAATATCAACAAGTAAGAGTGTAGTATATTCGGCTGGGCCGAATCTAAAATACCCTTCACGATAGTCACGAATATGTATAGTATATTAAAAATGAGACCTAAATATGCTCGGTTATATATGAACCGATATGGGAGTTTTCTATTTTCTGTATTTTAGTAACCTTCTTTTATAACAAGAATTGCTTTTCAGCAAAAAAAAAAAAAAAAATTTTTTTAATGGAAAAATCGGTTCAGGCTATATCTCGGGTATATATGGCCCGATATCGAAAATTTTAATTTTCCATATTTATATAACCTTATATCATTACCAGAACTGCTTTTGAGTACAACAAATTGTTTAAGTTCGCTTACGCGATATTTTCATGAAAAACCCGATTTAGGCTATATCTCGGGTATATCTGGACCGATATCAGAAATTTTAATTTTCTCTATTTTCGTAACCTTCTTTTATGACAAGAACTGCTTTTCAGCAAAAAAAAATGTTATTGGAAAAATCGGTTCAGGCTATATCTCGAGTATATATGGACCGATATCGGATATTTTCTTTTTCCATATTTATATAACCTTATTTCATTACCAGAACTGCTTTTGAGCACAAAAAAGTTGTTTAGTCGGCATTTTCATCAAAAAACCTGTTAGGCTATACACCGGGTATATATGAACCGATATCGGAAATTTTCATTTTCCATATTTATGTAACCTAATTTCATTAGCAGAACTGATTTTGAGCACAAAAAGTTGTTTAAGTTCGCTTACGCTGCATTTTCATGAAAACCCCGGTTTATGCTATATCTCGGGTATATATGGCCCGATATCGAAAATTTTTATTTTTCATATTTATATGACCCTATTTCATTACCAGAACTGCTTTTGAGCACAAAAAAACTGTTTAAGTTCGCTTACGCGATATTTTCATGAAAAACCCGATTTGGGCTATATCTCGGGTGTATATGGACCGACATCGAAAATGTTCATTTTTCATATTTATATAACCCTTTTTCATTACCAGAACTGCTTTGAGCACAAAAAAGTTGTTTAAGTTCGCTTACGCGACATTTTCATGAAAAACCCGATTTGGGCTATATCTCGGGTATATATGGACCGATATCGGAAATTTTCATTTTTCATATTTATGTAACCTAATTTCATTACCAGAACTGCTTTTAAGCACAAAAAAGTTGTTTAAAATCGCTTACGCGGCATTTTCATGAAAACCCCGGTCTAGGCTATATCTCGGGTATATATGGACCGATATCGGAAATTTTCATTTTCCATATTTATGTAACCTAATTTCATTACCAGAATTGCTTTTGAGCACAAAAAAGTTGTTTAAGTTCGCTTACGCGGCATTTTCATGAAAACCCCGGTCTAGGCTATATCTCGGGTATATATGGACCGATATCGGAAATTTTCATTTTCCATATTTATGTAACCTAATTTCATTATCAGAACTGCTTTGAGCACAAAAAAGTTGTTTAAGTTCGCTTGCGCGACATTTTTATGAAAACCCCGATTTGGGTTATATCTCGGGTATATATGGACCGATATAGAAAATTTTCATTTTTCATATTTATATGACCCTATTTCATTACCAGAACTGATTTTGAGAACAAAAAAGTTGTTTAAGTTCGCTTACGCGACATTTTCATGAAAAACCCGATTTGGGCTATATCTCGGGTATATATGGACCGACATGGAAAATTTTCATTTTTCATATTTATATGACCCTATTTCATTACCAGAACTGCTTTTGAGCACAAAAAAGTTGTTTAAGTTCGCTTACGCGACATTTTCATGAAAAACCCGATTTGGGCTATATCTCGGGTATATATGGACCGACATCGGAAATTTTCATTTTCCATATTTATGTAACCTAATTTCAATTCCAGAACTGCTTTTGACCACAAAAAAGTTGTTTAAGTTCGCTTACGCGGCATTTTCATGAAAACCCCGGTCTAGGCTATATCTCGGGTATATATGGACCGATATCGGAAATTTTCGTTTTTCATATTTATGTAACCTAATTTCATTATCAGAACTGCTTTGAGCACAAAAAAGTTGTTTAAGTTCGCTTGCGCGACATTTTTATGAAAACCCCGATTTGGGCTATATCTCGGGTATATATGGACCGATATCGAAAATTTTCATTTTTCATATTTATATGACCCTATTTCATTACCAGAACTGATTTTGAGAGCAAAAAAGTTGTTTAAGTTCGCTTACGCGACATTTTCATGAAAAACCCGATTTAGGCTATATCTCGGGTATATATGGACCGACATGGAAAATTTTCATTTTTCATATTTATATGACCCTATTTCATTACCAGAACTGCTTTTGAGCACAAAAAAGTTGTTTAAGTTCGCTTACGCGACATTTTCATGAAAAACCCGATTTGGGCTATATCTCGGGTATATATGGACCGACATCGGAAATTTTCATTTTCCATATTTATATAACCTAATTTCAATACCAGAACTGCTTTTGACCACAAAAAAGTTGTTTAAGTTCGCTTACGCGGCATTTTCATGAAAACCCCGGTCTAGGCTATATCTCGGGTATATATGGACCGATATCGGAAATTTTCATTTTCCATATTTATGTAACCTAATTTCAATACCAGAACTGCTTTTGACCACAAAAAAGTTGTTTAAGTTCGCTTACGCGGCATTTTCATGAAAACCCCGGTCTAGGCTATATCTCGGATATATATGGACCGATATCGAAAATTTTTATTTTTCATATTCATATGACCCTATTTCCTTACCAGAACTGCTTTTGAGCACCAAAAAGTTGTTTAGGTTCGCTTACGCGACATTTTCATGAAAAACCAGGTTTGGGCTATATCTCGGGTATATATGGACCGATATCGGAAATTTTCATTTTCCATATTTATGTAACCTTATATAATTACCAGAACTGCTTTTGAGCAAAAAAAAGTTATTTAGCTTCACCTATGCGACATTTTCATTAAAAATCCGATTTGGGCTATATCTCGGGTATATATGGACCGATATCTGAAAAAAAATTTTTTTGTCTTTTAGTCACTATGCTTAATAAGTGTGTGAAGTTTGAAGCAAAACGAACAACTTTTGTTTTCAAAAATTTTCATACAAAACTGCAAAAAAAAATGGCTTTTTTCGGAATTTTGAATATATCTCAGCTATACGTGGACCGATATTACTGAATTTCAATAGCAAACCCATGAATCGATGGGGTAAAAGAATGGTGAAAGAAAAAAGTTTCTAAGTCTAATGGTTTTCTCAGAAACGGTATTTCAACAGCGGACAGACGGACAGACGGACATCGCTTAATCGACTTTTCCATTAATTCTGATTCAGAATATATATACTTTATAGGGTCGCAAAAAAAAACTGTAGAAATTACAAACGGAATCACAAACTTATATATACCCTTTACATTTTTGTGAAGGGTCTAAAAATGAAACTGGTTTAGTCTCATAGAAATGTTTTCATTCTGTTTGGTTCAATTATTTAATTATAATAGTTTTATAATTACGTGCACGCGTGTGGTTCGATTCCAGTGAATTCCTCTGTAATTTATATTAATCTCACACTCTCATGTAACTTTTTTTAAGTTATAATAAGTAAGTCTATTATTAATTCTGCATTTCGGTCGTAATCAGTCGATATCTGAACGACTCCCACGAAAGGCAAGTAAAAACATTAATAAACCCTTTGTAAATTGAAATCTACACAGAAAAAATTTTTTTCGTGTTCAATAACGGAATTCGTTGAATCAATTAATAAATTGTTTGAATGCAGGCCTGTAAAGGAATTCGTGGATTCAAACAAAAGCTTAGTAAAAATAATCGAAATTGATCGAAAACGACAATTTTTTTAAACAACAACAAAATACGACATCAAACGTTATTTTTTGATATATATGTAATTATATGCATACAAATTATTTTTTAAGAAAAAACTTTTGTTGATTTTATTTTTACTATATTTTTTTCTGTGTAACTCTTTGTGTTTTTACTTGGAATTTTTCTATAAGCTTTTTTCTTGACCAAAACTCACTCCGACACATTCCAAAGATTGATTAATCAAGAAACGGATGCAATTTCGTATTCGAAAGCAATCGAATTTTGTGACAAGTTTTTTTCGGAACGAAATCAGTACTTTTAGAAAATATTAGTTTCATTAATAAAATTAGAAACGATTTAATTCCGATTTTGAAGAAACAAAAGTGGATTTATTTATTTGTTAAATTTTTGTTGAACTTTTATAATTTTTTAAATTAAAAATTGTTTGGTTTGTACATATGTACATCAGGTTTTAGTTCAAGTTTTTCCTTTCTTAAGTTTTTTTTTTTTTCTTAAGAAGGATTTTTTACAATTGATTGAAGAAGACAAGAAAAATAATAATCTTTAGCTGGGGGACACTAGCTGTTTCGTAGTTGATTTAATTCTACTTCGAACAGAGCTTATTTGTGTGACATGGATGTATCCAGCGAAAACTTGGTAATGTGTTGCACTTACTTAAGAACATACTTTTCAATATCATAGTATCTATCGCCTGCATTCCTAAGAAGTAGTTAAGTAATGACTTTTCTAATATATGTCGCTTATGTACGCATGTAATTAGTTATTCTTGGTAAATATAAGTACATATACAGTATTTACAATGAAAATTTAATAAAAGAATTTGAGTAATACTTGGGCTTGCTAAAATTTAAGATTAGGTGATAGAAACGGGTTTAAAAATGTTTACAAAATGAAAAATATCAATATCTAATTTTATACTATTCGTGTCGTTTTGGTTTTGTTGTTATTACGTCTTATAGGTTATAACTACCCGGTGTAAAAATGATATTGACATTACACATGGGCTGTCAATTATATTTGTAGCTATTTCAAACGTAATAGCTATAAATTTTTTAAAATTATAAAACCCAGTGGTAGAAACCAGTTCCGTCCTTAATTCCATGAGGCTAAAAATTATATTTTATGGATAAAGTTTTAAAGAAAAATATTGAATATCACTTATATTCATACTTTTATCTAAAATATTTTGTTGAAAAGGCTTCAGTGCTTGTGCCTTTTCAACAAAATATTTTTGATAAAAGTACGAACTGAGGACTTTTTCAAGAGAGGACTGAGGACTTTTTCAAGAGATATTGTTTGTTAGAGTACATTTATAAAGGTGGCATTTGTACCATGATATAAAGTCATGCCTTTTTTGTATTATATAAAGTTAACTTTTACTTCTTACACATTTATACAAAACATACATAGTTTTCATCGGCACCAACGTGTAAATTAATTGGCTCTTTTAATTCATTATAAGCAACTAGTGTTTCTAATGACTTTTGTGTAATGTCATTTTCAAATAGTTCTTCGTAAGCGAGAATGGTAAGTACTTGACTCCAATGACATCGTCATGTTAAAATAATGACTTACGGCCTTATTTATAAAAAATTTTTCATGCTTATTAAGCTCTTATTACACAAATTTTCTATAGAAATCAGTGCAATAAGAGCTTAATAAACATGAAAAAATTTTTATAAATAAGGCTGTCAAAATGCCAAAGTAGAAGTAGTGAAGAGTATGTTTATTAACATTTTAACACATTACTTTGGAATAGAAGTTTTCGCTGGGTAAGTCTACTTCAGCTTATCATTTTTTATCATCTAATCTCTCATGTACCCTTATAATCAGCGATACTGATCTTTTCGTATCTAAATTAACAGCTGTTGCGGCTTAATTGCTTTATTAACATTAGCTTACTTCTCGCCACTCTCTTTCGTCTCCAAATAACAAATGCAAGAAGAAAAATTTATCAAAATGACTAGAGCATGCTCAAAGAAGAAACTAAATAAAAATGACAAGTCCTTATTACTTAGTAAACCTACGAAGTAGCTAAACAAAAAAAAAAAACTCAAATATAAAACAGCTGGAAATGGTCTCATGAACAACCTGTACAACATTATTCGAATTCAGAGCAATACAGGTTTTCAGAAACAACAACAATATAAAAAAGCAACAGAAAAAACACAAATGCAAAAACGACACTGAACTGAACATGTGTGACGTAACAGCACAGGTCTGCAGGACATGAAGAAGATACAGAAAAAAAAAAACATAAAGTAAAGAATAATAACGTCAGTCAGTCAGTACCACCAGCAACCCGTGTTTTGAAATTCTGTCTTTCATTTGCTTAGGAGTTCATATATTTTTAAAAATGCTGTCTGTATGCTCTACCGCAGTGGTGCCCAAAAATTCTATATGGAAGAGCAAACACCAATATATTTAAGGAAAAACTAATTTTATTTACTAAGCGTTACTCTGTTCTATCGTTACTACAATGGATTTTGCTCTGACGAGATTAGGGATCTTGTTTCCACACATTTTTACGAAGCACGCGTTCTTCGTCCAGAGCTCATCCATTTGTGGTCGATTGCCCAGGGCATCGTACAACGCATTACAGCAAGAATTCGTTTTTCAGCCGCACGCTTCGCCTGTGTAATAAATTGCCTGCAGACGTGTTTCCTATCTGTTATAATATTGGAAAGTTCAAGTCAAATATTCACAAACACTACTCCCTCTTTCCCCCTCCTCACAACCTATTTTCCTAGTTCTGGTACAATGCACTGCATATGTAGGGGTCATCCCCTGAGTACTGGTCCAAAATAAAAAAAAGCAAAGCACACGAAAGTGTTGTGGCTTTGAACTTGTGTGTGTACACACACATATGTACGAGTATATTAAAGCACACAGTCTATAGCTAAATGCTTTTGCAAAGACAAATGACCAGCAAGCGCATAGGACTTGGGCACTTCTATTCTACACAGAGATTTTACATAATTATATGCACTGTGGACTACTAAACGTTGCAAGGTTGCATCGCCTGTCTCTGCGCTGCTGCCATTTGTTGGTGTTTGCTTTCCTTTGTCTTCTTTTTTTTGTGTTTTTGGTCTTAATGTAGTGGCTGGCAGCACAAAAAAAAGTTTAAGGTTTGATAAACATGTGCATACACTAGTTGTTTTTAAATGGAACTTGTGTCTCAAATGAAAACAAAACGAACGACTACACTTTGTTATGTGGCAAACTTAAGAATAGTGATTAAAAGCACCAACAAAATCGAGATACATATACAAAACGAAGGAAGTAAAATAAAAATCGGCTGCTTATGAATTAGTCCTCCGACTAATTGGCTTATTTAATTTTTTCTCATTTCAAAAGTTATATCTATACTATCGCACCTTTTTTAACTTTATAGAATAAAATAAAGTAAGTTTTCGCCTTTCTCAAGCAAAGACCATTCAGATAGGAAAAGGAATTTTTAAAATTAGTTCACAAAAGTTGTGCTCTGGCAAACAACAAAGGATACATTCTAAATGGTAACCTCCTCCTCTTGTTTAACCCTTTTGGGAGGCCTCTCTAATTGTAATGATTTTTAAAAGCCTGTTAAACAAACATTCTAGAAATATATAATTCCCTCTAAAACAATCAAAAATGTCACAGATTTCAATTCCATTCGTAAACGGAATTCAATCCGTTTTTCGGTTCTTCAGAAAACGAAAAAATTAAATGATTATCGGAATGAAATCATTCTGAATATCAAAAATGATGCTTATAATAATATTTTTTTGCCTGAAGGAGCCATCCAACGAATATCCAGTAAATATTGTCGAAAAATTATTTTATATTAAGAAGAAATAAATTGACGAAATAAAGAAATATTAAGGTAATAATTTGCGTTAAATATGATTTCTTTTAAGTTTTTCTTCTTCTGACAGACCAACAAACGAATTAAATTGCATTCCCAGTGGAAAAATTACATGTCTGACTTCAAAATACGACAATACGTAATACGACAATTTTGTTCGTTTTGGATGTCTCATAAGATATGCCAAAAATGTCGGCAAATTCTCCTCCTCTTCCACCTTTCCAAATATCTTCTGGCAAAGTTCTAAGCGAATCGGCAAGCCTGCTGCATCAAGTTTATTAGTCATTTGAAGTTAGTAGGGAAATAAGTTCCAATTCTTTAGCTATTATTGTCTGCAATGTCTACACTCATTTAAGCAGATAGAAACAAGGAGATGTGGAAACACAGGTGGCTTACTTTTTATGGCAGCAGCTATGACATGAATAGTTTTTCTACTCGTACTGAAATTCATCAAGCGAGGGTTACATGCTTTGCAAAATTATTCACTAGCCTCATAATGGTCCATGTCAACAGAGACGTAATTAAAATGTGTCAGATAAGTGACAAGGGAAACATGGAGCACGAACCCAAGGTGGCTGCAGGATGGTTCACAAAAGTGGCAAACGGATGGAAAATGGGAGCGGGCATAGTGGGGCCTGTAGCACACAAAGCTCTTAATAAGGACATCACATTCTTCCAAGTGGAACTATACACGATAAGGGAAGCGGTGGCAATACATTCCTATAGGAAACACAAGGGTGTGATGATAAAAAATGCCCTCAGATAGTCAAGCAGGCCTCAAATCCCTAAGCTGATGAGTTTTTACGTCCAGGCTAGTACTGGATATTCGCAACAGGCTAAATGAGGCGAGACAGAACTAGACTACTCTTTTCTGGATGCCAGGACATTACGGCAGGCATCTATATTAAAAAAAAACATAGGAGGCTTTTATTGGCAGCAGCCCTACATTTGGTTTCAAAAATAGTCTCCATAAGAGGCAAATGAAGAAATTAATATAGTCTATCCTAGAGAAGTATTAGAATAAGACAAACGGTCTTGCCCATTGTAAAAAATGTCTAAGCTTTGATGAAAAGAGAGCCGAGCTTGAATAGGAAAAGCCTCAGAACACCGAAAGATGTACTTACAGGTCATTAGACCTGCCTTAAGCTTCTGTATGGGATGGGTATTTCCAATACTGATATTTGTAGATTTTGTGTTAAGGAGGAGGAGTCAATGAACTACTTGGTCACTCACTGTGGAGCATTTTGAAACCGAAGATATGGACTGCTACAAGCGCACACATTGAGTGAAAAGAACTTGCCCTCACTCCCATGAAGGAGTTAGGCCGATTTCTTGACTTACTTGATCCGTGAGGCGGTAAGGGAAAGTACAATACATCAAAAATAGTGCAGAGCAATGGTGGCACTGCAAGTGTTCGTTTTGGGGCTAAATCCTATTCATATAATAATAATAATGGTACACGTGTTCAGCACGTGATATACTCGTAAAAGCTTAGTCATGATTATTTCCAACGAAATGCTATTAAAGGGCACTTTAGATTATTCTATTTTATATTAAGACTTGTCAAAAATTCAAATAATACGTGTGAATGTAAAGCATTATAAAAATGAGAAATAAGACGGTAAGAGATTTGACATCCTATAATACTTCACCATTTTTAAAAATTTGTTTAAACAATAAAATCTTTCATTAGATCAGGGTTGCATTTTTTATAAAGTCAAATACTTACATGAAATATTAAACTCAGACGTTGACAGACTTGGCTGTTTATTCTCTACTCACATTTTTAATTTTACTTCAGGTTTCAGATTTCTGAATCACAAAATTCAATCAAAATCTTATGACTTGTATGATAGTCTGTAGCGCCCTTAATTATCTCTTCGAAACTGCCATTTTGAGTACCGCTATCTGCTGAGTTTTCGTCGTCATCAACGTCATGACTAGGAACTTAATTATCATTATTTGAAGCAAAAAAGTTTTCCAAAGCGTCGGTCTCAGTGTCATCCTCCAATACTTTTCGAATTTGGATATCAGATACTATTCATTAGCTTGCTGTCGTATGAATGCTATTTATTTGTGCCTAAAATATTTTATTCAAGTAAAATAGAGTTTTTTTTTTAATTTAAGCCAAACAAACTCTCTTTTTCGAATTAAGTTTTTTTTTATTTATTACCTTAGTGTATTTTTTGTGTTTAATTATTGCATTCTTAAAAAACAGCTAAACATAGAAAAGTTTGCCTTTGACAAAGCAAAAAAAAAAAAAAAAAACTCTAAGCTGAGCATTTGTTGGCAATGAATAAATAAATAAATAAAATAAAACTAGCTCAATTCACAATCTTAAGCAAATTACCTTGCATTATTGCATTTGCAATATAAAGAAGTACATTTTTGCTGACTCTAAGTCTTGTGCATCCGAAATTTCAAATTTCTGCAGTTACAAATATATTTGTGAGTATTTTCTTAGTGTAAAGAAAAACTACACTACTTTATATAACAAATGCATTGTTGTAAGGCTATTTGCGCAGGATTGCGAATACGGCTGCAATGGTAGAAATATGCCATCTCAAATACCGATAACATTTATTTAGAAAACGCAGTGGATTTCAAAGACTGGAAATTAGAGATTGTGAGTATCAACACGTGTAGGTATATTTTAAACTTAGCGTTACATCTCGCTCCTTTATTGCAACATAGTCATAACGCACAAAAACTTTTTTCGAGAAAAACACATTACAAATTTTTAGTTTCCATACAAGCCTTAGAATTTTTTTTTAGAAAATATCTTCTAAAGGAAACAGTTTAAAGGTAATTTAAATAAAATTTGGTAGTACTGTTAACAATTCTGCATTGCTGACTCTAAAAGCTCATTTTTTGACATATGCCTATGTTGCAATAAAGGAGCGATATGTGTACCCTTCGTACTGAAAGAGTTAAAAAAAAGTAGCTTGTAAAGACTCTATACAAGTAGTTGGTGCCAGTACGCAAAATTTAAACTATTCGTGCATACTTATCTACATACTTTTGCTGGATTTTTAATCTACATAAAAATGTGTTTGTCATATTGGTTGAACATTTTTTGCTTTCTCCGTTTTTTGGGGTTTGTCTGTCCTGGTATGTCGATCAGAGTAAAAGACATCTGGTATAGTGGAAAAATTATGGTTTATGTTTCTGCTGGCATTCTGCCACTAACTCTTGTCTTGTTTGTCCGTCTGTTTATTCAGAATTTGTGTTTTTGGTTTGGCTGCTGGTTTTGCTGATTTTTTCTGTTTTTTTTTTGTTTTTGTTTTTTCTCTTTTTTGAGTTAAAACACTCTTTTAGCCTGCAAACAAACCTCCAATTCTCAGGAGTGTTAATGTTTATCTAAAGACACAACATTATGTGAATGAGTCCCTTATGTGGAGTTTTTATGGTTTTAAAATAATTTTCAACATCCTTTTGTGTTATTCTTTTATTAATATCTGCTGCTTTTTTTTTGTTTCTGCTTTTGTGGAAGAATAATTTGAGTGTGTGGCGCTAAGAGAAACATTATGGTGTGTTAATCTTTCTGTTGTTTAAGGCGAAACACCAAATTTATGACCGTTGAAGAAAACAAAAACATTGCGAAAGTGAAAGCAACTAAAGAATTAACTCGAAAACCCCAAAATTGCCATATGAGTAATTTAAAACTGAAATTAATATCATCTTTTCTTTATGCCCATTTTTCGACCTTTTAATTTAATCATTATTTGATGCTTCAGTTGAAGGTCAATTATTATAGAAATTATTCCTTTTTATACTTCAACACTCCTTTTTACATATATTACAATAACAAAATGAGCTGTCCAACGTTTAGCCACTATTTTTCCATCTTGCTGGTGGCATATCAACCGCGCGTCAAAAAATATAAAAACTGCTTCGGTTTTGAGCTGAAGAATGAATCAAGCCAATTTCTAATACCATGTTCAACAGTGAATCATATTCCAGTAAGGGCGTTCTGTTAGATCAAAACAAATAATAGTCAAAAGCGAATGAGCTGAAACATCCCATCCATTGTTTTCCAAAAAGTCTTCGACCGGTCTTGTAACAAATGGCAGAGCGTTGCCATGATGGAAGTTTATGGACTCGTTTATCTTCGAACATTCAATTCATTTTTATTTTAAACGAAAAAATTGCCTTTGGTACAACTCCTCTATGATCGTCTGACCCGATTTCATTAGCTCATGATGCAAACACATTTCTGATTTGATCAATACATACCTTGGTTCATAGTTATTCGGCTTCCCGCGTCGGGTTGGCTCTTTCGTGCTTTACATATTACTTATTGCGTTCATGGTTTCCGTAATATCCGTTTTTATACCCTTCACAAAAATGTTAAGGGTATATATAAGTTTGTGATTCCGTTTGTAATTTCTACAGTTTTTTTTTTGCGACCCTATAAAGTATATATGTATATTCTGAATCAGAATTAATGGAAAAGTCGATGAAGCGATGTCCGTCTGTCCGCTGTTGAAATACCGTTTCTGAGAAAACCATTAGACTTAGAAACTTTTTTCTTTCACCATTCTTTTACCCCATCGATTCATGGGTTTGCTATTGAAATTCAGTAATATCGGTCCACGTATAGCTGAGATATATTCAAAATTCCGAAAAAAGCCATTTTTTTTGCAGTTTTGTATGAAAATTTTTGAAAACAAAAGTTGTTCGTTTTGCTTCAAACTTCACACACTTATTAAGCATGGTGACTAAAAGACAAAAAATTTTTTTTTCAGATATCGGTCCATATATACCCGAGATATAGCCCAAATCGGATTTTTAATGAAAATGTCGCATAGGCGAAGCTAAATAACTTTTTTTTGCTCAAAAGCAGTTCTGGTAATAAAATTAGGTTACATAAATATGGAAAATGAAAATTTCCGATATCGGTCCATATATACCCGAGATATAGCCCAATCCGGGTTTTTCATGAAAATGTCGCGTAAGCGAACTTAAACAACTTTTTTGTGCTCAAAAGCAGTTCTGGTAATAAAATAGGGTCATATAAATATGAAAAATGAACATTTTCGATATCGGTCCATATATACCCGAGATATAGCCTAGACCGGGGTTTTCATGAAAATGCCGCGTAAGCGAACTTAAACAATTTTTTTGTGCTCAAAAGCAGTTCTGGTAATGAAATTAGGTTACATAAATATGAAAAATGAAAATTTCCGATATCGGTCCATATATACCCGAGATATAGCCTAGACCGGGTTTTTCATGAAAATGTCGCGTAAGCGAACTTAAACAACTTTTTTGTGCTCAAAAGCAGTTCTGGTAATGAAGTAGGGTCATATAAATATGAAAAATGAAAATTTTCGATATCGGTCCATATATACCCGAGATATAGCCCAAATCGGGGTTTTCATGAAAATGTCGCGTAAGCGAACTTAAACAACTTTTTTCTGCTCAAAAGCAGTTCTGGTAATGAAATAGGGTCATATGAATATGAAAAATGAAAATTTTCGATATCGGTCCATATATACCCGAGATATAGCCCAAACCAGGTTTTTCATGAAAATGCCGCGTAAGCGAACTTAAACAACTTTTTTGTGCTCAAAAGCAGTTCTGGTAATGAAATTAGGTAACATATATATGAAAAATGAAAATTTCCGATATCGGTCCATATATACCCGAGATATAGCCTAGAACGGGTTTTTCATGAAAATGCCGCGTCAGCGAAATTAAACAACTTTTTTTGCTTAAAAGCGGTTCTGGTAACAAAATAAGGTTATATAAATATGAAAAATGAAAATTTCCGATATCGGTTCATATATACCGCAGATATAGCCTGGAACGGGGTTTTCATGAAATTGCCGCGTAAGCGAACTTAAACAACTTTTTTTGCTTAAAAGTAGTTTTGGTAATAAAATAAGGTTGTATAAGTATGGAAAATGAAAATTTTCGATATCGGTCTATATATACCCGAGATATAGCCCAAACTGGGTTTTTCATGAAAATGTCGCGTAAGCGAACTTTAACAACTTTTTTGTGATTAAAAACAGTTCTGGTAATAAGATCAGTTTATATAAATATGGAAGATAAAAATTTCCGATATCGGTCCATATATACCCGAGATATAGCCTAAACCGTGGTTTTCATGAAAATGCCGCGTAAGCGAACTTAAACAACTTTTTTCACCTTAAAGCAGTTCTGGTAATAAAATAAGGTTATATAAATATGGAAAATTAAAATTTCCGATATCGGTTCATATATACCCGATATATAGCTTAACAGGTTTTTTGATGAAAATGCCGAGTAAACAACTTTTTTGTGCTCAAAAGCAGTTCTGGTAATGAAATAAGGTTATATAAATATGGAAAAAGAAAAAATTTGATATCGGTCCATATATACTCGAGATATAGCCTGAACCGATTTTTCCAATAACATTTTTTTTTTTTACTGAAAAGCAGTTCTTGTTATAAAAGAAGGTTACGAAAATAGAGAAAATTAAAATTTCTGATATCGGTCCATATATACCCGAGATATAGCCTAAATCGGGTTTTTCATGAAAATATCGCGTAAGCGAACTTAAACAATTTGTTGTGCTCAAAAGCAGTTCTGGTAATGATATAAGGTTATATAAATATGAAAAATTAAAATTTTCGATATCGGTCCATATATACCCGAGCATATTTAGGTCACATTTTTAATATACTATACATATTCGTGACTATCGTGAAGGGTATTTTAGATTCGGCCCAGCCGAATATACTACACTCTTACTTGTTCATTATCGTATTTTTACGATGCAAAAATTACTTCTTTTTGTAGCGCCCAAGCATCATTTTCGACATCCATAACGACTCTCGCCTTTCATCTAAAATTTTTTTGGCTGATCAGGCCTCTCTTTACCTTCTATGTCGAAATCACCATGAATTGGTGCATCCTGAGCGTAAGCATTTACCAATCGAAAACTTTCAGCAGCCATTTTCATATGAAAAACGCAAAATATTTTTCTTAAGCACAAAATTCGAATTCATTACGTCGATTGGTAACAATCTACGTTGAATTCTATCTATTACTGAATTATAATATATGTAGTTTAAAAAACAAGCTTCGATATTAAACTAAAGATATAATATGGAAGCTTCGATATTTAAGACTAAGCTTAAACAATAGTGAATGAATAATACTAGTATCTATATCAGGGGTGCCCAAAAGTTCTATTTGGAAGGCAAACACCAATTCATTTAAGTAGAAACTCGTTTGTACTTATAACAATTTTTTTGTAAAAAACACAATCTACAGAATCGCTGTCGTCAATGTTTACCAGAAAGCATGCTAAAATTTTGTTGCTTTGCTTTTTTGTGTGTAAGGTGAAGAACAACAAAAATATATATAAGACAAAGTTGGTTGTGTATTTTTCATTGCTAGTACTGAGTGCATATGTGTATTAAAGAGCACATACCTATAGCTAATCGCTTTTGCAAAAACAATGAGCATCAAGCGCATAGGGCTTGGGTAATTCTGATCTATATTATTAATAGGCAAATATGTTTTTTTAAATCTTTTTTGTATCCTTTTTATATACCGTTTTAAAGTTATTTTTGTACAAAAGTGAACGAGTTTAATTTTATTTTAATCGGTTCAGTACCTTAGGAGTAAGATGGCTATTAATTTGTTACTAACTCTAACAAACAAATTATGTGTGTGTGTTTGACTTAAATAGAAGTAAAATAAAAACAGTGTGACCAACCATGAGTCAATAATATATTTTTGGGTTTTCACAGTTTTATTGGTTTCAACATTGAATTTCATATAAGAGTGCATTGGATTTAATATAAGAATGCGATTAAAAACAAGAATGCTCTAGATTGCGTCGACTGGTAATTTCCACTAGTTATTTGAATTAAGTGTCGGGCGCTATGATCTGTAATTTTCGTACATTGAACGTCCAACGCTTATTTCACAATAAAACTAGTATTTTTCTTTCAGTATTGTTTAAACTTATTCTTAAAATTATCTCTTACTTTTTACTTTGAAATCGAAGCGTGCCTTTTAGTTTTTCAAACTTTACTTTTTTTTACATAATAGTTCGTTAAGTTTTAAAATTTTGTTTTTAGTTTTTTTTAAACTAATTTTTTAGTGCGCACTAAAGCGAATAATGCACATTCCACGACAGGAATGCGCACCGAAAATGAAAAACGGTTCTGAATCGTTAGTGAAGCTGTTCACAGTCCCAAAATCAGCTTCAGGAATCGCCAAAATAACCCCACTTCCCCGAAAGCAATATGGCAACTTCACTTTTTGCGCTAAAGCGAATCACCGTTTATAGTTCAGATACACGTTCTACGGCACGCACACCATATATTAAAATCCGGTTGCAAACTGGTTAGCTAGCGGTTCTGGATTTTTCGGGAGCTCTCAAAATCAGTTTCGGGAATCTCCAAAGTGGGGAGCTTCCTGGGAAGCAATACGGCAACTTCACTTTTTGTACTAAAATGGTACCACTGTATATTAAATTTCATATAGCTACATATCCGAATTTGCTAGTGAAGCGGTTACAAGTTTTTTTGGGAGTTCTCAAAATCGGCTTCAGAAATCTCCATATTCTCCACTTCCTCGGAGCCAATACGGCAACTTCAATTTTTGCACTAAAATGGTAACACTGTATATTCAACTTCATATTCCTATATATCCGAATTGGTTAGCGATGCGGTTACAAGTTTTTTTTGGGAATTCCCAAAATAGGTTTCAGGAATCTCAAAAATCCCCTACTTCCCCGAAGGCAACTTAAATTATCGCACTAAAGCGGTAACACTGCATATATCCTACATATGTAATACCTACATATGTAATAAAACATAAATGCTCATTTCTAATTTTTCAATAATGGTTTGCTGTCTATTTATTTTCCTTACATTAAACTCCGAATAAACTTCTGCTTTGAAGTTAACAGTTAATTATGCATTGTCAGATACATTTTCGCCTAACAGCTGGTTAAAGTTCCAATCAAATTTTAGTGAGACTTTGTGCAAATGACCATAAGAATGAAACGGCAAAATATTATTTGTTTTTTAATAACACTCGTTTTGCTGCAAAAACACTTTATAAAGTTAAAAGTTAAAGTTTTAAAAAGCCAAAAGCTGCCAAACTTTTAAAACCTTTCATCAGCTCAAGTGATGTACTTAGTACATATCCTTTTCGGTTTTTCTTCAAATGAAATATTTATAAAGAATTTTAAAGTTATTCTTTAAATGCATGTAATTCTGTAGCCTTCATTGTAATCGATAACAAAAGAAAGTAAATTTCTGCAACACTCAGCATTTTGCTAGTCGTTAAAATTACAAAAGTAGCAACAGTTGTTAATGACTTTGACGTTGTTGTAATTTCTTCACATTTTGTCTTAATTCATTCCTATTTTTTTTATTTTTCCTTTTCTTGTTCTGTATGTGCCTTTCTCATCAAACTACAGTTAAAACGAAATGTATGTATGACTAACAAGCACGTAAATACGTTCCAATGATGGGTGGGGGGCGGGGGCTGTACTCGTATATTGAATGTGTGAAAATGTTCCCATATGAACGCACTGGATATGTCCCATTCTGCACTGAAACTTTGTAGGATTATTGAAAAAAGGAAAGAATTTAAAGATAAAAAGACTCATTGCTGGGAAAAAGAAAAAGAAACATGATTGCAGACAAGACCCATTAAAACAGTAAAAATGGGAACATTTTATGAAAAAGTTTTCATGTTGCAAAAAGAAATGAGAACTAAATTAAAAACGAACTAAATGAAATTGTTGTTTTTCTGGTTTTGGCTTTTGATTTGGCATAATTAACGAACATTTGATTACATTGGAATACTAAAGCAGATGTTTTGCTCAAGGTTTGACTTTTTTTAAACTTTAATAAGTTTCCATTTAAGGCAGATTTATTTTGCCAAAAATAATTTTTTTTTTTAACACAAAAACTACGAAGCTTTCTGCTAACACCCAGATAGAGATGCAAAGCTATAGATGGTCGTCACCATCGATATTTTCGATAGTTTCAAGAAAAACTATCGATATTATCGTGAAGCGCTACTTTTGGCTATGAGTCTGTAACTCAAGTGGAAGTTAGTGAACATATATACATACATATTTATTTTGAACATATATACATACATACATATTTATTTTTATTCGATGATAAAAAATATAACTTTTAAATATTTTTTTTTTTAAGTTGCAGTCGACATTTACCCGCAGCCGCCAGATATTACATGTGCCATTACACAGGAAAGTACTTTCATGAAATTTTTGTATACGTATTACAAATAAAAATTTCAATGAAATAGACGACTACACAGGAAAGTGAAAGTTCATTTTACAAATGTCGCCGAGGCAAAGAGTTGCAAAATTTGCCTCTACTTCTCTCCACTCTTATTTTGTTTGCTTACTAATCAGAGTTGCCGAACTTATTACATATACAAATTTATGGGGCAATAGTTGAAAAAACTCATCATTATAAACTTTTCTATGATGTTATTTTTATAAAAAAGACTTAAATTGTTTTCTTTATGTGTTACAATAACAAATGATCATAAATATTTTCATAGACTTGCAAAACAAGTTAATTTTATAATTATTATATTACTACAATACTGCAACTTTGTATAATTCTTTGTATGTGGCAACAGTGCTTAGAATTGGCCATTTTACTTTAGAAAACATCAAAAAATTTGTTTCATGAAATTTTTAATGAAAGCTGAGTGGAAAGTAAGCAAAATGAGAGTGTGTTAGTAAAAAAGTGTGAGTGCATTGCAACTTGCATGAAATTACTTTCCTGTCTAAACGAAGTTGCCATATTTAACTAACAGTTTTTATATAAAAAAAAACTATTTTTTATTTAAGATAAAATTAATAAAATATAGTAGACTTTATTTTGATATATAATAAGGTTTATGCAACATGTTTTCATTTGTAAATTTCGCTATAACTGTAAAAATAAGAACCTGCCTGAATAAATGGCCAGAAACGTTATACCGGCTACATGTAACCGGCTTCGTATCAGAAATTGTCAATAGTATTACTATTGAACAAAAATAATCGATAGTTAGCTACAAATAAAACTATCGATTGTTTTGCAGCTCTACACCCAGAGCCTTTGGCAGCCAGATTTTTACGAATTTTATTCTATTCATGATTGTTATTTCTTATATGAAACAAAATTCATAACCCGACTGAATGTAACGACAAAATGTAACTTTCATGTAAAAAACTTTCATGTCTCTGAAAGTTTTTCTATCAGTGTAGATGTTATTTATACATAAATATTGTAAGATAACAATATTATTTCAAGGCTTCTACCATAAAACTTTAACACAACGGGACCGAATTAGACTCAAGTGGGCTGGCTTTTCAATGGCTGGCACTCTACTATAATACTTGGAAGTTTACCATACAGCCATCGCTAAGCATATGATAGTATTGTATAATACAGTACTATTACTACTGGTAACCAGTAACATAAGAAAATGCGAAAAAATTTCACCTGCATTGGAGAACTACCTGCGTAAGAACATTTGTATTTTTGATATTTACAAATGACTGTTTGTCTTAAAATTTTCTTTCAAGCAAACTTATAAATAAATTCATTTGTTTTAATAAGTTAGATTATATTAGTTACATAAAAGTCTATTTTCAGAAAAAGGTCTATTTTCAAAAGTGGCATCACGGTTAAACAGTTCACGCGATACTGTCTATTACACTGTTTGTTAACTAAGCGCATTGTTTTTGTAAATAATATTAAATATTTATTAGTTTTCAATGACAAGCACACAAATTAGATTAAAAAATTTAAGCACACAGAGAGTAGGCTCATGACAAAATTTAAAACTATTTTTGACGTATGTAAGTTAGATAATCAAGGGTGCCACAGAAACCAATCTTATCGGAACTGGAGCTGGACCGACAGAAAAATATTTTTGTGTCATGATAAAAAATGTTGTTGGTTCTACGAGGGCGATTCGGAACTTCTTGTTGCCACATCTTACATTATTGCAACATCTGGCAACCGTGTGTATTTAGCTGAGGAACGCGCTTATTGTGTAGAAAGAGTTTTTCAGTTTTTATTTATTCTTTTCGTGTTAAATTACACATCCTGACATAATTTTGTCTAATTATCTTATTTATAAAATACAATATAAAATAAAAAATGCAGCAGAAAAAATTACTCTCTTGTTTGTGTTCTTCACATAAAAAAACCTGTTTAAAAGCAATTACAAGAAAAACAGACACCTGATATATAAAATTAAAGAAAAAAAAAAAAAAAATAACAACTAAACAGATAAAAAAACGAAACACCTTTTCAAAACGCAGCATGTGTTGGGTCTCGTGCTACTCTTATGGCAGCGGCTGTTGCTGTCTGCTGGTGTTTAAAATGCCATTAAGCACTCCTTGACTAAAGATTATGTTGCTGCAATTTTATAAGCAATAATACAACATCTCTACATACAAATGTGTGTGTGTGTATATATGTGTGTGTTTATGTGCATACATGTATGCATGTGTTCATATATGTATGTGCAAATGTGTGTTAAAATACGTTCCCAGTGGGAAAGTTCTATTGGTGTTCGTCAAAAAGGCCTTTTTGATGGGCTTGTAAGGTTTGTTATTATTTTAGAACCGATAATCGTTTTGACCTCTCTTCTATTTAAGGACATCTAGAAGGCCTGCAAACTCCCTGCTACAGAAAGTTGTAATGTTTTAGCCAAGACAGACACCTCAACCATGATCAGCACCGAAATGGTTCTGCAAGGCCTTCTGGGAGCTTTGCTGATTCGTGTTCTGCCAATTTTAACTCTTGGTAAGGGTTTCAGAAGTCCAATACAACATAAGTCATGCGGCAGGCTACAACAAACGAGGGTCTCTTTCCTCTCTATGCCCTAGAAAAAAAATGCTCTAGTTTGTATACACCAAGCCAAAACCTGCTCCTCGCGGGGGAAAATATGTGTAAGCAACCATGCCCTTAGATGTGGTCTGCTAAGAAATCCCTAGATGAGGTCTTCTAAAGAAGGTAGGTCTACTAAAGCACTCCTTCCATGAGAACTACTAAAGTTGGGAACCATGCCAGGAGACTAGGTCTACCCTATAACGACTTCTGTAGAAGTTGCCAAGACGAGGAGGAGGAGACGATCCTTCCTCGGTACACGCCCGGCTTTGGAGCACCATCATATAAGATGCTTAGGCGAGAGGAGCTTCAATAGCCTATCATGTCTGACCTTGGTCAAACCGACTGCTATAGCTTCTTTGATAAGAAGTTGCGGATGGTTAGTAAATCAGCAAGTAATGCCACATTAAGCAGTATCCTACCTTTCCTTTCCCTCTTCCGCACTCCTTCTATATCCTTACAACTTTTATTTTTTCTTCTATTATGCCCTAACTTTTCAGGCAATCACAAAGGGAACGACCTTCAGGACCCAAGTGAGCTGGAGTATCCAGGTACTTTTTGGATAATCCAGCGGCGTGCCTACCTAACCTAACCTACTAAAGCAGGCCTTCAACAAGACCAGCCGCGTAGGCCCTGACTATTTTGGGCATCGTATGTAAATAATAAATAAAAATATAATCAAATAAATCAGGCATTTCAGAAGGCCTGCTTACACCTTCCTTTTACCGCTGGGTTTTTTCTTCCTCTTTATTTAAAAGCTGTTTGAGCACGTGTGTATTGAAAACAAATTTTTATGACATGTTCGACGGCATTATGAATTTCAATGAATATATTTTTATTATTTTTAATACTTCAGTTCAGTGAAAGTATTGCGGCAACCACTTAAGTGATTAGAAACCATTTTTGTGGTATTTGTAATCAAGTGGTTCCTGTTGAAAAGGAAAGTTTTGTGACTTTTGAGAACAATTGTATAAGAACAAATATGGGTTTCATAAGTATATGTATATAAATAGAAATATAAAAAAATAATTGAAAATATTGACGAAAATTTAAATGCTACCGGTTTAAATAATTAATGCACAATTATTTTATAGTATGAGTTTACGTTTCAAGAAGGAATTTTTTGTTACAAGAAAAACTGTTGTGATCAATAACTCTTGATAAAGGAAGACCTGTTAGTTAATAACGTAGTGATATCACTCAGTTAGTTAATAACTGAGTGATCGATTCACTCAGTGATTCTTCAACCGCACAGTCGTGTTTTTAAAAAGTGAAAAAAAAACAAACCAAAAATCATTGTGCTAACATATTTTTAAACTTAAATACAAAAACAATAATATATTGTATTAAATTGCAAAAACAATAACAAATTATTTTAAAAAAAACAACGGGAAAATAAATTCCTTACATTTCATTAACTAAACAATAAAATAAATTTCAATAAAACAAGTGCGGTGGCAGTGCATTGTTGTTGTTGTTATTGTGCGTGAAGATTACCTACCCAGTGGGAAAAAAACTTGCAAAACCGAAAATCTTTATGACAATTATTTTTATATACTTTTAAATTTAAAAAAATATAAATAAAAAAAAAAATTGCATGAGTGTACCTAGTAGATGCAATTCTGAGAGGGAGCTTAGCTCCACTAGAAAAAACCTCTGGATTTCTGAAGAGGAATCATTGAAAAAATCGTTGGACAATCTCCTGTCTCTAAGAGATAAAAAACGCACGCGTTCGTGTTCGCCAAACATTGTTGTTACAACAGAAGACCAACCATCTACCAGTTCAGTTATTGCAGATAAGCCGAAAACACAAGTAGGCATGGACAGGTATGTAACCGTGGTTAAACGTCAGCGAAGCCCGAAATCCGCTCAGATATCATCACAACCAAAGATATCCAAAGAGGATAATACCGCTACAGCAACGCAAAGTAATAGATTTGCAATCCTCCAGACTGATGAGCCAAATACAGCAAAAAAAACATTTAAACCACCACCAATATATTTGAGAGAATCTACTTCTAATGAGCTGGTAAAACAACTTATTACGGTAATCGGTAAGGACAATTTCAACGCGACATCAGTTAAGCGCGGAAACATCAATGAAACAAAAATTCAGGTAAACCATGAAAACGACTACCGAAAATTGTCTGATGTCTTAGAAAAACAGAAAAGATCATTTTACACTTACCAGCTCAAAAGTGCCAAAGGTCTTCAGGTCGTTATTAAAGGGATTGACCCATGCGTAGATACTGATGATGTAAAAACCGGATTGGAAGATAAGGGTTTTAAAATAAAAACAGTAGTAAACATCAGGAACCGTGAAAAGACCCCTCAACCCATGTTTAGGGTTGAACTAGAACCAGGGGATGTTCTGCTAAAAAAGAGTGAAATTCACCCAATATACAACCTCAAATATCTTTTGCATCGTAAGGTTACCGTTGAGGAGCCACATAAGCGTTCAGGACCCGTTCAGTGCCTAAACTGCCAAGAATTTGGCCACACAAAGGCTTACTGTAAGTTGCCCGCTGTTTGTGTTGTATGTGGCGAACTTCACGGCACAACTCAGTGCAATAAGCCAAAGGCCGACGCAAGTGTTAAAAAATGCAGTAACTGTGGAGGTAACCACACTGCAAATTATAGAGGTTGCCCTGTCTATACTCATTTTAAGCGTTCAATGACAAATAAGTCATCGCTTTCTCCAGCAGCCCAGCAGCCAAATGTCATTGGCAAAAACAATTTTCCCCAGGTAGGCCATCCAACCAACTTCACAAACACGCAGAATACCAAACAATTTTCATATGCTAATGTGGTTAAATCCGACCAAAACTTGAACCAGCAACCCAAGCCCCAAATTTCCGATCCAAATTTTAGTAACCTAGAGGCAACTCTGCAGACTCTTGTTCAATCCATTAACACTTTTACTGTCTCTATGACCAACATGATGCAGGAAATGCTAAAAATGCAATCCACTATTTTACAGGCAATTTTAAAAAAATGAATTGGTTAAAAATATGTTTCTGGAACGCAAACGGCATTCGCCAACACAAAAATGAACTTGAGCACTTCCTTATGGAAAAGCAGATCGATATAATGATGATTGCTGAAACCCATTTGACAACTAACAGTTTTTTCAAAATTAATGGCTACATACTGTACGACACAAAAGATCCCCGTGGAAGATCTTGCGGAGGATCGGCAATTCTAATAAAATCCAGAATTAAACACTTTTTAATGAACGAGACATGTGAGGAATATCTCCAAGCTACAAATATATGCCTTAATTATTTTCATGAAAAAATTGTTATATCCTCGATTTACTCACCACCACGATTTTCAATAACAGAAAGACAATATTCAATTTTTTTCAAATCACTTGGTCCTCGATTTTTAGCGGCTGGCGACTATAACGCTAAACACACTTTTTGGGGATCACGTTTAATTACCCCGAGAGGCCGTGTGCTTTTTGACACCGTTTCCAAAATGGGCTTAGGTGTGATTTCAAGTGGACACCCCACTTATTGGCCGTCAGACCAACGCAAGATCCCAGACGTTATAGACTTTGGAGTTACAAAAAATTTTCCCTCAGAATGGATGCAAGTTGAGCCTTCATTGGACTTGTCCTCAGATCACTCACCAACTATAGTTTCTGTTTCGTTCCCCCAGGGGCTTGGTTCCCCGTTTTGTAACTTGGCGTTGACCGTCACTCGAGTTAATTGGATAAAATATAAGAAATATTTGAGTACACATTGTACGGAAAACATTGCCTTGAGAACGCCTGAGGATATTGATGTGCCGATTAACGAATTTTCTGAACACCTTAATCTAGCCGTACAACATGCCACCACTAGCCATATAAGATCCAGAAATGTGAGCAACAGAACGTATTCGTTTGAAATTGAACAACTTCTAACAGAAAAAAGAAGAGTTAGAAGAGAGTGGCAACTTCGCAGGTCTCCCCAGCTTAAAAGCAGGCTACGAGAGTGCATAGCTCAGTTAAGAAATCTGCTCGAAATCCAAAGAATGGCTTCTCTTAAAAATTATCTGGAAGGTCTTGATGGTACCCCTCAAACCGACTATTCTCTATGGAAAGCGACAAAAGGTCTGAAAAGACCCGTAGTAGGTAAGCCACCTCTGCGAACTTCAACTGGAGATTGGGCAAGAAGCGATTCTGAAAAGGGAATGTTGTATGTCAATCATTTGAGAAATGTTTTTACCACAAATGATACAGCGAATAATTCAGCTGAGCTACCGTCATACGCTGTTAGACCGCCCATGCCGTTGAGACTTAGTTTTCAAGATGTTGAAAATGTTATTCGTAACACAAACCCCAGGAAAGCTCCAGGTATTGATAAAATTACTGGTAAAATGCTTGAGCAGCTACCTCGTGTAGCTCGTAGAATTCTTCTTTTTATTTTTAACGCTATTTTACGTCTCGAGTATTATCCTGCAGAGTGGAAGGTGTCCATGATTACTATGATACCCAAACCAGGGAAGGATCCCACTAAAGTAGAATCATACAGACCAATAAGTCTACTGCCAACAATTTCAAAACTGTTCGAAAAATTGTTAATGGCAAAGTTGAGTCCAATGTTGAACACTGTGGGATGCATCCCTGATCATCAATTTGGCTTTCGGGCTAAACACAGCACAATAGAACAAACGCACAGACTAGTCAATGTCATAAGACAGACCTTTGAGGAGAAGAAGTATTGCTCAGCTCTATTCATTGACATTTCTCAAGCTTTTGATAAAGTGTGGCACGAGGGCTTGATACACAAAATAAAGTTGAACTTGCCTGCAAATACACACAAGCTTCTGGAAAGCTACTTATGTGGGCGGAAGTTTGTTATCAGAGAAGGCGACTTTATAAGCCCAACTCAGCCAATCGAGGCAGGAGTTCCCCAAGGCAGCATACTGGGGCCTACTTTATATTTGATTTACGCCTCTGACATGCCAACGACACCCGGAATCCACACTTCAACTTTTGCAGACGATACAGCATTCTGCAGCGTACATGAAAGCCATCAAGTAGCTTCGCGAAATTTGCAGGAGTATATTTCAATATTAGAGATGTGGTTAAAACTTTGGAAAATTAAAGTTAATGAACAAAAGTGTACTCATGTTACATTCACACTGCGTAAACAAACATGTTCAGCCATCCAAATCAACAATTCACCTATTCCGCAGCAAAATGAAGTCAAGTACCTTGGTATTTACCTGGACCGTAGGTTAACGTGGAAGTCTCACATAGATGTGAAAGTTACTCAGTTAAAGTTAAAAGCAGCTCAACTGAATTGGCTTATGGGCAGAAATTCTACATTGAAGCTGGATTGCAAACTTTTATTATACAACGCAATTCTAAAGCCTATATGGTGCTATGGAATTCAACTATGGGGCACCGCCTCCGCTTCAAACGTTGAAAAAATTCAAAGGCGACAAAACAAAATTCTTCGAACAATTACCGCAGCTCCATGGTACGTAAAAAACTCACGAATTCATAAGGATCTCTGTGTTCCTCTTGTAAAAGACGAATTTTCAAAGTACGCAACAAGGCATATCAATAAATTGGAACTTCATCCAAATCGTCTTGCACGCAATATACTTAATTTCGAAGGACACTCTCGGTTGAGAAGGAGGGACACCCTTGCCACCATCAGAACGTTAAATAGGTGATTTCACCGATATTGATCGTGCAAAATAAAACATTTTTGTCTAGCATTGGCTGGACTCAATTAATTTTATGTATTTAGTTTTAAGATTTGAATACTTATTGTTAGTTCACTTTGTGAAGATTCAATAAACAAATGAATGAGAAAAAAAAAAAAAAAAAAAAAAAAAAAACGTAGTGATATGAAATCGAACCTTCTGATTCCTTCTTTGCAATAGAAGTTAACATTAGTCGTATTAAAATATTCAAGGAGTTTATTTAGTTCAGTGAGAGAATTTTTTTATGCGCATTTGAAGTTGGAGTTTTAAGAATGTTGTCCAACATGGAAAGATCATTGAAAATATGATGAAATAATGATTTTTTATTTTTATTATCGTGCAGAGTTTTGCTATCTTACTATTTTTGGGGTCGATAAACTCGTTTTTGATATTTATTTTTATATAAAACTAACGCTAGATGACACTGTCATACAAATGGAGTCAATTCTTGCAGATTTTTACTGCTTCACTACTTTATACAACCATGTAGATGTACTAAACCTCATACATAAAAGATCGTTAATTGTTATTTATTTTTTTTTTTTTTTTTTTGTTAATGATAAATAGTCGAACTTATTTTAATATTTCTAATATTATATGATCGAATCATTCGTCTGGCTCAAGTTCAATCCTGGTTTTATACAAGAAATATTTTTATTTTTAATTATAACAATAATTGCCGCAATCACTAACTCTTGATCAAAGAAGATAGGAAAAAATAATTGAATACACTAAAGCTGGGGGACAACTAGCTGTTTCGCAGTCGCTATACTGCTCATCAGCAGCCACTACGATTCGAACTAAGTACCATGTAAACATAATTTTCAATGCGGCCGCTTAACGAACTCAGCCACAGCTCTTATTTATTTTTTCGTCTATATTTGTCTCATATTGATTACATATCTATCTCTCCAAGTTATTATTTTTTTTGTTGAATTTTCTGTATATGAATATTTTTCTGAATTAAGTTTTAAGCATTAAACAGATTGAAGCCAGCAAACAACCGACTTCAATATGTCAAATATAAAATGCATGCATTTAAATGCGAATATTTATTTAGACAACAGCAAGACTGCACGGCTGCAGGTTGTTGTCCAAGCTGATTTTTTTGCAGCACTCGAATTAAACTAATTTCTATTTTTGTTGCCTACAAAATAAAAACAGTATGACCAATGTATAAAAAAAAATTATGTAATAAAAAAATTTTACTCTTGGAAATATTTTACTTTCTAATATAGCATAATAAAAGAACAAAATGTAATACCGTTTTAAATAAATTAATAAGTTTAATTGTTCTACTGTTAAATATGTGCATACATACTTATGCTAAAAATAAGTATTCCTAATTTTATAGAAGAACTAGTTAAGGGCCAAATAAACTACACAAACAGTTTACCAAACATGCCAAAGCGTTTGTACGTTTGTACTAACATTTTGCGTTGTTAAAGGGGGTGGTTGCTTGTTTGTACAAATATTATAAGCATGTTTGCACGCTTTTTGTGCAAACATCTTGAATGTTTGTGTTGTCTAACGCAAAATTATGTCATTTCAAAGAAATTTTTGCAGAATGAAATGGTGGAAGAAGAAGCAAACAAAATGAATCATGAATAATTTTTCTTATTAGAATTTTTAGTTTTGTATAAAAACTTACCTTCCTTCTTGATATTATTTGCCTTGGCCCTTATTTAATTTAATATTTGCAATAAATTTATTCTGCTCTAGTTTCTTTTTGTTTTTTAAAAAATTCTAATGTGTTTTTCAATATTTCGTCTTCCTTTGGAAGACTTCTTCAGGAAAAATTTTTTTATAGAAATTAAAAGAAATAAAGATTATGGAAACAGGATCTCAAGAAATAGTGGCTAAAACAAATAATAAAATGACTTATGCATTGTAAATTCCCGCAATATAATCGCCGTGCACTCTCATTAAAAACAAAAAAAAATTATTGATTTGTATTTGTATCGTTTATGTGCAAATGGAGAGCGAGTGTTTGCCGAAAAGCTTCTACAGTTTATTTCTCCTTTTAGATATAAACCAGTTACTTCATTTATGAGTAGTTTTAATTGCATATCTTTGACGAAATTTTATAAATTTTTCTTTCTCGATTCGAGTTATTCACAGTTTGAAAAACTCGATATAAATTTAAAATTTTTTAATATCTTTCTCATTATAGATCAGAAGATATGTCCGATTATATTTTCAACTTTTAAGACCCGCCTAACCTGAATTAAGCGTAGCAAACTAAAGCTTTTTTAATCAATTTGCATTTTTTTGATTTTAAGGCCTTTTTTAAGAGAGAACTTTTTTCATGAAGGATTGATATAATAAACAAAACTCGTTCTGTAAAACAATGGAATTTTGTAAAGCTAAAAATTCTAAGGTGGCCACACTGAGGTATACTTTTATTCAAATGAATTTATGTTGCTGCCATGTTCAAAATATTTCAGTAGTCGCCTACACAACTACAATTGCAGCATTTGCTGTCGTGAAGTTGCGAAGTCTGCTGTGGTCTATGTATTTAAGCTTTACACTGGCATCATTTCCATTACATTTTTAATGACAATTTTAACTAAGAAAAATTCGAGAAAATTCTACCATCTCTATTCTTACATTTCAAGTAACTGCCACACTATTTATAAAAGGAAAATAGAATATTGCATTTGCTGTGAAATTAAGTCATCATTATTCCATCACTTAATGCTTAAGCATGAGTTACATTACTGTTAATTGGGACATGTAAATATGTACTTATTCAATCAACTTGTTTTGTACGTCTATTGAGCAGCAAGCATGTCTTAATTTGACAGTTGTATTGTATTAATTTTGGTTTGTCTAACAACGACAGTTGTTGTATGTAATTAGCAGCAAAACAATTAACCTTAGGCTTAATTAAGCCCAGCAAACAAAATCTTAAGACTTAATATGAAGAAGTGAACATTTTTTTATATTAATTATTGCTTAAGTGAAACGTTAAGAATTGTGTGTATAGTATAAAAAATTGAGATATATTTGAAATACAATTCAAGGAAATTTGTTTGAAAATTTTGGTTAAAACCCATTTCATATATATTAAAAATTTTATAATTAACTATATTTGAATTTATGCCATTACTTCTGTGCTTGTATTTTCTATACTCTTATTGTATGCGTAAGAATAAGAAAGAACCAAAAAATATTTGTTTTTTTTAATAAATGAATTGTGGAGGTAACGAAAGCAACCAAGTTTATTATTTTATAAAAGTGATACAATATATAAAAGAAGTTTCTTATAGCCAAATTTACGAAACCATAGTCATGACTTAACATATTTGAAAATAATACCATGGTGTAATACTACTTTCTAGTTTTACTCTGTTTTGATATTTTTTATCTAGGACCGGTACTCAGTTAAACTAGGAAAGTATGTCCTGAGAGGAAAAGCTGGGAATAGTGTTTGTGGCAGAGTTGGTTAGTTCGCAAACGAACTAGTTTAATTACATTAAAGAGCTAAGAGCATCGATAAATTCTGGGAGTTCTTTTGGCTTCGTAAATTATGCTTCTTTTATTAAGTTTTCTTTTTCATTCAACTTTTTATTTTTAGTGGTGAAAAAAATGAGACATTTTGACGTAAGAAAAATATAACTTACTCAGAGAAATGTTTAAATCCTTACAAATATTCAATGTTTTTTTAGCTTTTGAAAATGGAATAAAAAAAATTGTCGCCTTATGGGCCCATTTTATTTATAATTGGAAGTTTTATCTGTTTATAATAATATTGTTTTGCATATTTCTTTTTCTTTAACATCTTTTTATTACACCAATAAAAAATTATAAATAGCTTGTTTTCTATGTTTCCCAGCTATCTATATGTCGACATTTCATAGGAACTACCCTAATCATCAGTAGACTTTGGAAATTTTTGAAAGATACTCTCAAACATTCAACTTTATATCCCAACAATAAAATAAATGGTTCAGAATTAAAAAAAAATTATCTAATAATATTTGTCAAAACACAAAAAACAAGCTTTTTCATTTATACACGTCTCTAACATTTCTTTACACCTTTCATATATAGATAGCTGCGAAACATAGAAAACAAGCTATTTAATTTTTGTTGGTATCAATGTTAGAAGCTAATATAGCGAATAAAAAACTCAATTGTTCGAATCTTTTTATTATTTTACATAAGCTGAAACACAGCCGTTCAGTTATATTATTTTTACTTACAGAGCTGTTATTACTCAATTACAGAGCTCAATTACTGGCACATCATGTCAATGTAAGAGTGATTTAGGTTAATAACTAGCAGCCATATGCTGCAGCAAAATCCAACAAAATTATGTTCATGTGGCAGCATATTATTGTTGTGTTTCAAATACTGATATTATCCATGTTAGAGTCAGTTATGTTATGTTTATGGCCAACCATCTTACCGCTAATTATTATTGTGGAACTAATATTTCAAAACACTCACTTATATGACTGGCTATGCCACCTATTACATTTTGCAAAAGTTTAGGATCTATGCAAGGGAATGAACTAGAATAAAAGTTTTTATTTTTTTATCTTTAGAAATATCATATGTTGTTTTTCGTTCTGATTGCGATTCACTTTATAATACCAGATTTACTTTAGGCTTAATTTTTTTCTAATCCAAGCTGCTTCCATGGGAAAGCCAACCCACTTGTGTCTAATTTGACCCCCGTTGTTGGCAAGTTTGAAGCCATAAAAGTACTGGTTTACCATGCTTATATAAAGAATTTTTTCCAGTTTAAGGCAATTTCTTTTACGTTAACAATTTATTGTTACTTGTGTGTGAAATTTTTATACACGTAAGTCAAAATGTTAAGCATTTTTTCTTTGTTTTAACCAAGAATTTCTTAATGTAATTTTCAAAACAATTTATAAATAGAACAAAAGCTGGACATCCAGCTCATTTTTTTGTCACCTGTGTTCTATCCCATATAATCAATATCAATTCAAAACAATTTAAGGTCTGTATGTTTGTTGGGTGGGTGCGAGTGTGCATGTCTTTCATTAAAGCCGTTTCTTTATATTCATATTTTGTTGTAATTTTTACCCAAATTTACTTCTTTATAAATGTTCTATGCGAACACAAAAGGCAGGCAGGCAGGCAGCCAGGCAGACTTTGAATGATGATATCAGACAAAAATATTTTTTTATCATCGTTGATTTATTACTTCGAAAGAAATTTAAGTTCATTGCCAATACGAGCGCTATAGCGTTTCAATTTCAATGTTTCTTATTAAGATTAATCAATCAGACCATTTGGCTGATAGTGGGCAATAAAGTTCAAAACATTTGTCAAATTGAAGCAAAAACAATTAATAACGAACTCTTATTGTTTTATAAAAGTGGTTGGATGATAAAAATTAAAATGAATTTAATGTTGTTTTATGATATAAAAATAAACATAAATATAAATATAAGGGATGTTTTTGTCTTTCAAACATGTAGAATGAAATTTGTGTGTGACACGAGAACGCTGCAAAAAACAAATTACTTTCGAAGTGTTGCTTGACTTCGGGCAAAGGTTGAAATTTTGGTGACCAACTGAGAAAGAGGTCATTGGGTAGACATGTTGAGCAAAATGGTTTTCTATATAACTTTAATGTACTTCCATGCACAAGAATATGAAATCATCTAGGCTATAAGATAAACCAAACTCAATATTTTTAGCCATTTTTCTTTATTTATAGATTCGGCTTGTTACTTCATTCACATTGGACTGGAACTAGCAAAAGTGGTGTTTGTGGGCCTTTGACTTGCACCTATCAGTAACAACACGGTAAAACCAAAACAAACCTGGTTAAATTAGTTAAAACTGATCAGTGCCCAGTGAATATAACATCGGTACTGCTCAGACTAACAAAAATTTATCCAACATCTTTCACACTGCAAGGTAATAAAATACATTGAAAAGGAACTAATAAAGAACATATAAATAAAACAGATAACAGTGAAAAAAAACACGTGCACACAGGTTAGAAGACAAAACAATACTCTCTGCTACTTACTTCCTGACAATCTGATTACTAGAGATCTGCAAGAATACACGGCAGAAATAAACTTTGGAAACTCAAAAACTAATGTATAAATAAAATCAACGACTTACGCAACCATTATATGTGTTGCTAACATGAAAGAGAAAAATAATTGAGAAGCTATATTCAGGGGGCTAATTCTGTCATTCGCTTAAGAGCGAGTTCTTACTCGAATTTGAGAGTTTTCACACTTTTGGGATTATCTCATTCGATATCGAGTAAAAGGTATCGAAATTTCTAATGATAGAATTCGATAGCGAGTAACCATTCGAATGCAACCGTGCAACTTTTTATTCGTAAGCAAAAGTACTATCGAAAACCCACCAAATAAAAAAACACAAAAGAAATGTAAGTTCAAAATTTGTTTTGAATGTAAAAACTTTTTTTTAATTTCAGGTCAGCAGTACCGAAAATTAATTTTACACAGAAATAAATTTTGGCCAATTTAGCTATTTGCCATAAAGGCAGTACATATCGACTTGACAAAAGGTGTATTACCCAATACTGCGCAAGGGAAATATAAAACCAACCAATTGTGGCAAGAGCTTGCTCTGAAGTTGAACGCTTCTAGTCCACCAATTAAAGATGTGATTTTGCACACAGCTTTGTTATTATTGCACACAGTACTTTAGCTAATCCCCATTAAAAAAGCATTTCCAACGGATTGTTGGAATCCTCCAGAAACCAAAAGCACAAGTCTGGCTGTGAATTGAATTTTTGGTGGAACTACGGTGGCAAGTTAATGTTACCCATTTCATTTGACGGCAGTACATGCGAGTTCTTACCAAGATCTCGTAGACAGAAAATAAGAAATTGTTTTTGGATAGATTCAACACTATTTATGAGAATGGTGAAGTAAGGATCCCATATTCAAGAATAGGGCGAACCAAGGAAATTTAAAGTTGCTTTGTAATGTAAGGGTATGAAAATTATTTAGACCATCGTTTCATAAATGCAAGAACTCCACAAGCCTTATTAACAGTTAGTGCAATGTGATCTCGAAAATCAAGTTTATGATCAGAAATGAATCCCAAGTCGGTAATAGTGTTAACTTTTTCAAGCATTATTCCATTAATGTGATAACAAGAATGTGAATAGTTGTTTCGATAAAATGACATATGTTTACATTTTTTATACCCTTCACAAAAATGTAAAGGGTATATATAAGTTTGTGATTCCGTTTGTAATTTCTACAGTTTATTTTTGCGACCCTATAAAGTATATATATTCTGAATCAGAATTAATGGAAAAGTCGATTAAGCGATGTCCGTCTGTCCGTCTGTCCGTCTGTCCGCTGTTGAAATACCGTTTCTGAGAAAACCATTAGACTTAGAATCTTTTTTCTTTCACCATTCTTTTACCCCATCGATTCATGGGTTTGCTATTGAAATTCAGTAATATCCGTCCACGTATAGCTGAGATATATTCAAAATTCCGAAAAAAGCCATTTTTTTTTGCAGTTTTGTATGAAAATTTTTGAAAACAAAAGTTGTTCGTTTTGCTTCAAACTTCACACACTTATTAAGCATGGTGACTAAAAGACAAAAAATTTTTTTTTCAGATATCGGTCCATATATACCCGAGATATAGCCCAAATCGGATTTTTAATGAAAATGTCGCATAGGCGAAGCTAAACAACTTTTTTTTTGCTCAAAAGCAGTTCTGGTAATGAAATTAGGTTACATAAATATGGAAAATGAAAATTTCCGATATCGGTCCATATATACCCGAGATATAGCCTAGACCGGGGTTTTCATGAAAATGCCACGTAAGCGAACTTAAACAACTTTTTTGTGCTCAAAAGCAGTTCTGGTAATGAAATTAGGTTACATAAATATGAAAAATGAAAATTTCCGATATCGGTCCATATATACCCGAGATATAGCCCAAATCGGGTTTTTCATGAAAATGTCGCGTAAGCGAACTTAAACAACTTTTTTGTGCTCAAAAGCAGTTCTGGTAATGAAATAAGGTGATATAAATATGGAAAATGAAAGTTTTCGATATCGGTCCATACATATCCGAGATATAGCCTAAACCGGGGTTTTCATGAATACGCGGCGTAAGCGAACTAAAACAACTTTTTTTGCTTAAAAGCAGTTCTAATAGCAAAATAAGGTTATATAGGTATGGAAAATGAAAATTTCCGATATCGGTCCATATATACCCGAGATATTGCTCAAACCGGGTTTTTCATGAAAATGTCGCGTAAGCGAACTTAAACAACAATTTTTTTTTGCTTAAAAACAGTTCTGGTAATAAGATGAGGTTATATAAATGTGGAAGATAAAAATTTCCGATATCGGTCCATATATACCCGAGATATAGCCTAGACCAGGGTTTTCATGAAAATGCCGCGTAAGCGAACTTAAACAGCTTTTTTGTGCTCAAAAGCAGTTCTGGTAATGAAATTAGGTTACCTAAATATGGAAAATGAAAATTTCCGATATCGGTCCATATGTACCCGAGATATAGCCCAAATCGGGTTTTTCATGAAAATGTCGCGTAAGCGAACTTAAACAATTTGTTGTGCTCAAAAGCAGTTCTGGTAATGAAATAAGGTTATATAAATTTGGAAAATTAAAGTTTTCGATATCGGTCCATATATACCCGAGATATAGCCTGAACCGATTTTTTCATTAAAAAAATTTTTTTCTTTTTTTGCTGAAAAGCAATTCTTGTTATAAAAGAAGGTTACTAAAATACAGAAAATAGAAAATTCCGATATCGGTTCATATATAACCGACCATATTCAGGCCACATTTTTAATATACTATACATATTCGTGACTATCGTGAAGGGTATTTTAGATTCGGCCCAGCCGAATATACTACACTCTTACTTGTTTATGTTAAGGTGCATAAAGTTAAGCTTGCACCATTCCTCCAGTTTATTGATATCGGTTTGAAGTAAAAGTTAATTTGGCTTCCTTGGGGAACACCACAAGGAACATCTAAAAAAAACATTTCTAAAATTGACTTGTTGGGTTCTGTTAGACAGATATGATCGAATCCATTTAAGGGTTGTAATGCTAAAAGCCATTAACGAAAGCTTGTGTAACAATAGGTCGTGGTTTACTTTGTCAAACACTTAGCTAAAATCCATGTAAATTACATCAGTATGTTTGCTATTTAAAAATCCGTCAATTGCGATAATAGTAAATTCCAAAATGTAAGTAGTCATGTTGATACGTTGATAATATTGGTGAGATAGACAACTAGTCAAAATTTTCTACAGAAGTTTTCGAATAGCATTTAGCTTAGTAATTTCTCTGTAGTTTGATATGTCAAACTTGCTTCCACATTTATACAAAGGGATTGTATGAGCCTGTAAGCTTTTTTACAGGCTGTTTACAGCAAAAAAAAAAAAAAAAAAAAAAGATTAAAACAAATTCCAAATTTTTTCGAATTATAAAATTACTACTCTAAATCGAATGAACAAAATTCATAAATGTTTATTCTTAAGCATGTTAGTAAATCAAGAAACAAGAGAAAGAAGCTGCATAAGAACTTCATTATTAAATTAATAAACTTAGTTATGTGTTATTAAACCGCTAGGTAATAAAATTCTGATTTTTGAAATATGGTTGTTGTTGTCATTGCACATTTAACTTATTTACAGAAAACAGTAAATGTACATGAACAATTTAAATGTAACAAACATATGTATTAATATATTTTTAAATATCATAAAATAAAGCTCAGTAGCAGAGGCTGCACAGTGGTTACTTCGAACAGGGATAATGCACGATTTTTTCCATTCAGGAGGAACGTTACGCATAATCGGCCTTCTGAAGCCTCTATTTACAATACCTTTCGATAATTTGAGTTCTAGTTTATAAAAGTGGATGATAGTTGACCGGTTAGACCACAGCCAGCATGTAGTGAAGAGAGTATAACAGCTGTAGCTGAGAGTGTACGCGAAGACATGGCGATAAGATTTGCTGTCCCTCTTAGCAGCTTGGCTTTGTAGTATTTGAAAAGTTGTCTTATTTTACATAAGAATATTGGCCTTATAGTGTATAAAATTAAACTTGAGCAAGACTTGAAGTCAGTCAATTTAAATTTGCAGCGCTGGAAAAACTCAACGAATATCTGGTGTTTTTTCATGTAACTTTGTTCAGTGGCAAAGTATACTTCTGGCTCAATACATATATAAATAAACCAAATTTCCATATTTTAGGTGATGAAGAGCCCGAAGAGCACTCAGAACTATCTATTAAAACGAATGGTATGGTGTTGTTTTTGGGCTGGTGGAGGTTTATATTTTTTAAAAAATGAGGCAAATAAGAATGTTAACGTTAATGATAACCATTATCACGGCATGTTAACGGACAATGTTTTGAAATTCAAGCGCATGGTCGCGATGAGCTTTGGATTTTATTCTGCAGAAACAATGAAATTGTTGAGAAATTATTTTGACCAACGTTTTATTTTTCGGTTTGCTATGGTAAATTGACTTCCTAAATCGTATCACACCTTTGGCATATTTTCTCTGGGGGACTTCAGAGGCCAAAATCTACAATAATGGATTTTGAAATATTCTCAAATTTCAACGTAACTAATTTTGACAGTAATAGTGAACACGTAAAGGATAACTTTTTCACTCAAAAATCTGTGGTAAGTTATGGTTTTTCTAATTTTTTGCAGCTAAAGATCGTTTTGTGTTATACGAAAAATTTAACAGTATTTATTTTCTATATTTCGATAACAATTTGTTATCATCGTCAGGAAAATTAATATGATATATTAATTTTAATATGACATATTAATTTACCTGACGATGATAACAAATTGTTATCGATATATTGAAAAGAATACTGTTAAATTTTTTATATAACATAAAACGATCTTTAGCTGTAAAAATAAGAAATACTTACCTAAATAAGATCAAATAATTATACATCAAAAAATTTATGATTTTTCGTAAAATATTTTGAAGTTGAAAAATATAAACACACACAAAATTTTGATTTGACAATTCAGCACATCATTCATCTTGAACTAAGACATACAACGAAATAAAGTTCAGTGATTCATACGGAATTGCTTTTTAAAGAAAAGTGAGCACAATGCCTGTCGGTGAATTTTGCTTTGAGTGTTCACTGGTAAGGAATTCATCGTTACGGAATCTTGCATCAGGAATGAGCCAGCTACAATTGACGCTTTGGAAGCCAACATTAGTCATTTATTCACGACATACCAGTCGCTATGTTCGAACGAGTTACCCAAAATTCGACCTCCGAATGCACCTCAAATGAAATCGTGGCCAACATTTACATGATATCTTTTGCAAACATTAATGGGCATATTCATAAAAATTAAAATTAATTTGAAAACTAAAAAATTCCAAAAAAAATTTTATGAAAATTCATTTCAAATACAATTTAATTTTTTATGAATGTGCACATAAATGTCATAAATCGTTCTTATCAAACCTCTCAATGAATCACCTGTTCTAAACTCACGAGTCAAAAACTCAAACTTTAGTAAGTAAAAAAAAAAACATACTTAAACAAGTAATTTTTTTTTAAAACGTTTATTTAACGAGTAATTTATAATAATTAAGACTATAAATAAGCAAGTAATTTGCAGTGACAAACACACTGCAACTCATTTAAGACGAACGTTCCTAGAAACAAAAATGTACCGGTTGCAGTTCTCTGCTGACTACCAATTTGAATGAGTTACACATCCTGAAGAATAAAATGGTTAGAGTATTACAAAATAAATTTTTAATGTAATGACAACTAGCAGCTCTAAGGCTATCTGCAGAAAATCCGGGCCTGGGTGCTGTAGTTACAAGCAATAACAGACAAACTCAATTAAAAATGGGTTGTTATTATTTCAGTGTTTGAATTTAGCTTTGTTCGCTGTTTTATAGAGCTTTTTTCTGAAAATCTTGGTGCAATAGTGAATTTTGAAAAATGAATTTACATCTTCATATTTCCATTCTTATTTTTTCTCCCTATTAATAAAATATAAATAATTCCTTGAAATTTTCACACTCTTTGGCTTCCTACACAAATATAATGTACGCCCTTGAACCTTCAAAAGTCATAATTGTTTTCGTAAAAGCGAAAATTTAAACAGCACACTAACCATTCGCACCAACTGACATTTAATTCTGCTATTAATTTTATAGTCAAAACCGCGAAAAGTATTTTTTTTTGTTTTTGTTTTAAAATCATAAAGTGCCACGTCATACCCCCATCTGTTTTTCAACTGCATTATGCTACAAAAAATTAAGTTTTTCTTTTTTTTTTCAATAAAAAAGTTTTTATTCGATCTGCTTTTTGTATGCGAGAATTAATGGAATAAAGCAATAAAAACATTATGTACGTAAATATATATTTCGCTTTCAGTTTTTATTAAATTTAACACGCGAACACCGTGTCCAGTTTAATGCTTTTTTAAAGAACTAAAGCAGCAGTGAAAACTTCTGAAAACACCATCAATACCAAACTTTGCATTTGTCACGCAATTATGATATATTGCACTTGGGCCTAGAAGTACGGCGTGTGGAAAAGAACCAAAAGTTAGTAAAAGGAAAGAGTACCAGATTGTAGTCATGAAGTAAACAGAGATCAAGCTAATAATTTTGCAACCGCAATCGAATACTTAAGAAAAAGAAAGACATCTCTCTTTTCTGACAGAATTTTATTATAAAATCGCTTATATTAATATATTGGAATCGAGTGCGGGAAAAAATATGTGAATAAAAAGACTACATATGGAGCAATCCAAGTCATATGGGACAATTCGGAGAACATTTCTTTTTATTTGCTTTATTTTTTATTGTATTAATGTTCTTTTTGAACAGCAAATTTCCAGGTTTTTTTTGGTCCATGGTTTCAGAGATATCGGGTTTTAAGAAATCCGCATTATAAAAAAGCCATTGCCAAATAAATAACTTTTTCAATATTAGTCCAAACAGAATAAGTTTTTTTGCATTGTTTTTGTTTTTCTGTCTTCTATATATTAAAAAATAGAAAAAAATTGTGCACAGTGGGCTTGGATGCGGTTTTAGGGATATAATATTTTAAACAAATTTTTTTTCTCCGTTTTTACTTTTCGATTTTAAAAAAGTAAATAGGGTACTTTGATTTTTTCCAAATCTTTTAAGAAACGTTTGGTATAACTACTAATTTTTCTGATTTGTTTTAAGTTTTCTTAAAATTATATTGCGCGTTAAACCACTACGCAAAACTGTTCTAGGACTTCGTAGGAAACTGTAGTGGATATGAAACAGCTATTTATCCCTCACAAATAGTTATATTTTCTTGTCTTCTTTACTCAAAAGATATTAATGACGGCATTTATTATTATAAAAAAATCCTACTTAATTTAAGGAGGGAACGAACTCAAATCTAATAAATAACAACATAAAAGGATCAATGAAATATTTGTCTGCAAAAGCAATTAATTTTAAAAAATATTTCTAATAATTCAACACATAATTTTAATTCAATATGAATTTGTATCGTAAAGTTTCTATAATGTTGATTTAAATATTGTACTTTGCACTCACAGCTAGATACTTATCTGTAGGATTTTGTTTGGGAATGAAACTTATATAAATTTCAGTTCATTTATTATTATAAAAGTTTGAGAGATACCTATATTAATTAAGTTCACAAATGTATTGTTTTATTATATTATATTAGTAAGGTAAGTATTTAGGATAGTTTTAAGTTTAGTGGTAAGTATTTTAAATATCATTTATAAACAAGTCTTATTAACTATTTGGTTTTACACAGGTAAGTATTATTTTATTCATGTAATTATTTTAATTAATTTACTTCGCAACTTATGTTCTCTAATCATTGCTTTATACACCTTCGAGAATATCAAATGCGTGGACAACTATCATCAACTTGAAGGTAGCAAACACTCTTAAACTCTGATCTACTTGAAAACGAGTTAGACTTCTCGAAGTGTCTTTTCTCATTGCTGTGCTAGTGTTGTATTGTTTTGGCTGCCTATGTTAATATTGTACTGTTTATTTGTGCGTGTGTTAGTATTATGTTTGTCAGTGTCTTCTTTGTTCATTCTGCACAGTGGTGTAGATGAGCCATCCTACATATCATTACCTAAAGTGCAAAAGTGCTTGTCATCACTTTTAAACATTTTACAGGAGAAACAAAAAACTTAATAAAATTATAAGTTTTGTGGTTATTAATATGGCTTTTTTTAATTATCTAACCGTTATTTTTAAACATAGAAAGCTAAAATTTTGTGAAGATGTATGTATTAATGGTAGTTTTCAAATTTATAATATTTTTATATACAATTTTTAAAAAAAATTTCCTGGAGAAGACATACAAGTAGTTTAGAAGTATTGAAGAGTATAAAGCAGCAATAACAACTAGTGACCACCAGCTCAAGCAATAACAATAATAAAAAGGTCGTAAAAATAGCAGCAATTTATATTCATTATATATAAATTTTGAATGTTTTTGGTTGTTACGTTCCTTTTCGTTTCAGGTGACGATTTGTATGCAAAAAAAAAAAATTGTTTATCAGAATTGTTTTTTGTTGGGTAGACTAACTACTTTCATTCAACTACAATTTTTAATAAATATAAGTTCGAATCCATAAAGTTCTTTACACCACCATATTTAAACAATTTATTTGCTGTTCCATTCAACTTTGTTATTGAACAAAATAGTTTTTTTTTTTATTATAGATTTCAAGCCAAATCTAGTATATTTTGAGAAGATTTCGAATAAAAAATGGAATCTACTTTATGAGCAGATTTCGACAAAATCTCCTGAAATCTATTCAGTACCAGGCGATACAACTGTGATTTTGTTCAAAAAGTAGTTAAAAATACTACGCTGCAACAAAAATATACACTTTAAAATGGTGTGTTCAGTCTCTGATAAAACTGTTTTGTCAAACAACCATGCATAAATTATTTTTATGAAAATGATATCTTGCTAGACGCCAAACAAACGGCGGTGCAGATTTCGTTGCAGATTTTAGTTTAAATCGAGTTGGTGTAAATGTAGTATTAGTAAAATTAGTAAAAAAAACTTACTTTTAATTTAAAATAGATATTATATACTTGTATAGTGCAATATATAAAGTAATATTAAAACAGAGATTGAAAATAGTGGCTTTTGTAAAATCAGCTGAGAAAAAGATATATTAGAGAGAGATAGCTATTATATCGCACATTATGTACAAATATCTTTATGTAAGCAAAATAGAAATTCGTATGTTTTTGTGTTGAATTCGCACGAAAAGAAGATTATATTAATTTCCTTTAACACGTATAAAGGATGTCCCAAAACTCAACGTCAAGCTGAAACAGGGTTGATAAGGTTTATTGCAACCATCGTGATGAAAATAAAAGAAAAAAATAAAAAATCTAAAAAAATACAAGGATTTGTGCGAACAAAAACATTTGAACTAAGTAAAATGTTTTTTTGTAGTATTTTTTTCTGATTTCCCTCACGAAGGCTACAATTAAACTTTTTCCCCTGTTTCGGCTTCACATTGAGTTCCGGGACACACGGTGTATCAAAATATGTTCTTTATTGTTAATTGTGTGCTCATGAAAATGATTCAAAGTGCAGCCAGTAATTTTATTGTTGATTGTGTGGAACAAGATAGAGTTCCTTTATCGGTTTCATTCAGCATTTTTATTGTTTCGAATAAAAGCACCAAACGCAAGAAAAAAATATGCACTCAGCTACGAGTATATACATTTTTCCGCGTCGTTTTAGCCCTGTTCTACTTTATGTTACATGGTTGAATGCTGCAAGTAGAGAGGACTTCATACATAATTGAATAATATTTTTTCATAAGATATTGTAATTAGCTGATGATGACAGTAAAAACGTCTGCTGGTGAAATAATTGTCAGTAAAATTTTAATTAAACATTTATTTAAAAAGAAATTATTTAATAATATAATTATATTTAGCCTTGATGTGGTATACAACTCCGTTCAGAAACGGAAATCAATCCGTTTTACACTGAAAGAATTATGCGTCATATATTGAATGAAACTGTTTCATTAAAGATTTTTCATTAATCCAATGAAAACTTTTCACAATATGCATGAAACTTCATATATATTATGAAATAGTTCCATCAGAATGGTTTTATTAAGTTTCATAGGTTCATTAAAAAAAATCATTGGCTTTATGACTACAACAAAATTTAATTTTTTTTTTAAATTCTTTGAATTTTGGTAAGATATATTAATGGGCATTTATTAATCTTAAGCTACAGTTTAAAAAATGTCAAGTTTTTATTTTATTAAAATGTAAGTTTTATGAGTTTTATAATTCCAATAAAATAGAATTCATTAGATCAATGACAAATAAATTTCTGGCTACCGAACTTGGGTATGTATGTACATATGTGTATGTACTCAAATCAGCATAATAATAGTTTAAAAAATTCAAATACCAGTGTATTGATACAATTTTAGGTACAATTTCACAAAAGCAAGGACTAGTATTGTTTGTGTAATGAAATAAAGTATCAATGAATAAATGAAATAATTCCATTGATCTTATTACGTACATTTACGAACATATTTTATTAATGTGTGTTATGATATTATTTCATTAAACAAATGTAACTATTTCATTGATTTAATGAATAAATGAAATAATTCCATTGATCTTATTACGTACATTTGTGAACATATTTTATTAATGTATGTTGGGATATTATTTCATTATACAAATGTAACTATTTCATTGATTTAATGTAAATTTTTTACGTGCTCAGTGAATAATAAAATTAGATAAATGAAATAACTTCATTGACCTTATGAAGGAGTTTTATATTTTTAATGAATATATTACATTAGTACAAAGAAGTTATTTCATTAAATAAATGTTACTTTTTCATTAATTTAATGTACAGTTTTCATGAGAAATTATTTCACTAATCATATGACTTGTCTTTCATACTTTTAATGAAAATAAGTCATGTTTCTTATTAAAATGTTTCATTACTTTTATGAAGGTTTTCATTCAAATAATATAATGAAATTTGTTTTATTATTTCTATGAAAAGTATATCTATGAAAAATAATGAAAAAATTCATAAAAGTAATGTCAAAATGCAGAAAATTTCTGAACAAAATGTTTTCAGTGTATGGTTCTTGATAAAATAAACAACAAAGACGCTTACGACATGTAAAAGTTTTTCACTTCAAAAATGAGAAGAGTATTTCTGTTAAAAGTGCTTTCATTTTGAAAAAAAAAATTGTCTCTTAAAAAACAAAAATAGATTGTGTGTAAATCATTGATATATATATATATATATATATATATATATATATATATATATATATATATATATATATATATATATATATATATATATATATATATATATATATATATATATATATATATATATATATATATATATATATATATATATATATATATATATATATATATATATATATATATATATATATATGTACGATATTAACTAACTAGTTATATAATATCGTACAAAAATAGATTGAATTTCTTTTCTTGGCAAAATTTAGATCTCTGAGTCAGACATGACTATATGAAAACTTTAACATTAACTTTGTTTGTTGTTTCTTTCGAAAAAATCGTTAAACAAGTCACTGGTGTTAAGCACCCATATTTATTTACTTCACAGAACTCATGCCCTTGGGGTTGTACCAAAAAAGCAAAAAAGAAAAAAATGATTTAAGTTAAAACTACTACTGTCTATATAAAATAGAATAGTGACAATTTCTGGTTAGAGTTCGTTCGTTTCATTAATTTTTTTTTTTTTTTTGTCTTTTTTGCTTAATATCAATTAAAAACGTAAACTCAGTTTTTAAGGAAGAATATATAAAAAACAGTGCTGAAAAAGATCAACGAACTTCGTCTGTTTTTGAAATATATTTTCACAATGAAGTTAAACACTAAAAGCGAGTGCACAATGCAGCAAAAAATCTAATTAGTCATAATAATAATAATAAATTGAGCGGATACTCATGTCACCATTAAGTTTAATACACAAAACATTCTTTACTGAATTTGAATGAAAATAATTTATTTAAAGTTTAAAATTTATCTAGCAGCTTTTAGAAGCAGGTAAAGATAACAGTAAAATGAAAAAAAGGGACAAAATGGAAAAAATAGTAAAATATACGAGTACATAGAATCAAAGCACGACAATCTTTCCCTCATAACCCTCCAATTCATCAAACCCACCTTTTTTGCTAATTTTTGGGTGCTTTAAAGAAAACAAACGATGTTTACATATACGTAAATGTAAAAATTGGAGGGCAACAGATTGTTTAATGATTGGAAGACGAATTTAAAACGAAACTCCGAATTTTAAAGGCAAGCAGTGGCTTGCTCATTGTAAAATGGTGTTTCATATAAAATCCATGTTTGCAGTTGCAACTTACTAACTAATAGAAGCTCAATATGGAAACTTCAGATATTAACTTTAATATAAATACATCTCCACTAATATTTTCTATTGAATTAGGAAATAAAATTATAACATATTTACTATTTCGTGATATACGAAAAGGTAAAAACCAGAAGTAACCATATGTTGAATTAACATGAAAACGTGTTGAGTAAAGTAAAGTAAAGTGTAGTGTAATTTTCCTGTTTAAAAGCTGCATAAGAAAAATATTATTGGAATAATAATATTACCTATAATTTTTTTTAACTTGGACCAGTACTCAGGGGATGACCCACACATACGCAGTGCATTGTACCGGAACTAGGAAAATAGGTTGTGAGGAGGGGGAAAGAGGGAGTAGTGTTTGTGAACATTTGACTTGAACCTTCCAACATTATAACAGTCAAGAAACAAGTCTGCAAGCTACTTATTCCACAGGCGAAGCGTACGGTTGAAAAACGAATTCTCTCTGTAATGCGTAGTACGATTCCCCGGGTAATCGACCACAATTGGATGGGCTCTGAACGACGAACGCGTGCTACGTAAAAATGAGTGAGTTTCGGGAACAAGATCCCTAATCTCGTCAGAGCTAAATCCATTGTAGTAACGATAAAACTGGGTAACGCCCTGTGTAGTAGTAGTGTTGGATACCCTACTGTCACCAATAAGCTTCTTCGCTCTCTCCTGCACACGATCGACTAACCACAAATTAGACTTTGAGGCACAGGACCAAACATGAGAGTTGTATTCCATTTTCGGTTGGATGGAGGTGGTATAAATCTTACGCCGTTTTAAAAATCCGAGGCACTTGAATGCTTCCTTAGAGACATTAAATATGTGTTCAGTCCTACGAACGTCAGACTGTATCTTCATTCCAAGAGCATGCAATTCCTTAATATTTATACCATCCATGAGTACAGATGAAGCATCACTTGCGGTCAATTGTTTGTGTGTTAATAAACAACATTGGGTTTTACGAGCGTTGAAGGCGACTCTGTTTTTACGACCCCGTTCGGAGATTAATAAAAGGTCACTATTCAGTGAATCGTTCATATCTAGCCTCTTGGCAGCAATCTATGATAGATTGGACCTATAACTAAAAGAGTGCTGCTGTCATCCGAGAAAGAGTGGATAGGGTTTGAAGTTTGATAGAGAAGGTCGTTGAGGAAAATAAGAAATAGGGAAGGAGAAAGAACGGAACCTTGCGGTAAGCCTGAATTAATCTTAAACTCGTTTGATGAAACCCCATCTATAACAACTCGTATAGTGCGGTTTCTGAGAATATAAACCGAGAAAAGTCATCACCGACACCAAAAGCAGTAAGTTTTGCCAGTAGTGCACCATGCAATGCTATACTGGACCCTAGGGAATTCCTGCCGGGTACGAACCATGTACACCAAAGTCGAAGCTTCTCTGTACAAGCAGATACACCAGATTTCCCTCCCCCCAGGGATCAAAGTTTGCCTTGGTGTATTTCAAACCAGGGTACACTGTTTTCTGGTGCATAGGGAGGTAGAAGTTCTTCGTTTATTGTAGCATATAAAACTTTGGTATATCAGTAGCATATAAAACTCTGAATATATAACTCTGGCTGGAATTATGTTGTGTTGGACTTCCGAAACTCTCACAAAGGGTTAATTGGCAGAACGGTGATCGAAAAAGGCCCCGAGAAGTTCTGCTTGCAGTCTATCTCCGAGCTGTTCATGATTAAGGCCTATCTTGGCTGTACCGTTCTGGCTGTAGTTTAAACTTAAAAGCGCAGGAAGTGGAATTAGTTTCCCTGATAGTTATGGTGCAATGCCGGTTTTCGGGAGCTAATAACCCCCTGAGGTGCTGTTGTCTTGCAACAGGTACCTGCAATGTATGAAACCAGTGGTGATGGTTAGACGGGTGAGTTGGTTAAGGGCTGGTGATTTTCATTAAATCTTGACTTCTGGAAAATTGCATAGAGATGGGATTAGAAGGCCCGAACTGTTCAGCAAGTGGTTTATCTCTATGGCTACGCACTTAAGCCCAAAATGTCGACCTATGTGAACCTTGCAAGCCAAATGGGAGCGCGGGTGAATCGTGATTAATGCAACCCGTGGAGTTAGTCCATAATCAGATAAGGCCGACAAGGCAGGTGCTGATGTAAATCAATATTCTCGCCCTACTTATCATGTGAGAAATTGTAACTAAAAGCGCTATAATAAACTCGAGAAAATTCCGACAATATTCAATTCCATTTTATACCGAATATAACTGTTAGCCATATCCAAAGTATATCAGTATGAAGTAATAGACTCGAATTTCCTTTTGAGCAATTACCACTTCGTCTGATATAACCGAACGAAGGAGCAGGCGAAAATATAAGCCAGACTGCGACCACCGTTAGCTGAAATTCCTGCTATAAAACTAATCGTTGTTGTTATATTAAATATTGAATAAATAGTAATTAAGTTATAAAAAATTATAAATAGCTTATTTTCTATGTTTCCCAGCTATCTATATGTCGACATTTCATAGGAACTACCCTAATCATCAGTAGACTTTGGAAATTTTTTTGGGATATAAAGTTGAATGTTTGAGAATATCTTTAAAAAATTTCCAAAGTCTACTGATGATTAGGGTAGTTCCTATGAAATGTCGACATATAGATAGCTGGGAAACATAGAAAACATACTGTTTATAATTTTACAAAAAAAAAAAAAAAAACATCGCATGGAAAGTTTAACAAAAAGATTGTGGAGGAGAAGGGAAAGGCTGCAACAAACAGACGGTTTTTGCCTATTTGCTCTATTAAGAAGTCATGTTAAATGAAGGATATATTTTAAAAATCATTTAAAGATTTAAAGTGACCTTCAGCATTTCATGCCAATTAACTAAATAAATTATGCACGAGTACTTCATTGTATCATCCACCATGTATAGCTAAATTATTTTTGAATCAAACTATTGTATAAATACAAACTAAAGTAAAAACTTGGCCAACCAAATAGTTTTTGTCAAAAGTTTTTATAGCTCGTGTACGAGTAAATATTTTATTGCTTTTAAACAATTTTTGTTTTGTTTGTTTTACATTTATTACTATTACATATGAGTTTTTTATACTATACCTTTCCTGTTATCTAAACTAATTTTACGATAAAACAACCAACGACAAAATGGAATACACAGCTGTCAATTTATTGTTACACCTCAAACGACCACATTCAAATTATTAAACCAATCGTTTCCCACAATCATTATCAATAGTTTCCAATTGCTCGACAATCTGATTAATAGAAAAATGTCAAATAACAAATCCTCAATAAACCACAAATAAAAAATAAACAAAAAAAATAATAAAAAAAAAGGATGCGGAAAAAGAAACATTGCTTAAAATTACCTTTCTGATAAGAAACCACAAATAACAATCCAAATAATGAAACACTAAAATAAAATAAGACAAACGTTTTTCGGGCAACAACAAGGTGAGCTGAACGGAAAATAACCGCTAGAAATAAATGAAAATTTCCTTTGAATTTTTGTCTATTCTGCTTTGTTTGTTTTTCCCGCTTCCTTTTAATACAATTTACAATTTCACCTTTGCAGGCATAATCATGTTTACATGTTTGTGTAGGAAGACGTATGAGTACAAGTAAGAAGCGTTTATAAATGGCACTAGTAATCAATGATAACAGTGGGTAAACAGCAACTCTAGAGCACACGTCAAATGTCGTTATAAATCAACATACCACACAAACTAAATATTCACAAAAATAATACGAATAATACATACATACATATATTTTATATGTATGGATGTATAACCCAGCAAAAAACTTCCATAGCGGAAGTTAAATATCATTTTTCGTTCACTGAGTCAGAAATTATTATTTCTGTTTTGTTTTTCTAGTTATTTTTCTTCTTTATGGTTAATCTTTATTAATATATAATATGAAGGAATGGTCAATTTACGAATAGGAAAAGTGAAAACTTTGATTTCCGAACTTCGATAGCTTATATCACTGTGGTCAAACTTTCATTTTCCTACACTCACGAGTATATAAGACACAAAATACAGCTACCGTGACGTTTTCGAGCTTGAAATACATTCAAAGCAGTAGGCTACTGACTACACGGCCATAAATATCGCTAGTTATAATTGTCGCCTTGCGTGTAAGTAGTTAGTTCAATATAATTTTAGGAGCGGCACCGGTCTACGTAACTTGTAAATTTGACCTTCAACTCGATTACGTCCAAAATATACTTTAATCTAAATGATGTACATAGAATAAGAGTCGCCATGATTTTTCGTGTTATTATTGTTCCACAAACGCTACTCCCTCTTTCCTCCTCCGCATTACCTATTTTCCTAGTTCCAGTACAATGCATTGCATATGTAGGGGTCATCCCCTGAGTATTAGTCCAAGATACAAAAAAAAAAAAAAATAATAGATTACAAAAATTTTGTTTAATGAAATATAAAGAAACACAAATGGTGCCCTTTCAGTGGCCCGACTTGGGGTTTTCGCACTTTTTTTATTAAATTAAGTTCCATTCCAGGTAATATACTTTATTGATAGCCCTAACCTGCTTATTCTTGCCACCAGTCCAGGAGCAAGCCGTTGCTCGAACCGTTTGGGGTTCAAAGCTGTAGTTACCATTTTTAGGGCTGTGATAGTCTAATTAGAGCCTACTATTTGTAGAACCGGCAGCCTACCCAGCTTGTGTGAGGGACTTCGGGGGCAACGTTGTGGCTGTGGCCAAGTGGGAGATGAAGCCTAAACTTGGTGTGGAGTTGCACTGCAACCGGGTGCCTTGACCCTGGGATTGGTAGGAAGACTCCGCTACAAATAAGCATGAGTGACCGACAATAGCTATGCATTGTCTATGCATCGGTTTTGGTGAGAGTTGCTTATTTGGCTGGTGATGAAAGCGCCGTGGGTTTGGGTCGTCAAGGCCCTACGTAACACATCTTCGGATTCTGTCGTCCCGGTTAGTAAGTTTTGCATTAGCGTATGTTTAACCAGGGCTTTCTGAGGTATAAACCGTTATAAATATTTATTTGATTATATATCCGGGCTAATATGGTCAGAGGTTATGTAAATAAAAACCAATTATTTCATGTGTTTACTCAACGTTTCGTCGATGTGGGTTGTCGACTTCTTCGGGAGTATGTATGCTTTTTATTAAAGAATACAGAATGTTTTAGATATTACATATATAAATATAAATACATAAACAAAACAATAAATATCCCTAACAAATAAAACTTCAGAACTTCCGCTAACTCTCACCAAAGGCAGATTGGAGACCAGCACGGCTCCAGGTTGTTCTCTTTTCCAGATCATCCTGGTGCTGATCGATGTTGAGGTGTATGCATTTTGAGCGAAACGTTCTGGATATGGTTTAGACTTCAAATTGCAGGGAGGTCTTCCATAAATTATGAAGAGGGATACTGGTTTCCTAGAAGCTTTTCCACGACCATTGAAATGATGTTGTATTGCCAAAGATACGTATAACGTAAGGAACCAGAAGTGATGGATGGTTAGGAGAGTTGCTTACTGGCTTACGTTCTATGCCCTTCGAGCCATAAACGCGTGGATCCATATCAATGAACTGCCGGGGAATTTGTATGCAGGAGGAGTTAAAAGATTCGATCTCTTCAGCAAGGGGTTAGTTCATATAGCTACAAACATATGACAAAGGGTTGGCATCTACCAGTATGAGAGCCTTGCAAGTCACAGTTCAGCGTCGGCCCACCGTTACATTAAGGTGTAATGGCAAAACGCATACAAGTTTTATCAGTGATTTAATCTAAATAATAAATAAATAGTTTCATTAACTATTAACGTCATCCACTTCATACGCAGTTAACCTTAATATACCCGCGCTAATTATTGTAACATGGGCCGACTTCCTAAATGCAAGTTGCAATGCATATTTACAATGCATACACTTCGTAAACGCATCTGTAAACCATCTGGCAACGCCCAATGTTCCTAATCGTTTGGCAACTCATTTTAATGAGACTTAGCTGTCAGAATCGTGCATAATTTTTATTTTGTATGCAAACATATAACGAGTGATTTTTTTGCTATTATCTTTTTGGCAACACTAGTTTTGACAGCTCACGCACGTTTTGTATCTTGTGTCACTGTCAAACATCTTCAGTTTGGTCTATAATTTAATCATGAATCGTCTTACAAACGAGCAACGCTTGCAAATTATTGAATTTTATTACCAAAATGCGTGCTCTGTTAAGAAAGTTCATCGCGCGCTCCTTCCATTTTATGGTCAGTTTAATCGACCTTCTGAAGCTTCTATTCGGGCTATTGTAAAAAAATTTCGCACCAAGTTTACATTGCTGGACATTAAACCACCAACACGCTTACGTAGAGTGCGAACTGAAGAAAATATCGCAGCCGTATCGGCCAGTGTTGGTGATGACCGTGAATTATCGATTCGGCGCCGTTCGCAGCAATTGGGCCTTTGTTACTCCACTACGTGGAAAATTTTGCGGAAGGATTTGGGTGTGAAGCCTTATAAGATACAGCTGGTGCAAGAATTGAAGCCAAGCGACCTATCACAACGCCAAATTTTTGGTGAATGGGCTCTTGAAAAGTTAGATGAAGATGCACTTTTTTATCGAAGAATTGTGTTCAGCGACGAGGCTCATTTCTGGTTGAATGGATACGTGAACAAGCAAAACTGTCGTATTTGGAGTAAAGAGCAGCCAGAAGCATTGCAAGAGCTACCAATGCATCCACAAAAAACAACCATTTGGCGCGGATTATGGGCTGGTGGGATCATTGGGCCGTATTTCTTCAAAGATGATGCGAATCACAACGTTACTGTGAATGGTGAGCGCTACCGTGCGATGATAACAAACTTTTTTTTGCCCAAAATGGAAGAGCTTGACTTGCATGACATGTGGTTTCAACAAGACGGTGCCACATGCCACACAGCACGCGAAACAATGGACCAATTGAGAGGCGAGTTCGGTGAACAGTTTATTTCACGCTTGGGACCAGTCAATTGGCCGCCCAGATCGTGCGATTTAACGCCTCTAGACTATTTTTTGTGGTGCTATGTTAAGGCTAATGTCTATAGCGGTCTGATTGACGCACTGGAAGCCAACATTGCCAACATAATTCGTGAGATACCGGCCGAAATGTTGGAAAGAATATGCCAAAATTGGACTAAGCGGATGGCCATTTGAGGCGCAGCCGCGGCCAACATTTGCATGAAATAATCTTCAAACGTTAAATTATATCGACCCAACTACCGATCCAAATAAATACATCATGCATTTTTCTGAATGTTATGTGTTTTTTTTTAATTTCCGATAGTTCTTATAAAATCACCCATTAGCTGCAGTGGCTGAGTAAGTATTTTGTTGTTTATTTTTAATAAATTATTTATAATTCATATATCTTATTTAAATAATTAAACACTTTGTATTGCAGAGACAAAAAGTGGACCCATGAGCGCAAAAACTTATTAATTGCAACAAGACTTCGACACGAAATAGATTTTATGGGCAAAAAGAAGAAGCGAAACACCATTTGGGAAACAATCTTAAGGGAAATAAAAGATGTGGATAGATCCTTCCCGTTTTCGAGAGAAGACATCAATAGATGCTTCCAAAATATTATGGGGACGTATAAACGGATCAAAAGAAGAAATAATACATTCGGTGAAGCAGCCACGAATTGGGAGTTTTTTGATGATTAATTCAATGCATTCCTCAAAATTTTTATTTTTGATAACTTTTCTTCTCGGCGTTTTTATTTTCCTTATTATTTGTTTGTATATTTCTTTAGTGGCTTTTAACTTTATTTCACGATATCAGACATTATCATTGACGGATGAAAACTCCTATTTACGATAAAGTCAAGTGCAGGATAATGTAACAAATTAAGAAATAATACACTGACTTATGAGAAATATATATTTTTTATGCTTCAAATCTCCTACATTGCCGCTTGAAATGTTTGTGAATATTTGAGATCGTGAAACAGGCTTTTATTTTTTATTTGATTTCGAGACCCATTCAACTACTTAGATCACCTTGCAAATGGTGTTTGTATACTTAAACCATTTGCATACATACTAGACTACCATCCAACAAACGTAAACATGTTCATATGCTAAAATGTAAATAAAGTGTCTTTATATTGACACAATGAAAAGATATATGAACATAAGTAACTGTATGAGTGGTCAAAGGAGTCACTAACTGTGGGCTTGTGCATAGAGAAATAAAATTTTTTGCAGCTGCATACATACTTAGGCATTTAAAAACAAATAGTAAAGAAACCCAGTGTTAATATTATTCCTGTGTTCGTAAGAAATCTCTTTTAGTTCATGCTGTATTTTAAAACTGTATGTTGAAAGACTGAAAGTAGTCTTTTGTCTCACACAACACCTGCAACTTATTTTTGAGGAACCAGTAATCATTGCTACACTGATGATATCTGAGTCTATTGTATATGGGGAACGACTATTAACCGAATTGGGAATATGTCAAATTGTCCCTCTTTCCCCCACCTCATAACCTATTTTCCTAGTTCCGGTACAATGCACTGCATACGTAGGGGTCATCCCCTGAGTGCTGGTCCAAGTTAAAAAATAAAAAAATCGTCACTCTTCTTAGTAGAACTGTACAAAGGAGCATTCAAGTAATATTCTAATCCATTTTTCATACCGTCCACAATTGCTGTTAACCCAAATCGATATACGTTAGAACGATAAGATATACCGAAACTATCATGTCAGAAATTGTCGTCAAAAACCAGCAACGATTACTGCAGCTCCGTGGTACGTAAAAAACTCACGAATTCACAATGATCTGTGTGTTCCGCTGGTAAAAGATGAATTTTCTAAGGTATATCAGTAAACTGGAACTTCACCCAAATGCACTTGCACGTAACATACTTAATTTTGGCGGCCACTCTCGGTTGAGAAGAAGGGATACCCTGGCCACCATCAAAACGTTAAATAGGTGATTCTACCGATATTATTCGCGCAAAATAAATCTTTTTTGTCTAGCAGTGGCTGGACTTAAATAACTTTTATATTTAGTTTTAAGATTTGAATATTTATTGTTGGTTCACATTTTGAAGATTCAATAAATAAATGAATGAAGAAAAAAAAAAACAGCAAGCATTGCTACACTTAATCAGAGAAAATTCTGGTAATACCCGATTCCATTGTATATTGAATACGGTTTTTAAACGAATCCAAAATGTGTACTTACACGAGGATATACGTTCAATCTGTTCTGTTAACAATCATCACTCCACCTGCTAAAGCCGTATGAAGGAGCATAATTTTGAAGTAATATTCGAATCCATATTTCATATCATTTATGACTGCTGTTAACTCAAATAGAGACGTGCCAGTACAAGGAATTATACCCAGCATATCTTGTGAGGAATTGCCATCAGAAACCAGTACCCCTTCCTATACTGAATCCAAGGGAACTCCTGCAATATCCGATTCCATTATATACCGAACCCAAACGAGTCTGAAGTATGTCAGTACGAGAATAAAAGTACATCCAATCTGTCCTGTGACTGGGCTCCACTTAACAGAACGAAGGATTATACTATTTCCGTAATATTCAAATCCAATGTTGATACGGATTATGACTTCTGTTAAACCAAGTCGAGATATATCAGCACGAGTAATGACTTATCGGAGTTGTCACCAAAAATAAAAAACGAAAATTGCTATACTGCACCCAAAGGAATTCCCGCAATATCTAGTTCCACTATATACCATGTACGCTTGTTATCCAAATCCGAAATATATCAGTGCAAGGATCTGCCTGTGAATAATTATCAGTTGACCTAGTTAGAACAGTATGAAAGAGCATACTAAAGGAAAAAGCCTGACTGCGATGAGACCTACCCTACCCTGTTATGGGAACGTATGCTTGCGAATATGACGGTTCCTTTCTCGGAACCGTCCTTAGCTGAACTGCAGTTTCGTGCCGGACTAGTTGTTCCTTTGCTCGATGGAGGTGGTTGCAACTGCGGTGTAAGTCATATTGCAGGCAACCATGAGAAGCATAGTGCGCAGTTCTTGCGCTATGTGCATTTTTATGTCACGATTGTTTTGATTTGGCTGAACAATGTAAATGGATACATTGAGCTAATATGGAGATAGCCAGACTGCAAATCTTGCTGACGTGCTCGCTTTTCGCTCCCGCTAGAAGCTCGCCATTTTGGGGTGGTGTTCTTGTTTGTCAGCCTTAGTGATGCCAATCGTCACAAAAAAAAAATCACGTCAGACGTATTATGACCTTGATGTTACATCGCAAATAAAAAAATCGAAATTAATTGGGGCCCAAAAGTGAAATGACGCGATTAAAAAAAATCGACTACGAAATCTTATTGCATCGTCGGCTGCCCATCCTCATGGAATCTTTTCTTAATTCCACCGTGATGGCTTAGAGGCCGTATTATTGTATAAGCCATCCCTAAATGTATTTTGTTGTAAGGCTCTTCATGAGGCGGGTCTTGTCATTGTTTTTGTGTTGGTTCGTAATGTTTAGGGCTAGACTACGAGCTCATCCGTGAGCATGAATGTTGAGTGTTTTTGTTGTTTATTGTTTACTGTTTTCTGTGCCCGTATATATTTTATATTGTCGGAGTATGCTGTGTTTCGTTTGTGAGGTGCCTGCTTTTTGCTGGTGTTGCTGACGTTTGCGTAGTTCCTGTTTTCAGCTGTACCGGTTGCACTGTAGTTGCTGGTTTTTGTTGGTGTTACTGTTTTTCTTGTTGTACTTGTTTTGCTGTATGGTGGGTTGCAGTTTGTGTGAGCATAAGTGAACAGTCCCTGAGCCGTTTGGGTCTCTACTGGAAGTAGTTGTGCCTGCCCAGAGGCTTTAAATCTGGCACCACCAGAAATTTATTCCTGCCCGATTATGTTGCGAACCTTCAGGGAGTATGGTAATGGTTGTGATTTAGATCCAAATCGCGGGGAGAATTCAATTGACCTCGATATGGAGTTGAACTGCAAGCGAGTGCCGCACCCTAAAGATCAGTAAAAGTATTACGAAGGCCAAACCAAGGGGGAGATCATATTCAAACAACATGAGATCAAATTGGTTATTTGCAGTTGATGCACGCATTGTATTTCACCCTTTGATAAGATCACCATAGTGGGGCAAGGCCACTCTAGCAGGTACTAACGGAAATCATTTTGACACTTACACTGAAAAATATTTGCTTCATATTTCTAATGAACCCAATTCATTAGATAATTTTCATTAACGCAATGAAAAATTACGTTCCATCAATGAAGATTCATAGCATTAATGAAAATATTCATTCAAATTGATTCATTAGGTTTCATAATTTCATTGGATTTGTAATAAAAAATTTTTGAAGGCTGGGAGCAAAATTTTTGAGATTTAGTAAAACTGAGATAATAAATATATTACAACTACTAACTAAATGATAAAGTAAATTATTTTACACATTAATTACTGTGTAAAAAATTGTTTAATAAAATAAAATTTCAATGGTGTATTAAAACAATAAAAAATTATTTTATGCTTAACATAAAAAAAAATTGTTTAGTTTCTCTTCAGTAGCACAATTCTAATGAAAAAGATCATTAGAATAATGCAACTTTTCCTTAAACTAATGATTTTATTTCGTTAGAATGAAGAAAATTTTTCACTAAATTAGTGAACATTTTCATTGGTTTAACAAATGTATTCATTACACTAGTGAAAATATTTCATAAAAATAATCTAACACATTCATTGGCCTAATGAAAAAATTACGTTTGAATGATGAAGAAGATTGATTAAAGCAATTAAAGCTTTACTTAATGTTAAAGTACCAAATTCATAAAACTAATGAAATTGAGTCGTTAACTTAATGCATATTTCCATTGTTTTAATGTAAACTATTCATTAATATTATGATTCATGCTTCATTAACTTAATGAAGTTATCATTAATCTAACGAATACATTCATTACATAATTTTTAATGAAACAAGATTCTTTAGTCCAATGAAGGCCATCATTGGCCGAAAAATAATGAAAATTTTCATTAGATTAATGCAATATTCATTATATTAATGAAGGAATTCTTTTCAGTGTACCTTAGTTATTATATAAAATATTGAATTAATTGTAATCTTGATCATAGTTGCTTTATTTAATATAATATTTGCAACAAATTTTTCTAGCTAAAGAAGCCTTCGAAAGGCTACTCCAGAAAAATTTGTTTGTGTGTTATATAATTCAAATATTTATTTATTTATTTAATATATATTCTATATATTAATATATAAAATACAATAAAGTAAGGCGCAGGGTAACGAGACCATATTGCGCGTCTATTTAAACTAACTATTAATTATGAAAAGGGTTTTTAATACAAAATATACATCTGTATGTGTATGAGGACAAATTAAAACTAAAAAAAAAATTATATTAATTCAAAAAGTTTATTTTTTTAATACTAGATTAGAGCTTTTTATGCAAAAAATAGTCTAATAAAAAGAATTCATTCGAGAAAAAGAAACGGACATCTAAATGTTATTTATGTTATGCTTCGTAAAAGATTTAAAAATGGCTGTAGTCTGTTGAGGTTTGGAGCAATCCAGTGCATGTTCAAGTGGAACGGGCAAACAGGATACTGGACAATCCACAAGAATATGAGATACGCTATTCAGCAAGCCACAGAAATTGCACATCGACGGATTCGAGTTATCATAATAATGTTGTGAGTTAAATAAACATTTCCCTACTCTTGTACGGGCAAGAGAAACACACTGTAATCTTGAATAATTGTCATGGTATCTGGGTCTGGATATGTCTGGATTATGAGTTTTTAAGAAGCTATGGCGATTATTCCATTCTTCCTTTAGTGTATTCAAAAGTGAACTTTTATAAATGTTGGTTATAACCACGCTAAAACATGGCATTTCCATCACTTTAGGCATGGTGATTGCTTCCTTCGCCACTTTGTCCGCTAGCTCGTTGCCGCTTACACCCAAATGTGATGGTATCCACATAATAAGCAGAGGCTGAATTATACAGAAATTTCTAAAAATACTATTATATAAATCGTTTTTATTGTAGCGCCTTGACTGCGCTAATGCTGTCGGTGCATATGATAGATTTCTGGTTATTTTTGACAGCATGACTAATTGCTGAAACAATTGCAGCAAGTTCAGCTGGGAAAATACCAGAAAATGGAGGCAATTGGCTCTGTTTAACCACCACCCATTCGGAACCGGGCTGATGTTGAACCACTGAGTAAGATGTTATTCCATTTTGAAAAGATCCGCCTGTATATAACTCAATATCAGCTGAGTAGGTTGATATCTTCTCAGTTATCAGTCTCCAAAAAATTTCGGGATTAGTATTAGATTTTTTGTATACAGATAAACTAAAATCAATTTCAATCGCATGATTTTCTTCATATGACGCTACCGGCTTAGAGGGTAAAGGAATGTCGAACTTTTTAAAATAATTCAAATATTCTTGAAAAAGTTTTCCAAAGGAAGACAAAATATTGAAAAATTAAAGGAAAAATTAAAAAAAACCAACAAGGACTTTGAGTTAAAAAATGTATTACAAATATTATATTGAATTAATAGAATTTAAAGTACTGTAAGCCTAAGAGAGGAAAAATGTTGTTTTGTTATTTGATTAAAGATCTTTGATCCTAAAGTAGACCCTAGTCGCCGCTTTGGTACCGATTCATTTCATCTATGTTAGAAGACTCCTGAAAACCCTTTCTTTTTCGTTTTTCACCACTGGGACGCCAACCAATTCAATATCCTTTACCATATATCAGCCACCGTTTACATATGTCAGTGTGAATGTGTGTATGCCTGTGTGTGTGTGCGTTGCTTTATATTTTTTGGTTATCAAAACTACATGGAAGGTGGTGTTCTTTTTTTTTTTTATTACACGAATGTTTAAACAGCAACAAAAAAGGCAAAACCACTCAACTTGGCATGTAGCCATCCTTAGAAAATTTATATGCACGAAGGCTTGACTGCGTGTGTTTGTGTGTATGTGTGTGTGTGTGCGTTTTTATGTCTGAATTCAAATAGAGAATGGCTTTGTATTTAATGCATTTCCATCTGTTTGTTTGGTTGTTTGTATATTTAGTGATTATAAAAGGCTCGTGTTGCAACTCCTGTACGAGAAATATTAAAAACATGACGATTTCTGGTTGGTAAACAGATAGACAGACAGACGGACAGACATTCACCTTATGTGTCAATTTATTTTATATTCCTTTCACTCATTTCAATACAGCTGCTGTCCTCTGCTCTACTTTGCACCTTTACGGCTTTTATGTCTCTGTTTAATTTTGACTTTGGTCTGTCTTTCTGTCTGTTGGCTGGTCAATTGTCTGTCTGCCTGTCTGTCCACTCGTTTGCTTAATGTTGTGGACAAAGATGAACATATGTAAGGTATCTAAACGTGTTGGTTGACCTTTGTTATTAACAGACACTTAATTTTTGGAAAAATGTCTGTCGATTTTTGGTTGTTGACTTTGTGAGGGATTGGTTGTTGAAATTATTGTTTGCTTTTGTTACAAACAAATAAATTTAATAACTTTTTTGAAGGTTTGAACTTAATAGAAATTTGCAAAAGGATGAGATTTTGTGTAACTGGAATTTCTTAAGCTGCCGCTATGTGAGCTATTTAAAACCCGGGCCAAGTAATCTATTTGCAGAATTTCTGAAACACCCTGTATAGAATTCAACGTAAACATGTGCAGCTAAAGAGGGTTTGACTAATATTACTGCAACTTTTGAAAAAAATTCATCTTTAATATAAATTTATTTTTAATATTTAAAATATTCAATAGCTATTTTTGATTTTTTTTTTTAATAAATTTATAAAGCTGAATGAGTTTTATTTGCTGAATAATAGTGCAAAATAAACTCATTTGCTTATACGCGTACTGCGAAAACATTTTGGTTTTATTTAAAATTCTTTTAATTGATATAGAATTCCAATGTTATTTATTTTTTATAATTTTTGTTTACGCCATGGCATTTAAAAATGTCAAAAGTTATTTCTATTAAATATTAAAATTTGTTAATTATGCTGTTTGGAAGTATTTGTTAGATATACAACTTTATAATTACAAAAATTTGGTCACAATTCCCACAAAATACACAAAATATTTAAATGCAATTTATACACAATACGAGGGATACCTGCCTACATACTAGAACGGGTTGATTTAGCAGCTGAAATATTGTGCTATCGATTTTCCGATAGTTTTTCGTATCAGGAGAAATAGATTCCAATATGAAATATCAAAAAAAGTAGTTTCGAGGCAAACAAATTTCTTTAGTAAATAGTTCAAATTCATAAAAATAATTAGTTATAATTAAGTGAATAATAAATTGCACTCTGGAGAGTGCTCCTCCTCAACAAGAGTCATTGTCATCACAACAAAGCTGCATCAAAAAATTTTCATTGTAGACTCGTCCCCGATATTTTTTTTAATAATTCAATTATTTATTGTATTTTCTAAAAGAACTAACAATAAGTATGCAAATTTTAAAACTAATTAATTAATATAGATAAAAAATTAAATAATATTGAAAAATTTTATTTACTTAGGTCCAGCCAGTGCTAGACGAAAAGTTGTTTCTTGCGTGTATTTTGTTGGTAAATCACCTTTCTAACGCTCTGATGGTTGCAAGGGTGTCCAAATTTCTCAGTCGAGTGTGGCCACCAAAGTTAAGGTTACGTGCGAGAGGATTCGGGTGAGACTCCAGTCTCACCGAATCGCGTACCTTATCGCGTGTTTTGAAAATTCATCTTTCACTAAGAGTACACCTAGATCTTTGTGAATTCGAGAGTTTTTAATATACCATGGATCTGCAGTAATTGTACGAAGAATTTTATGCTGGCGCTTTTGAATTTTCTCAATGTTAGATGCAGAGGCGGTACCCCACAATTGAATTCCATAGCTCCATATTGGCTTTAGGATTGCGTTATACAACAAAAGTTTGCAATTTAGGTGCACCTCTTTTAATTTCATCTGGGTGACTTTAGCGTCAATGTGAGACTTCGACGTGAGCCCACGGACGAGATGAATACCAAGGTATTTGACTTCACTGTGCTGCGGAACAATGTAGTTGTTGATTTTAATAGCCGAACAAGTTTTTCTACGTAGTGTGAATGTAACATGGGTACATTTTTGTTCATTTACTTTGATTTTCCAAAGTTTCAGCCATTTCTCCAATATAAGAATATGTTCTTGCAAATTTTGTAATGTTAATTTATAGTCTTCATGGACACTGATTTTGTATCATCTGCAAAAGTTGAAGTGTGAATTTTGCAGCTCGTTGACATGTCTGAAGCATAAATTAAATATAAAGTTGGACCCAAAATGCTACCCTGGGAAACTCCAGCTTCGATTGGCTGAGCCGAGCTTTTGAAATCAATATAAATTATCTATTCTTTAAAAGGCGTTGAATATACGAGTACCACGGACTTAATATATAGATAGAGACTGTCGACAATATTCAATCGTTGTTGGCAGCGAGCAAGTATATGGCCCTTTTTTACATTCCCTTTATGTCACTAAGATGAAGAAGTCAAAGAATTAAAATTTGGGCGCCTCGAAAATGTGTCGTAGTGAAATTAGTTTTCTTCATGGCAAAAGCTATCGAAAATCGGTACATAGACAGGTTTTAACCCTTCCAAATTGACCCACATTAATACATACACACAGATTCCTAACTTATTTCCTTAGGCCGAGTTCAGCTGCTTCAAACCTTGTTGACTAGCTTATGAGAGATGAAGAAAAGATTAATAATTGGTACAGAGTTTCTGGCACGGCCTGACTTGTTCGAATTATATGCCTGAAGTTAGCTGCATTGGCAATAATTTTCTTTCTTTGCTTGGCATGCATTTTTAGTGATAAAATTGGATTACATTAGTTCAAAAAAAGTACCTCAAACAAATTTCAGAGCAAACGATGATTTTAAGCCTTGTTTTTTTTTTTTTTTTGTACAAGGAAATTAGAGAAATAAAAAAAGGCCAAATTTCTGTTTTTCATATTTTTTCTAATTTCCATTTGATTCACTTGCAGGTTTTGTTTTATTGTAGGGCATAAAGGTGTAAGAGTTTCTCGTTTGTTGTAGCAAATAAAACTCTACAAAGCCACATGATTTATGTTGTGTTGGACCAAGCTTAAATATGTAGACCAGGGATCAGCAGCCTCCAGGAAATTCTGCTTGCAGATAGATCATCTCAGTGCTGATCATGGTTGAGATGCCTACATTTTGACTGAAACGTTCTGGCTGTGGCTTAAACCTGCATCGCTGGTGGGGGAATGAGTTTCCCTAATTGCTATCGTGCAAAACCGGTTTTCGGGGCTAATAGCGCCCTCGGTGATGCTCTCTTATAACAGACACCTGTAATGTAAGGAACAAGAACCAATGGATAGACGGGAGAATTAGTTAAAGGTTGATGCTCTTAGTGGACTTTGACCTACCAACTCATTAGGCTTTGTCTTCTATTGACTGGTGAGAGATTGCTTACAGGATGGATTAGAAACCCTGAACTCTTAAGCAAAGGAGGGGTTCATATTGCTTAAACTTATGGCAAAATATGCGACCTGTTTGAGCCCTAGAAACCACACGGAGAAGCTGGTAAATCGTAAATAATTCACTCCATGGAGTAGGTACATCTTCAGGTAAGGCCGTCATGGCAGGTGGTGATGTAATTTAATTTTACAACTATCTCATTGGTTTCCCCGGGGAGCAGATTTTATCTTAGTGTATACCAAACCAGAGTACTATGCTTTCTAGGGCATAGAGGAATAGAAGTTTCTTTTTTGTTGTAGCAAATAAAACTAAAGAAAGCCGCATGACTTATGCTGTGTTGGACTTCCAACACTGTCACCAAGGGTTAATGGGTAGATCGGGGCTTTATTTCAACGCTGGTTGTTCCCAGTGGTGCTTACTAGCAGACAGGCTAGTAATCATGATCATGTTTCCCATAGAGATGATATAGATATTGAGTAATTGATGTTCTTAGAGTGAAAATTTAGTGAAATGTTCGTTGAACTGATCACATTTTCCTTACTTCAGAAGAAAGAAGTTAGTCAACAAGAAAAGAATTTTCAGTGTGTCACACATATTTCGCATCTGGCACCGGACCTATAGCTGAATGAGTACGAATGACGTATGTACAGAAGTGTGAAAATTTTAAGATATTTGACATAAAGGTCCTTTATAGTACCTCTAAAGTAATCTTGAACTCACAAAATCATTAAAAGGAATTTGTTTAAAAAAATTGCAGCGACTGAACCGCACCTTAATATTCGTTTCTATGCAGGAGTCGATGTCATTATTATATTTCATCCTTTTAAACTATGGTTCAATTACACATATGTATGTATTATTTTCACTCTTAATAAATATTTAAAAATAATTGAAATTCATTTGCATTTACTGTTTTAAGCGTTTTATGAAAAAAAATTAGTGTAAAATGGCATGTTAATTATATTAATAATGAAGAAAAAATAACATTTATGAATAAAGTAAAAATTTGCAAGCATTTGTTTTTCAAATACAAAAATTAACTTCAGCTTAACAACCCAACAAACATTTTTCCTTAATTTACATATTGCAAATGTCACAACTTTATATATGTGAATAAATATTTGCTAAAGCTGATATTAAATTAACTTTAAAAGGCAGTTTAGATTATACGATTAGGCGACACGCCTACAAAATTTATATAAAATTCACTCCAAATATTGAGAGCCTTTTATAAAAATTTCCTAGAAGCATCGCTTGCACGTGTTATGTAAACTGGGTATAAGTTTATGAGATTTATTATAAAATATAGATATCGTGTACACTTAAAGTTTACTCAAACGGGATGAAATGATTTTTTATCATACGAGTACTCTACTTTCGTATCAACTGGCTGAATACAAAAAAAAATATGTTCTATCCCTGGAATTAGTAAATAAGTATTCCTTATATATCGATGATTATTATTACCTTTTATTTGTAAGTACCTATGTACTGTTATACAACATGTAAGCTAGGCTTAAGTTTTTCAATAATAAAAACAAGTTTTTAGTTATATAGTAACCGGGAATGGGTGCGTTTTAGATTAATTGAAAGAAAATATCAGATACAACCACTTTTTACATTAAAGTTATAATTTTTCATTGTTTTTGGGTTACTGTGAAGCTTGATTCGTGCTATTAATTTTATTTCATTAAAGAAATAATAATCATAAACAGAGTGAAATTTATGAAAAAAGAGTATGTGTTAGAAAACGAACCAGCTACGTCGAGACCGGTCGAGCGCTCTACCAATCTATCAGCCACCGAGTATATAATGATAGTCTTACATTTACAATATATAATGAAATATGTTCATCATTTTAATCACATTATGCCGTAGCTGCTACGAAAGTCTTACATTAATATAATGAAATATAACTCTAACGATACTCTTTCATTTTCATGCAAAAGCTTTTTGTAACAAGAATTAAGCTATTTTCGTAACATTAATGAAGTTGTTAAAAATAATAAAGTGGTGCTGCGTAAACTTTGCATCCCATTAATGAAGCCTTCTTAAACGAAATAAAACTTTTCATGGCATGAACCAAAGAGTCTTATCAAGGACGGTCTCGACAGTTAAGTCTACAGCGAAAGCGTCAACTTGTAGGGACTGCACAGAGCATATGGTCTGGTAAGGTTACCAGCCGAGTAGCGCGGTTAACATGGTCTGCGTATCACCGTAGGAGGACTACTGTCTTAAGGGGTCTTCCCTGTCAAAGGCTGAGTAGCAGTTCTGAGAGGACATTGCTACATAATAAATATAGTAAATATTATAGTAAAATTAACGTTATACGAGTATAAACATTTTGAAATAATTTGTTATGTTCAGGGAAATTTTTTTTTAAACCTGGTATTAATCATAAAGTAAATTACAAGTATATCAACTATTTTTGCTGTTGAAAAAACATACAATTCATACAACTTACACAAATATCTTAATGGAGAAACAAAACATTGTCATTCAAGAGAAATATTTTATTGCATATACATATATACAAACACATGCTTATATGCTTGTAAGAGCCAAACTTAAGGCCTTGATACACTATTTTACACGATCGTGCGATCTACTAAATGTAACATGTGTGCTGAAAAAGTACTAAAAATGCAGCTGTGCGATAGAGTTTTTGATGAATCGTGCGGTGTGAAAATTTTTATGAAAATGATAATGGTTTCTGTGCAATCAGTATAGTATACTCGTATATTGTGAAGAAAATATGAGAATATTCTTGACACCTTGAGAAATAAGCTGAAATAATGTAAAATTATTATGGTAATAATAGTTTTTAGTTACTTATATAAATTAAGTTAAGTATATAAATTATAGCAATAGTGTGGACTACGACGCCATTTTGAAGCGATTTTGTAAAGTGAGTCAGACTTTTAAAACATATCCCTGTGGACTATAGGGCCTTTAGAAATAATCTTTTTAAAGAGATAAAATACTCACTTAAATATTATTGAATCCCACCATTGTGTCAACATTCGCAGTTGGCAACAATACGTCGTAGCTATGGACGTGTTAACGAGGACATATTACTACTGGTGGCTTAAGCGTCAAGCATAATATTGTTGCCAAACTAGTATTTAAAATCGCAGCTGCCTCGCTTGCACAAATGTTTGCTAATTATACACAAATTCTCTGCATGTTCGTACACACATGCCGTCCAACACATTCATATACATAACATTTACTAAATTGATTAAATTAAGTGCACTAATTTGTTTATTGTTTATAATAATTATGTTAAGTTAGTACAAGTAAATAAAGCAAAAAATTTTATATTATAAAATATTTTTTTTCAACACTTGCAAAATAGCACAAAATCAAATTTTTATATATATTATACTCGTATATAATAAACATATGTTAGATAATTTAAACTTTTCGTTTGTTTTAATAAAATTTTCAGCAGTTTTTTATCTACATCTGTTTACTTTAATTTTTATTTTAATGTCAAAAAATAATAGTACTCGTAGATGTGACAGACATCATTCAAAGCAAACCTGCATTGATAATAATGAAATCGTATAGAGATGTCCAGTATTCCTTAAAAGCTATCATACTAACAGCTTCTATGCAAACTTTAATATATTGTCTTATAATAACCTTAGTTATTAAAAGAGCAAAAAGTTTTCAGAGCGAGATTATATTAATATTTTTTATTATGATAAATAAATCTATGGTAATTATGCAGCCAAACATCGGCCAAATGCTCGCCATGGCTGCGGTGGGGTACTTCCCTCCGATGGTTGATATTTTCTGAGACATACTGCCTGACTCACGATGTCGTTTCCTTAACGTTCGCTAACGCCGCCGGGCGGATAATAAAGGTTAAACGTAGTTTATACCACAAATTATCTCATCCTTTGGCTTCTGAATTGATCTTGGCCGTGCACTTTTTGTTTTAAATATATCCAAAGAAAGAAGTACAACGGTGTCAAATCACATGACCGTGGCGGCAAATTAACATTAACACGACGTGATATAACACGACGAAGTTTTCGTGCAAAAGAGCTATTGTTTCATTGTCTGTGTGGCATCAACCTTTTGCAACTACATATCCTCCGGGCCCACATCCTGAATTTCTGACGAACAGTATTCATGGCAACTACTGTATTTTCGATGCAGAATGTCACGATGACGTCGCCCATGTGCCACCCCAAACAGTAACTCTTTGTGTTTGCATCGGCCTTTAAACAATAATTTGTGGATAATACGGCCATTGAATTTCTCTCGCTAAAGAGTCATTATATCCTTGGCTATGTGTTAAGTAGACCCGTCCTGTTAAAAACGCATATTGTTCAAATCTGTATCCTGAATTTTTGGACAAGAAGTCCATTATCATTTTGAGATAGGAAAAACCATTCACGCCAACTGCTTGGCCGATGAATGACAGTCAGGTGACGCAGTCAACGCATGCATCGGATTTCAACAATCATACGCGGATAAAACTGTCATTAAGTTTCTCTCACAGAAGAGCCATTGTTTCGATGGCTGTGTGGCAATTGGCACTAGGCTGTTAGAACCACACATCATCTAGGTCCATATTCTCAAGGCGATATTTAAGACTAGGTCACGTCCGTTTTCATTTTGTGATAGCGAACAGCATTAATGGCCGGTATTATTTTTGAAAAATATATATTTTTATATATCCGGTTTGCTTTAACTTGCGCAAAAGCCTCCCGATTGTGGACACGTTTGTTCCGTTACGCTGAACAAAAAAAAAAAAAATTGAGGAAATGCACGAAATGCATTTTAAGCGTCCAATTTTGTAAAAGTCTTGAACTGTGTTCCTTTCTATAGTTGAATTGCACAAACACTGAAACAAAGATATGTTAAGATTATGCATCATGCCAATCAAAAAATTATAAATAGCTTGTTTTCTATGTTTCCCAGCCACCCTAATCATCAGTAGACTGTGGAAATTTTTGAAAGATATTCTCAAACATTCAATGTTTCAAAGTCTACTGATAATTAGGGTAGCTCCTATGAAATATTGATATATAGACAGCTGGGAAACAGACAACAACCTGCTTATAATTTTTTTATTGGTATCAATGTTAGAAGCTAATATAGCAAATAAAACACAATTATTATGCATTATGACTAGACCACTCTTTGTCTATAAAATAAAGGATATTAATCAGCTTTTATGAAGCCTCTAGTTTGCAAACAAATTTACGAATTTGTTCATAGTTAACAATGAAATTCGCCGAATCAATCAACAAATTGTTTGAATAAACATCTGGAAGAAAATTCGTGGATACAAATAAAAGTTTAGTAAAAATAATTATTGTACGAAAGCAACTATTTACTTACTTTTTAACTAACTGCCTACCTCGCTCGGAAGATGATTATATAGAATTGATCAAAATTATACAATAACACAAATATTTCGGTACAAAGAACATCTATTTTGCTATTTATTGCTTAAAGTATTCTTCTAAATTTGATTATAAGTACACAGAAAAAATTATAGTAAAAAAAAAAATTTTGTCTGAAAAAATAATTTGTATGCATAATATCAAAAACACATAAATATCAAAAAAATAACCTTGCATATCGTATTTTGCTGTTGTTTACAAAAATATTTGTTTCCGATCAATAATTATTTTTACTAAAATTTTTTTTGAATCCACGAATTCCTTTGCAGGTTCGCATTCAAACAATTTATTAATTGATTCAACGAATTACGTTATTGAAAACGAAAAAATTTTTTTCTCTTTATAACTACATATTCGAGTATAATAATAACTGATTTAAAAACAGGGTAAAAATATTTAATTTCACGTCATCGTGGTAAATCAGTTGGTCTCATAGATATACCATTAATAAGCATATACTCGCCCTTACTATTATTTTTGCTTTATTAGCGGTGATGGTAATCAGCTTGTTAACAACCCATTAATTATCATTGCATAGTCTTGGCATTTGCGATAAGTAAAATGGGTTCGGGAACTTATCGAATAGTTAACAAACTTACCAAGGTCTGTAACTGTAGCGATTGACTTGTACTAACACAATTAGTCATTAATAAATTATAATGGCCTTATTCGTAAAAAAATATTGTATGTTTATTGAACTGTTATTCGTTATTTTCTATAGAAAATTTTTTAAAGAAGTGTTTAAAAAACATACAATATTTTTTATGAATACGGCCGTTAGATTTTTAAGTTTATTCATATGTCATCGTATTTTCTGCAACTAAAATAAATTTTTGTTCAACTAAACTAATTACGGTAATTTTTTGGCATGGGAGGTACTATGCCTATTTTCCAGACCCCACCCAATTTTTGCCTGATGACTTGTATCAACCATCATGTCATTCGTACCAAATTTAGAAACTTTAGCTTTAACCATTCTTAAGATATATAGGGTGTTTTTTTAAGCCCGATAGAACTTGAATTGTAAAAAATAACACAAAAAATTAAATTGTAATCAAAATTTTTTTTTATTCGAAAGATCAATACGTGACATTAACATTTGAAAATGATTTCGGGCATATGGGCACCGCGGCTGTTCTTGACGAAGCGCATTCTGGACGTCCAATTTTGGGCCACTTTTTCGAGCACTGCTGGCCGTATGTCACGAACAACACGAACAATGCTGGCCTCCAAGGCGTCAATTGTTGCTGGTTTATCAGCATAAACCAGTGACTTCACGTAGCCCCACAGGAAATAATCGAGAGGTGTCAAATCGCACGACCTTGGAGGCCAATTGACAGGTCCATTTCTCGAAATCAACTTATCGCCAAATTTTGATTTCAGTAAGTCGATGGTTGCGTTCGCCGTATGGCACGTACCACCATCCTGTTGAAACCACATCTCCTCCGGATCAATGTCATCCATATTTTCAAACAAAAAATCATTGATCATGGTGCGGTAACGATCTCCATTGACCGTAACGCGAGCTCCGGCCTCATTTTTGAAGAAATAAGGTCCGATGATGCCACCAGCATGAAAACCGCACCAAACAGTGCATTTTTCTGGATGTAATGGAGTCTGTAGGGTCTCTTGTGGATTGGTCTCACTCCATATGCGGCAATTTTGCTTATTAACAAACCCGTTAAGCCAAAAATGCGCCTCATCGCTGAACACAATTTTGCGATAAAACAACGGGTCTGATTTTCAAAGTAAATTTGGATAATTTCGTAGCGTTGTTCAAGCGTGAGTCTATTCATGATGATTTGTCAGAGTATACTGAAACAAATAAAAAAAATGTTTCATCAAAATTTAATTTTTTGTGTTACTTTTTACAATTTAAAGTTCTATCTAGCTTAAAAAAACACCCTTTACAAATACTAATATGTGTTTTTTATGGAAGATACTACGGCCCCTTATCCGATTCCCCCTCCTTTTTCAACGATTTTATAATTTGGCTTTTAAGAAACCTAGACCAAATCAGAAAATCCTGCTCTTAAGGTATAAACAAAACAATAAATATTTAGTATGGGCGTGGCATGGCTAAACGAATTGGCAAGCCAGAACCAGGTCACCCTGATCTGAGTGCCAGAACATGAAGGGCATCACGGCAATGAAATGGCTGACACTTATGCCAAGAAAGGAGCAGAGGGGCCTTTTATTGGACCCACTCCAACTTTTGGCTTCAATTAGGATCTCCTGAATGAGGAGATAAAAAATGGACGGAATCCATTCTTCACTAACATTGGCACGAGACAGCTGGTCTTGAATACTCCAAGAAATTTCTAAACTTTGATAAAAAGACGCCCGAACGTGCTCTAAAACTAGACAGGAAGAATCTTAGAACATTGACAGGTGCACTTACAGGTCATTATAACTGCTACAAGCACCTTCACAGGATGGGCATTTCCAACACAGATAATTGCAGATTCTGCGGTGATGAAGAGGAGTCAATGGAGCACTTAATCACCCACTGTGGAGCAGTGGGACACAGAATATATAGGCTACAACAAGCTTATATGTTAAGAGAATGTGACTTAATATCACTCCCATTGAAGGAGCTTGTCCGTTTTCTTGACATACTCAACCCATAATGGGGCAAGGGGACGCACAGTAGATCAATATTGGTTGCAGTGCAAATGGCCGATGAGGGCCATACCCCATCCACTAATAATAATAATAATAATAAATGGGCGTGGAATTTTTATAAAATTTTTTATTTTACAAACCATCTTCTAAATGAAAATGTAAAACCTTATAGAAAGAAAATTTGTCAAATGACAGAATTGAGGCAAACATTTCCCAATAAGCTGATTTCAAGAAACTTTACATTCCGTTGGCCTCCTATATAGAGATATAATGCTTTCTGTGTAGTATTTGTACAAAAAATGTCTAAAATTCAGTTTATGATGCCCCTAAAGCCGCCTTATTTCTATAACGGCAAGAACGGCTATGGCTAATGGATTCACATGATCACTAAGCTGTACCTTGTGGCATTTAGACGTATCGATGAACTGCTTTATTTGATACAAACCATTGCGCATTGATAACCGATGTAAGAGTTTCAGATTGGTCTCTTAACAATAACTCGATAAACATATGACTGGCTGTTCCCCAAAACTGAATATTGAAAAATCTAACTGGTTTTATAACTGTTTTTTTTTTTTTTTTTTTTGTAGTATCAGTCAGTTGCTGAATCTCACATTTCGCAAAAATATGTTAAAGAATTAATATGCTGAAAATACCATAGAAAAATTTTTGCTCGCAAGCAAAAAGAACATTAAATGAAGTTGCATAAACTGAATGTCAAACTGTAGAAGTAAAAGCGCCTAAATAAAATTTAATGTGTTTTTACTTATTGTCTCAAAAAAATACCTTAATTTAATCAATTTGAACAAAATATTTTAAACGAAAAATGCATTGCTTTTATTAAGATCGCCATATTTCATTTGTTTACTTTAAAATGATAACTTTAAGCGTACAGCTGATTTTTTTTGCCATAAAAATACAAAGTGCTACCAAGTTTTATCCATAAATATTTGTACTCAAACATTACGCGCGATCTGAATTGACTTCACTAGAGAATATTGTATTTCCAATAACATTTTTAAAGTTTTAAAACAAAGTATAATATCCCTCATTTTAAACACAAATACAACCTTCCATTAATTGAAAAAATGCGTTCAACTAATTGTAGGCGTGTATCTAATCTGACAAGTCACACTTGTGTAATTTTCTTTATCGCTGCTCACTCGCCTGAAATTGAAATATCCAATTATAATTTGATTGTGCAGACCACCAAAACCAAAACTACTCTCAACGCCATCAAACAAGATATCAACTTGAGAAAATATTTAACAATTTAGAAAATACTCGTTGATAAAATAATTTACTTTAATCCCTTTCTTTATATATCTTCTTTAAGTCATTCTTTTCAAATTTGTGCCGTCCGTTTGCAATGCATTTTAATGCTCAATATCGAGAGCGACTGACATGAACATTCAATAAATCTACTTTGTTGTATAAACTTTAGTTCGTTTATAAAAGTAACAACAGATGGACTGATTGTGTGTATTGAGGTAAAGTGGTCTTTAGGCCGGCAATCCTTTAAAGAAGAGTGTTTAATTTGATGGCACGTGTGTGTGTGTCTGTGTGTGTGGTTGCATGTGTATGAGTGCATGGTGAAATTTGTTGCTGTGTAAAGAAACGCATCACTGAGCAACAACTTTAGTAATATATTCTGTTTTAACCACTATTACATTGAATACTACTAACACATGCACACATGCAAACATCAACCACATGACAACCCAACAAATACGCAACTTTGTTTTTAGTTGGCAGATGATTTGAAATCAAATGATTACTGATATATGAAATATTTTATAACGACATAAAAAAGAACTTGCAACATATATTAACTTTAAACATCGCTGTAAAGTTTTCGTTGAATACTTTTTTTAAAATAATTTTTTATTTAATGAATCTTCAAAACGAACTAACAATAAGTATTCAATCAATTTGGCACAAAATCTTGGCTTTGAAACAAAATTATTTTTAGAACCACGACAATTTGAAAAATCCTCATTGGTGCTAGATCTAACTCAGTTGCCTAAATCATCAACATCTCCAACGGTTTACAAACAGATGTTTTGTCATCTATGTGATGAGTTTCAACCAAACGTTAGACTTTTATTTACCGATGGTTCCAAATCGAGAAACTTTACCTCTTGCGCTGTTGTCGAAGAAATCGGGGATATTGTCAATATTGGTCATTTGGACAATTGCTGCTCCAATTTTACTGCTGCACTTTATCACTTTTTGCCGCAGTTAAACGCGGTTTAAAAGAAAATTGCAAAACAATAATTTGTACCGACAGTTTATCAACTGCGCAAGCAATTGTAAATACACTGCATGATTCTTACCTTATAAACCATATAAGAGATCTTTGTGTTCAATATGGCGAACAAATAAAAATAATGTGGTATACCGGGTAATGAAAAAGCTGATCGTGCTGCAGATGAGGCAAAAAGGAGACCGCTTTTGAAATATCCAACTTGGGAAAAACCAGATATTCTTCTTGCTGTCAATCAATACGTAAAACAACAAATCAGTGTACAATCGGCCCAATACCAACAAAGTTACAAAATTTTCAATCCACAAGGGACAAAACCATCATATCCTAAAACTTCTTCAAGAAAAGAAACAAATATACTTACGCGCCTGAGAATGGGTCACTACAAGTTTTCGCATAAACATGTATTTGAAAAAAGTGATACACCTTGGTGCACAACTTGTGAGAGCCAATTAAGTGTGTCGCATGTTCTGGATGAATACCTTTGCTATATTTACTTTAGGTCATCAATCTTTGGGTCCACTACACCATACGATCTACTTAAAGATCCATGTGTCAAAAACATTAAACTTATATTTAAATACATTTCAAAAACAAAATTTCAAAATCTTATCTAAAATAATTAATTTAAATTCGTGGTTTTCGAACTGCAGCTAGTATTCCTATTTGTATATATTTATTGTAATAATCATATTATTAAATAAATAAATAAATAAACAATTAATAATTATGCAAATCATAAAACTAAATATAATATTAGAAAATAAAAATTTGCTTTTTACTTAAGTCCGGCCAATGCTAGACAAAAAATTTTATTATGCAGCAGCTATTTCGGTAAAATCACCTATTGAACAATCTGATAGTGGCAAGGGCATACCTCTTTCTCAACCGAGAGTGGCCGCCAAAATTAAGTATGTTGCGTGCAAGAGGATTTGGGTGAAGTTCCATTTTACTGATATACCTTGTGGCATACTTAGAGAACTCGTCTGTTACTAGCGGCACACAGAGATCTTTATGAATTCGTGAATTTTTTACGTACCATGGAGCTGCAGTAATCGTTCGAAGAACTTGGTTTTGTCGCCTTTGAATTTTTTCAATGTTTGACGTTGAGGCGCTACCCCATAATTGAATTCCGTAGCACCATATGGGCTTTAGAATTGCATTGTATAACAGAAGTTTGCAATCCAACTTCAATGTCGAGTTTCTGCCCATAAGCCAATTTAGTTGCTTTGCTTTTAGTTTTAACTGAGTGACTTTTGCTTTAATGTGAGACTTCCACGTTAGTTAGCCTATGGTCCAGGTGAGTACCAAGTTACTTGACTTCATTGTGCTGTGGAATAGGTGAGTTGTTAATTTAGATAGGCGCACATGTTTGTTTACACAGTGTGAATGTGGCGAGTACATTTCTGCTCATTAACTTTGATTTTCCAAAGTTTTAGCCATTTCTCAATATTGAAATATATTTCTGGTGGTGGTTTTCATGAATGCTCAAACATGCTGTGTCATCTGCAAAGATTGAAGTGAGGATTCCTGATGTCGTTGACATATAAGAGGCGCAAATCAAATATAAAATATGCTGCCTTGGGGAACTCCTGCCTCAATTGACTGACTTGGGCTTATAAAATCGCCTCCCCTGATAACAAATTTCCGGCCGCATAAGTAGCTTTTCAGAAGCTTGTGAGTATTTGCAGGCAAGTTAAACTTTATTTTGTGCATCAAGCCGTCGTTCCACACTTTGTCAAAAGCTTGGGAAATGTCAATGAATAAAGCTGAACAATACTTTTTGTCTTCAAAAGTCTGTCTTATGACGTTGACTAGTCTGTGCGTTTGTTCTATGGTGCTATGTTTAGTCTGAAAACCAAATTGATTAGCAGGGATGCATTCCACAGTGTTCAACATTGGACTCAACTTTGCCATTAACAATTTTTCGAATAGTTTTGAAAATGTTGGTAGTAGACTTATTGTAGTAGACTTATATGATTCTACCTTAGTCGGATCCTTCCCTGGCTTGGGTATCATAGTAATCATGGACCCCTTCCACTCTGCATGATAATACTCAAGGCATAAAATAACGTTAAAAATAAAAAGTAGAATTCTTTTAACTACACAAGGTAACTGTTCAAGCATTTTGCTAGTAATTTGATCAATACCTGGAGCTTTCCTGGGGTTTATGTTACTGATACCTTGTTCTACATCTTGAAATATGAATCGCAAAGACACAGGCAGTCTAACTGCATATGGTGGTAACTCAGATGCATCATTTGCTATATCATTTGTAATAAAAACATTTCTCAAATGGTTAACATACACCATCCCAAAATTGACATAGCAATGAATTATAAAATAGACAAAGACAACACGAATGCAATTTACTCGTATAGTACCATTTTGTTTTAAACACTACAAAGTCTAGTCTGTGATACTAAGTTACTCGTATAAAAACATATTGATTGTAATATTCATTTTATTTTTATTTACAATTATATTTAAATTTGTTATTTAAATTTAATTTTAAATAATAATAATATAGATGTAGCGAGCAGCATATAATGTATGTAGTTCTATTTTGTTAATAAAAACGGGGAAGGGAAAAAACTTATATAATTATATGTATGTGCTAATTAAAGCTTTTATTTTATGTTAATAGATTAATACAAAACTTCCTGCAGATGTTGGAAAAATTCCAACGAAACGTCGGAGGAAAAATATTAAAATAAACTTACTTTTTTATTTCAATTTAAATTCAATAATATATGAATTTACAATATAATAATAATTGATAAAAAGAAGGCTTGACCTTATAAGCTCGAGTAGTATAAAAAAAATCTACAAAAAATCCATAAAAAACCAAACTGCAAAAACTGTGCCTCGTTTCTGTAATATTAGTGAGAAGTTTCTCGCATCGAAAACTGAGAAACATAAAATTCCAGTGTTTCTCGACTATCGAGAAAAACAGCGTTTCTGTATACCAAATCGAAAAGAGGCAACAGTAGTTACGTCTTTATTGGTATATTTCCATTAAAGTAAACAAATAAGAAGAAGCCTATAGAAAAAAATTATCAATCGAAAAAAACTTAAGAAGCAAACGTTTAACAGTGATAAATGAAACAATTGATGTCGGTAGTGTTATAAATAAAATAAAATTGTGTCAAGCAATAACATATTTACATAAATAAAAACACATTAAAATCATGAAAACTTTCAATAATGTGTAGTTTTGTGGTGATGGTTGCTGACCAACATGACCGGCGAAACATGCTGCGCATTTACAGGCAGAGATTAAGGGATGCAATAGACCCTTATTCAATTCCTGGCCAACAGTTTATGGAGTTGTATTGGTTGGATAGGACGCAGCTTTTTCATTGTTAAATCAAATGAGTCCACATATGTCCAAGGAAACTCGCAGAACATTTATACCCCAGCCTCTCCGTATGTGTGTTGCCCTACAATTTTTTGCGACCGGCTCATTTTATAGCGATATCGGGCAAGATTTTACAACGTCCGTAAGTAAAACGATCGTTTGCCGATGTGTAAACGAAATAGCCGATATATTGGAGCGCAAATTAATGTCTAAATTAAGTTTCCAACTATTTATAATTAACGCCGCTTTTCAAATCTACCCAACAATATGAAATGGTTAAGACTTGTAAGCATATCAACACAATTATATTAATTTACTTGTTTCCATTGCTCCACAGTTTTTTCAATTCCACCCAAAGAGTTTAAAGATATTTGTAGTGCACACCATTGGTTTTTGTAACATGAGTTCGAATTCATTCCGCTGAATTTGCCTCTAGCGAACTCCAAGTTTGTGGACATGTAATCCACCAGCTTTTGCTTCGGCTCTTTAGAAATTCTTTCAATTCTAAAATAAAAAGAAGAAATGTAAAATGAACTACATTCACTATCTACCGTATTCATAAAAAATAATTTACATATAATAAAAGTTTAATTGACAAATTTTGTGTAGAAATATGTATGTGTGTCAAGTAAGCTTTTACTAATTGAAAATTATTTTTTATGAATACGGGTAAATGTGTATAAATATTTAAAAATTTTACCTTTTCTACACTTTTGGCATCCATTTTGTCAATTACATATTTTTTAAATTTGTAACTTCCGCAACTCTTTTATTTGTGAAAAGTTTTGACAGCTCTAGCGAGAAACTTCTCACAAAATTTTAATACAGAAACAAGTTTACTCGCAAACTTTCAACTCATTTCAACTAAAAAAGCTATTTTGATAGATATTTCTTGACTCTCAAAGATACAAAAACATTTGTGTGAGAAACTCGATTTTTTGTTTCAATTCGCATAGTTTTTCTGTCAATTCCTTAATTTCTTGTGAGAAATTTCTCGATGTGAGTAATACAGAAACGAGGGACTGGTTCTAAAAGTAGCATACGTCAAACGTGTGTTTTTATGTTCACTGGGAAACTGAAAACTAAGCAACCCCTTAATGTATTTGTTTATTTTTCTTTGTCAAGATATTTGTAAGTGATGTTTGAAAGTGGTAAGTAAAAGTTTTTGGTTGCAAAAAATCAATAGGGACAAAGGATTAAGCTTAAGCAGAAAATGTCAAAACCAGCATTATTTTAGCTCTCAAAACACGTGCTGCCAAATTGATTTTTAGCTTAAATTTTAAAGTTAAAAGTGAAAACTTGGTCTTAAAAGCACTTGGTAAAAATCATAATGTTATAATATTAATTCAAGTTGCTTTTAAATTTTTATTTTTGATAAACAATCGATTGTCTCATACAGCAGCAACAATTCGAATGCAAATAAGTTTCAACACTATATTATTTTATACGGCTTAAGTGCACCATGTAACTATTTGCCACGTTTTTGTTTAGGTTTGCATTTCATATTTAAACACCAGCAGCAAGAACAAATCAACTGCGAAAAGCCTTTAACAAAGTTTTTCAATAAATTGATTTTGTATTGTCTGGTGTTGTTGTTTTGCTGTTGTTGCTGTTGTTTATGTTTTTATTCATTGAATTTATAGTTGCTGCTGGTGCTGTTGCTGTTTACATTATAAATATGATCCAAAAACATTTATAAGGATTTAAGAGCGAGAGGACATCAACAGCAATATCATAGACAATAGATGACGACCAAACATTTGAACGCCAGAATGGATGCATATGAGCAATAAAAACAGACCAGCAGCCTCAATACGAAACAAAACAATTTTTTCACATTGTTATTAAAACTGATTTGACATAAATTTCCACATGCTTAAACAAAGCTGTGTAACAGAAGTGGAAAGAGAAAATGAGGAAAGCAAGGAGTGAAAAACATGTAAATACGAATATATTGTATAGCACATAATTAAATTTGTGAGCAATATTTTAGATATGATAAAAAAATATATGGTAAAAGAATCGCTTTTATCGAGTTTTAAAGGCACAAATAAATTTTCATGTCGTCTAGATAAATGTGTACACAACACAAATGAGTGATACGTCTAGATAATCATATGGAATATAATCAAAATATTGAGTTATTTTCTCGACTTATCACTCATTTGTGTACCATTACTATTTATTATTATTCCCAGTATTATATATTATGGTATTATTCGTCTGGCTCAAGTTCAGTCGTGGCTTTTACTAGGAATTATTTTTATTTTTACTTATATCTCCAATTGCCGCGATCAACAACTCTTGATCAAAGAAGATCGGAAAAAATATTTAAATACAGTAAGCTGGGGGGCAACTAGCTGTTTTCCACTAGGACTCGAACTTACTAAACATGATGCATTTTTAATTTATTATTATTATTATTATTTGAGTAGGGTGTGGTCAAAAACGGCGACCTTTGTTGATCTATTATACTTCCCCTTACCCCTTCACGGCCTAAGTACGTCAAGTAACCAGATTAACTGCTTCAACAAGTCAACATTAAGTCCTGCTCTTTCAACGTATGTGCTTATAGTAGCCTATATCACCTGTACTCCAATGCCCCGCAGTAGGTAATCAAGTGTTCCATTGACTTTTTCGTCTTACCGCAGAATCTGCAAATGTCTGTATTCGCATTGCCTATTCTGTACAGACAGCTGGAATAATGACCTGTAGGAGCAACTGTTAGTGCTTTTAAGCTTTTCCTAAACAATTCTAGAGCACGCTTGGCCCTCTTTGCAACAAAGCTTAGACATTTTTTAGAATGTTCCAGACCCTTTGTCTCGTTCTAATGTTTTCGCAAAATGGACTCCGTCCATTTTTTTCTTTCCACTTAAGGAGGCTGTTTGGGAAGCCAAATGTTACAGTGGGTCCAATAAAAGTATCATTGCTACAATGTCCTTCATGTCCTGGCAAGCAAACCAGAGTAATTCGGCTCTATCTTGCCATCTCATTTAGCCCATTATGACATTCTAGTATTAGCTTGGCAATAAAAACACAACTGCTTAGGGCCTTGAGAATCGATTGACCTTGGAAGAGTATTTTTATCATAACACCCTTCTGGCTCCTATCCAAAAGTATATCACCCGCTTTCTCTATCGTGTATAGTTCCGCTAGGAAGATTGCGAAGTCCTTACTAAGAGTTATTTTTCTGCATTTCTCAAGCCCTGAAGCGTTTATGATCCATCTGCGTAGAATTGTTGGGAAACAACAACTGCAACCACCTTGGGTTCTTTCCTTGTCGGTAAGATGATCATAAGCTTTTTGCCAAAATAATCGATTGGATCCATGTGGTGATTCGCCTGAGACATCAATTACGTTTCTGATTCCATTAAGGATTTCAAGATAGCTAATACGATTGACCGACTTTAGTTTCTTCTTTTTGTAAATTAAGATTACCTGAATGACTGGTTGCGGCTGAACATCCACGTTTAGTGGTTGGTGGGTCAAAAGAGTTTCCATACTTGTCGTGATATATAGGCATGCAAGTCTCTGTACCCTGCGAAGAATTGATATGACCACTACTTGTTTGGTTTTCCCCCATCATACTAAAACTACATATATTATAGTAGGTCCTTTTGTGTCTGGCAAATGCCACAAAAGTCTACTATGTAACAGATTTTAATTTATCTATACACAACAAATCTTGACTACCAGTAGATTTACACATACTCGTAATCAAGGAGAGTTCTTTATCAGATGAAAGCATCGTCGAATTAAAACCAATTCTTTAGCAATTCTTTCGTACTCGACTCGTTAAATTTGATAATACTTTTCTCCCCAAATCCGAGGAGAAAAATTGCAGTTTAACTCGAGGTCGTTACTTTGCCTTGAACGTTATGGCAGTGGCTTAAACCTAAAGATGCAGGAACTGGGAGTTAGCATCCCTGATAGCCGTACATATGCAGTGCAGTATACCAGAACTATGAAAATAGGTTTTGAAGGGGGGGGGGGGGGGAAGAGGGAACAGTGTTTGTTAATATTTGACTTGAACTTTCCATTGTTATAACAGACAGGAAAAACGTCTGTAGGCAACTTATTCCATAGGCGAAGCGAACGGCAGAAAAACGTATTCTCTCTGTTCCCGGGGCAATCGACCACAAATGGATGAGCTCTGTATGATTAACGCATATTACGTATAAATGTGCGAGTTTCGGGAATAAGATCTTTCATCTCGTCAGAGCAAAATCCATTGTAAAAATAATAGAACAGAGTAACGCACCCTACACTGCGTCGATGGTCCTGGCAGCCAATAGACTGTCACCGGTAAGCTTTTTTGCCCTCTCCTGCACACGGTCGAGTAACCCCAAAAAAGACTTTGGGTTATCGGCCCAAACATGAGAGTCGTATTCCATTTTCGGTCAGATATAAGTGGTGTAAATAGTAAGGAGATCGAATGTCGTGAAGTTCATCTTACACCGTTTCAAAAAACCGAGGCACTTGAATACTTCTTTAGAGACATGAAAAATGTGTTCACTCCAGTAAACATCACACTTTATTTTCATTCCAAGAACATGAAGAGCATCCGATTCCTCAATATTTATACCATACATAAGTACAGATGAAGCAGCACTTGCGGTTGTTTGTTTGTGTGATAATTGTTGCTGCGTGGCTTTTTTCGGGAGCTAATAACCCCCCGAGGTGCTGTTGTCTTGCAACAGATACCTGTACTGTAAGAAACAGTGGTGATGGTTTGACTGGTGAGTTGATTTAAGGGCGGATGTTCTTAGTGCACTTCGGCCTCCCAACTCATTAAGCCTTGTTTTCTATTGATTGCTGGAATATTACATACAGGAAGGCCCGAACTCTTGAACAAGACAACATATGATATATGACAAAAATTTGTACCTGGGTGTGCCTGGTAAGCCACACGGGGCGCTGGTGGATCGTGAATAATTCACTCGTTAAGGCAGGAGCTGATGTAAATCTTTTTTACTCACTCCACTTGTGTAATTTTTCCATATTTCCTGTCTTATGAACATTTTGAAATTTCGAAGGACAATATTTTTTTGGTAAAATATCGCAGATTTGGTGAAATTGATAAAATTTTCTTTTTCAATATGTATAACAATATAAATTACTTAATATTTTGTTTACTTGTTTTGTTGCTATAATATGACCCTTAAAATAAAAATAAAATACATTTTAAGGGAATAAAACTGAAGGAAAATTAAAAGCAATCGTTCTTATCTCAAATTTATTTACATCTTTAAAGGCATAACAAAAGGTCAGAAATTAAGCGTAAATGAATTGCCACTTGAGATTCAACTGGGAAAAAGAAAAAAATAACAATAAACAAAAGAATACAGCTCGCAAACAAATATTAACTCAATACGAAAACAAACAGTATAAAAAAATCAGTTAAGTAACGAACAAGAAGCAACATTTTGCTTTTACGCTCAAGGACATTTTACTAAAGGCAGCATTTAAGTAAAACAGATATACTCGTGTAAGCAAACAAATATGTTAAACTTTATATGCATATTAACATTAGATATCTTTTTGTAAAGCCGTAATGATACTTACATTTTTCTGTCTTTTTAAGATTTTGGAGAAGAGTATAGATTAAGATTATTATTAGAAGCGAAGCTTTATTGAAAAAATCTAATAACGGCAAAAAAGTTGGGGAAGTATCAAAAAAACTAAATGTTTTTCGCTTAGAAAATAAAAGTTATTTGCTGATACCACTCAAAAAATTTTTAAACAGCTTGTTTCTATGTTTCCCAGCTGTCTATATGTCGACATTTCATAGCAGCCACCCTAATCATCAGTATACTTTGGAAATTTTTGTATGATACCCTCAAACATTCAGCTTTATATCCCAGCAATTTTAATAAATTAATGAGAATTTAACAAGAAAAATGTTTTAGTAATACCTGTCAAAACACAAAAAACATGCTTTTTCTTTTGCACACATCCGTACTTTTCTTTACACCTTTCAAAGGAAAGTGCATTAAAGTGCTTAGTGTAGGTCGAAGCGACGGAAATCCGCCTAAACTCAGGAAATATTTTATATTGTTTACAAAGAAATTTATTAAAACAATACTTTAAGGACACACAAGAGGAAAATAAAAGTCAATCCACTTGAGGGCGCCTCAATCCACAAGTTTTTCCGTATGTCCGTCCCCTGACCAATTTCAAAATTTAATCCGTTCATTACGCTTTATAAGCTAAACGGCTGAGTCCATGTCGAAAAAATTTTAATTAGAGATGGATCAGAGTACAACGGAATACAACAAATTTATATTGTTGCAAAATTATGACCATGTAGAGTCACGGGCAATTTTGTTGGTCTGCAAAATTATCTAAACTCACTTTTACTGAATTCGAAACATAGATATAACTGCGTCTAAAAGCATATAGGCTCAATTCTGTACAAAACTGTATAAAGCGGAGCATTTAAGGCAAACTCTAATCATTTCTGCTTTTGTTCCTTTTATAACCATCAGCAACCACAAAAGTTACTCTAGAGAAAATTAGAGACTTGTGCAAAGAAAAAAAGCTTGTTGTGTGTGTTTTAATAGGTATTATCAAAACATTTTTCCTTTTAAATTCTTGGGATATAAATTTAAATGTTTGAGAATATCCTTTCAAAAACTGCCAAAGTCTATGAAATGTCGATATACGAATATAGCTCCAATGAAATGTCGATATACGAGTATAGCTCCTATGAAATGTCGATATACAAGTATAGACAGCTGGACAACATAGAAAACAAGCTGTTTATAATATTTTTATTGGTAACAATATTAGAGGCTAATATAGTAAATAAAACAATGGTTATTTGCTGATTTACAGAAATTCAGAGAATGGCTTCCCTTAAAACATATTTGGAAAGCCGGGATGGTACCCCGCAATTTGACTATTCTGTGTGGAAGGCGACAAAAGGTCTGAAAAGACCCGTAATAGGTAAGCCACCATTAAGAACTTCAACTGGTGACTGAGCAAGAAGCGATTCTGAAAAGGGGATGTTGTATGTTAACCATTTGAGAAATGTTTTTATTACAAATGATATAGCAAACGATGCAGCTGAATTATCATTATATGCAGTAAGACCGACTGTGTCTTTGCGATTCCTATTTCAAGATGTAGAACAAGGTATCAGTAACATAAACCCTAGGAAAGATCCAGGTATTGATCAAATTACTGGCCAAATGGTTGAACAGTTACCTTGTGTAGTTAAAAGAATTCTACTGTTTATTTTTAACGCTATTTTACGCCTTGAGTATTATCCTGCAGAATGAAAGGTCTCTATGATTAGTATGATACCCCAGCCAGGTAAGGATCCCACTAAAGTAGAATCATACAGACCAATAAGTCTACTACAAACAATTTCAAAACCATTCGAAAAATTGTTAATGGCGAAGTTGAGTCCAATATTGAACAATGTGGGATGCATCCCTGATCAGCAACTTGGTTTTCGGGCTAAACATAGCACCATAGAGCAAACACACAGACTAGTCAATGTCATAAGACAGACCTTTGAGAAGAATTGCTCAGCTCTATTCATTGACATTTCTCAAGCTTTTGATAAAGTGTGGCACGACGACTTGATGCACAAAATAAAGTTAAACTTGCCTGCAAATACACACAAGCTTCTGGAAAGCTACTTATGTGGGCAAAAGTGTGTTATCAGAGAAGGTGACTTTATTAGCCCAACTAAGCCAATCGAGGCAGGAGTTCCTCAAGGCAGCATACTGGGGCCTACTTTATATTTGATTTACGACTCTGACATGCCAACGGCACCCGGAATCCACACTTCAACTTTTGCAGACGACACAGCGTTTTTGAGCGTTCATGAACACCACCACTTCACGAAATTTACAGGAATATATTTATATATTAGAAAAATGTCTGAAGGTTTGGAAAATCAGGGTTAATGAGCAGAAATGTCACATTCACACTATGTAAGCAAACATGTGCGCCTTACCAAATTAACAACTTACCTATTCCGCAGCACAATGAAGTCAAGTACCTTGGTATTCACCTGGACCGTAGGCTAACATGGAAGTCTCACATTGAAGCAAAAGTCACTCAGTTGAAATAAAAGCTACGCAACTAAATTGGCTTATGGGCAGAAACTCGACATTGAAGTTGGATTGCAAACTTCTGTTATACAATGCAATTCTAAAGCCCATATGGTGCTACGGAATTCAATTATGGGGCACCGCCTCAGCGTCAAATATTGAAAAAATTCAAAGGCGACACACAAAATTCTTCGAATGATTACTGCAGCTCCATGGTACGTAAAAAATTCACGAATTCATAAAGATCTGAGTGTTCCGCTGGTAAAAGAGGAATTTTCTAAGTACGCGACAAGGTATATCAGTAAACTGGAACTTCATCCAAATCATCTTGCGCTTAATATACTTAACTTTGGCGGCCACACTCGACTTAGAAGAAGGGATACTATTGCCACCATCAGATTGCTCAATAGGTGATTTTACCGAAATAGCTCCCGCAAAATAAAACTTTTTGTCTAGCATTGGCTGGACTTAAGTAAAAAGCACATTTTTATTTTTTTTCTTCCTGGTTCTAATTTTTAGTATTAAGATTTGAATATTTATTGTTAGTTTATTTTGAACTAACTATTTATTGAATATAAAAAGTGGTTAAAAAATGTGCTGATTTTTATTTACATTTCTGAAAATAAAAGTTATTTCTTGAGTTTTTATATCCTTCAGAAAATAATAGATATTTTAGCAGCTCCACTTGTTTCTCAGAAATCCCCGATTTACACCAATTATTGAAATTTTTATTTTGTAGAAGACAGTCATAGGTAGTAACTTAAAAAATATTTATGTGTAAATGTATAAAAATTAATCTTGCAGCTAAATTATTTTCGCAGAATGTCCCATACGTTTTATTAAGTAACAAAAACAATGCAATTACCAGCAGCACACAATCAGGACACAAACACAATCCCAAACTCACAAACATTTTTATTTGTACCTTTTAAAAATGCAAACCATTTAAATTGTGAGAGTCCATTAACGATAAAATCAGAAAAATTCTTTCAAACTTGTAACTCATAAAAATGTTTGAAACCCACGAAGAAAAACATTTAAATTTTTGTAACTTAAAATAAATGAAACAAAACGAAATGAAATGAAATGAAATGAAAAAAAACGAAAAACTTTAAAACGCTTAAAAAATCTTTGTCTAGAAATTTATATTCTTAAAATAAGAGATTTTGTTTTAAAATTGTGGTTGGTTTTTGTATTCTTAATAAAATTAAAGCAAATTAAGGGTTTTGCAAATGCGTTTTTAAAAGAGTTAATAAAAAAGCAATTTAAAAGTTAACAAAGGAAATGGTACTTCATTTAAGGACTTTTAAAAAGAAACAACACAAACACACTTAACCAAACGATTTAAACAAAACACATTCAAACTTTTTCTTCAGCACAACGTAAATTTCATATCACAACTGTTGGAATTGCAGGCAGCTGTTCAAAACGTTGTTTCATATCGGAAGTTGAAACTCCTTTAAAGGAAATTAAAAAATTATTGCTTTAAAACAAATAAGCTAATTGAATTAAGCCATTAGAGCATACATTTTGTGCAAACCTTTTTTTCGTAAGAACCCACTGTTAAAATACATCAATTTAAACATGAAATTGGAAACTAATGTATACAGGGTGTCCGCCGGGATACCGGAGTACTACTAGCAGTAATTCCATTGTAAACCTGACTGTATGTAATGCGGCACCGTCTTGTTGATATTACATGTTAATTAAGCTCAAAGCATGCAGCTGTAGCCTTAAAATATTGTTAAGAATTTTTTTTGTCGCAGCTAACCCAGTGTGCAGCTGTCCTTCTTATTATAAATGTATAACACATTCATACAAACAAGATAAAACTAAAAACATAATACACAACCAAAAAAATAAATAAATGATTTAAAATACGTAAAATTCCAAGTAAATCAACTACAAATGATGTTGTTGGTTTTCTTGTATTGTTGATATTCATTTTATTATTGTTTGTTGTTGTGACTTGATTATTCTTCGCAAGCATGTGTAGGAATGTGTATATGCGAAAGAAATATATTTGTTCATTATCAACGACTAGAAAATTCATGTTTATTGTAGAAACTGATAAAGAAGTATAAATAACATGCAGGTCGACTGCAATGAGCCAGTTTATTTTTAAGCTTTGTGCAAGACAATCATAAGTCAAAGTAACCAAGTCTAGTGTTTCGGTACATATTGGTATCAAGTGTAAATAAAATTGTAAATTATTTAAGTACTGTATAACGAACAAGTGTGAGTGTCATTATTTTATTTACAATTGAAGAATCCTCAAAAGCGTTTTTAGAGGCAAAAACGTTACAATAATTTCTATCATATCACGATATCGCTCCCCATTCACGGTTGCCGTTACGCCGTTTTCATTTTGAAAAAAGCAAGGTCCAATGATTTCTTCTGACCAAATTTCACAACAAACTGTCACTTTTAATGGATGCAAAGAGGACTTATGAAAAACTTGAGGGGTTCCCAATACCCAGAACCGGCTATTCTGCTTATTCCCATATCCTTTCGAATAAAAATGTGCCTCGTCGCTCATTATGGTTTTCCTGGAAAACCGGGGTTGACATGGGCGAGCTGTAACAGCCAATTGACATATGTAAGGCTGCGTAAATGCACTTGTGGAAAAAGATCATTTTCCACTAACCTATTTTTCTAGTTCTAGTACAATGCACTGCATATGTAGGGGTCATCCCCTGAGTACTGGTCCAAGATAAAAAAAATTCTTAAATGAAAACAAATGCAAATCCTTGCAAAATTGTGGCCAAAGGAATTCTTTGAAGACCAGCTCCTGAGCACGGCGTCAAATTGAGGTCGATGGATTTCTTTGAACACTTTCTAGAGCAACAGTATTGTTTTCAGCCGATCTTGCAATACGTTGTGGTCCATGCTTTTGCTTATCACCTGCAGAACCTCGTTCTTTGAAATCATTCACTACACGCATTCATAAAGATCTGAGTGTTTCGTTTGTAAAAGAGGAATTTTCTCAATACGTGACAAGGTATGTCAGTAAACTGGAATTTCACCCAAATCCTTTTTTTTCATCTTGGACGACCCCTACATATGCACTGGATTGTAGTGGAACAAAGGAAAATAGGTTATGAGGAGAGGGAAAGATGGAGTAGTTTTTGTTAACATTTGACTTGAACTTTCCAACGTTATAACAGATAGGAAATACGTCTGCAGGCAACTTATTCCAAGGGCGAAAGGTACAGCTGAAAAACAAATTCTCTCTGTAATGCATAGTACAACTCACGTACTGACAAATATGAACTGTCAAAACTAATGTTTTCTCAAATAGAGGCTAAACAAAGTAGGATACTTTCCCGGCGGACATCCTGTATTTTATTAATCTTAATTTTATATTCTTCTCGATATATCGATACGCTAAGTAAAACAAAACAAGTTTTGTTTTTATTTATATTATTATTCCTTCAGTATATTTATCTCGCATTAGGCACTCTTAAAGTGCACACTGTTTTGAAGGAGTTTTAATTTGTCAACTTTCTTATTAAAATTATCCCAGCTGTTTCTCGAATACCAATATAGAGGTACATTTTCCTGTGAGTGTCTAAAGTTGTGAAATTTCATTAGTACATTTTGAGCCAACCATTAGAAAGTATGTTATATAAAAAAAAAAACGCATTTATAAAACACCATGCAGTATCAGGGTATCTCACTGAATATTAAGGTACTTACGTGAGCCTTAGACAAAACCCAATACAAAAACAAAATTCTCCTTTCCCTGCCGCCATCAAAAAGCCGCACGACAACAGTTTGTTTGTCGCTCTGTCATCCATCTGCAAATATTGAACATTTAGCCAGAGATGCTTTTGTGTGGCTAAAATAGATTTGGTTCTTGTTTTTTTCTCCTTTTCTTGTAACTCGAGTAATGAAAATATATTATTTGTTGCTGCTGTCTCAGTATCAATTCCTATCGGTTTGGATGTGTCTTTTGTAAAGTTCGCAATCATTTTTCAATAAACAAACAATTCCTAAAGGTATCAGTTTTTGTATTCAATAACCAGTAAATTTCAGGGTCTTAACTGCTAAACACAAGTTGGCCGTCTCGTTGAAAGTGTTGCTATTGGTTTGATACCAAAACAGCACATCTTTAGGAAATTTTGCTATTGAATTTAAGCTGACTTAAGGAACTTTCCGAAACAATGTTTAGTTGGCTACGTGTTGGGGCAAATCAATACCCAATTTGCCACTGCCAACCATTCTTTGTGTTTGCCAAACTTAAAGTAGCAGAATTAATTGCACAAAAGCAGGAGCAGATACGTATGTACGAGTACGACTATTTTACACACTGTTGTATGAGTGTTTAGTGTTAGTGCTTTCAGCAAGCTGGAGAGGGCATCATTTTATTGATAATCTATTGACTTTTATTGAATAGAATTATTGGCAATTTGCTCTACTGATTTTAAGGTTGTCAGGATTTTCAAGTTTTGTTGGTTTGGTTTGGTTTATTAATTTGTTATATTTGTCGTTTGTCAGAAATGTTTTGCAGATAAAAAGAATATAATTTTCTTACTTGGGAGAAAAGGAAATTTGTTTTACTTTTCAAATATAAAGAAGCAAGTGCATGTTGTTGAAATAAATATAACACAAGGCCAATTTCAGAGGTCTGTATGTGAATGGTTGATACACAGGACCTCAAAGAAATGTCTAAATAAATTATACAGTTCCAAGAAAATAAGACAGCCAAATTTAGATCACGAGGGCAACACCCAATACAAAGTCCTTAAATTAAAAAAAAAAAAAAAACTATATTGCCGCGTCAAAGAATTTTAATCTGTTAGGCAACGGAATTTTGCAGGTTTTCGTTTCTTCGGAAAATGAAACACCAAAAAGAATTTCAGAATTATCAAGAACACAGAAAAAGTTATGATCAAAATAAACTCAAAAAAAATTTTTTTGTCTAAAAAAATAATTTGTATCTATATACATAAATATCAAAAATATAACCTTGCATATCGTATTTTTTTGTTGTTTAAAAAAAAAAATGTTGTTTTCGATCAATAATTATTTTTACTAAGATTTTGTTTGAATCCACGAATTCCTTTACAGGTCCGCATTCAAACAATTTATTAATTCATTCAACGAATTTCATAATTGAACAAGAAAAATAATTTTTTCTGTGAATGAAAATATTATCTGTTAAAAATTATTTCGTTTCAAAAAACTTTTATCAGCTTTGTCACAGAATTTATTCCCATTTGGAACCGGAATTGAATACGTTTTTTGATTCCTTAAAAGACAAAAATATAAAATTATTTCGGTGTGAAATTAATTCTCTAAAACAATATTAGTTTCATTCTTTGAAATGATTTCGGAAAAGTTTTACAGTTTTTCGTTTTTTAAGAAAAAGAATTCAATTCCGTTTCCAAACGCAATTGAGTTCTGTGACATGGCTGTATTTTTTCGTGCTCTGAAGAACTAAAACACTGATTGAATTCCGTTTCTTAACGAAATTGAAGTTTATAATATAGCTCATAGCAAGGCGAATTCATTATTAGGTGGATGCAGCGGCAAATTCAGGCGAATTCGGTTAATATGGCGGCACTTCCTCTGTCAAGTTTTGTTTACCTTTATCAGCGCCATTTAAATTTTTGTACATGTTCTTTATCAACTACTTTTGACACCTAAAGTGTGAATTCGCCTTTTTACACTAACAAAATACCTGTTGGTTTTTTTATTGCTGTATTGTTGTAGCGAAGCGGCTACCTTGTTTTTTGCATCATGGCTCATAGTATACTAGAAGCAAATTACATATCATCCGTCATTAAATCTTAAAGTAATAACTTTTAGGAACTACCAGGCAATGTAAACGGCAAAGACCTAACACAGACCACTAAAGCCTTGTCTAATGATGGACCAAGTTCGCGATATGAATTATTCATAATGCACTAGCACCCCCGTGTAGCTTGCAGCCATATGAATAAAGCCTTCTAATTCCATCTGTATGCAATTTCCCAGATGCCAATAGAATACAAGGCTTATGAGTTGGTAAGCCGAAATCCATTAAGAGCATCAGCCCTGAACCAACTCACCCGTCTAATTGTCACTTCAGGTTCCTTATATTATAGGTATGTATTGTAGGACAAAAGTTTCTCGGAGATTCTTAGACCAAAGTTAATCGGGAAACTAATTTCCCCTTTTTCAATTAAGGTTTAAAACACAGCCAGAATATTTCAGACAAGGCATGCACCTCAGCTCTTACCAGCGATGGGATGGTCTGCAAAGCAGAACCTCCCAAGGGTTTTATCAATCGCCATTTTATCGCTCTGCCTATTAACCCTTGGTAAATATTTCAGAAGTCGAATACAATATACGGCTTCCTCTATGGCCCAGAAAACAAAGTGCCCTGGTCAGGCCTATACCAAGGGACACCCCTCTCCCCAGAAGAAGCTGCAGTAGACAAAAAGAGCATCAGCTGGTTATCAGTGGAAATACTAAGTACTGTTATTTTAATGACCTTCTATATCAAACTTGTAACCCAATCCACTCTTTTGTAGATAACAGCAGCATTTGCCAGACGTGCTCATTCAGTTATAGGTCCAGCCCATTTGAGGTTGGTGCTAAGAGGCAAAATATGAATGAACCACTGAATAATGGTCTTCCTTTAATCTTCGAATGGGATCATAAAACAGGGTCGATTTCAACTCTCATAAGATGCAATGTTCTTGGCCAGTGATCAGTGTTAATTAATAAAATTCCAACATTTTAAATACTATGATCATGTTTGTTTCGGTCCTTTCGTGTTCTTATCGATAGGTTCAAGTCAAAACCATAAATACTAAGCCCTCTTTCTTCCTCCTCATAACCTATTTTCCTAGCTTCGGTACATACTGCATAAAAAGTCTTCCCCAAGATAAAAAGAGCCAAGAAAAAAATCGTGTCCGTGAATCTGTTCATCAATACTATCTGTTGGATGGAATAAATGTTCTTGGAATGATATTTGCCGGACTGAACATGTCTCAAAAGAAGAAAAAAACTAGTTTTCATGTTCAGTAGTGGAATTAACTGAATCAATTAATAAATTGTTTGAATGCGGAAGTGTAAAGGAATTCCTGGATTCAAATCATATGACCATGAATGCTGTTTCGTTTGTACGAATTCATAAGGATCTCTGTGTTCCTTTTGTAAAAGACGAATTTTCAAAGTACGCGACAAGGTATATCAGTAAATTGGAACTTCACCCAAATCGTCTTGCAGACAATATACTTAATTTTTAAGGTTACTCTCAGTTGAGAAGGTGGTACACCCTTGCGCCACCATCAAAATGTTAAATAGGTGATTTTACCGATGTTGACCATATTTAGTATTGAGTTTTGTATACTTATATATATATACTATATACTGACATCCTTTCTTTTAAAAACGCTAGAGAGGATCATAGATATACATATAAGGTCCAATATAAGCAAAAACCAGTTGTCGCCATCTCAGCATGCCTACACAAAGGGCAGATCAGTTGAAACGGCGCTACATAGTTTGGTCAGTCATATTGAACGGGCCAATCAATACAAAAACTATACCTTAGTGGCCTTCATGGATATTGAAGGTGCTTTCAATAATGTCGAGACACAGGCGGTCATAGATGCACTTGACGGTCTGAAAGTTGATCGACCTACAATCATGCTCATTACGAGCATACTAAAGCGCAGAACTATAACTGCAACAATGGGGAACTCCAGAATTACGAGAAAAGTATGCAAGGGTACACCCCAAGGAGGGGTACTATCCCCCCTCTTGTGGAATGTTGTAGTGAATACTCTGCTTAACGATCTAGATAAAAATAAGATAAAGACTGTAGCCTACGCCGATGACGTAGCGATTGCAGTCTCTGGTACCCGTTTAGACACCATAACAGAGCAGTTGGAATACGCTCTGAAGATGGTAAGTCAATGGAGTGTACAATGCGGACTAAAGACAAATCCAGCGAAAACGGAAATCGTACTTTTTACTAAGAAGTATAAAATTCCACATTTCACACCTCCAAAAATGGATGGTACCGCACTTATCCTATCGAATAAGGCAAAACACCTAGGCGTCATTCTTGACAGCAAACTATCATGGAAAGAGAACATACAGGCTAGAGTAACCAAGGCTACAATAGCCATCTATCTATGTAAAAAAGCAATAGGCTCAACATGGGGCATACAACCAAAAGGAGTTGTGTGGCTTTATGACATGGTTATAAAACCGATAATATTTTATGGAGTATCAGTATGGTGGAAATCACTGGACTCCGCAACCAATAGACTGCAAATTGAAAAAGTCAGTCGAATCATGGCAATACTGACCACAAGGGCCATGAGGACAACTCCAACCAAAGCACTTCTTGCAATTATGAGCTGGATGCCATGTGACTTAGAAGCCAGGCAGATAGCACTAAAAGCCGCGATCAGGTTGAACGCGACAGGAGCATGGACCCACAGACCGTGGGGACATGCCAATATACTGGAAATTGGAAGGGACCTAATCCCCGATCTAATTGACTACTGCATCCCAAAACCATTCCTCTCAAGGAGCTTTGGCTACCAAATCGAGGAATCCCCACTAGAATCTGGATACTTCTATGTCTACACGGATGGGTCCAGAAAGGGGGAAAGGGTTGGGGGTGGCGTTTACATAGAAGAATTTAACACTAATATATCCTTCAGATTATCAGATGGAACCATGCTAGGAGACTAGGACTACCCCATAACGACTTCTGTAGAAGCTGCCAAGACGAGGAGGAGGAGGAGACGATCCTTCACCTCCTCGGCACATGCCCGGCATTGGAGCATCATCGTCTAAGACACTTAGGCGAGCGGAGCTTCAATAGCCTATCTTGTCTGGCCTCGATCAAACCGACCGCGCTAGCCTCTTTCATAAGAAGCTGCGGATGGCTAGTATAGCAGCATGTAACGCTACACTAAAAGGTTCCCGCCTCTCCGTTCCACCACCGCCCATCCTTTCCTCTCACTATATTCCTATAACTTCTTTTCTTCACTCCACTATCCTATTTTTTCAGGCAATCACAAAGGGAACGACTACAGGACCCAAGTGAGCTGGACAACCTAGATTATTCCGGGGTACCCAGCGGCCTGCCTACCTAACCTAACCTTTGTATACTTATTGCTAGTTCACTTTGTGAAGATTCAATAAATAATTAAATGAGGAAAAAAAATTTGTACTCATTACCTGATCTTGGAATGAAAATTCAATGTGATATTTGCTAGACTAAGCATATTTTTAATGCCTGCAAAGAAGCATTCAAGTGTCTCGGTTTTATGAAACAGTGAAAGATGTACTTCACCCCATCCTACATCCTACTTACCATTTATACCGTGTATACTCATATTAGACCGAAAACGTTATACGACTCTTATATTTGTGCCTTTGCCTTAAAGGGTTACCCGATCACGTGCAAGGTATTCAACTCTATTGACTCTCTAGAGAAAGCATCGCAGTGGACTTTATTCTAACGAGATTAGAGATCTTTTTTCTGAAATCCACATATATTTACGTAATACATCTGCAGCGTTCAGGGCTCCTTCTTATGTTATCGAATCCTAAGTGAATTTCTTAAAGGAGAGAATATTTCAGTTGTATTATTTGTTTGTAGAAAAAGTCACCTCCAGACGTATTTCATTTTGGCTACAATGATGGACAGTTCAAGTCAAATCTTCAAAAACCCTACTCCCTGTTTCCTCCCTCTCTAAATTCCGGTACAATGATTAGCTTATCTCTTGACTACTGGTCCAAAATAAAAAAAGATCTACTGGTCCAAAATAAAAATAGATCTACCTACTGCAACTCTACAATATGTAACTAGTAGTTGCTCTACAAAACTGGTGATTGCTCTATAAAATGGTATAAAAATTCAAATCATTCCGCTAAAAATTATCCGGCCATTAGCAAACTTTCTTTTACGAGCTGGAAATTTATAATATTTGTAAAATCTTTACACATCGATCTTATTAAGACCTACCTCCAATACTAGTCTGTCAGGGCCAAATCGGTTACTGATGCAGAGAAAGAAAATTGTCTGTGTATATTCAAAATCGGCTAGATTCACTCATAAAATGGGAAAGAAATGCGAACTAGCTTTTAGCCATACGAAAACAAATAAACTTTTGCAATAATTGCCACTCTTCTAACTCTCGCTGACAGTGACAACGGTGTCAGAAGATCTTACTTTTGTCGATGATTTGGTATTTTTCAACACTTTGTCGTTATGAAAATTTGGCACAACTAGCAGCAAAAATGGCAACGACATCCACAGCTGTCACATCAGCCATATAACTAACTCCTGTCAGCTGTTAAAGTTCAAAAGTCTCTATTACCAGCCCTCCTTCCCAATCATTTCACCTCAGGCGGCATTTGTAAATTCAAGGCAGGTTTCTTATATTACATTTTTTATTAGTGCCAAGATTATATAGTATGCATAAAGAAAAACTTTTAATCTGTTTTATTTTCCAAGAAATATTATTTTCATTTTAAGAGCATACTTATACCGATGCTGTCACTTGTTTTCACAATTACTTTTTACAACCAGAATGTATTATGAGAATGAAGTAGTCGTCATTTTAAATAAAAAACAGATCTTTCAGCTTTGACATTTTTATTTTAACTACAGCACTATGATTTAAATCATTTAATAAAGCGACAGCGTAACAGGGTAGAAAAATATCCACAAACAAAAAGCGAGTGCATTTTGTTGCATCAAAATAAGTTTTTTTTTATTAACGCATATTCAATCTTTGGTGCACTGCTGAATGCACTGTCTACAGTAAAAGTTTTCGACGTTTTCAAAGTTTAATTGCTGTTTAAATGAGCTAGAGGTCAATTTTTGTAGAAAAAAGTAATAGTTTAATAATCGATATTTCGACACTCCTTCGTGTGGCTTCATCAGGAAAATTTTTTATAAACAAAAATATCTAAAAATGTTCCGGAAGAAGACACACAAAGGGGTGTCAAAATATCGATTATTAAACTATTACTTTTTTCTACAACAACTTACCTCAAGCTGATTCAAACAACAATTGTTCACAGCTTCTTTCATTCCTATGAAGCACTTAAAACTCAACAACTGTTTAATATAATCACAGAAAACATTTTTTTCGAGTTCAATAACGAAATTCGCTGAATCAATTAATAAATTATTTGAATGCGGACCTGTAAAAGAATTCGTGGATTCAAACAAAAGTTTAGTAAACATAATTATTGACCGAAAACAACTATTTTTTTAAACAACAACCAAATACGATATCCAAGGTTATTTTTTTTTTTGATATTTATATGCATACAAATTAGTTTTTCAGACAAAAATTTTGTTGATTTAATTTTTCCTATAAAATTTTCTGTGAATACGGACACGATTTTAGACAACGGTTTGCAAACGAACGTTTTTAAACCAGTGGCGGGGAAAATCTTGACTTCCTGTATCTACTAGCACAGAAAGCTGAACTGCTGCAGCGGCCTCACATACATGGTCTGATAAAAAAATAACCGTTATTTTCAAAGTTCATGAGTTATGTATGTTCGATTTTTGCGCTTTTTTTTGTTATGTGGGTACACATGTCTGTTATATCGGGTGGTTAAATTTCAAGGGCCTATGTTTAATGTGAACCACACCTAAACGCCAAGTTTTTTTTCCGAATTTTATTTGACATTTCTCTATTTCAGACTTACTCAATTTGAACCATGAAGAGATACACGATCCAACAACGTGTTAAAGTTATCCAGACTTATTATGAAAATGATTATCAATTTTCGAAGAAAATCATCTTCAGTGATGAGGCACATTTTCACCTCAGTGGATTCGTCAATAAACAGAATTGCCACATTTGGGCGAATGAGAATCCAAGAGTGACTGTCGAAAAACCAATGCACCCACAAAGAGTGACTGTTTGGTACGGTTTATGTGCTGGCGGCATCATCGGGCCGTATTTTTTACAAAATGAGGTCGGTCAGGCAGTTACTGTGAATGGTGATCGCTATCGTGAGATGATAACGAACTTTTTATGGCCCGAATTGGAAGATATGGATGTAGACGATATGTGGTTTCAGCAGGACGGTGCCACTTGCCACACAGCTAACGAAACAATTGCTCTTTTGCGCAACAAATTCAATGGCCGTGTTATCTCACGTAATGACGATGTCAATTGGCCGCCAAGATCATGTGATTTGACACCGTTGGACTTTTTTCTTTGGGGTTATTTGAAAGAAAAGGTGTACGTCGATAAGCCAGCAACAATTCAACAGCTTAAGGATGAGATAATTCGGCACATTAACGGCATAGAACCTCCATTATGCCTCAGGGTCATCGAAAATTTGGACCATCGGATGGAGTTGTGCCGCCGTGGTAGCGGTGCCCATTTGGCCGATATTTTGTTCCATACATAATTGAGTAATACCAATATATTACAATAAAATAATATTACAATAATTTCCTAAATAGTTTGTGTTTTATTCAAAATCAACATCGGCCCTTGAAATTTATATGTTGGCAATATCAGCCATTTTGGATCGTCAGTTTGTTTGTGACAGATAAAAAGGTTAATCGTGTTTTGGTATGGTCTTCGATTTTTTAATAAATTTACTAAATTTTGAGCAAAAACACCGACACATAGACATCGCTTAGAAGGTGTTGAACATCGTCTACGACGATCAAGATTTTCTCAAAAAGGTCATAATTGGTGACCAATCATGAATGTATGGCTATGACATTGAAATCAAAGCTTAATCATCGCAATGGTAGCGGCCAGAAGAGCCAAGACCGGAAAAATCACGTCAAGTTCGGTCAAATGTGAAAGTTTTGCTTAATGTTTTCTTTGACTGCAATGGCATGGTGCTTCATAAATTCTTGCCACAAGGTCGTACGGCCAATAAGGAATACTACCTTGCAGTTAAGCGCTGTTTGCGTGAAGCAATTCGTCAGAAACGCACAGAATTGTGAAAAAATAATCATGGAATTTGCACCATGATAAGGCACTAGCTCACATATCGATGCTTGCGCGTGAGTTTATGGCCAAAAATAAAACCAGATGCAGATTACTGCATCTCAAAAGTCTCAATTTTTGTAACGACACTTACGCTTTATGCTGGGATAGCTCAGCGTGGTCCAGGGTCGTTTCAATAAAGACAACAAAGAAAAACAAAGAATTAGTCTTCAGTGTGGTTTCTTTATTTAAATAAACTAATACAAAATCTTTCTTATGTGTTTGGTCACGTGCGGCTGTGGCACCACCTACAGCTGACGTTGGATCGGGGTTGCGGGCTGCTATGCAGGAATTGAAAACTCCTGCACGGTCACACTTGCTTCCCCACCGACCCACTGCCTCTGGTGTCGCGCTGGAGTGGAATTAAAAACTCCTCTGGTGGATGGTAAAGGTATTAATAACACCTTCACTTTCCGTCGCCCTCCAACAAACTGTTCTCAGGAGAATTCAAAACTCTCCCTCGAATACCAACCTGACGATGAGGCAAACCTGGGAAAGATGAACCACTCAAGAGTAAAATGTTAGGAATTAAGAACTCCACACTACCCCTTATTGGTACTTTGCCCCAGCTATGGTCACTCAAAGAAAAAAACATGCTGCTTTGAATTAGAATTAAAAACTCTGCTTTCAAGGCACTTCTTACCTGCAGGCCGGCCAGTGACCAAACTCCCAAAATGTTCGGATGCTCGTGCTTTTATACTCTACGCTGAGCACACATACACGTACTAACACCTACGCGCAACCATATGTGCGGCTGTGTTTAGCAAACACTGTCTCATGGTTGATATTTATTCATTGTGTGGTGGTGCCCCCTACGCTGACCGTTAATTTTAAATTCAAATTTTAAACTTAGAAATAATAATGGGTGATTTTATAAGAACTATCGGAAATTTAAAAAAAAAAACACACAAAAATTCAGAAAAATGCATGAAATATTTATTTGGATCGATAGTTGGGTCGATATAATTTAATGTTTGAAGATTATTTCATGCAAATGTTGGCCGCGGCTGCGCCTCAAATGGCCCATCCGCTTAGTCCAATTTTGGCATACTCTTTCCAACATTTCGGCCGGTATCTCACGAATAATGTTGGCAATGTTGGCTTCCAGTGCGTCAATCGAAGCGGGCTTGTCGCTATAGACATTAGCCTTAACATAGCCCCACAAAAAATGGTCTAGAGGCGTTAAATCGCACGATCTGGGCGGCCAATTGACTGGTCCCAAGCGTGAAATAAACTGTTCACCGAACTCGCCTCTCAATTGGTCCATTGTTTCGCGTGCTGTGTGGCATGTGGCACCGTCTTGTTGAAACCACATGTCATGCAAGTCAAGCTCTTCCATTTTGGGCAAAAAAAGTTGTTCAAGTATCCATTCAACCAGAAATGAGCCTCGTCGCTGAACACAATTCTTCGATAAAAAAGTGGATCTTCATCTAACTTTTCAAGAGCCCATTCACCAAAAATTTGGCGTTGTGGTAGGTCGTTTGGCTTCAATTCTTGCACCAGCTGTATCTTATAAGGCTTCACACCCAAATCCTTCCGCAAAATTTTTCACGTAGTGGAGTAACAGAGGCCCAATTGCTGCGAACGGCGCCGAATCGATAATTCACGGTCATCACCAACACTGGCCGATACGGCTGCGATATTTTCTTCAGTTCGCACTCTACGTAAGCGTGTTGGTAATTTAATGTCCAACAATGTAAATTTGGTGCGAAATTTTTTTACAATAGCCCGAATAGAAGCCTCAGTAGGTCGATTAAACTAACCATAAAATGGAAGAAGCGCGCGATGAACTTTCTTAACAGAGCACGCATTTTGGTAATAAAATTCAATAATTTGCAAGCGTTGTTCGTTTGTAAGACGACTCATGATTAAATTATAGACCAAACTGAAGATGTTTGACAGTGACACAAGATGCAAAACGTGCGTGAGCTGTCAAAACTAGTGTTCCCAAAAAGATAATAGCAAAAAAATCACTCTTTACAAGTACGTAAAGAATTGGGGTTGTAAAATCTACTTGATCATGTCGTGCAAAAAATTCGTGTATATATTATACATTCATGATATTCTTTTGTTGCCAACATGCAAAAATGTAGTATTTGTTCAAATTTTTTAAAACAAACCTTTTTTCAACCTAAAATGGCAATCCTATTCTAGGCACAATTGGCATTCATACAAACTTACGTTTCATACGTACGTATGTACACATATGTATAAGTAAATGAATAAAACATAATATTTCGTGTAAAAACTTTATTTTATAATGGTCTAATTAAAAAACACGAATAAACAAGCAACAATTGAATATTTTTACATGCAAGTTTTATATCAATTGTTTACATATGTATATGAACTCATAAAAAAATTTGTGAAAATCTTAAAACGTCTTCTTAAAATCTTCATTTCAAATTTTCTTATTATTTATTACCATTTATAACATTTGTATTATCATTTCTTATTATATACTCGTATATGACTTTTTCTACCCATATTCCTCTGACTAGTATGTTTTTTTAATCGCCACACTTGACACTTACGGTGAGACGAGTCATGTCTCACAAACCAAAATAAATTGACAGGTGTTACATCTTTTAACACAAATGGTCAATAGTCACAGTTTGCAAATCCAAACTAGAAAAAAGTTAGCAAAGTGGCTCCAGGTTTTCTTTTTCGGAATCCCTAAAATCGGCTTCAAAATTCGCCAAAATCTCTCCACTTCTCCGGAAGTAATACGGCAACTTCAATTTTCGCGCTAAATCGAATGACCGTTAATAGTTCAGATACCAGTTTCACGGCAAAACGCGCATGAGATATAAAAAACCGATCCCGAACCGGTAAACAAACGTGTTCCAAAATTTTTTGGGAGTTCCCAAAATCAGCTTCGGGAATACCCAAAATCCCCTCACTTCCCCGGAAGCATTGTGGCAACTTCAACTTTCGCAGTTTTCGTTAATTGTTTAGATCAATGATGTCGGAAATTTTTGTCGAAAAATCTTCAGTTCCCAAAAATAAAATCCTAATTTTAGAAAACAAATCTTAAGACGAGTTTCTTATTGGTATTTTTATGCCAAACACCAAAGTAGTGTTTTTTAATTATTGCAAAATTATGATTATTTTAAGATGAAACATAAATGTAAAGCTAAAATTTAATCCAGTCAAATTTCTTTCCAAAATTAGTAATGTGTGTATGTAACGTATGCAAGTATGTATGTAGTGTCTGAAGCCCAGAAATAAAAAAATATTTCAAGTCCTATTTAATGAAAGAAGTTACACATCATTGGATGTTTGAAAATAGTTCACTTATTTATTAGAATACGAAATCTGAAAAATAATAATTTTGAGAGAAATAATACAAAAATGTACACCGTTACATTCATTCTACGTAAACAAACATGTTCGTTCATTAAAACTAACAACACACCAATTCCGCAGCACAGTCAAATCCAGTACGTTGATATTCACCTTAACCATATGCTAACGTATAGGTCTCATATTGATGCGAAAGTCACTGAGTTGAAATTAAAAGCAATAAAGATATACTACATTGAAGTTAGATTGCAAAATTATGCTATACAATGCTATTCTAAAGCCTATATTATGCTATAGAATTCAATAATGGGGCACCGTCTCAACGTCAAACATTGAACAAATTCATAGGCGGTAAAACCAAATTCTTCAATTGATTACTGCAGCTCCATGGTGCGTAAAAAATTCACGAATTCATAAAGATCTGGATGTTCCGATGGTAAAAGATTAATATTTTAAGTACGCAACAAGATATATCAGTAAACTGGAACTTCAGCCAAATCCTCTTGTACGCAACATACTTAATTTTGGCCGCCATACCCGATTGAGAAGAAGAGATACCGCTCAAGTAAAAAGCACTTGTTTTTAATTTTTTAAGGTTAGGATTTGAATACTTCTTGTTCATTTAGAAAATTCAATAAATAAAAGCAAATGTATCAAAAAAAATATATTTTTTTTTATTAATATAAAATCTTCTTTCTGGCAACACTGGTTCAAATACAGGTTTCACGGCAAAAACGCGCACCAAATATGAAACCAGACCTCGAACCAGTTAACGAGCGTGTTCCGAGTTTTTGGAAGTACCCAAATTCGGCTTCCGTAATTCCCCAAATCAACCCGGCAACTAGAATTTTTGCACTAAAGTGGCAACCTTATATATACATTATATATTATATGAAATTTTATATATATAAATCACTGATACGACACGGTTTTCGAGAGTTGCAAACAGACAAACCTCCACGTGAGGCTATTATTAGCGTGCTAAAAATAAAAACTCGCTTCTTGGCTAAAGCCGTGTATGAACTTTAACCAGAAAAATAACCTCAATTAATATTGGGAATATTTGAAGAGACATGTTATTTGAAATAGATATTACCCTTGACCATAGAAAAAATAAATAGTCCTGTCCTTGCCAAGCTTATTTTTTAACTGTAAAAGTCAAAGCTTATCAAGGACTTAAAATGTAATTAGTTTTAGCATTTGCTTAATAGCGTTGAGGGGTGAAAGGACATTTTAATACACATGCACATATAAGTGTTTCCCGCAAAAATTTTCTATCCATAAATTATTTGATTTTATTTGTAAATTGCGTGCTGCAGTGCAACTAAATTTACACTGATGTATTTTTAATTCAATTTCAACTTTAACGAGTAAAATTAAGTATGTAGTAATATTTATATAATAATCATATATATGTATGGACTATGTACATGGTTTGGTTTCATTAGTATGTGTGCACATACACAAACACATTTAACTTTAAACGTTTTTATGTTAGGCATGTATACATACATGTGAAAACGCAGCCATAAAGGCAACAAAACAATTAACTTATAATTATTTTTTTTATAAAAATCTGTCAACTTTATTTAAGGGTTTTAACACCAAACAAATGGTGGTTTTTCCATGCAAACATTTATTTAAATACACAAATTAATTATGCTTTTCATAATTTAAAAATAAGTTCAAATTATACATTTTAATTTATAGAATTGGAAATGCTTATAAAACAAATGTGCATATACATACATATATGTATGTACTAAACCTCTGCATAAATTGATTTGTTCTTAAGAAGTACTCCTCAAGTTCAGAGTGTGTACTCTTACTCGAACTTACTCGTAAAAAATATGTTCATATATTTGAGAACAACAAAATTATCGAATATGTATTTGTTATTATTTGGCTTTGTGTTTTCTAGTTAAGTACAGGTTTGTCTTACGCTCGCACTCTCAACATACACGAAGGGAACGTATCGAGTATCAAGCGACATTCAAACTTCACGAAGTACTTACAGTACTACGAGAAGTCTTGTAAAAATTGAATATATTGTTATGACCATCATAAGAAATGGAAGTAACTGAGGCAAGTTTATAACATATTTATAATAGTTATTTATTGAAATTTGCAGAAATTAAATTTATTATTTAGGTATTAAATTTATAGAAAATTATGATGAAATCTTTTTAATAATAATGACAAAAATAATCAGAGATCTTTTAACACAATTTTGAATATGTACTTTTTTTTCTTTTTTTTTATCTTGAATCAGTACTCAGGGGATAGCCCCTACATATGCAGTGCATTGTACTGGAACTAGGAAATAACATTATAAGAAGGAGGAAAAGGGGAGTAATGTTTGTGAACTTAATACACAGAACGACCAAAACAAACGTTATCACAGCATTTAAAGTGTTGAAATTAAATTAGTTAAAACTGATCAGCGCCCAGTGTATATACCTTCGACACTACTCAGAATAACAAAAATTAGCATATCGGAATCGTTTTATATTTTCTGATATTTCTTTGGATAGTTTTCGATATGAATTACAGGCGCAGTTTTTTCTCACTTTTCGAAAAACGATGGAATAATTTGTTTCACAAGTTTTAGATGCGATAACTTCTCGTCAAAGTTACAGAACACAGCCACTGGTTGAAATAAGCTATGACCAACTGCATTTCGAAGACGATATTAAAAGACATTTGTAGTTATTTTGCATGCTGGGAGGCTAACTAGCTGTTTCGTAGTCACTACACTACTCATCAGTAACCCCATTTCTCCTCAAACTCAGATCCTGGATTATAAATTTAATAAAATATTATTATTATTATTATTATTATTATTATTATTATTATTATTATTATTATTATTATTATTATTATTATTATTATTATTATTATTATTATTATTATTATTATTATTATTATTATTATTATTATTATTATTATTATTATTATTATTATTATTATTATTATTATTATTATTATTATTATTATTATTATTATTAAAATTTTAGACTACATTGGCCAGCTATAAATAATTAAAACGATATACTGTATACATACATATGTAAATACATGTTATCAAAGTAAACAACTTTTTTTCTTTCTTTCAAAAATACTTGCAGTACCATATGAATAGAACATTATTTGTGAGTACTTTTTTGTTCACATTCAATATGTTCCTTTTTTTCGGTACTATATTAACTTCAATTACTTGCTTGTTGGTATTTACTAAACAAACATTCTCTTCACTGCCCTATTTGTGCTCTGAGCTAACAGTACAAATATATACGACATTCGACAGCGAATTTCACACATGAAGAAAAAACTTACTCCAATTTCAAGCAAGATCAAAAGATCAACTTTTCAAATTAAGCAGTGAGTTTTTCCAATTCTCATGGAATTCGAACGATGATGTAAGTCTACATATAGCGAAGCTGAAAAGCATATGGCAAGATCTCAATAGTGGATTAAAAGAAAGAAAAGAAAATCCATTACCGGACTTGCTTTTGGTATGTAAAGTTCTTGAAATTCTTCCCAGCATTTATGATAATTTTAAATCGAGCTGGATGCTGTTGACAAAAGATAATGAGAAGAATTTTGATGAGATGTCAGCCCAATTGTGCTTATACCAAAGAAATTTCAAAGGCTCAGATGTTGAAGCAAGTGATGAAGTTTTACTAGTGAACAACTTCAAGAAACCAACAAAACAACCAAGCAATAAGCCAAACAAAAAGTTCGATAAATGTAATTATTGCAACATAAAAGGTCACTGGGTACGTGAGTGCAAAAACTGGATAAGGGATGGTAAGCCATCAAAAGGAAATAAAAATGAAACAAAAAGCGAATCACAACGAATACTTCCATTATTGTGCAATGAATTAAATGAACTAAATGATTTTTCACATGATTGGTGGATTGACAATGGTGCAACTCGTCATGTTACACATAATCTAAGTTTGTTTAAAGAATTTGAAAAATTTAAAGACTGTTGTCAAATTAGAGCTGCTGGTAAAGAAATTTTGGACGTTGTTGGCAAAGGTACTATAGAGATTTGTTCTAAAGTGAACAACAAAATACTTGAATTCGATCTCACAGATGTATGGTATGTTCCCAATATATCAAGAAACCTGTTTTCTGTGTTGTCTGCTCAAGATAAGTTGAAAAATAGTCAATTCATCTCGACAGCAAGAAAATGTCACCTTTTATTGAAAGGTGAGGTTCTGTTAGTTGGTCATCGAGAATCCGGGGGTAGTCTTTATAAAGCAGAAATCACGCCGGTAATGCCAAGGGTAAGGAACGAAGTAAATTCAGCAAAAGGTGAAAATACTCTACAGTTATATCATGAGAGATGGGGTCATCAGAACAAACAGCATGTTCAAAAGAAACTGAAGACTGAGCTAGGCATTAATGTAAAATTGGACAACAAATTATGTGAATCCTGTGTTTATGGGAAATTTCATCGTCTTCCATTTGGAACCAGAGAAAAGGCAAGCTATCTAGGTGAAATTATGTCAGCAGATATATGTGGTCCCTTTCCATTATCATTTAGTAAAAAGAAATATTTAGTAATTTTCAAAGATCTGTACACTAAATATTGTTTCGGATATTTTCTAAAAGAAAAATCAGAAGTAAAAGATGTTATAAAGGAAGTTTTGTCTCTAGCTAAAAATCAGAACAATCCAGTAAAAGAATTTTTGAGTGATAATGGAGGTGAGTTTGAAAATAATGAAGTGCGAAATATACTTAAAAGCTTTGGAATTACTCAAAGATTAACTGCTCCCCCTTGTTTTGTGATATTATATATTCCTAGTCCAATTTTGTTGCTGAGCAATTTCAATCTTGTAGGTTGCAATGGCTTGGTCATTAAATCAGCTAACTGATCTTGAGTAGAAATTTGTAGAACTTCAATTTGTTGTTCATTAACTTTTTCTCGTACAAAGAAATGCTTTAATGTTATGTGTTTCATTCGCTTATAATATTCTGGATTTTGAGCTATTCAAACTGCAGCTGAATTATCAACTTGTAACAATGGAATGCTCTGTAAGTCTATCAATTCACCATACAACCGTTTTAGCCATAGAATTTCTTTTGTTGCTTCTGAAGCTGCCACTATTTCTGCTTCAGTTGTGGATGTGGCAACCATTGTTTGCCTTTGACTTAACCATTAAATAATGCCTCCGGCGAACTTCACAACTACACCAGTTGTAGATCTTCCTGTTTTTCTACACCCACCGTAATCTGCGTCACTGTAACATGTGAGCTGCTTGTCCATCTTATTATACAATATACCATACATAGCTGTGCCAGAAATATATCGGAAAACTCTTAGACCAGCACGCAGTTCTTACGGAAAATCAGGTTCACATAAGAACTGTGTGTAAAAAAATTTACGGAATTTCATGTTAGTAAATTCCTTATGTAAATTTCCGCATACGGTACGGAGTACGCAAAGAAACGTAAACGGAATTTTTGATATTTTTTTATTATTACAGGTATGTAAAAGTAAAAGTGGAGACTTTTTGCATTAACTGAAACAAAAATTACATTTATTTACCTATGGAATTGTTGACTATTGACCATTATTATTAATAAAATAGATTTAAAAAAAAATGTTGTTAATAAATTGGAGGTGGAATTGTTTGCCGTATATTTGGACAATGAACATTGCATGAGGTAAGTATTTTTATATATACATATAGCTTTTCTTCACCAATCTACTCAATAATTTTTCCGTGTAGAAATAAATGTATATTACCAAACGTGAATTTTTGTAAAAACTCCGTACCGGCCTTTAAACAAGAATTTAGTGTAGAGATGAAAAATTCCCACTGAAATCGAAAACTTCAAATTGAGTTTGAGAAAATTTTACACAGAATTGAAAATCTCAATTTTAGTTTTAGAACACTGTAAATAAAATAAAGAAATTTTAATTTTAGAAAATTCAATATCAAAAATATAAGAAACTTTTAAAAATATTTCTTAGATGTGCAACTTTGCTTCCACCGTTTTGCAAAAGGTGGTTGTTGCGGTAAGTGGTACTCGAAATAAGCAGATCGTAGATGTCATAGAACTGGCGTAGGTATATGTTAACATAACGCGATCGAAATATTACTCGATTTCTGCTGCGTCATAAAGTTATTCTTGACTACACATGTCAGCTTACGTGCCATATTCACGTCATTTGCAGGAGGTTTTAATTTTCTGCTTTAATATGAAGAAATCTATGAGCGACAGCCGCAAATGCTCTCAAATGCTTATGGTGAGGCCTCTGTTAGTAAAAGAAAGTGGTTTCAACGCTTTTAAAATGGCGGTTGTAACATCGAAGACCAGCACGCCGGTGGAAGAGAGACGGTTTTCGAAGATACAGAATTGGGGGCATAGGGCCGCTGGATTTCCAGCAAGTACCTGGAAACTCCAGCTCACTTGGATCCTGTAGGTCGTTCCCTTTGTGATTGCCTGAAAAAGTTAATAAAGGAAAAAGTTTTCTTTTTTAAATTATAAAGATTATAGGGATATAGAAGGAGTGAGGAAGAGGGAAAGGAGGTGGGAAACTATTAGTGTGGCATTACTTGCTGATTTACTAGCCATCCGCTGCTTCTAATGAAAGAAGCTAACGCAGTCGGTTCGACCGAGGCCAGACATGAAAGGCTATTGAAGCTCCGCTCGCCTAAGTATCTTAGACGATGATGCTCCAATGCCGGGCAAGTACCGTGGAGATGAAGAATTGTCTCCTCCTCCTCCTCGTCTTGGCAACTTCTACAGAAGTCATTATATGGTAGACCCAGCCTCCTGGCATGGTTTCCAAACGGGCAATGTCCAGCGATGACTGCTACCGTCATTCTTAGGAGAGATCTAGGAAGTTTTAGTAGCTCCCCTGTTCTTTTAGAGTTAATGTGCGGCCACAGGTTTCTTGATATAAGGCATGTGGGCTCTGTGAGCCACCTTTCTTGGGCATATTCTAGCATGTGGAGTTTTATTTGTTTCCTCTTGGGTTCATGCTCCTACCTGGAGCATGGACCCAAAGACCCTGGGGCATTACTTGATCAAAACTCGTATCAAATGCAACAGGAATTAGAACGATTGTTGGGAGTGACACAACAAGCCATTTCAAATTTTTCTTTTAATACTTCATGACATTAATGCAGTTAGAAATATAGTAGAGACAATCTGTAGCTACCTTTACAAAGTTTTGGACCTGTGTCAAAGTCTCATATCTTAAAACAAACAAATCCTACAGCTGCATATCTATGGTAACATGCAGGAAGGCCGATTAAATAGGGAATTTCCATGTGACCACAATGAAACCTAAAATAATCCTTGTTATAAAAAATAACCGTTATTTTCAATGTTTTCAAAAAGTATTATCAATATCCATCTTGTCCCCATCAAAGTAATTCTCCTCAGATATAATACACTAATGGCAGCCTTTTTCCAACCCTCGAAACACTTCTGAAACGCACTTTTTGGTATCATTGACAGCTTCTCTTCCGATCTTTCTCTTATCTCCTCAACCGCAGCAAAACGATTTTTTTTCGTCAGTGTCTTCAGTTTCGGGAAGAGGAAAAAGTCAGCGGGGGCTAAGTTCGGTTAACACGGTATGATAATGGTTTTGTTTTTTGACAAAAACTCACGCAAAAGCGCCGATGTGTGAGCTGGTGGGTTATCATGGTGCAAAATCCATTATTGTTTTTTCCACAGTCTTGTGCGTTTCTGACGAATTGCTGCGCGCAAATGGCGCATAACTTCAAGGTAGTATTCCTTATTGACCGTACGACCTTGTGGCAAGAATTTATGAAGCACCACGCTATTGCAGTCGAAGCAAAACATTCACATTTGAACTCTACGTGCTATTTTCGGTCTTGGTGCTTCTGGACGCTTCCATTGGGATTTTTTGTAACAATCCATCTATTTATTGTATCTTCTAAAAGAACTAACAATAAGTATGCAAATCTTAAAACTAAAAATTAATTAATTAATATAGAAAATAATTAATTAATATTGAAAAATTGTATTTACTTAGGTCCAGCCAATGCTAGACGAAAAGTTGCTTCTTGCGTGTATTTTGTTGGTAAATTACCTTTCCCACGCTTTGATGGTTGCAAGGGTGTCGAACCTTCTCAGTCGGGTGGCCGCTAAAGTTAAGGACGCTACGTGCGAGAGGATTCAGGTGAGACTCCAGTCTGTTAATGTACCTTATAGCGTGTTTTGAAAACTCATCTTTCACAACGGGTACACCTATCATTTTTTGTGAATTCGAGAGTTTTTAACATACCGTGGAGCTGCAGTAATTGTACGGAGAATTTTAGTCTGGCACTTTTGAATTTTCTCAATGTTGTACGCAGAGGCGGTACCCCACAATTTAAATCCATGGCTCCATATTGGCTTTAGGATTGCGTTATACAACAAAAGTTTGCAATCTATCTTCAAGATAGAATTTCTGCCGATGAGCCAATTTAGTTGCACCGCTTTTAATTTCATCTGGGTGACTTTAGCGTTAATGTGAGAATTCCACGTGAGCCTACGGTCGAGATGAATACCAAGGTATTTGACTTCACTGTGCTGCGGAACAATATAGTTGTTGATTTTAATAGCCGAGCAGGTTTTTCTACGTAGTGTGAATGTAACATAGGTATATTTTTGTTCATTTACTTTGATTTTCCAAAGTTTCAGCCATTTCTCCAATATAAGAATATGTTCTTGCAAATTTTGTGATGCTAATTTATAGTCTTCATGGACACTGATGAATGCTATATCATCTGCAAAAATTCAAGTGTGAATTTTGCATGTCTGAAGCATAAATATAAATATAATGTTGGATCCAATATGCTACCCTGGGGAACTCCAGCTTCGATTGGCTGAGCCGAGCTTTTGAAATCACCTTCCTTAACGACGAATTTCCGAAGCTTGTGCAGGTAAGTTTAATTTTATTTTATGAGTTAAGCCTTCGTGCCACACTTTGTTAAAAGCTTTGGAAACGTCAATGAATAGAGCTGAGCAATATTTTTTATCTGCGAACGCGTTTCTGATAACATTCACCAGCCTGTGTGTTTGTTCTATGGTGCTATGCTTAGCCCTAAAACCGAATTGATGGTTAGGAATACATCCTACTTCATTCAAGATTGGGGTCAACCTCGTCATTAGCAATTTCTCGAACAGTTTTGAAATTGTTGGCAATATACTTATTGGCCTATATGACTCAACTTTTGTAGGAACTTTTCCTGGTTTGGGTATCATAGTAATGACATACATCTTCCACTCAGTAAGAAAATGCTCAAGACGTAAAATAGCATTAAAAATAAAAAGGACGATTCTTTTAGCTACTCGGTGTAACTGCACAAGCACTTTGTTGGTAATTTTATCAATACCTGGAGCTTTTCTGGGGTTTAAGTTACTAATAGCACTCTCGACGTCCATTGGGATGATTGGGCTTTGGTTTCATTGTCACAGCCATAAACCCACGATTCGTCACCGGTTATGACCTTTTTGAGGTTATCTGGATCGTCGTTGACGATGTTCAACAGCTCTTGAGCGATATGCATGCAACGTTAATTTAGCGCAAAATTTTCTATTTTGGAATAATCTTCGCTGCCGCACATTTCATGCCTAAAACGTCCATACAAATTGCTTAGCATGAGGCGACCGATGTGCCAATATCATCAGCAACCTCTCTGTAGTGATTCGACGATTATCCAAAATCATTTACTTCACTGCGTCAATGTTTTCATCGTTTGTTGAGGTGCTCGGGCGACAAGGAAGAGCATTGTCATTGGCATCTTCTTGGCCTTCCTCAAACCGGTTACCCCACAATTGAACCTGTGTTCTGCTCACAGTTAACATTTCAAATGTTCTTGTGCATTTAATTTCATTTTTTACACAAAACTTAATACAGTTTCATTTATCCATATTTTCGAATAGTAACAAATCGCGAAGCACACCAAACTACGACTTACCATTTTATCTTTAAAAATCAAACTGACAATCTAAAATGGCTGATATTGCCAACATATATAACAGATATAGGTACCAACATAACAGAAAAAAATGCGAACATCGAACATACGCAACTCGCGCAATTTGAAAATAATGGATATTTTATAGTCAGACCTCGTTTCTGTACTGTATGTAACCAAAGATTATAGCAAGTCCCATTTTTGGAAGACGATTAACTTCATTCCATGTCTGCAAATAGTTGACACATTTCTTAGATTACTGCATCTCAAAAGTCTTAACTTTGGGTGAAAAGTCTTCAAATCTTATTTTACTGATAAAATCCTCAACTAAGATCAAATTTCCTTCTGGCAACGCTGGTTTACATTTTAACAAATATCATTAAATCAGCTGCTCTTTATACTTTACTACATTAGGGAACATACGTACCTCACGAAATTTGAAAAAAAACGGCTATTTTTTTATCAGACCTCGTATGTGTTACCAGCGTGTAACCTCTTTTATCTTATTTTAGCTATCCAGAGCAAAGCAAAACTATTATTTAATATTAATGAAAGCATATATATTATGTATGTATGTATGTATGTGTTTGCTATAATTGTCATAAAAAAGAAAAAACAAATATGCACATTATTTCTGTCCTTGATTCCTTTTGTAAAAAAAAAATCTCTAAATGCTCCAGTTAATCGTTGTAAAATTAACCTAATTCCATTTGTTTTAAAGACACTTAAAAACATATTTGTTTTTTGTTTTTCATTTTTTAGCTTATCAGCATGTTTTGTAAAGAGAATGTATGTCATTTAAAGTATTTCCTAGCCGGAAGGTTGAAAAGTTTTTAAGGCTTGTTTCCTTGTTTTGCTTTAGCTAAATTTCCTAAAGTTCTTTTTAAATGTTTTCGATTGAAATTGCAATAAAAAAAAAACAACTACAAATATACACTTAAAAATAAAACGAAAAAATCTAGTTTGAATCGTTTTGAGCAATTGAAAAGGAATAAATGCGCGGGGGGTTTCCCCTCAAACAAACACATTCGCATATGTTTATTGAAGCAAATGTTGGCTTTTCTATTTTATTTGCTTTAAAAGTCTATCTAATTAGCAAAATATTTTTTTAGTGTACTTACAAACATGACATTTCATTCTTTTGTTTGCACGAGTATGTATATGTATATGATTGTAAATGTATGTGTGTATGGGTAGATATACATTCCTCCGTATGCTAAATGTTAAATTGTTCTTAATAATAACGTAAACGAAACGAAACAACAAACAAAATATGTTGTTACAACAACCTTAATATGCCTTTAGCAAACAATTAGTTAGTTGTTGTTGAATGCGAAGCAACGAAATAACAACAATAAAACTTTTTAACATCAACATCGTCATCGAGAAAAAGGAGCAACAAATAAACAAGGAAAATGTAAAACAACGCAAAAAAAAAAAGTTAATCTCGTCGATGAAGATGATTCTGCCATGAACGTAGAGACGACGTACGAATGCATTTGCTAATGGGATTGCAGCACAGAGATGGATGAATGTTATTATCCTGAGAAAATTATAATTTAATAACAAAAATATATAAAATAATAGTATATACTAGAATTACACTTTTGTTGACTTTCCCTCATGCTGGCTGTATACATTTGCAATTGTTGGGTTACGCAAAGTTGCACCTTTCTAGGCCAAGAAAAGATGCTCGTAATATTACAATTAAATTATTCGAGGACAGCGTTTGAATTCAGGAGCAGAGCAAAAAAATATTGTTTTAGTAGGTTTTGAATTTGTGCGCCAATAGACGAGAGCGGGAGAAAAGCTTAAATTTTCGGTTCAAAGTAGAGGTTCAATTTGTGTGGCTGACAGCCGCCGCCGGTCTTGTTTTGCTTTGTCCAGCCGCCGCCGATGTGGCGGCTGATTTTCAGCCACCGTATTTACATAATCTTAGCTCTATAAGGTAGCATTGTCGTAGCAGCATAATGAAATTTTGTCATTGTCCAAAATCTATGGCCTCAAACTTTTCTTTATGTATTTTATACAGTTTCTTGTGTTGCATGTACGAGTTTGACAGCATGATCATACCACAAGCTGTTTCCTATTATTGTTACAATATATTTAGTGCCACCTTGGAAATTATTTGGTTTTATGGTACTTTATTAGAAAAGATCCGATATTTTTCAGGCGACTGATTGCTATAAGCTTACAATCTTTCCTTACAATCTTAATTAATTTGAGCAACATATTTTTATTTGACTCTACGCTCTTTAAACTAAATTTGAGCAACGTATTGCGGTTTATTATTTCTTTTTCAAAATATTTGCTTCTTAATAAGTGAAAACCCCTCAGAAAATCATAGTTGCGGAAAAAATAATATATTTTACATTTTTAATTTCCATACTCGTCTTAGAAACTATGTTTGTTTAGAAAATAGCACCTAAATGAGGCCGTTGAAGAGTTATTTGAATAGAACAGTACAAAGGATAGTATTGTTAACAAACCTCCATTGTTGTCTCGAAAAAATTATGTGTTTATTTTGAACTACGACTTCGTTTGAGTAACTCAGTTATATGTAGTAAATTTGTACAACAAAAGCTGTTATATAATTACGAGTATCCTACAATTTTTATGAATTTAGACGAAAAATAGTGAAGAAAGTATTTGTCTAAAAACGTATTTTTTTTAAACAGTACTTTGACATGTGATGTCTTAATAAGTTAAAAAACGGGAGTTAACAGCGCCCAGCAAACGAAACTACCACTATCGATAAATCTCTGTTTCACTAAGCTACTTTTGTGCTTCAAACGTGTTAACTAACCATCTAAAAGACTTCCGTTGTTTATGTTTCTTTTTTGCGCTATTACGACAAATCTCGGACATGGAAGTTGGTGGTGGCATATTTATGTCCCAGTATCAGAGGAGAATCGATTTTAAATTATATATATGAGTGTAGCATAATGCAGGCTGAAACTACAACTATATTGAGAGCAGCTAAGTGGTTGAGGTACTATAAGGTATACGGGGTAAATATCCGAATCTGTACTGACAGTAAGGCTGCGTTAAATGCGCTTGTAGGTGTCTATACGACGTCCAGGTTGGTTCAAGAATGCCGGATATCTCTTAGTGAGATAGCGAAACATTCAAGCCTGGAGTTCTTCTGGATACCGAGCACAGTGGAGTGTCCGGAAATATTGTGGCGGATGAGCTGGCGAAAGCCGAGGCTCATCTACAACGAGGGGACATTGATACGATGGTAGGAGTCCCGTTTAACAGCTGTAAGAACCAAGTGCAGCGTCAACTTGTAGGGACTGCATAGCACAGATAGTCTGGTGAGGTCACCTGCCGAGTAGTAAGGCTAACAGGGCCTGAGTATGATCGTAGAAGAACTGCGGCCCTAAAAGGGTTTCCCCGTCAAAGGTTGGTGGCAGTTCGGACAAGACATTGTCTCATAGGGACGCATGCTAAGAGGTTAAATCTTCCATTTAATGATTTCTGTAGCAGTTACGGGGATGAGGACGAGGAGGAAAGTATTGAGCACTTCTTCTGCCGGTGCCCAGCTCTCTGTTCTATGAGAGCGCTGTATCTAGGTAATGCCGAGTGAACGGTCTGGATTCCTTTATCCGGCTTTCGGGTTGGTTTGGATCTGAACCGTCGGGGGAAGTGTAAGTCTCATGGTCTGCACTTCTCACTCAGGCAACACAACGGGACCAAAAGGACCCAAGTGGACTGGTTTCATGAAACTAGCGGCCTGTACATCCTAACCTAACCTAGAGTGTTAAGCCCGTTGATTATACTTGGTGAAAGTATGCACAATATCCTCCAAATGCAACACATCATGTTTTATTTGTCACTTTTTTCCAAGATATGCATGCTCGATTTGTCTTCTCATTCAGGACGTTCTTTGCGCTAATATTTGCAGATAACAGTAAGTTTGTTTTTAACAATTATAATAAAAATGCAATTCTGCTTAGAACTCCTTCCCTCTTTCCCCCTCCTCATAACCTATTTTCCTAGTTCTGGTACAATGCACTGCATATGTACTGGTCCAAGCTCAAAAAAAAAAAAAACTGCAGAAATTTGACCATTAAATTAAAATTAAAAATTTAGCTTTCTTTTAATTTCAAAGAGATACAAATTGTAAAAATATATAAGATTTTCCTCAATATTTTAAGCAGCTAATATTGTTTCATCATAAATATTTTAAGTTAATAATTTATTAATGTCTTAGTAAAATGGGATATAAGTATGTCTTGTACATATATAATAACGCCAGCATGATGAGCTTTCAAGCTTTCATTTTAAATTTTGATCTTGATTTTGGGGCTTAAAAACATATGGTTACACTGTGTGTTATATTTTTATCATTACCATCCCTGATATGCAGCAACTTTTATTTAACAACATTAACTTTTCTTACATCTGATTCTATACTCGCATTTGAGTGCACAATACTTGTCTTGCATAGTGGAATTTGTTGTTAGCTTTTGTTTGGAAAATAAACTCTATTGTGTTTGGAGGCATAAATGGAAGGAGTACAAAAACAAGCATTTAACGAAACTCCCTTTAAGGCTTATTGTATGCACACATAGTTTCCTTTCCTCTATTTTAACCTATAAACACAAACACATTGCCCGTTTGCTGCAGTAGTGGTATAAGTCAAAAAATAAGTTTTGCACAAATTTCCAGTTTGTATATACTTTTTAAAAAGCAGCATTATTTTATTTTCTTTCTAAAGGGAATAGTGTACTGAGAGATATTGTAAAAATCTTAAAAGCGGTGTACGTGTATTTTTAGTTATGCCTGTTTAGCAGCAAAGCAAAAATATTCATCGTTTTTAGAATTTCTTAAATCTTTTTATTTTTGTCTTTGTTTATACTCCGTGATACTATGAGTTTTAAATTAAAGTTGTATCTAAAAAAAAACTGTTTACTTTATTAGTTTTGATATAAAAATAATTTTCAAATATGATTTTTGTGTCTCTATAGAAAAGTAATATAGATATAAAAATAAAAGTATAATTCGGAATTTTTTGGAAAGATACTTTCTAAATTTTGAGTTTCTGGGCCCCTTATCAAAAACTAAAGCTAAAGAGTTTTCTCCCTAGGCTTTTGTGAGGAATAATTCTGGAAAAATAGAGCGAAACCAAATTTTTTTTAGTTATGGGAACGCGAAGCTTAAAGCTTGCATGCTCCTGCAGAGGTTTTTGGAAGTCACAACGTAACCCAAGTCATGCTGGGCATTTTTAGAGTTTTATTTGCCACAACAAATGAAAGTTCTGTGGTGATGTCTGGGTTGTTTTTTTTAGTTATGCTTAGTTGACGATTAGGCATATATCCTACATCAGTGACCAACACGGTGCCTTCAAAGTTACTCGCACTTAGAAATTACTATATTAAAATTTCCTCAATGGGGACCATTGTTATCTACTGTTATTACACTGAAAGAATTATGCGTCATATATTTAATGAAACTGTTTCATTAAATATTTTTCATTAATCCAATGAAAACTTTTCACAATATGCATGAAACTTCATATATATTATGAATTAGTTCCATCAGAATGGTTTCATTAAGTTTCATAGTTTCATTAAAAAAAATCATTAGATTTATGACTTCAACAAAATTTAATTTTTTTTTTTAAATTCTTTGAATTTTGGTAAGATATATTAATGGGCATTTATTAATCTTAAGCTACAGTTTAAAAAATGTCAAGTTTTTTTTTCTTAAAATGTAAGTTTTCTGAGTTTCATAAATCCAATGGAATAGAATTCATTAGATCAATGACAAATAAATTTCTGGCTACCGAACTTGGGTATGTATGTACATATATGTATGTACTCAAATCATCATAATAATAGTTTAAAAAATTTAAATACCAGTGCATTGAAGTCATTTGAATTAATAAAATCTGTTTTGTTTGGTGAATACTTGTTCAACATTTTCTTTTATCATAATTAGGTAAAATTTTACAAAAGCAAGGAATAGTATTGTTTGTGTAATGAAATAAAGTATCAATGAATAAATGAAATAATTTCATTGATCTTATTACGTACATTTGTGAACGTATTTTATTAATGTGTGTTACGATATTATTTCATTAAGCAAATGTAACTATTTCATTGATTTAATGTAAATTTTTCAGGTGCTCAATGAATAACAAAATTAGATAAATGAAATAACTTCATTGACCTTATGAAGAAGTTTCATATTTTTAATGTATATATTACATTAGTACAAAATGTTACTTTTTCATTAATTTAATGTACAGTTTTCATGTGCTTTATGGAATAAATTCTTTGATCTAGAGAAATTATTTCATTAATTATATGATTTGTCTTTCATACTTTTAATGAAAATAAGTCATGTTTCTTATTAAAATGTTTCATTACTTTTATGAAGGTTTTCATTAAAATAATCTAATGAAATTTGTTTCATTATTTCTATGAAAAGTTACAATGGTTGAAAAATAATGAAAAAATTCATAAAAGTAATGTCAAAATTCAGAGAATTTCTGAACAAAATTTATGATGAAAATCATAAATAATTTCAAATAAATATTTTAATTCTGTTATAGTTATATGTTTTCAAATGTATAAATAGAATTGGTTCGCATTCTGTTTTATTTCAACAGAACATATCAACATCAAGGATGAATACTAGACAGTCAAAAGACCTGAACATTGTGCGGTGTCGCCTTGAGCTTACTAAGCAGCGTATTAAATTTAGCGGTCCAAGTGAATATAACATACTACCAGAAGGTTTAAAAAATATTCCGGTGCTACCAACCTTTAAAAATAAATTAAACGATTATTTGCTTGAAAATGTAAGTTTACTTCTTGCATATGAGAATTAGTCAATTCTTTTTTGTTTGTGTTCAGTTTCTGAGTAATTTTTGTGCAATTTTTTTTAACACATTTTAAATATGTATTGAATTTTTTTTTACCAAATTGTACCTAGTTGCCCTTAAGCCTCTATAAAGCCATTTGGCGACGATGCATAAAAATATTACTGTGTAATTACAATAATATAGAAATAAATACACTTATAAAAAAAAAAAAAAATTGTGCCCTTTATTTTGTGAAAGTTTGTGTTCCAGGCTGTGCCTTGTACACACTGGGCGTGGCTACCTAATGGCTAAATTTCAAGGGCCGATGTTGATTTTGAATAAAACACAAACTATTTAGGAAATTATTTTAATTTTATTTTATTATGATATATTGGTATTACTCAATTATGTATGGAACAAAATATCGGCCGCGACCACGGCGGCACACCTCCATCCGATGGTCCAAATTTTCGATGACCCTGAGGCATAATGGAGGTTCTATGCCGATAATGTGCCGAATTATCTCATCCTTTAGCTGTTGAATTGTTGCTGGCTTATCGACGTACACCTTTTCTTTCAAATAACCCCTAAGAAAAAAGTCCAACGGTGTCAAATCACATGATCTTGGCGGCCAATTGACATCGCCATTACGTGAGATAACACGGCCATTGAATTTGTTGCGCAAACGAGCAATTGTTTCGTTAGCTGTGTGGGAAGTAGCACCGTCCTGCTAAAAGCACATATCGCCTACATCCATATCTTCCAATTCGGGCCATAAAAAGTTCGTTATCATCTCACAATAGCGAACACCATTCACAGTAACTGCCTGACCGGCCTCATTTTAGAAAAAATACGGCCCGATGATGCCGCCAGCACATAAACCGCACCAAACAGTCACTCTTTGTGGGTGCATTGGTTTTTCGACAGTCACTCTTGGGTTCTCATTCGCCCAAATGCGGCAATTCTGTTTATTGACGAATCCACTGAGGTGAAAATGTGCCTCATCACTGAAGATGATTTTCTTCGAAAATTGATCATCCACTGTTCCCAATTCTTGCCACCATTCTGCCCATTCACGACATTTGAAATGGTCAAGAGGCTTTAGTTCTTAAGCCAATTTCACCTTGTAAGCGTGTAAATGCAAGTCTTTATGCATAATGTTCATCAACGACGAGCGTGAGAGATGCAATTGTTGGGCACGACGACGAGTTGAGGTGGACGGCTCTTCAGCCACACTATCGCGAACAGCAGCAATATTTTCTGCAGTACGAGCTGTACACTGGTGTTCTCACATCTTCTACCCGGTTTGCTCGAATTTTTCCACGATTTTTGCGATTGTACGCACATTTGGACGATCAAATTGACCAAAAAAATCACGAAGTGCACGATATGCATTTTGATTTGAACGCCCATTTTCATAATAAGTCTGGATAACTTTAACACGTTGATGGATTGTGTATCTTTCCATGGTTCAAATTGAACAAGTCTGAAATAGAGAAGTGTGGTTCACATTCAACATCGGCCCTTGAAATTTAACCACCCGATATATATTTACATACAGATTAGAGCCAGAAAATTTTCTATTCAATAAAACCGGCTTTATTCATATAAACAATATAGCAAACTGTTCCTGGAAAAGGAGAGAAAAAAGTTTCAACCATTCACTGGGATAAAACGAAGTACCACTGTCTTAGAAGAACGACAAGCTTCCTCGTTACCAGTGTTTTTGTACATGATTTTTTGTTTCAGTAGTAGAGATTTTTGTATTATTTGGCATAATTTTTTTGTCTTAACGGACCTCTCTCAACTCAATCTTTGATCATATCGTAACTGCTTCTTGCATTCAACAAAGTTTTGTCAACTGAGTTAGCAATGGCGCTCAAAGTGATTGACAATACCGCTGCTACAACAAATATACGTAACATCAAACATTCCAAAGACTGAACACCGCATTTTAAGAAACAAAACGTACTCCAAAGTCAACAGCAACAGGGAAAGCATTTATTATAAAATAAAGAAAAATCAGAGCAAAAATAACAGTAACATCAGGTTAAAAAAAGAATTAGCTTACCACAAAAAGCACTTAACTAGGAACGATATAACAGGAAATATGTACTCGTATACATAGAAACATACTTAGTTTGACTGAATAAGATGAACAAATTCTGCCGCTGGAAACTTTAAAACGCTACAACTATATCAGGCGCAAAATTTCCGCAACAATATGATACAAATTGTTTTGTGTTTAATTCGATGAAAATCTTGTAAAAGACAAATAAAAAGCAGAAGGAAAAAAAAACTTTCAAGTGATAATGTGACACTATTAAACTACTTTGCCTTCAGAAAACAAAGCAAAAGTCAATGCATTTTATAATACAATTTTTTCCCTGAAACTATTGTGATCATAACAAATAATTTTCCCTAAAGAATTTTAGAAATTTTTCATTAGGACAATAAGAATTGATAATAAAAATAACAAATTGTCAAAAAAATTTATATCAAATATATTTCAATGCAATGAAAGCAACTTGCTCCTGGATCTTATATTTGATTTCAGTTTTTTTGTGAATTTTGTATAATAGCAGGGGACTAATTCTGTCATTTGCTTACGAGCGAGTTCTTACACGAATGTCCGAATTTTTACACTTTTGGGATTATCTCATTCGATATCGAGTTAAAGGTATCGAAATTTCTAATGATGGCATTCGATAGCAACCCTGCAACTTTTTACTTGTAAGCAAAAGTATTATCCAAAACCCGCCAATCAGAAAAACACACAAGAAATGTAAGTTCAAAATTTGTTTTGAATGTAAATTTAATTGTATAAATAATTTTTTATTTCAGGTCAGCAGTAACGAAAATTTGTTTTACACAAAAATAAATTTTGGCCAATTTTATGGCAGTACATACCGACTTGGCAAAAAGTGTATTAACCAATACTGCGCAAGTTAAATATAAAGCCAACCATTTGTGGCAAGAGTTTGCTGTGAAGTTGAACGCTTCTAGTTCACCAATTAGAGATGTTATTTTGCACACAGCTTTGTAATTTTGCACACAGTACTTTGGCTAATCCCCATTAAAAAATCATTTTCAACGGAGTGTTGGAATCCTCCTGAAGCCAAAAGCGCAAGAGTGGTTGCCAATTGAATTTTTGTTGAAACTGCGTTTGAAAGTTGTGACTCAAAATTTAATTGGCCCAACAATTAACTATTTGTTCCTTTGTGAGTCTAAATCGTCTCATTCTTTATGGTATGGATGTATGTGAACAAAATACTGACTGCACTTGCGCATTGTTTGGCAAATTTAAAAGATCTGCACTTCCCCTAATTTTTTTTTCCTTATTGTATTAACGGTAACCGTTCCGTCGGAGTCAAATGACGATACATAATATAATAATATTGGGTCCATTTCTTTTGCGTTTTTTATTTTTATTAAATTTGTTGCTCGTAAATTCTAACTTGTTTTGTCAAAACATATGATTTTGGTTGACAATTTTCGGCAGTGTTATAAAACATATTTTGTCAGTATTTTGCAACACTGAAGGGATAACTCGACTCGTTACGTAATAAGTCACATCATTAGAAATTTACACGATATCGAAATTATTTTCTACTCGATTGTAATTTTGATCACGAATGACAAAAGTAGCCCTCTGAAATGAATGAATTTGTAGCAAAATTTCAAATCATGTTCCACAAACATATTTTTTTATTAAACGATGAATATGTTATAAAACCACGATATATTTTTCAAAGAAAGTACTGAGAAATTTCTGCGATAAAACAAATATTCCATTTATATTAAGCGATAATATATTTTAAATATTTGAGCATGTTTTTACCATAAGCAGATCTGATGACACAGCTGTGTACTACATGGACTTAAAAGTCCCGGGCCTAACACATAGATGACGCTAGTTTTATTGCAGTCACCTTTTTTTCAGTTAATATTAGTCTTCAAAAGACAGCTGTTAAGATTTCATGATATTCTATTCATTAGTTTGTGAATTATTGTGCTAAGAGTGACGCTACTTTTGTTTTATTTCAAATTAATCGATCAAAAACAGTGTCGTGTTTTAATTTTACACTGGAAAAAAATACCGTTGAAACGAAGCAATAGCTTGAAAAGTGTTATGGGGACTCGGCTCCATCAGAAACAACAATAAAACGTTGGTTTGCTGAGTTCAAACGTGGTCGTAGATACACCGCTGATGCAGAACGCTGGGGACGTCTAAATGAGGCGGCAACACCAGAAAACATTAAACAAAATCCACAAATTCGTTTCGAATGATCGAAAAGTGAGGTTACGTGAGTTAGCTGACATCTTAAAGATATCAAAAGAACATGTTGGCTTTATATTGCATGAGCATTTGCTCTGTTCAAAGTGGGTGCCGCGTTTGCTCACTGTTCACCAAAAACGAGAACGTGTTGATGATTCTGAGCAGTGTTTGGCCATGTTGAATCATAGGTTGTACAGGCCGCCAGTTTCATGAAACCAGCCCACTTGGGTCCTTTTGGTCCCGTTGTTTTGTGTTGAAACGTAATAAACCAGCATTTTTGCGTTGATGTGGGACAATGCATGAAACATGGATACATCACTTCACTCTGGAATCAAAACGATCGCAATCAGAGTGGACAGCAACTGGCCACCCTTTGCCGGTGAAAACGTTTTTTATAAGTCCTCTTGCAGAGGAAATATTGTTATAGAATCGAAGCTGCAAGGAGATTAGTCTGCTGATATACTAACAGTCCGCTCATTACGAAGCAAGCTAACCAGGTACTAGCTTCCTACTCCGATTTTATTCATGGCCCGAAAGCACAATAATCAGCTGGAAAGGTTATGGCCTCGGTATTTTGGGCTGTACGTGGTGTAATATTCATCGACTATCTTACGAAAGGAAACACCATTAACAGTGAATATTATATAGCATTGTTGGAGCATTTGAAGGCCGCAGTTGTAAAGAAAAGACCACATATAACAAAGAAAAAAATTGTGTTTCATCAAGACAATGCACAGTGTCACAATTCAATCAAAACAATGGCAAAACTACATGAATTGAATTTCGAATTGCTCCCACATCCACCGTATTCGCCAGATTTTTCTCCTAGCGACCACTGGCTGTTCGCAGACCTGAAAAAAATGCTCGCTGGTAAGAAATTTCGCACGAATGTAGAGCTTATCGCAGAAACTGGGGTCTATTTTGAGGCACAAGATGAATCGTTCTATAAAAGTGATATTGAAATGTCAGAGCTATTGATATAGAGTATGTTCATGAATAAAGCTAATTTTGAACCAAAAAAAACTGTGGTTTCTTTGTTAGGCCCGGGACTTTTCATGTTAATTGCTTTGCATCAGCAGTTGCAATTATGGTCTTATCTGAAGCTGCGTCAATTCCATGCGGTGAACTTACCTACAGTTCACCAGAGCTCCCATGTGGCTAACAGGATTCATATGGCTTGTATCATTAGGTGTTAAAACCTTGCTGATGAGCTTCGGATTTCTAATGTATGTATATCCCCGAAAGTCAGTGGAAACTTGGTGGTCCAAAGTCATCTCATTCGTCTCTCCATCACTTTCGGTTTCTTGGTATACAAGTATTTGTTGCTAGATAACAACATCTCGCGGACTACAAACAGTTTCTAATAACCCTCCCTCCTATTTTAGTTCCAAATTACAGCCAGTATGTTTTAGCCAAGGTGCAGACACGTCACACATTATCATCGCCAGGATGGTATGAGCCAAAAACTCTCAAGGGTGTCGCCATTAGTGTTGTTTATCTTCCATACAAAAAAAAAACTTTCTCGGTCGCCCCTTATAATTAGACTTAATCTAAAAACAATTCCGAAATTATTATTTACTATCTTTTGCCACGTCTACAAAAAACGCATTTTTAGTATTTTGTTCATTGTGACGCCATTTTTAGTCCGATCATAATATTTTGTATAGCTCTGTTTGCGGCTCTGTAAGGGTTATATTTCTGTTTTTAACAATTTGTCACTACAACGTGAAAGAGAGCGCAAAAAGCGCAAGTTGGAGGAAGCTAAAGCCGCTGCCAATGGTGAGGGCGAAAAGACCGAGGGTGGTGAAGACGACTCATATGATCCATCTGAAGCTATCGGTGAGGATGAAGATGATTTAAGAAAACCTAGATCGTACCAACTCCAATGCTAGATATTTTTGAAGCCAGTTTTCAAAAATTATGGCTAGAATTTTGCCGTGGTAGTGACAAACCATTAAAAACAGAAATGTACTTACAGAGCCATGAACACCGATATATAAAATGTTATGAACGGACTTAAAATAGGGACTCAGCGCATCAAATACTAAAAGCTTGTTTCTGCTAACATTCTTTAAATTTGCGGTAATTCCGTTTGTATATTCGCTTTCATCAAAAACGATAATTGAATCCACTAAATAGAGATATAATCTGCTTTGAGATGAATTACAGACTTTAATAATTTTAGAAATATTTAATTTTTCATGTTAAAAAAATTAATTGGCTACTTTTGTTTTATCTATTCTTTGTTACTTCTTTGAAACAAAAAAAGAATTTTTTTTTTTGGTAAAAAATTTAATTTTTATGCATCCTGCATAAAAGGTAAAAATAATAAAACAGAGGTGGCCAAGCTCTGAATTTACTCGTGTGCATGCAACATTAAATTTAGCTGCTGGGCCAACCTCACGTATAAATGACATGTGCACATGTTGAAATTTCATAGAAGCCCATCCAGTAGACTGAAAAAACTTTGAATTATTTTTTTTAATATTTAACTATTTACTCTATTATTTTATATAAATTAATGAGAATTCGAAAGGAAATTTTTTTAATTATACGAGTATTTTCCAAGCACAAAAAAATAATTTGTTTCTTAGTGAACCTATTATTCCTAACTCTCATCAATTCATTCATATGTATGTATTTGTGTCTTTGCTTGGATTTTTTGCTCGGCTTAAGAATTCTGCAAATTGATTCAAGAATTTTATATTTATTTTAAGACAGTGCAGGATTGGTTTTCTTGAAACCTCGACTTCTTTTCGGTTTACTTGTATGTTACTGACACTAAAATTTTTGAGTATCATATGTTCCGAAAGTAAGTCGAAAATACTCAAATTAAAAACCAGCAATTTCTCTCTGTGTACAAGCGTATAACTATAGATGTATGAGTTTGGCCACCACTATACTTGAACCACAAAGTTTATTTTAGTTGTTCGGGTTTTCTTAATTCTCTCGTTTTTTTTAAGTAGTACAAAAAAAAAACTCCCTCACCGATAAGTCTTAACAGCAGTGGCTTTAGAATTTTCCAAGTATTAATTAATATTTACTTTTATCTGCATTTATTTCTTTAACTATTATTTAATTATTTATTAAGAACTTTTTCCGAGAACAGGTGAACGTTTTGTTTTTTTTGCAGATGGTTTTCAGTTATTCATTAAAATAAATTAAAAAGGGCCGATATAAAAGCACATAAAATATAAGTTTAGTGGCTGAATAAATTAATTTTATATAACAAAAAAAGTTATAAGAATGTTTAAGCATAAAAATCTTCATCATTTAAGCACTACTGCTGGATACTAGACTAGAAGACCTAAAAAGCTTAAGCAAACTGGAAAAAAACTTTTTGAATTACTATTTGCCTTTTAAAGGAGCTGCTGACAAAAAGTTGTTTAATTGTAATTGAAAATTTCAACATAATTGACAGTTGGGCTGTGAAACGCAGCTGCTACAAATTGTTCATGCTTTAGACCAGTAATCACCACGTAATGCCCTCAAGGGCATTCGCGTGCCGAGTGCTATCTTCATGGGGACATAATCCAAAGTTCGCCAATTGTACATACACACTGCGAACAAAAACAAAGATCAAACAAAAGAAGACATGAGTTTTTACAATTTGCTGCATTAAAGGTTTTCTGTATAGTATATACGAATAATAATATATATAAATATTTCTGTATTTTTTCCATTAATTAATGAATTCGTCTTATGCATAAATTAAAATTAAATTCCAATATGATGAAATACATTTTTTCATAATCATTTATACTCATACATACAAATAGATTTAAAAAATAATTCATCAAAAGTCTAGCAGGCGTAACTAATTTTCTAGGTGAAGCGTAAAAATGATTGAAATGTGCACTTAGCCAAGCCCGGCAGTTAAAATATTATAGTTTACACCAAGTAAAAAGTTTAGTAAACAAATGTGGATTTTTTTTTTTTTTTTTTTGTAAGCACTCTGTTATACAACTAGTGGTTGCATTCACAAAACAGTTAAAAGTAATAGCTGGAAAAAATAAGTGCTTTTACAAGCTCATTATGTGATATAACTTGTTAAGGCAAAGACTTTTAATCAATAAGGGCCTGTTTCGCAATTTCGAACCTTAACGTTCGCAAGCATTTGGAGCGGCCAAGAAACGCATTTCTAGCCCGAAAACAAAAGTTTTTCTTATGAGTTGATACATTATTTGCTACGTTTTCTTATACTATGTTGACTTTCAGCTAAAAAGTCGATTGAAAATAGGAATTTTCGCCACTTAAAATGCTTGCGAACGTTAACGTTCGAAGTCGTAAAACAGGCGCTAAATATTACGAAAACAGAAAAGGCATTTATACCATACCATAAAGTCATGATTTTTCTTAAAGTTATTACCAAAACCATTTTACATTCACCTGAAAAATTTTGAGGTGCTGTTTTTGGGGTTTTTCCTTTTTTCTTTTAAATTTTTTTTTTCGTTTTTTATATATTTATTTATTTATTGATAAATAAATTTTTCGGTTTTGTTTTTTTTTTTTTTTTTGTAAAAAAATAATCATCCTCTTGTTATTTTTTCGCCCTTTTCTTTATTGCTTTTTTCTCTATTTATTTATTATTGTATTTAATCACCTTGCCAGTGACATAAAAAATATAGAAGAGAATTAGGAAGTCGCTTACCATGGCTCTACAGCTTTCGCCAGCAAATCAGTATTGTAAGATGCTAAAATAAAATTTCTACATTTACATTCGATATATAGTTTTTAATTAGTCTAGTTATAAACTTATGTCCTACGGCTGAAAAACAAATTATCTTGGTCATGTTTTGTACAATTAGCTTAAAAATTTACCACAAATAGTTGAGTCCTGGACGATGAATGGGTGTTATGCAAAAATATATAAGTTTCGGGAATAATATCTCTAATCTCATCAAGTCAAAGTCCACTGTAGTAACAATATAACAGAAAACCACTTGCCACATTACAGCGGTGCTTGATTGAGTTATAAAGTTGGATATCTTACAATCACGGACAAGCGTCTGTGCTCTCTGTGCATTACCCCAAATTATAATTTGAAGCACCGGCTTAAACATGAGAGTTGTATTCCATTTTCCGTCGGATATACTTAGGTGGTATATATTGTCAGGAGATATGAAGGAGAAAAGTACGTGTTACACTGCCCTCCCCCCCCCCCCCCCCCCCCCCCTCCACGAGAAGCAGGTTTGCCTTGGCGTACACCAAACTAGGGCACTCTGCTTTGTGGGGCATAAAGGGGAAGGAGTCCCTCATTTTTTTGTAGCAAATAAAATTCTAGGAAGCTGCGTGTCTTGTTGGACTATCGAAACCCTCTCTAAAACGGCAAAATAGGGATCAGCAAAGCCCCCGGAAGGTTCTGCCTTACACACCTCTCGCTGCTTATCATGATTGAGGTGTCTGTCTTAGCTTAAAGGTTCTGGCTGTGGTTTATACTTAAATCGCAGAAAGGGGAATTAGTTTTACTGGTAGCTTTTCTGCATGCCAGTTTTCGGGGGCTAATAAACCCCCGAGGTGCTATAGCAAAAGAAGGTTTTCCAGCTTTCTTTATTTTTTTATGGATACATATATGTGTACTACATATGATACTTTATCCACCTAAATACGAGGGAGGTTCGGAAACTTTTTACCCTATGAATGAAAGAGAACAGTTAGTTTTTCAAAAATATTTTTATTTGTCAATATAATCTCTTGAAACTTCCAAACACTTAGTCCAACGCTTTTTTAGCAATTCTATCCCTTGATTAAAATAGTTTTCCTCAAGGTCTTCAAAATAGTGGTTTACAACTGTAATTGCAGGCAACGCTTGCCAGCAAGGAATTTTTTTTAGATTTGGGAACAGGTAAAAGTCACTGGGAGCTAAATCAGGAGAATAAGGTGGGTGATCAAGCAACTCGTACTTTAATTCGTTGATTTCAGCCACTGTTAAAACACTCTTGTGCGCTGGTGCGTTGCCTTGATGAAAAATTATTTTTTTGTGTTGTAAGCCAGGACGTTTTTCTCGAATTTGTACATTTAATTAATCCAAAAGGTTGCAATAGTACTCTGAATTTATTGTTTTACCCTTTTGCAGATAGTCAATCAATAAAATACTTTTGAAGTCCCAAGAAACCGTTGCCATAACCTTACCAACCGTTTGAATTGTTTTTGCCTTCTTTGGAGTACTTCCTCCAGCTTCAGTCCAATGTTTGGATTGTTCTTTTGCCTCTGGAGATATAGTATGAAGTGACGCTTAAAATCCATTTTATTTCGCTTAAAACGATGCAAATAAGCTTGAGAAATGTTCATTCTTATGCGTTTTTGGTCGACTGTTAACAAACGCGTCACATAACTTGCAGAAAACTTTTTCATCTGTAGTTCTTCATGCAAAATTAAATGGACTCGATCATTTGAGACACCCATGATATTACCTATTTCACGCACTTTTATTCGTCGATCGTTTAATGCCATATCAGGCACTTTGGCTACAATTTCTGTTGTTGTTGCTGTTTTTGGACGTCCACTACGTGGTTCATCTTCAATGCTTGTACGACCACGTTTAAATTCAGCAACCCAATTTTTTACTGTTGCATATGAAGGAGCATTTTCACCTTACACATTCTTCATATCATTATGAATTTCTCGTTTGGATAAAAAATTTTTAAGTAAATATTTAATGACACCATGGATTTCTAATTTTTCCATTGTCAAAAAAATCGCGGATGCGTCTTTTTTGAACACCTGTTTCTATATAAAGGAGTTACCAGATCGAAACAAAATTGAAAATATTTTCATAGCAGAGATGGAAGTTTCCAAAACACTTAACTTTTTGCTGTTTATACCATTGTTTTTGTGCTAGGCTAAGAAGTTTCCGAGCTGACATCGTACTTACGTATTTAACAGCATCTTTGGAATGGACATCTTCGCAGTTTAGATTAGTTTTAAATCCAAATTTTTTCCAATCAGTTGCCACATTGAAGTTTGTCATTTGTTCGCTGGCGGCCGGTATAAGATACATTCGTATTTATCCACATTGTTTCTCATATTCCAATCACAAGCGTAATAGACATGACTTTGAGGCAGGGATTTAAATCATGATATAAATGTTGTATTAATCTTGCACGATGTTAGGAAATGAAAATGTAACCTTTTAGGATTCTGTTGTAGATTGTAATAGATTTTTGCTTGTTAGATTTCAAAATCATTTTATGTATTTGTATATCAAACTTTAACCACAATTTTATACAAATTTCAAATTACAAATTACAAAAGAAAATAGTTCAATTCAGCATTCCACTAACTAAGAGCTAGTTTACCAATCACGAAATAAAATGCAAACGAAAGAGGTTAGTCACTCACATTCGTATCAATTTGGTTTTACCCATCTCGCTATTATTTTTTCACATGTACTTACGTATTTTAACTGAACTACGACACTTTGTTTGCATAGATTGCCATTTGGCAAACCAAATCTAGTTTCTTTCGCTTAGATTGCCATCAGGCAAACTGTTACGAGATTGATACAATAGCTGTTGGCATGATTCACTTGCTTTTCCATCCTTCTAGAACAATATCACGGCTTTCACACACAGAATGTTTTCTTTGCAAGGTCTCAAGTTTGGTGGTGGCAAGGGAGAATAAAGAGTGCAAGAAAGCTAATCTCTTTTCCCTTGTCACCCCCAAGCACACAAGCCTTTGCAAAGTAACCTTTCTGCATGTGAAAGCGGTGTAAGGAAACTTCCGCTTAATTAACGTAAACAAAAACTATTACAAAAGTCTATCCGAACTATCGGGTTTTTAGGTCACTTATACACTCTGATACATACATACATATATTGCTTTATGGGTTTAATATTATATTCCTTTCATTGTATATGATGAATGTGCCTTTTTTTATTTTCCGTTTATTTGCATCATTTTTAAGGATAAAAGCTTTTAATTGTTCGTATGTTGTTAATCTGGATCAGTTTTAAACTTGATGTTTTAATAGTTTTATATAGTTTAATATTTCGTTTTGCGTAAATATCATGATTCTTAATGCGGTTTAAAAGATTAAAAGCTAATTTTTAATTAAAATATACTAAAGCATAGATAATTTTTTTCATTATTGAACATATAATTGCTCAGGCTGATATAAACAATTTGGGCATTAATAACATGATTCGTAAATGGCTGATGAATATATGACCACATATTCCCGCCGTGCAACTTAGTTTTGTTTAGTTTCGAGAATTATTTAAAGATACGACCTAACCAAGTGTTCAGACATGCGAGTAAGAGTTCGAAAAACTCAATACACTCACATTTTTTTACTACCACATTTACATTTTTCGCACTCGCAGCTAAATTTGCTTGCAAGTGATTTTTTGCCACTTCCGTGCAAATAAATGTCAAACAAACAGTATTACCGTGTAAATAATTTTAAGAAAATCAACTGCATCATTGCATGTGGGATGCATCCCTGATCATCAATTTGGCTTTCGGGCTAAGCATAGCACCATAGAATAAACGCACAGACTAGTCAATGTCATAAGACAAACCTTTGAGGAGAAGAAGTATTGCTCAGCTCTTTTCATTGATATTTCTCAAGCTTTTGATAAAGTGTGGCACGACGGCTTGATGCACAAAATAAAGCTAAACTTGCCTGCAAATACACACAAGCTTCTGGAAAGCTACTTATACGGGCGGAAGTTTGTTATCAGAGAAGGCGACTTTATAAGCCCAACTCAGCCAATCAAGGCAGGAGTTCCCCAAGGCAGCATACTGGGTCCTACTTTATATTTGATTTACGCGTCTGACATGCCAACGACATCCGGAATCCACACTTCTACCTTTGCAGATGACACAGCGTTTTTGAGTGTTCATGAAAACCACCAATTAGCATCACGAAATTTACAGGAATATACTTCAATATTAGAGAAATGGCTAAAACTTTGGAAAATCAAAGTTAATGAACAGAAATGTATTCATGTTACAAACATGTCCGCCTATCCAAATTAACAACCCACCTATTCCGCAGCACAACGAAGTCAAGTACCTTGGTATTCACCTGGACCGTAGGCTCATGGAAGTCTCACATTGAAGCAAAGGTCACTCAGTTAAAACTAAAAGCAGCGCAGCTAAATTGGCTTATGGGCAGAAATTCGACACTGAAATTAGACTGCAAACTTTTGTTATACAACTCAATACTAAAGCCCATATGGTGCTACGGAAATCAGTTATGGGGCACCGCCTCAGCGTCAAACATTGAAAAAATCCAAAGGCGACAAAACAAAATTCTACGAACGATTACTGCAGCTCCATGGTACGTCAAAAATTCACGAATTCATAACGATCTGAGTGTTCCGCTGGTAAAAGAGGAATTTTCTAAGTACGCGACAAGGTATATCAGTAAACTGGAACTTCATCCAAACTCTCTTGCGCGCAATATACTTAATTTTGGCGGCCACACTCGGCTTAAAAGAAGGGATACCGCTGCCACCATCAGATTGCTCAATAGGTGATTTTACCGAAATAGCTCCCGCATAATACAACCTTTTGTCTAGCATTGGTCGGACTTAAGAATCACATTTTTTAATTTTAAATTTAGTATTAAGATTTGAATACTTATTGTTAGTTCATTTTGAAGATTCAATAAATAAAAAAAATGCTTAAAAAAAAAATTGCATAGGCCGACTTCCTAAATGCAAGTATGCGTACACTTCGTAAACGCATACGTAAACTTTCTGGCAATGTATAATGTTCTTAATCGTTTGGCAACTCATTTTAATGAGTATCAGCTGTCAGAATCGTGCATCATTTTTATTCTTCATGCAAACATTTTTATTAATAAAAGTTGTCTCTTCTTTTTTCCTTTTTAATAAGTTTCTTTATCAATATTTTTTAAAGGTTCAGCCTGAGATAATTCCTCACCACTTGTCAACAACAGGGATAAATAATTTTTGTTACCTCCATATTTCCAAAAAAAAAAATTATTCAATTTTATAACATGTGGTTGGCATTTGTTTTATATATGAGTTGCATAGCGACGTTCCTAAATGCTGATAAAATGCAAAAATTTTCTCTGCAACGCAAGGCTGTACTTAAGACATGTTTAGCATTGTATACGCATTTTTTTAAATTATGTATTGCAACTTGCGTTTAGGAAGTCGACCATAATTACAACTTAAGTTGTAGCTAGTTGGTTTGTTTAATTAAAATTCATACTATAGATCGAAATGTTTAAATCAGTGGTGCCCACAAGTTCTATATGGAAGAGTAAGCGCCAATTCATTTAAGGAAACACTATTTTTATTTAATATATTTTGTTGTAAAAAGCAAAACATTTACAAAAACAAAGTTCACACTGATAATCGCTGTCCTCAATGTTTACCAACAAAGCATGCGAAAGTGTTGTTGCTATGTTTGTGTATTTTTCATTCGTAATGCTGAGCGCAGTATTTGTGTATTAAAGAGCACAGCTTTATAGCTAAGCGCATTTACAAAAACAACTGAGTATCAAGCGCATATGCTTGGGCACACTTGGTTTAAATTATAAAACGTTACTATCAATATAATAATGATAATAAATATTAATGCCAACTATTTCCTAAAAATATTCTCATGTGAAGAACACGGCAACTCCAATTTATAAAGAGAATATTAAATTAAAATAGAAACAAAATAAGTGAAGGAAGCAAATTGTTTGAAGTTCACATGCTGACCACAAATTTAAAATGAACTCCCACTCGCATGTGTAGACAGAATAGAAAATTGCAAGAGATTCGAGTTTTTCGATGAAATTTTCGTTGATAATAAGTATACCGCACTCGCATGAGATTACTGGCATATCTAAATGCAGTGTAACATACGATGACCAAAACATCCTAATAAACGTCTGAATTCCTCAACGCTTTATAGCGTTTACACAGTTTTAGAACTTAAAAATACCAATTCTTTATTCATCCTTTCACTCTCTGAAGACATAAGCTACTAATAGCGTTTGATATTTTGGGAAGCCTATTATCGGTGAAATTCATATTGATGACTGTTGCTAGTATTACAAGTAACAGAGATCTGCAACCGGTCCTCTTAAACCAAGTTCTTCTTTTTAACAACGAAAATAATATTCGTATGTAAGAATTTGTAGTCAAACATTTACTTTACGCATGAAAGTTTGTGTCTTCAGGGGGCTAATTCTGTCATTCGCTTACGTGCGAGTTCTTACTCGAATGTGGGAGTTTTTGCACTTTTGGGATTATCTCATTCGATATCGAGGAAAAGACATCGAAATTTCTAATGATGGAATTCGATAGCGAGTAACCATTCGAATGCAACCGTGTAACTTTTTACTCGTAAGCAAAAGTACTATCAAAAAACCGCCAAATAGAAAAACACAAAAGAAATGTAAGTTCAAAATTTGTTTTGAATGTAAAATTAGTTGTATAAAAAAATTTTTTATTTCAGGTCAGCAGTACCGAAAATTAATTTTACACAAAAATAAATTTTGGCCAATTTTATGGCAGTACATATCGACTTGGCAAAAGGTGTATTATTCAATACTGCGCAAGGAAAATATAAAGGCATCCAATTGTAGCAAGAGCTTGCTCATGAATTTGAACGCTTCTGGTCCACCAATTAAAGATGTGATTTTGCACACAGCTTTGTTATTCTTGCACACAGTACTTTGGCTAATCGCCATTAAAAAACATTTCCAACGGAGTCCTCCTGAAGCCAAAAGCGCAAGTGGGGCTGCGAATTGAATTTTTGCTGGAACTGCAGTGGCAAGTTGTACCTCGAAGTTTAATTGGCCCAACAAATAGTTAAACGCTTTGTGAGTCTAAATCGTGTCTTGAAACTGTGAAGTAAACATTATTTGGTATGGACGTATTTGAACAAAATACTGACTGCACTCGCGCATTGTTTGGCGAATTTAAAAGATCTTCACTTCCCCTAATTTTTTCTCCTTATTGTATTAAGGGTAACCATTTCGTCGGAGTCAGACGATGATGCATTATATAATTATATTGAGTCCATTTCTTTTGCGTTTTTATTTTTATTGAATTGGTTGCTCGTAAATTTTAACTTGTTTTGTCAAAACATATGATTTTTGTTGACAATTTTCGGCAGTGTTATAAAACATATTTTGTCAGTATTTGGCAACACTGATGTATTAACTTGACTCGTTAAGTAACGAGTCACATCATTAGAAATTTACACGATATCGAAATTATGTTCTACTCGATTGTAATTTCGATCACGACTGACAGAATTAGCCACCAGTATTTCTTCTCTCATACTGCGTTGTCAGAAGCTTTTGCAAAAAGTCATATATCGGAGATCGTGTTTTGAATAAAATATGTAGCTATATATTTGATATGAAAATTTTTACATAAAATCAGTAAAACCAATAAAATTTACGTTAAAAAAGTATATTTTTTACGAAGCACGTCTTTATTAAATCACGTTTACAATATGCTCATTCATTTATCATAATTTTTTGCTCTTGGTTTAAGCCACAACCATAATAAATGCAATGCAGTTACATATACTGACTTCGTTGGACACTATATATTTTATATGAATTTCTTATTATAATGCAAAGCTGGTAACACTGTGGGAAGTGGAGAAATTTCAATTGTCAAAATTTATATAATGAAATTTACGGTTTTTTATATACTTGAGTTTTTTAGTATTAGTATGCTCTAGAACACTTGCCACGGTGGTAACAACTAAATCCACGTAAGGTAATATTTCTGAATTTCTAATAAACTGTTACTGTTCTCCATAACGGTTGTTCATTTTCTTTACCCCCCAAATTATAATTACACTACGGAGTAATTATAATTGTAATCTCCAATTCAGATAGTTTTCACCGTCTTCTAATTGCTAGTTGGAGATTAGCTAAGCAGCAATTTGTTCATGGTCCTTCGAACCATGAGGAAAGAAATTTAATTGAATTAATTTTCGTTTCAAATATTTCTATTTTTATGTTTATTATTAAGAAGATTTTAGATTGTTTACCTTCGTTCACTTATTAGCAAAATGTCCTATTCTCGACAGCTTTCGATTTAATTGTTTTAGAAAATGTTCATTAACAGAAATTGAAACCATTTATTTATTAAACAATGTAAACGTCTCCTGAAAAGATTTATATCATTACATAATAGATGCACTTAAATAAATAATAAAATAAATATTTTTAATTTGGAAAACGTAGTACTGACTGACGACATTATGACAAAGCCGTATGTTCTATTCTTTCATGAATTCTTTTACAATTTATAAATGTTATCTAAATTTATTAATGTTACTTACATTTATAAATGTTATTTAAATTTATAAGCGTTATTTAAAGGAATTTTATTTGAATAATTTCCATATGTTACTAAATTTGAACAAAATAAAGAATTCAAGTACTACTTACTACTACTTAAGAAGATTTCAGGACAAAAGTTTCTAAAGCTTGTTTTTTATACTTACCGCCAATTTGCCCAAATGCCCTCTGCGTCGGAATTGAAAAGGGAAGTCAGAGCAGCTAAAATACGTAAATGCTATATTTTTTAATTCACAATGTTAAATATTCTTCAATATAGATTTAAAAATACAATTCCTTTCTTTCGGGTGGCGGTGCTGCTTAAAGGATTCTAAAAGCGAAATGAAAATCTCCTCCAATTCACGTTTTAAAAAGTAGCTGATGCGTTTTGAAAATCCCCACAAAAATTCTGCTGCACAAACTCACTTCCCGCAATAGCGACAAATGTTTAGAGTTACCTGATAACTTGTAATGGATTGCAATTTTAGTTAAATGATTTTTTTTCTTTTTTGTTGGTTCAAACTGAGTTTGAACACAATTAGTTTCCACAATAACGAATATAGTTTAAAAAACGAAAAACACGCTTCGGTATTAAATTTTAAAATTTTCAGTCGCTATTAAATTATCCATATAACCAGATAAATATTCGTATAATGCGTTCTGAGTTTTTTTTTGGAATTCCCAAAATCGCCTTTAAGAATCGCCTAAATCCCCCATTGTCACAGAAACGTTATGGCAACTCCAACTTTCGCACTAAATCGAATGACCGTTAATAGTTCAGATACAGGTTTCACGGCCACAACGCGCACCGAATATGAAAAGCCGATTCCGATTCGGTTCACGAAGCGCTTTCGAGTTTTTTGAGAATTCCCAAAACCGACTATTGTAACAAAAAAAAATCCTTCTTAAATTTAAGAAAGTAAAAAAGTTGAATGTACAAAAAAATCAGCAATTAAATTCATAATTATAGAGTTGGACAAAAAATCTATTACTATTAATCTTTCCTATTTTGGAATTCTCTCTGTCTCTCTCTCACCGATGATATTGTTGCATATTTTACGACTTTACGGTCCTGTTACTAGAACACTGAAGATTCAGTTCTATTCTTTATTTGTGTACATCATTTGCGTTTACAAGCAAATAATAGTCTTCGTAAAGATTTTTGGAAGTTTTATGCTTTTCTACACAGAAACAATTTTTTTCGTGTGCAGTAACGAGATTCGTTGAATTAATTAATAAATTGTTTGAAGGTGGACCTGTAAAGAAATTCGTGGATTTAAACAAAAGTTTAGTAAACATGATTACTGATCGAAAACAATTAATTTTTAATCAACAACGAAAGTACGATATCCAAGTTTATTTTTTTTATATATTATATATGTATATACATACTAAACATCTGCATTGTTACACTCAAAGCAGACAAGTTTTTGAAATTTCAAATACATGTAGATATTTTTGAGTTTTTCATCGTTTCTTGTACTAATGGTTCTTGTATTTTTTTTTTTTGCATAAAGTGAATGCGTATGAATGAAAGGGATTATGAAAATAACATAATCGTTTTACTTTGCTTGAGACAATAAACCACAACACAATTATTACAAATTGTACTTTGACCACGCAGTTGAAACTTTGGCACAAAAAAAATTCCAATAATTGCTGCACTCGTTGGAAAACTACAAGTGCATGTGCGTATGCGTGTATTTATGCTGGCACGTGTACAAACCAGAGGCTGACGCAAATTTGTTAATATTTTACAAACACATACATCTTTTCTTAGTATATGCAAGGTTTATTTACATTTACCTGAAATGCAAGACTTCATTTACGACTTTTTTCATTGATTTTCTTGTGATAAGTTGACAAAGTTCTTTTCCGTAAATTTTGTAGTTGTAAGCAGCAATTTTTGACAGCTTTATTAAACAAGCAATGACTAAGTTGCTTACATTATCAATGGGACTGAAATTTTACCAATAAACTACATATAATAGAATAGTGTAACAGAAAGTATTGCAAAAACTGTTAAACCGAGCTGCTAAGCACTACTTATACAAACGAGAAAATTGTATTGTATGCTGCTGTTAGACTTAACACTGATTAACACACTTTTATCCAACCAAAATAATTTATTTATACTTTGGCATATTGCCTAACAGCGCATTTACACCAACTCCAAATCTAGTAGATGTGAATTGAAATCTACAACGAAATCTATATCGTTTACACCACCGTTTTTTTGACATCTAGCAAGATTTCATTTGCTCAAAAATAATTAAAGTGTATATTTTTTGTGCCCAGAGACTGCATACACCACATTATAGTGCAATTTTTGTTGCAGCGTAGTATTTTTAAGTACTTTTTGCAAGAAATCACAGTTGCATCGCTTAGTACTGAGTAGATTTCAAGAGATTTTCGGAAATCTTCTCAAAACCTACTAGATTTGGCTTGAAATCTCGAATGAGCAGATTTCGCTTTGGTGTAAATAGGCTATAAGTCGTCATATGTAATAAAACTGGATTCTTAGTAGTAATGCTGGCTTTTAGCAATAATTCTTGAATGCATATTAATGTACATATTTATGAAAATGAAAATAAATAAAATGACGCACTTGCTAATATGTGTTGCAACCCTTTATTAAATAAAATCATGATTCAAGCACCAATTAGAGAAAAATCGTATATATTTTATAATAATAAATTTTTATGCAAAGCATATGCGTTTGAATGGATATTTTTTGCGAATAGGTAATGGGTATACCCAATAATGAAATTTGAAGATAAGTACTTTATTTATCAGTACTAATTGTCATTCTCTGGTACAAACATAATAAGAAAAATAAAAATGCTTAGTTAAGGAATACTGCAACCAAAAAATTTATTTGTCTGACTAACAAAAAAACCTTACAAAAACAAAATAATGCATTCGTTAAAATGTGCATATGTATGTTTTATTATGTACGTATGTTTTATTATATACTTACTTTTTTCTACCTTTTCAAAAACACCACACTTTGTAATGCACTTAATCCTCAACAATTTTGAGACTTGTTGATAATTCACAAATAATTAAGCTGGCAATAGCTCTGCCTTAAAAAAAGCACAAAGACAAGTTTTTTCGAACACGAGAACGTAAATATTTTTGTTTGTTCGGATGAGCTGAGTGTGCTCTTCAGAGTAAAACGTAACAGTAGCATACAACATTTTATTGATATTTGAACAATGAGTAATGCATAGTAGCTTAGTTAAACTGTTTTTGCAGTACTTTCTGTTACACTCAAGCACATGTTTAATTCGCACTGCGTCTAGGAACATGCTCACCCATTACTATTAACAATAAAGTAATACCTCAACACAGTGAAGTCAAATACCTCGGTATTCATCTTGACCGTAGACTAACATGGAAGACGCACATCGAGGCAAAAGTAACGCAAATGAAATTGAAAGCAGTGCAAATTAACTGGCTACTAGGCAGAAATTCGACCTTGAAGCTTGATTGTAAACTTTTGCTGTACAACTCGATTCTAAAGCCAATATGGTGCTATGGGATTCAATTATGGGGCACAGCCTCGGCATCTAACATTGAAAAAATTCAAAGAAGTCAAAATAGAATACTCCGTAGAATTACAGACGCTCCATGGTACGTTAAAAACTCACGAATCCACGCAGATCTGAATGTACCTTTTGTGAAATCTGAATTTGTGAAGTACGCGACAAGGTATATTAACAAACTTGAATTCCATCCAAATCCTCTTGCAGTTAATATTCTTAACTTTGGTGGTCATACCCGTCTGAGAAGGAGGGATACTTTGGCTACCATTAGAGCTCTAAACAGATGACTGAATTCTGAAATAATATTCGCATAAAAATAAATTTTTGTCCAGCACTGGCAGGACTTTAATCACAATTTTTTTTGTAGTATTGAGATTTGAATAATTATTGTCATTACATTTTTTATGTAGATTCAATAAATAAAATAATGAAAAAAAATATTTTTTAATAGATATAAGCAAGTTGCATTAACGTCTGCACGGTGGCAGCACTAGAGCAAAATTACAACAATACAACAAAAACAGGCATGTGGTAAGCTATGTTTGTCAAGAATATTTGTAACTTTTTTCACAATTATAAACTATAACTATACCATTTCACTATTACAAATTTATTTTATTTGAACTATTTTTATGTTCACATAATAATTTTTGTATTTTTAATTCAGAATAAAACACTAAATTTACTTTCAAAAATGTAAACAATACATATGACGTAAATAGCTTACTGCACAGAAAAAAATAGATGCCATATTGATAAAAAAAATTGCACTATTTTTATCAAATTTCCTGTGAAAAAGATTTTTTGCCGGATTGATAATTCAAATTATAAAGTAGAAATAACTTTTTCACTTAAAAGCAAAAATTATTGAGTTGAAAAAAATTGTCGTTAATATGTAAAATATACTTAACAAAAAAAATTATTAAAGAAACAACAACTCTTCACTATTATATGACAACTTTTTAAATTTATTTATAGAATAACATTCAATAATTCGGAAAACTTTTTATTAATTGCATTTTATTAAGAGATATTTCCAAAAATTCATTATTAATAATAATTTAATTAAGACAATGCAAATTTTATTAAATTGATGGTTTTTTATTAATAACATAACTTGATTGAAAAAAAATCTCATCTATTTTTTTCTGTGTGTATTGCCAGTAGCAAAAAATTGTCACATGCCGTAGCGCTGCCACCTTGTAGATGTTAATGCACCTTGGATATAAGTTTTCTTTGCGATCAAAGCTTTGTACCAAGGCAGCTTTAATACGGAAGTGGTATAGGCACAGCTGTTTTTCGTTTCCTTTGCATAAATTTGTCAAAAAAACATAGACTTCCTTCAACTTTTTCAAACAGAATTTTGACAACTATTCGTAAATTCTACCAACAAAATACATGTTGATGTTTGTAGGTGTTGTATTTATTGTAATTCCGCCACTACCGGTATAAAGCTATCTTGCTTTGTACTTTTCTTGGTTTTAACGTAGCGACCCGTGCAATTTATTTCTAATATCCAAATACGATTTAATTTCTTGCGATCATCAGTGCGAACGGTTGGTTACTCCTTTGACCCAAAACCATTTGTGCCTACACATTAAGCTCAAAGGTAAATTGTAAATAAATTACTCTTTTATTGAAAATACAATAAGTCTCTTTTATTGTTTGTTGTCCCCAAACCCGTGTATAATTTCCTCACCTTGAGTTAATTATGCCCACAATTCTGCTTTGGATAAAGCAGAACTGTTTAACGCAAAATTGCTGTTCCATCCCAGGGAAAGATAAGCATTTTGTTCAAGTTGTATAACGTTGATAATAAAAATTATTATATTAATATTTTATTTTAAAATAATCTTATGAATATTTTATTCTTTAAGCAACAGCAAGTTTCATTAATTATATTTAAACTTTAAAATAAAGTTGGAAAACTTTATAAATTAATTATTCCTTAATGTGATTTTGTCGGTAGAAACTGATGGAATATTCTGAAACTTTTGCTTGATATATTATCTTCGACTATTTGTATTTGTGAGCAATAAATATTTATGCCAACAGCATACATACGCCCATACACACACACATACATACGCCCATACACACACACACTTGCATACATGCTGGCATAACGGAATGTATAAGTCTTGATCATTTAGATATAAATAGTTGGTAAGAATACAAGCAAAATAATTTCCTCATTAACTTTTCTTTGGGCACACATACACACACACACATACATACCCACACATACACAAGTTAGTAGTTGGTTGCATCAATGCATGTAGATATTTAGGAAATAATTTTATTGGTTTTGATGAATACGAATAATTTGTTTTAATAACCAAATTAGCAGCAGTTTATAGTTGGAAGGCATAAATTATGGTTTCTTGTGCTCGAATTCAATGTTAGCATTTGGATGAGAAGTAAGTAGCTCAGAACCGAAAAGAGGAAAGACAGCTTGTACATATGTATTTTAAACATGTTTATTTCTAAATCCAATAGTGGGTGAGCACAGAGTTTAAATCAATGTTTCAACCAACACAAAAAGCAAGTAAAAAATTTGCTTAAAAAAACTTCCAAATGCTTTAAAAGAAATTTACAGAGCAAATGCAACTCAAGTAACAAAGGATATTATATTAAATTGGAATAAACGAGGAATAATATCCTTGAATTAAAGCTTAAAAATTATTTTATAATAATATTATATAAAATTTATTTTTATATATAAAAATTATTTTATAATAATTCTGAGACAAAATGGGCATATTTAGAGTGAAGTTTATTTTTTACTCTCATTAGTGCAAAGATGCGGTGGCAGTGCATTGTTGTTGTTGTCATTGTGTGTGAAGATTACGTACCCAGTGGGAAAAAAACTATACACTAAAATTTTGTTTTCTTGCAAAACCGAAAAACTTTGTGACAATTATTTTTATATACTTTTAAATTTAAAAAAAATATATTTAAAAATATAAATAAAAAAAACAAAAAAATTGCATGAGTGTACCTAGTAGATGCAATTCTGAGAGGGAGCTTAGCTCCACTAGAAAAAACCTCTGGATTTCTGAAGAGGAATCATTGAAAAAGTCATTGGACAATCTCCTGTCTCTAAGAGATAAAAAACGCACGCGTTCGTGTTCGCCAAACATTGCTGTTGCAACAGAAGACCAACCATCCACTAGTTCAGTAATTGCAGACAAGCCGAAAACACAAGTAGGCATGGACAGGTATGTTACCGTGGTTAAACGTCAGCGAAGCCCGAAATCCGCTCAGATATCATCACAACCAAAGATATCCAAAGAGGATAATACCGCTACAGCAACGAAAAGTAATAGATTTGCAATCCTCCAGACTGATGAGCCAAATACAGCAAAAAAAACATTTAAACCGCCACCAATATATTTGAGAGAACCTACTTCTAATGAGCTGGTAAAACAACTTATTACGGTAATCGGTAAGGACAATTTCAACGTGACATCAGTTAAGCGCGGAAACATCAATGAAACAAAAATTCAGGTAAACCATGAAAATGATTACCGAAAATTGTCTGACGTTTTGGAAAAGGAGAAAAGATCTTTTTACACTTATCAGCTTAAAAGTGCTAAAGGTATTCAGGTCGTTATAAAAGGTATTGACCCATGTGTAGCCACGGATGATGTTAAGATTGGTTTGGAGGACAAAGGGTTTAAAGTCAAAAGTGTAGTGAACATCAGGAACCGTGAGAAGATCCCTCAACCCATGTTTAGGGTTGAACTGGAACCAAGAGATATAGTCCTGAAACGGAATGAAACTCACCCAATTTATACCCTCAAATTTCTCTTGCACCGTAAAGTTACCGTAGAGGAGCCTCATAAGCGTTTAGGTCCCGTTCAATGCCTAAACTGCCAGGAATTTGGCCATACTAAGGCCTATTGTAAACTGCCCGCAGTTTGTGTTGTGTGTGGAGATTTACACGGCACTTCACAGTGCAAAAAACCAAAGACTGACTCGAGCGCTAAAAAATGCAGTAACTGTGGAGGTAACCACACTGCAAATTACAGGGGCTGTCCTGTTTACAGTCATTTTAAACAATCAATGACAAATAAGTCATCAATTACCTTCAAGCAACCGCAGCAGTCAAATATTATTTCTGCTAACAATTTTCCCCAGATAGGCCAGTCAACCAGCCAAATAATTATGCAAAACCCCAAACAAGTTTCATATGCTAATGTGGTCAAAACCGATATACAAAACTTGAATCAGGAGCCCATGCCCCAAAACTCCGATCAAAATTTTAAAAATCTTGAGGCAACTCTGCAGACTCTTGTTTCATCCATAAACACATTTACGGTTTCTATGACGAACATGATGCAGGAAATGCTGAAAATGCAATCCACCATTTTGCAGGCAATTTTAACAAAATGAATTGGTTAAAATTATGTTTCTGGAACGCAAACGGCATCCGCCAACACAAAAATGAACTTGAGCACTTCCTTATGGAAAAGCAGATCGACATAATGCTGATTGCTGAAACCCATTTGACAACTAACAGTTTTTTCAAAATTAATAGTTACACGCTGTATGATACTAAAGATCCCCGTGGCAGATCTTGCGGAGGCTCAGCAATTTTGATAAAAACTAGAATTAAGCACTATTTGCTACATGAGACATGTGAGGAGTATCTCCAAGCAACAAACATATGTATTGAACATTTTCATCACAAAATTGTTATTTCATCGATTTATTCTCCACCCCGGTTTTCAGTAACAGAAAATCAATATAAAAATTTTTTCAATTCACTTGGGCCTCGATTTTTAGCGGCTGGCGACTATAACGCTAAACACACTTTTTGGGGATCACGTTTAATTACCCCGAAAGGCCGTGTGCTTTTTGACACCGTTTCCAAAATGGGCTTAGATGTGGTTTCAAGCGGACATCCCACTTATTGGCCGTCAGACCGACGAAAGATCCCTGATGTTATAGATTTTGGAGTTGCGAAAAATTTTCCTTTAGAGTGGATGCAAGTGGAGCCTTCATTAGATTTGTCATCAGATCACTCTCCCACTATAATCTCTGTTTCGTTTCCCCAAGAGATTTGCTCCCCGTTGACCGTCAATAGAGTTAATTGGCTAAAATACAAAAAATTTTTGAGTACACATTGTACTGAAAATATCGCCTTGAGAACGCCTGCGGATATTGATGTGTCAATTAACGATATTTCTGAAAACCTCAAACTGGCCGTACAGCATGCTACCACTAGTCATATAAGATCCAGAAATGAAACCAATAGAACTTATTCGTCTGAAACTGAGCAACTTCTGTCAGAAAAAAGAAGAGTCAGAAGAGAGTGGCAACTTCGCAGATCTCCCCAGCTTAAAACTAGGCTACGGGAATGCATAACTCAGTTAAGAAATCTGCTTGAAGTCCATAGAATGACTTCCCTTAAAACATATTTGGAAAGCCTGGATGGTACTCCGCAATCTGACCATTCTCTGTGGAAAGCGACAAAAGGTCTGAAAAGACCACCTTTGCGCACTTCAACTGGCGACTGGGCAAGAAGTGACTCAGAAAAGGGGATGGTGTATGTTAACCATTTGAGAAATGTTTTTATTACAAATGATATAACAAATGATGCATCTGAATTACCACCATATGTAGTTAGACCGCCTGTGTCTTTGCGATTCACATTTCAAGATGTAGAACAAGGTATCAGTAACATAAACCCCAGGAAAGCTCCAGGTATTGATCAAATTACTGGCAAAATGCTTGAACAGTTACCTCGTGTAGCTAGAAGAGTTCTACTTTTTATTTTTAACGCTATTTTACGCCTTGAGTATTACCCTGCAGAGTGGAAGGTCTCTATGATTACTATGATACCCAAGCCAGGGAAGGATCCGACCAAGGTAGAATCATATAGACCAATAAGTCTACTACCAACAATTTCAAAACTATTCGAAAAACTGTTAATGGTTAAGTTGAGTCCAATATTGAACAATGTGGGATGCATCCCTGATCATCAATTTGGGTTTCGGGCTAAACATAGCACCATAGAACAAACACACAGACTAGTCAACGTCATAAGACAGACCTTTGAGGAGAAGAAGTATTGTTCAGCTCTATTCATCGACATTTCTCAAGCTTTTGATAAAGTGTGGCACGAAGGCTTGATGCACAAAATAAAGTTGAACTTGCCTGCAAATACCCACAAGCTTCTGGAAAGCTACTTATATGGGCGGAAATTTGTTATCAGAGAAGGTGATTTTATAAGCCCAACTCAACCTATCGAGGCAGGAGTTCCCCAAGGTAGCATACTTGGGCCTACTTTATATTTGATTTACGCCTCTGACATGCCAACGACATCTGGAATACACACTTCAACTTTCGCAGACGACACAGCGTTTTTGAGCATTCATGAGAACCACCAATTAGCTTCACGAAATTTACAGGAATTTATTTCAATATTGGAAAAATGGCTGAAGCTTTGGAAAATCAGGGTTAATGAACAAAAATGTACTCACGTTACATTCACACTGCGTAAGCAAACATGTTCGGCTATACAAATTAACAATATACCTATTCCGCTGCAAAATGAAGTCAAGTACCTTGGTATTCACCTGGACCGTAGGCTAACGTGGAAGTCTCACATTGAAGCAAAAGTCAGTCAGTTGAAACTAAAAGCAGCGCAACTAAATTGGCTTATGGGCAGAAACTCGACATTGAAGTTGGATTGTAAACTTCTGCTATACAATGCAATTCTAAAACCTATATGGTGCTACGGAATTCAATTATGGGGCACCGCCTCAGCGTCAAATATTGAAAAAATTCAAAGGCGACAAAACCAAATTCTTCGAACGATTACTGCAGCTCCATGGTACGTAAAAAATTCACGAATTCATAAAGATCTGAGTGTTCCGCTGGTAAAAGAGGAATTTTCTAAGTACGTGACAAGGTATGTCAGTAAACTGGAACTTCATCCAAACCCTCTTGCGCGTAATATACTTAATTTTGGCGGCCACAGTCGGTTGAGAAGAAGGGATACCGTTACCACCATCAGAACGTTTAATAGGTGATTCTACCGATATTGCTTCCGCATAATAGAACTTTTTGTCTAGCATTGGCTGGACGTAAGTAAAAAGCACATTTTATTTTATTTTTTTTTTTAATATTTAGTATTAAGATTTGAATACTTATTGTTAGTTCATTTTGAAGATTCAATAAATAAAAACGCTTAACAAAAAAAAAAAAAAAAAAAAATTAGTGCAAAGATGATTATGAAATATCGATACAACGATATATGTATAGGCAGCTGGACTGCTGTACACTTTTAGTTTATTAATATTTGTATGGGAATGTATAGGAAAATCTAAATGCCATATCTTCGCAATCACTAAGCCGATTTTGTCGAAACTACACATAATCCTTTAAATTTTGGTCGCAATCCGTCGACCCGTTTGGCCAGTTAGTGGTGACATCAAAGTATACACTTCTTTTTATATATAGAAGATGAAGTATAAACCAACCATGTCTTTGTAATCTCATTTGGCTTGTGGTGAAAAATTTGATGATCAACGTTTTAAAAAAGAGTACTTAAAGGAAAGTTTAAAGGTAAGGACGTTTTGATATCAAGAGTCCTAATGGTTGCGAAAGACATAACATTCCATTTTAAGCATTTGCAGTTGTCAATACGGCTTGCACTGGCAACGACAATTTGAAAATTTAATCTCATTCATATTATGTAAATGAAATTTACAGACAAAACAACGTTTGCCTGGTCAGCTAGTAATATTATGGTTACCGATCTGACTTCAACTAATTCTAGCGTTGTTGAAAAACTGAGTTGACTACGTTATCTTGGGAAGTAAAGCCAGCCACAAACTTCTACATCAACTGTTATGAGTTAGTTAAACAATATCAACAAGAACAACAACATGCGGAAATAGTTCAACCAATTAGGTCAACAGCACAATTTGGTGGATATTACGAAATATGAAATCAAGCAGTTGCGAAACAATTATGTCGCTGACAACGGGGTATGCTGCCAAAACAGGCAGCAACAATTAGAACAGCAGCAGCAGCAAAATATTTGTATAAAAAGAATAATAAATGTATATCAGCTAGAAGTTAGTGAAGAAGAATAGATCATAATTAATAATCAGTGAACAATAAACAGTATTACTTAAAATTAACTTCTCTGGTGTTTTTGTTCAAATAAAGTAATAAACAAGTATTTCCTGCGACTCCTAAGGGACCCTCCAGGAAACACTATAATAATAAAGTTTTTCTTGCGAATTCTAAGGTACCCTGCAGGAAGTACTATAACACATCTATTCGCAAGCATTTTAACTTTGAATCCGAAAATTCAAATCAACGACATCACATTCGGTCAACTAAACCTGATTTTTGTAAAATGTTTGAGAGTACATTGCTGATGAGCTCAGGTTTTGATTCGGTAAAATAACAGAAAGGTACTGGTAATCGAATAATGCCAGCGTACTGATCGAATAGACGGCGATACTTCAAGATGTGATTGAAGAAGGAACACGATTTATGGCCCATAAAAGTGACATAAAAATATTCGTCGGCTTATCTTATATTTATCTCTCATCATCATTGTTATCATAACGAAGGAAGTCATTTGAAACGTCAAATTGTATTCTTGAATATGAACCAAAAATGGTTGGAACTGGCTGACGTTCCAAAAACCAATGAATGGAGTGGATCGGTTGGAGATTAAAACTGTATCAATTCCACTTTACGTTAGCTCAACTCAGGCCAGTGGTTTCATGTGGACATCTCAATGTCATTCTACCGATACATCCATGTAGACTGCAATCGCACTCATAATTAAAAGCAGCCTATTCCATGTCTTATACAACACGACGTAGAAGTCGTGTTAATCGCCATGATAATCGATTTCTTGGACTTCTATCTGCAGATGTAGTTTGACATCATGCAACACATTGAAATTGGTTTTAACTTAATGGTTCAGCTTGCGATATCCTTTAAATTTTGATCGAGTAGCTCATGGCGCTACCTTTGATACTATATAAAAATCGAAAGGTCAGCGTAGAAATAAAATGACGTTCGGAACAATGCCTAAAAAGATTCAGTTCAGGAGTCCGAATGTCCTTGTATGGATAAAACATTAGGTTGCATTTGGTTTGGTATTTTTTCAAGTGGCAATAAAAAATAATTATGTGGAAAATGGAGGGCATTTTGTTGATATTTTTACGCGAATATATAGGAAAATTTGAATGGCATATCTGCGGAACCACTAAGCCGATTTTGTGGAAACATAAACCATCTAGCAAATTTGTATTGCAAAATATCCTTCTTAAGAAAAAACTTAAGAAAAGAAAAACTTCAACTAAAACCCGATGTACATATGTACAAAGCTAAGTGTTTTGGAAACTTCCATCTCTGCTATGAACACATGTTACATTCTGTTTCGATCTCGTAACTCCTTCATATAGAAACAGGTGTTCACAAAAGACGCATCAGCGATTTTTTTACAATGGAAAAATTGGAAATGCGTGGTGTCATTAAATATTTAATTAAAAAATTTTTATCCCAACAAGAAATTCATAATGATATGGTGAACGTGTTAGGTGAAAGTGCTCCTTCACATGCAACAGTAAAAAATTGGGTAGCTGAATTTAAGCCCGGTTGTACAAGCGTAGATGAACCACGTAGTGCACATCCAAAAGCAGTAACAACAACAGAAATTGTAGCCAAAGTGTCTGATATGGTATTAAATGATCGACGAATAAAAGTGCGGGAAATAGCTAATATCATGGGCATCTCAAATGATCGAGTTCATTTAATTTTGAATGAAGGAATACAGATGAAAAAGCTTTCTGCCAGATGGGTGCCGCAATTGTTAACAGTCGACCAAAAATGCTTGAGAATGAACATTTCTCAAGCTTGTTTGGATCGTTTTAAGCGAAATAAAATGGATTTTAAGCATCGTTTCATAACTGTTGATGAGACAAGGATCCACTACTAACCTCCAGAGACAAAAGAATAATCCAAACAATGATCTGAAGCTGGAGGAAGAGCCCCAAAGAAGGCAAAAAAATCAATCGGCTGGTAAGGTTATGGCAACGTTTTTTTGGGATTTCAAAGGTATTTTATTGATTGACTATCTGCAAAAGGGTAAAGCAATAAATTCAGAGTACTATTGCAACCTTTTGGATTAATTAAATGTACAAATTCGAAAAAAACGTCGTGGCTTACAACACAAAAAAATAGTTTTTCATCAAGACAACACACCAGCGAACAAGAATGTTTTAGGTTAGATTAGGTTTGACAGGCTGCCAGCTATTGTAAAGCCAGCCCGCTTAGGTCCAGTCAGGTGTCATTGTGTTGCCTGGATGTGATACGTATCTCAGTAGATTTAGATATCATTGGTTTAGAACCAACTCGAAGATCGGATAAAGCAGTCCAATCCACTTACATCGCATTCCGATACCTCCCTCAAATCATAAAGCATCGGTGTGCCTAGGTACAATGCCCTCATACAAGAAAGAGCTGGACACTGACAGAGGAAGTGCTCAACGCTCTTTACTTCCTCCTCGTCTCTGCAACTTCTACAGAAGTCATTAGATGGACGATTTAAGCTCCCGCCTGGGTTCCTATGTGGCAATGTCCTGTCAGGACAAGAGAGTTTTAAAAATGGCTAAAATCAACGATTTAAAGTACAAATTGCTTGACCACCCACCTTATTCTCCTGATATAGCTACCAGTGACTTTTACCTGTTCTTGAATCCAAAAAGAAGTCTTTGGTTTGCCACGCGTTTTACCTCAAATGAAGATGCACTTACAGTTGTAAACCACTATTTTAAAGACCTTGAGGAAAACTATTTTAATCAAGAGATAGAATTGCTAGAAAAGCGTTGGACTAAGTGTATTGAAGTTTCAGGAGATTATATTGAAAAATAAAAATATATTTGAAAAACTAACTATTCTCTTTCATTGATAGGCTAAGTTTCCGAACCGCCCTCGTAGATATATATCCCATGTAGTGCAATTTAGCAGTCCACTTTATTTTTTTTATATTTTATTTTATTTTTTTATCTAACAGTCATTTATCTTTTGAATATGAATGCTTAACTTTATGTCTGACATGACACTGAAAAAGACTTTTACACCAAACTCTTAAAAAACAATTAGTGAAGGCGGCAACATAAACTCTTGAGAGGATATTTGTAATGATACTTGATATATACGAGTGTAATAATGATACTTTTATGAATGAAACAGTTTATTTACAAATATTTAATAACAAAAACTGACAAAATAAATACAAATAACCATCAACTGGCAATAAAATCTTTTAAACTGTGTATTTAACAAAATTATTTCAAAAAATTTATATAAAGAGTTCTCAAATGTAAAACATTTAAACAACAAAAACACAAATACCACTTCATTTACAATCATACTTTACATTTTTTTTCACATATGAAGTGGAAAAAGTAAAAATATATACATAAGTATATGAAAAGCCGCAAATATATAAACAAATAAACATATGTTCCCATTTATGTATGTCTGCATATGTATTACTTTTATTGTAGACACTCAGTCCTACTTATTAAATGTAACAGACTGTTTTTACATCTTCAGTCAAACAGCCAGTCAGTCAGTCAGTCTGCTAGTTGGTGTGCCAGTCATGCCAACAAAACGGCTGAAGCTTCGTCAGACAAGCAGATGTGTTTATTTTCATCATTTTCAGCAATATCAGATTTTTTACACAAATATGATGCAGACTTACACCCAGCAAACACCCAGTACGTGTTGCGTGTCTAAATAATAAACATTAAGGATTTGCAAATAAATAAACTTTTTTAACCAAAAAACGCATTAGTTGTCAGTTGGCTTTTAGTCTATTTTCTAAAAGCTATTTTAGGTTAAATAGCGTATACACAATAGGTGTGTTCCACGCATAATGCTCAAAGTTCTTTGTGCCAAGAGCATTTTACGAACAATTTTTATACAAATTTGAGAGACAAAAAAACAAATTAATTTTTTCATTTCCTTTTGAAAATATTCATAAACTTTTACTTTTTGTAATTTAGAAGCACAACATTTTTTACTGAAATTGGGAACATTAGAAATGAAATTGAGAGCATTAATTTGAAATAGAAAAACTTGAAAATATTGTTACGTTTTAGCCTTTTTTACGGATTCTTCAACTGTAAATGAAATAATGACACTCACAAATTAAATAATTTACAACTTTATATACACCTGATACTACTGTGTACCAAAACACTAGACTTGCTTACTTTGACTTATGACTGTCTTGCACAAAATAAAGTGACTCACTGGCGCCGACCTGCCTGCTATTTATACTCCATTATCATCCTCTACAATTATCAAGATCATTCTAGCCATCCATAATTCTAGACTCAAATGTACAAATATAATTCTTACGCATATACACATTCAAACACACGCTTGTGTAAGCAAGCCACAACAACAAACAATAATAAAACGAATGCCAAGAATAAAAAAAAACAACAACATCATTTGTAGTTGATTTTTTTGGAATTTAAGGTATTTTAAATCATGTACGTTTGTTTATGTATTATTTTGTTATTTTAATTTTGTACGTATGAATGTGTTATAATAAGCAGATCAACAGCTGCACACTAGGTTAGATGTGAGAAAAATTTTTAACAATATACGTAATTGGAAATCCCATGAGAATACTTCAAATGAAAACGAGAACTTCAACTTTATATTGGAAAAGTTTTAAATTAGATTTAGAATCTAATCGTGTATGTTTGTTTGTTTGTGTATTACGTTTTTAGTTTTATCTTGTTTGTGTGAATGTGTTGTACAGTTATAATAAGCAGATCAACAGCTGCACACTAGGTTAGATGTGAGAAAAATTTTTAACAATATACGTAATTGGAAATCCCATGAGAATACTTCAAATGAAAACGAGAACTTCAACTTTATATTGGGAAAGTTTTAAATTAGATTTAGAATCTCATAAGTAATTGAGAATTTAAATTTAAAATTGAGAAGACTCCAAATAAGCAACAATTTTAACTTTGTAACGAGTAAACTCAAAATTAAATCGAGAATGAAATTGATAAAGTTTAATATGTAATCAAAAACTCCAATGATAAAATTTCAAATGTAATTAAGAATTCTTAATACTATATAACTTTTCGAGCTTAAGGTCTCTTCAGATTTTGGAGTTTTTGGTTTGTTTTTATTATTATCTGGCAATATTTCGCTCTCTTTCATACAGTTCCTTCAGGCTATACTTTGCTATCCGATGGAGAGCGAAATATTGCCAGATAATAATGTTAAAACCATAAACTATAAAATCTGAAAAGACCTTAAGCTCGAAAATTTATATAATAGTAAGAAGAAAAAAAGTGTCGAAATAAAAAGATAATAGGAGCGTAATTAATAATCTTAAATGAAATAGAGAATTTCAAATTAAAATCGAGAATTTTAATTTGGAAACGAGAAAGCTGCAATTAGAACTCCAAATTTAAAACGAAACGACTCCAAATTTTAATTTCAAGTCGAGAATTTCTATTAGAAAGTGAACAAGTAAAATTAAGAATTTCAATTTTAAAATGGAAAAACTTTCAGTTTAAAAGAGAAAAAATTCAATATATGATAAAAATTACAATTTTGTATTAAAGAGACTCTAAATGAGATCAACAATTTCAACACTAAATTGAGAAAACTATAATCAATTAAAAATTCAAGTTTGAAATTAATTAAATTTTGTAATTTATAATTTAAACTTTTAACTGAAAAGACTAAATTAAATCTAGCTAAAAGTCGAGAATAATTCAAGTCTAATCGAGAATTTCAATTTGAAATTCCAAATAAAATTGAGAAGTGTCAAGTATAAATATAAAATATTAATACCCATTATATTTTTAAAATGCTTTAATTTTCATTTAAAATTTTATAAAATTAAACTTGAAGTTCCATAATTTTGTTTGACATTTTTTAATTTTTTTTTTTCCAATCTTAAGATGGATTTTATTTGGAATATTCCAATTTTTATACAGAATTCTAAATTTAATTTGAAAGTTTCTCAATTTTAAATTGAATTTTTCAATATTATTTTGAATTTTGGTGTAGAATTAAATAGTCGGCTATAAAATTGGAGTTTTCATATTGCTTCCGGGGAAGTGGGGGGATTTTGGGGATACCCGAAGCTGATTTTGGGAATTCCCAAAAAAATTCGGAATCACTTTGCTAACCGATTTGGAACTGGTTTTTCATATTCGATGCGCGTTTTTGCAGTGGAACATGCATCTGAACTAAAAACGGTCATTGGCTTGAGTATGAAAATTGAAGTTGCCTAATTGCTTTTGAGGAAGTGGGAGGGTTTTGATGTTTTTTGAAGTCGACTTTGGGAATTCCCAAAAAACGCGGAACCTCTTCGCCAACCGAATCAGAACCGGTGTTTTATATTTGGTGCGCATTTTGGCGGTGAAACGTGTATCTGCACTATTAACGATGATTCGATTGCAAAAATTGAAGTTGCCATATTGTTTCCCGGGAAGAGGGGGATTTCGGCAACTTCTGAAGTCGATTGTGGGAAATCCAAAAAAATTAACTGGTTATAGTATTTTAAACTTATTAAATTTATTTATTATAGATTTTTGTGTTAAAGGAATTTTGTTTAAATTTGCCAAATTTAAACAGTAGCTCTCATTAGTTTTAGCTTGTCCAACATCTTGTGCATCACATCGTATATGACCTTTCCACAAATATTTTATTATTACCAACAGTGTTGCCGCAATAAAATATATTTTTGCCATAACCATGCCATTGCTGAGGCAACCATCCAATGCACTTACGTACGTGTAGAATAATCGTTTAATTGTTTGTTGGGTAGGTACTGGCAAATTGACAAAATTACTCCGTTTCGTTTAGAATAAAAATAAAATCTAATAAAATAAATATAAAAATTGAGTGTCATATTATGCTTATTACTCAGCAAATATTGTACTGTAAATTGTTGATAAATGTGACAAGTACTTTTTGACAAATATAAAAGATACTTATGGCAGGCATTTTCTTGCTTGTTTATATATGTGTGTGTGTGTAAAACATTATGTTTCATATGAAGTAAGCCAAAATAGAATAAGTGTACGGCAACAGTGTGTCAAATAATTTTTTCCTTTGACAAAGAACTTTTACCACATAACATTTTTCCTCTATTCTATTCCCTGTTAAATTTTTTGAAGCGAGAAGCAGGAAATACTCACAAAATACTTTATCTAAAAATTAATCATATTGTGGTGGCAGCTTGAGACCGGTTCCATAAACCAATCAGGAAAGTGCTTGATCCTAAATTTCAAGATGGCAGGTTTGACTCCTGCATAAGCTCTGGATGGCTCTGCAGAAAAGCTAAAACCTCTGCAGGCAATTATTATTTCAGACGAGATCGTCACAACTAATGGAATAATATTGAAGGATCCAATAATTAAAGTGCGTGAGCTATCTGACACTAAAGTACATCACATTTTCCATAAAAATATTGAAACATGATAAGGTATAGACGAGATAGCTGCCGCGATGGCCCACACTCCATATGTGCAATTGTGTGACTGCTTCAGAAGAATGATTAACTGTATTCAATCGTAGTCCAGAGGAGTATTGAAATAAAAACAAAAAATTGGAGATAAACTAAAAGAGTTATTGAACATTCATACCATAAAGGTAGTTCTGCACCACCCTATATAACCGAAGGTGCAATACGTCATCAAGATACTTTGGAGATTCAGGAAAAATCGAAATGGAATGTTTAACAATGTTCCACCGCAATTATCTCTCCCTCTCTCTCTCTCTCTCTGCAGAACAGCTGCTAGCTATATATACTTCTTTATTTCCTTCTACAATCTCCTCTACAAACAAGGAGCTTCGGCTACCAAATCGAGGAATCTTCGCTAGAATCTGCATACATCTGTGTTTTCACGAATGGGCCCAGAAGGAGAGAAAGGGTTGGGTGTGGCGAATAGAATAGAAGAATTTAACACTAAAATATCCTTCAGACTATCAGATGGAAGCAGTGTATTTCAGGCTGAAATATCGGCTATAAATAAAGGGACCAGATTGCTGAAGTTTCACAAATTATTCGGTAAGGATATCATGATAGCAAGGCCGCCATCAACTCCATGATTGGAATATACACTAATTCTAATCTAGACCAGGAATGCCGAATATCTTCAAATAAGATGGCGGACTGTCTAACCAAACTCTAAAATGGGTACGTGGACATAAGTCCAATAATGGCAACAACATTTCCGCCGACTTAGCCAAAAAGGAACAGCCCTAGAGGATAGGAACAACCCTTATCAGCGTGTTGGAAAAGAATAAAACTCCACACGCTGGAACAGGGCCCGCATGTCTTATATCCAAGAATCTGTGGCTGCATATTAACTCTAAAAGAACGTGGGAGCTATTAAAACTACCCAGATCTCACCTAAGTGTGACTGTAGCAGTCATCACTGAACATTGTCCGTTTGGAAACCGTGCCAGCAGTCTAGGCCTACCCTACAACAACTTCTGTTGAAGTTGCCAAGACGAGGAGGAGGAGACGATCCTTCATCTCCTCGGTACATGCCCAGCATAGGAGTATCATCGTCTAACGCTTCTTTCATAAGGAGTAGCGGATGGCTAGTACATCAGCAAGTAATGCCACATTAAGCAGTTTCCCACCTTTCCTTTCCCTCTCCCTCACTCCTTCTATATCCCGCTAACTTTTATTTTTCAATTTTTCTATCCAATTTTCAGGAAATCACAAAGGGACCAATCTTCAGGACCCAAGTGAGCTGGAGAATCCAGGTACTTTTTGGAGATTCCAGCGGCCTGTCTACCTCACCTAACACAAACATACAATTTTTGCTATAAAACACAATTTAATTTAAAAATTCTTGACTCTAATTAATATCACAAAAAGCAATAAGATTTGGCTAACTCGTATCTTGAATAAATTATTAGGCTGCAGATCTGTAAAATAAGATTATAATTCATTTATTATCAGCATACATACGTTTCTAAAAATAAAAAAGCTAATACTAACCTCTATGTCTTCATATATTATTGTTTATTTATGGAGATGATTTTACAAAATTCTCCTTGACCGGCTTATTTACTTATTTATTTCCAGCTATCTATATGTCGACATTTCATAGTAACTACCCTAATCATAAGTAGGCTTTGGAAATTTTTGAAAGATATTCTCAAACATTCAACTTTACAATCTAAATAAATTGTTGAGAACTTAAAAAGAAAAATGCTCTAATAATACCTGTCAAAACACAAAAAACAAGATTTTGCATTTATACACGTCTCTAAAATTTCTTTACACCTTTCAAACAAATGAACAACCGTTGGTTGCTACGATTTTGTTTTTTTTATGATTTAAACTATGATAAAAACGATAATACGCATTTTGCGGCAGCAGTACAAAAGATTATATAGTAGATACTAATGTTGGCATAACAATAGGAGGAAATCTCAGGGTCTTTCTCCGAATACTGGTCCAAACAAAAAAATTCAACTGAGTAACAATCTGTCTTTTTACACAAAAAAAAAAAAAATAAATTAAATGCAGAAAGTCTTTCGTCAATGAAGTAAAATAAAGAAATTTGATATAAAGTTCTGCTCTATGTCATACAACAATTTACAAGTTTTTGACACCATTTTGCTAAGATTTTTTTTCGTCTGAAAACATTTCTTTGACAAACTGTATGTGTTTGCGCATTTTGTGCCTTTAAAGCATATTATTATTATTTTTTTGCAACTATGATTTGTAGTGTTTGTATTTTTGTTGGATTTTTGTTTAAACTGAATTCAACAGTTGTTATCAAAAAGTAATAATAATAATAAAGTGTATTAAAATATATACGAGTATATGTAATAATAATATTCATTCAATTCACAAGCTTTTGTGCAACTACTCGTATTGTAAAACTACTTATATAAAATGTTAATACCTCAGTGACTTATTATTAAAAAAATTATATGAAACAAATTAAACTACAGAAATTTATATTAACATTTGCAATAATTTAACAGTTTCATTTGATTTTAATTTGTAATCCCTGTGAAGCAAGAAAGTTAAAGCGAAAATAATTTTGTTAAAAAAAAAATCTGCTTCTCCACATTTCTCTTTCATGAAAAATGGTTAAGTTAAGAAAAAAGCAAACAATATCTATACCTCCTTCTTCTTAATGGATTTGTTTTCCACTTGCAGGTACATTCTTACATGCATATATACTTATGTCATACCTATGCTAACATTTATTCATTGTATAGAAAAAACTGGTAAACAGGGTGATTGTTAGCTATTCTCCGACAAACAGCAACAAAAATGATACTAATTGTATCTTCGCACATTTTGTCCTTCATACAGCACCATTCTGTATCCACAATATAGGTTAAGTTTATGCTGCATATATTTCCCAATCAGCATGGAACTCTTTGCATATATTCACACTATTTTTAAAGCTCGAATATTTCTAATTCCTCTGAAAATTTGTATGAGGTTTCAATTTTACATGCTAAACAACGAACAAAAACAAACTTTTAAATGACTTGTACGCAGAGGATTTTTTTTATGTTGGGAATAAACTTAAGTATAGTGGGTGACATAACTAGACGGACAAAAATAGTTTAATAAGTTAATCACAGTTGTTCAAATTTCTTCTCGTTTTAATATCCTAAATACAATTTGATGGTGTTCTGTAAGGTTTACTTTGTTTTTTTTTTTTTTTTTTAAACACAGGAAACCAACTGATTACTCGATTTGAAGTACTCGTAATGTAAAATAAATCATAAAAATCTATGGCAAATTCCATGATATATTTGCTGCAAAAATCGTTAACTTCTCTACTGAAACTGTATTAGTGTTCGACTATATCGCTATCTCCTTTAGAGATATCCGGCGTTTACGAACCAACCTGAATGTCGTATAGACGCCCGCTAGTGCATTAAACGCCGCCTTACTAAAAGTCAAATTCAGATTCCCTTGTGGTATACCCCGTTGTCCCTCAATCAGTTATCTGCCCTCATTATAGCCGTAGCTTTTGCCCGCTAACTAGTCCTCCTCTCATACAGGGGGATAAACATGCCCCCCACCAACTTCCAAGTCCGACTTGTATTTATCTGTAAAGATCTCAAGCTCATCCATTTGACCATCTATACCGACTACCTTCGATACCGTGCCTGACAAAATGACATATTGAAGCAAACACAAAACCTGCGAAGCTTTTTTGCTTGTCTGCAGTAACATCCAGGGACTTAGGCAGAAATCGAACCTGCGACCTCGAGATTGTTGGCCATTGAGGCACGCAATCAAACATCAAATCTCTTATCGGGCAGTAGGGCTCGTGAGAAGCAAACAATATTCTCCCGAAGGTCCAATATTCTTCGCATTATTAAAGCATGACCATATATAGCCCCTACCATGCCCCCTGATTGTAGCCTGATAGCCATATTCATTGCTATTTCTTTCATCATGAAATCAGTCGGCGGCCAGTTCAGCATAGCGAAAAGTGCTTTTGATGGCGTAGTGCTAGAAGTATCACTCACCAACAAAGCAAAAGTGCGAATTATTGTTTCTAGAACATTGCAGTAGGTGGTTTACTCCAACGATTTCTATCATACAAGCACAACATATTAAAATAGGCCCAACAAACATGTCGAACAGCCAGCAGGAATTCGAAACAATTGTTCTCCAGGCCTTCAAATCACAAAGCGAATGATTTCAGGATCCAAGTGAGTTGGAAAACCTAATATACATCAGTGAATCCAGCGACCTGCTTACCTTCCCTCAGGCCTACCTAATAGCTCTTCTATACAAGAATAAGGTGACAGCTGTCTTGACTGGACGCTTTGCTGCCAGGACGGTTTGGAGTCAAGATAGCTTTTCTACACAAGAATAATGCGACAGCCGTCTTGACTGGACGTTCTGCTGCCAGGAGAGTTTGGAATCAAGATAGATACCTGGATATTTCACACTATCTGACAACTTTAGATCAACCCCTCTTATGGTTAATAAAGCGAATGATGGAGTCTTGTTATCTCCGAGTAAAGAGAATAAGCTCCGTTTTCTATGGATTCCCTCTTCGATCACTATTCGTCCATTTATAAGCCTTTAGTGCAGCGCTCAGTTGCTGTGAAAGTATATCCGGGTACTTACACGTCACAGCTACCGCAATATCATGGCTACCGACCTAAATAATCTAATTCGACTAGTAACGAATTCGGAGCTAAATGCCAGAGAAAAGGGGACGGAACACCTTTGCGTGCCTCTCTTAACCACTCAGCAAATTGTGGTTCCCTCCGTATTTGAAGAAATAAACCTATTTCCCACAGTCGACAGATGATCGTTTAGTCTCTCCAAGACGATTATAATGACCCTTGATGTCACATTATTGACTGCTGCCGCTATATCAGGGAAGGCCACTATTGCATATTTTCCATGCTCCAGAGTTTTCTCTATATATCATAAAAACGAATGCAATGTAGTCTCAGCAGATTTGCTCTTAGTGTAGGCATTTTGCCTATGAAGCTCACAACCGACAGATGAACATTCAGTCTTTCCAAGACCATTATTATGACCCTTGATGTCACATTATTGAATGCCCCTTCTATAGAAAGGAATGTCACTAATACATACTCTCCATGCTCCAGAATTTTCTTTATATATCGTGAAAACAAATGCAACGCAGTTTCAATAGATTTACACTTCATACAGGCATATCGAGAGATTGATAAATGGCCCGTATCTATTGATGGCCTAAGATGTAAATCAATTATCCGTTCTAGAGTTTTAAGCAAGAAGCTTCTTCTTCTTTTATTTTAAGATTTATTTTATATATCTTTTTCGTTTACTAATTTTACTTTTAAAACTATTTATTTAACATGAAACGGTGGCAAAATACTATTTTTATAAAAAAGTAAATTCATCTTTTTTTTGTATAAATTGAAAGTTTCCCTCACTCTTAAAAAGAAAACTAAATTTTACTGTTCTCCCGTGAAGTCTAACTAACGCACACGAACGAAAAAAATTGTTTATCATTGTAAAACATTTGATTTTTGCAATCATCCGTAATTTTGTTTCTATTTGTAGTTGTTGTTGTTCTCCAACACTTTCCTAATGCACAAGTGTTAAAGCGTACATACTACTACTAATGCGCTTACATGGTTGGCTGCTATTCTCTCTCCCATAAATATAAAGAACACTTTTACTTTTGCTAGTTCTAGTTTAATATTTTTCTTTTTCATATTTTTTCTTAACACCAGTTTTACTTTGCTGTCGCATTTTGAATACTTTGCTAACAACAAGAATAAAAATACTCCACTAATACCAACACACACAAATAAACACCGGTGAATTTATATATTCGCACAAACTGACACGTTTGAGTACAGACTAACCCACTAAACAATTTGCTAACGCCGCGTTTAGACCATCGAAGGGCAATTGTTTGTCTGCATCACGAAGTTGTTCGAGTATTTACAATTATACATTGTGATTATTTTATTACTAAGTTGTTACCTGAAATCGTTTATATCATACCTTACACGCGTTATAGTACACTGATTTTTGCTTCAAAGACCTGATCATCAGCAAGTGAGTTTAATGAGCTGTTTACAAGACATGATAGAAAAATACGTCTAGAAAATGTGTTGAAATACACTCAAAATATTTAGTATATTTAATACAAAAATCTAAACGTACCACTTACTCTTGTGACATAAACACCTTATACGAATAAACCAAAAATATAACAAAAATCCAAACAATTAAGTTTTTTATTCGCTAAATTCTCAGCAATTTATTTGGATTGTTGGGATATAAAGTTGAATGTTTGAGAATATCTTTCAAAAATTTCCAAAGTCTACCGATGATTCGGGTAGTTCCTATGAAATGTCGACATATAGATAGCTGGGAAACATAGAAAACAAGCTATTTATAATTTTTTACTGGTATAATAAAAATCTTTATTAGAACAAAAGATAAACAAATATGCCGTACACCATATTCATGGTCTGATAAAAAAAATAACCGTTATTTTCAAATTTCAAAGGTACGCATGCTCGGTTTTCGTATATTTTTTCTGTTGTGTTGGTACACATGATCAGCCCTTGTATATGTGTTTGCGTGCGACACAAATAAGCAACTCTTTATAAAACTATCAGCACGAAGAAAACATAATATGTGTTTCAGTTGTTTACTAAAGACTGGTCCAAAAGTTTTACACGATGTTATTGTGAGTCATGCCTTTCCTTCAAGTTTTTCCAACCCAGTGTTTCCCAGTGTGTGAGAAATTCAACCATGTAGAGATACAAAATTAAGCAGCAGCTTGTATAAAACTGGGCGTTCAAATCAAAATGCATTTCGTTCAGGCTCGTGAGGCTTATTTCATCTCAGAAGATTCGTTAACCAGCAGAATTGCCGTTGTATCCACAACGAGTGACCATTTGGTGCGGTTTATGGGCTGGTGATTTCATATGGCCGCTCTTCTATGAAAATGTGGTCGGTCAAGCAGTTATTGTGAATGGTGTTCACTATTCCGCAAGGATGAATTTTGAAATGTTCACAGATTTCAGTGTTCACTTTTGATTTTTGTGTCCGCAACGGTAGGAAAAAATAACATCAACAGCTGCAGTGACCACCTAAAAAAATAATTTTTTTTATTCAAACAAAAATCAGCTTTAGTGCTAAGCAATTACAAAATTAAGCAGCAGCTTAATTTTGTAATTGCTTCTTGCGGAATCGCTTTTTAATGAAAAGTGAACACTATATGCATCAGTGAGTTTTACTTTCAGTGGTCACTGCTAACAAATTCATTGTTGCGAAATCCGACCCCAGGTGACTAGAATTTGAGCACATGCACCTAGACGTTATTGGATGATGCCAATTGACACACAGCCAACGAAACTATGACCTTTTCGCGCGAGAAATTAAATAGTCGTGTGGTCGCACATTATGGCGATATTAATTGGCCGCCACTTTGCACTTCTCTCATTGCAGATATTTAAAAGAAAAAAAATTATACGTCAATATGCCAAGAACAATGAAAGAGCTAAAGGATGAGATATTTTGTGTTTGCGAACTTGAACTTGCCAACAGAAACACGTCTGCAGGCAACTAATTCCACAAGCGAAGCGTACGGCTGAACCATGAACTCTCTCTGTAATGCGTAGTACAACTCCCCGGGCAATCGACCACAAAAGGGTGAGCTCTGGATGATGAATGTGTGCTACGTAAAAACGTGCGCGTTTCGGGAACAAATCCATAATCTCATCAGACCAAAGTCCATTGTACGATACGATAGAACAGAGTAACGCACTCCACACTGCGTCGATGCTCCAGTGAATCAATAGAGTTGGATACCCTACTGTCACCGATGAGCTTCTTCGCCCTCTCCTGCACGTGGTCGAGTAACACCAAAATAGACTTTGGGGCACCGGCGCAAACTTGAGGGTTGTATTCCATTTTCGTTCGGTGGTAGTGGTATTCATAGTAAGGATATCAGATGGAGTGAAGTACATTTTACACCGTTTCAAAAACCTGAGGGACTTGAATGCTTCTTTAGAGACATGAAAAATGTGTTCATTCCAGCAAACATCATTCCAAGGACATCAAGAGCATCCGGTTCCTCAATATTTATTCCATTCATGAGAACAGATGTAGCAGTATCACCGGTCATGTATTTGTGTGTTAATAAACTACACTGGGTCTTACGAGCATTAAAGACACATAATTGTCACAGAACCTTCTCATAATGAGAAAATATCAATGTTCTGTTCATAGAACACAGACGAGCTACTCCCTTAAAAATTTGTTTGAAAATCATTAAAAAAATTTGGTAGCTTTCATATAACTTTAAAAATCATATTAAGATAATTCTATGAAATTTTGTTTACAATTATTATAGTGCGCTTTGTTACAACAGCCTTTACATTCAACGGAGAAGTGCGGACTTTTTTGTTTTATTTTGTTTTGCATTCTTTCCCGTTATAATTATCGAGCACTGGCAAAATAAAGATTGTATTTAAGTTGATTTGTCTCACATCAGTGATTTCTAGATGTTTTAAATTTGATTAAGTGTAGCAACATACTCGTATTTAATCAGTGTTATTTTCTATTATTCAAAGCCCATCACTGTTTTAGACTTTCATCTTCCGAATGCTTACGCGGTTATATGAAATTTTACTTTAAAAGTATTGGAAAAAGCGAAAGAGTTACAACACAACTTGATTATTTCTTAAGATAAGGTCACCTACAACAGAGAACTATTTAATTTTAGAAGAAAACGTACAACACTTAATGTCATCCGTACAGTTCTCAAACAATATAACTTGGTTGTGTAGTGTATTTAAGAAAAAAGGATATATCTAGTTTGGATCTTGAGCCTGAGAAAGTAATAAATATCTGTATATCTAGATGGTATATAAATATATTCCTTTTAAATGAAGGTTTGCCTGTGACTAGCACATGAAACAATTAGCATCAATGTTGACCTTGAGTTTGAGGATTCTCTTGGGCTTATTCGCATATACTATCAACTTGAAATAATCCCAAAGAAAAAATTACATTACTAACAAATCTTACAAACACGCCAGCCAATTGATTTCCGAGTTTCTGAATTTTATAAAATTCTATTATTCTGGTGCATTATTTAGTTGTAAGTCTCTTCCGTATTCATTCCCCAGAAATTATTTAAATGATATAAAAAAATTACAAACATATATTAACTAATATCCTATTATATTAAAGTTTTGGTGACTTTGGCCCCACACTATATAATAGCAATATTTTACTTGCCAGTCAATCTCCAGAGCTATTGCAATGGTAAAAATTGTTCAGTGGGAGAACACAAACACCCACTTGAATACCATTACAAACATTAAATATCCTGGAATCAGGAGCAGCAAAGTCATCAACAAGTTTTGAATGGTGCATTGTGAGCGAGACTGTGTTATTATGCATTTTACAAAAATTAAAGGAATGTAAGTGTGCGTGAGTTCATCGGAAGGTAGTATTACAAAAAGGTGTAGGATATAACAAAAGAGGATTTCAATGCATTACACATCACGCAAAAAAAAAAGGAAAGTAAAATGAAAATATAAGCTAAGAGTGAATACTTTACACAATGTAAATTTTCTTTTAAAAATCTTGTATTTGGTTCACTCCGATTCAAATTTCAATAAAAAGGAAATACTTTTGTTCTTAACAATCGATTTGTGTCGCACATGTCCTTTCAGAGAACATGAACTCTTTGGCTGTTTTGTGTTCAAAGAAGTTTTTCACAAAGATTCACATTGCGCAAAGAAAGAATTGCCAAAGAAGTCGTGTGCCATAAACGCGTAAAATTTTTTAATAAATGTAGTAATTTTTATATGTTTATGTAAAAAAAGTTGGACTTTTGTGTGAATGTTACTCGTACCTGCAAAGTTACTAATTTTACGGCATCAAAAGTTTTTATATTTTTCTTAAACAAGGAAAGTAATTAAAACTAAATAAATTCGCTTTTCAAACCATATTTGTATAAATTGAAATAATGATTGCAAAGTTCCTGTAAAAACATGTCGCTCCTTTATTGCAACATAGTCGTAACTAAAAAAAGTTTGTTTCAGAAAAAACGCATTTCAAATTTTTAGTTTTCATAAAAGTCTTAGAAAAATTTTTTTTAGAAAATATCTCTTAAAAGAAACATTTTAAAAGTAATTTGAATAAATTTTTGTCACAATATAAAAGGCAGTACTGTGAACAAAGCTAATTTTTTGATATATGACTATATTGCAATAAATGGGCGTTATATATTTGTTTTAGCATTATTGTTGCTGCAATAGTATTGTCATTACATTTTTATTAAGAACTAGAAAACAATAAATGTACGGTTTTTCGTTCTTCAACGATTTTTCTCTTTAAGTTATTTTACCTTTCATCAAGCTGTTGCAGTCACACGCCGGATGGTTTCTATTGGGTGTATACGAGTAATTTAATATTGAATGGACACAATCTTCTCATCGTCACAATCTTTTGAGTTTTCGTATATCGAGCGCTTAATTCACAATAATACTAGTATTATCCATTAACTACTGTTTATCTCAAATTATCTCCAATTTTTAATTCGATAGCAAAGCCTGTTTTTTTTTTTCTTTTAAACTGTGTTTATTTTTTTAGTAGACGTCTGCATGGCGACGCTTGAGTGTCATTTGAACATATTCATTCAGTAAATAAATCTTCGTACAACACACGATTTGATTACGAAGTGGTTAACATTTTTTTTTAAATAAAAATAGTTTAAAAAATAAGCTTAAATACATAAACTAAACATACTAGTATTATTATTGTTGAAACTAACAAAAAACCGGGAAAAATCGACAAAGGACCGGATGATTATCCGTACAATCGAGTCCAAAATTACTGTTAATAATTCAGATATATGTTCCACGGCAAAATTGCACACGAAATATGGAAACCGGGCTCCAGGTTTTTTAAGAACTCCCAGAATTAACTTCAGGAATCGCCAAAATCGCCCAATTTCCCCGGAAGTAATACAAGTTTATCACTAAAACGAATGAACGTTAATATTTCAGATACACGTTTTACGGCAAAAACGTACACCGAACATGCAAAATCGCTTCTGAATCGGTTACCGAAGCATTTCCGTGTTTTTTTTTGTCAATTCGGCTTCAGAAACCTTCAAAATACTTTCACTTCCCCGGAAACAATACGGCAGCTTAAATTTTTGCACTAAAGCGAATGAACGTTAATAGTTCAGATACACGTTCCAAAAGAAAAACGCGTCCACAATATATAATTAGCCGGTTCCGAGCCGGTTTCGAGTTTTAAGAGAATTCCTATAATCGGCTTTAAGAATCGCCAAAATATCTACACTTCCTAGAAAGCAATACGGAAACTTCAATTTCCGCAGTAAAGCAAATAACCGTTAATAGATAGAATGTGATAAATCGGTTCCAATCCGGTTAGCGACTTGAGTTGCGAGTTTTTTGGCAATTCCCAAAAAACTTCAGGAATGGCCAAAATCCCTCCACTTTCACGGAAGCATTAAGGCACTAAACCGAAAAACCCTTAATAGCGCAGATATATATATCACGGTAAAAACACGTAACGAATAAGAAAACCCGGTTCCATAACGATTACAGAAGACATTTACAGTTTCCGAAAATCGTCCTTGGGAATCGCCAAAATCCCCCACTTCCCCAGAAGCAATACGGCAACTGAAATTTTTGCACGAAAGCGGTAACACTGTATGTACAACTTTGTATATCTATGTATATAATAATGATTCATACGACATATGTTGCAAACACATAAATAAGCATACATGTGTAGCCAATATAAGCGTGTTAAAAAAGGACGTGAGTAATGAAAATGTATATGCTTTGAAATTTATTGCAGCTTACCGATTTGCGCCTGCGCAACAGCTCCATAGCAAAACCTAAAAAACCGTTCTTTCTCCTACCCTCTTCCTTATATTTCTAAATGACCTGTTATACCAAACTTCCAACCCTATCCACTCCTTCGCGGATGACAGCAACATTTGCCATTCGTACTCTTTCAGTTATAGGCCCAGCCTATCCGCTATCGTTGCCAAGAGGCAAAATATGAACGACTCACTAAACAATGATCTTCTATTAATCTCCGAATGGGGTCGCGAAAACAGGGTTGCCTTTAACGCTCGTAAAACCCAATATTGTTTATTAACACACAAACAAACGACCACAGATGCTGCTTTATCTGTACTCATGGATGGTATAAATATTGAGGAATCGGAAGCTCTTGATGTTCTTGGAATGAATATACAGTGTGATGTTCGCTGGACTGAACATATTTTTCATATCTCTAAAGAAGCATTCAAGTGCCTAGGGTTTCTAAAACGGTGTAAGATGAACTTCACTCCATCTGATCTCCTTACTATTTATACCACCTATATCCGACCAAAAATGGAATACAACTATCATTTTTGGGCCGGTGCCCCAAAATCAATTTTAGGGCTACTCGACCGTGTGCAGGAGAGGGCGAAGAAGCTTATCGGTGACAGTAGGGTATCCAACTCTATTGACTCACTGGAGCATCGACGCTGTGTGGGGTGCGTTACTCTGTTCTATCGCTACTACAATGGATTTTGCTCTGACGAGATTAGGGATCTTGTTCCTGAAACTCGCACATTTTTACGTAGCACACGTGCATCGTTCAGAGCTCATCCATTTGTGGTCGATTGCCCAGCGAATCGTACTACGCATTATAGAGAGAATTCGTTTTTCAGCCGTACGCTCCGCCTGTGGAATAAGTTACCTGCTGACGTGTTTCCTGTCTGTTATAACGTTGAAAGGTTCAAGTCAAATGTTCACAAATACTACTCTCTCTTTCCTCCTCCTCACAACCTATTTTCCTAGTTCTGGTACAATGCACTGCATATGTAGGGGTCATCCCCTGAGTACTGGTTCAAGTTAAAAAAAATAAAAAAATTGATATGAATGCTTGATGAGTCATCAAACACGAAATTTCTGAGTGTCAAGCACACGTACAGGGAGTTGGCAGCAAGCATTTTTAAGGTGTCTACGCATTTTTTTAAGGTTACGTACCCACCCTAATGCAAATACTTTTGAACCGAGTTTTTAAAAGACATGGCTAGAGTTTGACGTGGTAGTGAAAAACTATTAAATACAGAAATGTATTCCTTCCAGAGTCATGAACACTGTTAAATAATATGTTATGATCGGACTAAAAATGACGACACAGTGAATAATATACTAAAATGGTGGGATTTGTAGGCGTGGCAAAAACAATCTTTTTTATTTTCTACATTATCTTTAGTTCTGGCACAACTTTTCTTTTGTATGCGAGTATGACACTCTAATATAAATTGTTGAAGTACTTTCCGAATTCCTTTTTTCTGTATTATTTATCGTCCCCCCGGGGAACAGGTTTCGCATTGGCGTATTCCTAACTTGGGCGCTCTATTTTTCGGGGAAAAGAGAGAAAGGGGTTCCTCGTTTGGTGCGGCTAATAAAACTCCAGGAAGCCGCATGACTTATGTTGTGTTGGCTTCCGAAACCCATACCAAGGGTATAAATTGGCAGAACGGGGATCAGCATGGCCCCCGGGTGGTTCTGCTTGCGGTTCAACCCAGGCTGATCATGGTTGAGGTGCCTACCTTGGCAGTAACGTTCTGGCTGTGGTTGAAACCTAAAACGCAGGAACGGAGTGTTAGTATCCTTCAAAATTGTTTGGTTTGTGGCTTTTTTCGGGGACTAAAAACCTCCCGAGGATCTGTTGCTTATACAACAGATACCTGTGCTGTAAGGAACCAGTGGTGATGGTTGACGGAGGAGTTGGTTTAAAGGATGATGCTCTTAGTGGGCTTCGGCCTACCAACTCATTAAGCCTTGTCCTCCATTGATTGCTGGGAAATTGCATACAGCAGGGATTAGAAGGCCCGAACTCCAAAACAAGAAGTTGATCATATGACCGCAATCATATGGCATAAATTACTACCTGTGTGAGCCTAGCAAGCCACACGGGGGCGCTGGTGAATCGTGAATAATTCACTCGTGGAATTGGTCCACCATCAGACTAGGCCGTAAAAGCAGCTGCTGATGTACATCTTTTTGACAGTTGTGGTATTTATCGTGTTACTTACGAAATTTTTTTGTAGTTTTGTCCTATTTTTATTTGTTCTTATATCATAAATATCTTACTTAAAATTTTCACGCAATAACTTTCTTGGGTTTTATCTGGACCTAAGCTGTTATGGTATAATGCCACAGATATATAAGTATTCGAAGCTTTTGGCATTAGCGAGGCGTTTTCCAAATTCGGTTTTTGTTCGTATTATTGACGATCATTACATCTTAATTTAAGAAAAAGGTCGAAAAATTAGGATAAAGAAAAATTATTGACGAATTTTATTTTTTTTTTTAATTTTGTTTTATTTGAATTTGGTCTTAAATATGTATCTTCGTTGAAATTTTCCTACAAAATGTTTTTGGTTTTTTCTCGACTTAAGCTGTTATGGTATAATGCCACATAAATGTACATAAATATTCGAAAAATTTGGCATTATAGAAGAGCTTTCTTAATTAATTTTTTCTTCTTGCGGTATTTATCATATTATTGAAGAAATTTTATTGCATCTGATCTATTTTCATTTGCTTTGAAGGATATATACGAGTATATCTTCATTGAAATTTTTCCGCAAAACTTTGTTTGGTTTTATTCCGACTTTAACTGTTATGATATAGTGCCACAGATATTTATACATTCGCAACATTTTGGCAAAATTCGCAAAATTTTGAAAGCATTTTCTGAATTCTTTTTTATTCCTGCAGTTTTTTTTGCATCTTCTCAAAAAATTCTTCATGACAGTGACCCAATTATTTTTCGTCATAACCATTCTACCGCATTTAAGACACTTTAAAAAGCGAACAAACTAAATCTGTTTAACATCATCTTGAAATATTTTCCAATTTATTTTTACAATTGCTGAGATTCTTGTCTCTATGGAAATGTGAATATTTTTAAATGTCAATTTCCACTTGTAATTGTTATGAGATGTAGAGAAATTAAGTTCATGTATTAAACGAATAGATGTTTCCCAGCCAAATGAGAGATACGCAGCCATCACATTTATTCGTAAACGAAATGATTGTCAAGTAAATTTTTATCTGTTTTATGGCAAATTTTTATCTTTTTCTATTCTTTAAGAAACTATTACAACTATGAAAGTAAAATGTGTTCTGAGGTTTCTTTTTCGCATACTTGAAAAGGGGGGAAGAAAAAACTCAAGAGTAACAAATTAAACTTTTTTCCTGACTTGGTCTGAACAAAAGTTGATGGTAATTTGATTTGGTGCTCAAACTCGAAACAAAACAATTGCTCGAGTAGAGCATTGCAATCTGCAGAAAATGTTGTTTACGCTGGTGATAAAGCAGAACAGGAAATATGTAAAAATCTTAAATGGGTTTCTGATAGATTTTTTTTATCAAATACTAAATTTAATTAGGAGGTACAAATGATATTATTATTTGTTAGGAGATTTATATATGTATAAAAACTAGGTTTGTTAATCAAAACTATAAAAAATCTTGAATAAATATTAAATTTTTTGACTTTAAACTTTAGTCTTACACACAAAAAATTGTAGCAGAAATAAAATCAAAAAAATTTTTGTCTGAAAATATAATTTGTATGCATGTACATTAATAACGAAAAATAGCCTTGGATATCCGCATTTTGTTGTTGTTTAAAAAAATAGTTGTTTTCGATCAATAATTATTTTCACTAAACTTGAAATTCCTTAAGTAATTGTTAAAAATAAAAAAAATCTATCTCTGTAAAAAATTATAAATAGCTTGTCTTCTATGTTTCCCAGCTATCTATATGTTGACATTTCATAGGAACTACCCTAATCATCAGTAGACTTTGAAAATTTTTGAAAGATATTCTCAAACATTCAACTTTATATCCCAACAATCCAAATAAATTGCTGAGAATTTAAATGTTAGAAGCTTAAATAGCGAATAAAAAACTTAATTGTTTGAATTTTTGTTCTCTGCTTTTCGATACTTTCAAAAAGCCAATCGTAGCAACCAACGGTTGTTCATTTGTTTGAAAGGTGTAAAGAAATGTGAGAGACGTTTATAAATAGAAAAGCTTGTTTTTTGTGTTTTGACGGATATTATTAGAGCATTTTTCTTTTTAAATTCTCAGCAATTTATTTGGATTGTTGGGATATAAAGTTGAATGTTTGAGAATATCTTTAAAAAATTTCCAAAGTCTACTGATGATTAGGGTAGTTCCTATGAAATGTCGACATATAGATAGCTGGGAAACATAAAAAACAAACTATTTATAATTTTTTACTGGTATAAATGTTAGAAGCTGAAATAGCGAATAAAAAACTTAATTATAATCTATCTCTGCACATTAAATATATTCAAATAAAAGCAAGTAAGAGTGTAGTATATTCGACTGGGCCAAATCTAAAATACTCTTCACATTAGTAACGTAAATATCGCTTATGTATACATGTAAGATGGCAACAGTGTGAAAAAGGAGAAACGAAGAAGTAAAAAGAACTACGAGTATCAGCAGTGTCAGAAGTTGTGCGGTTGACAAAACAAGTCGTCCAGTTGTATTTTTGCGTTCCAGAAACATATTTTTAAATAAACCATTTTTTTTAATAGCCTGTTTCTGGAACGCAAACGGCATACGCCAACATAAAAATGAACTTGAACACTTCCTGAGGGAAAGGCAAATCGATGTTATGTTGATTGCTGAAACTCACCTGACGTCAAGAAGTTATTTCAGGATAAATGGCTATATACTATATAACACTAAAGATCCACGTGGAAGATCTTGTGGAGGTTCGGCTATTCTAAATAAAAATAGAATTAAACATTACTTGCTAAATGAGACATGTTAAGAATATTTTCAAGCAACAAATATTTGTATTGAACACATTCACAATAAATTGGTAATTTCATCAATTTATTCCCCGCCTCGGCTTTCAGTTACAGAAAACCATTACTCAAATTTTTTTACTTCTCTTGGATCCCGATTTATAGCTGCTGGTCACAAAATGCTAAACACACATTTTGGGGCTCAAGATTAATCTCCCCGAAAGGTCTTGTGCTTTTTGATACTATATCAAAATTGGGATTAGAAGTAATCTCCAGCGGGTGTCCCACCTATTGGCCATCTGATCAGCTAAAGGTCCCAGATGTTATTGATTTTGGAATCGTAAAAAACGCTCCCTTAGATTGGATGCATGTGGAGCCTTCATTGGATTTGTCCTCCGACCACTCACCTTCTATTGTCTCTATATGTTTCCCGCAGGAGTTTGGATCCCCATTTAACGACATAGGTGTATTCCAGTCTAGAGTGAATTGGCTAAAATATAAAAAAATACTTAAGTACTCATTGTGCGGAAAATATATGAGAACTCCAGAGGATATTGATGAGTCAATTAATGATTTTTCCCAAAATATTATAAAAGCCGTGCAACATGCTACCACTACAAACTTTAGAAATATGAATAGCAGAACTTGTTCTTCTGAAATCGAACACCTTGTCTCAGAAAAAAGAAGAATCAGGGTTAAAGAGACCCGTTAGATCTAAGCCACCCTTGCGTACTCCGACTGGGGTCTGGGCCAGAAAAAAGAGAATGCTGTACGCTAACCACTTGAGAAGCGTGTTTGCCATTGACGGACTGAATGATGAAGCTGATATGCTGCCATATGCAGTTAGACCTCTCGTACCTTTTAGACTTCGTTTTCAAGATGTCGATAATGCTATTAGTAACTTAAACCCGAGAAAAGCTCCAGGTATTGATAAAATTACCAACAAAATGATTGTGCAGTTACCCCGAGTAGCTAGAAGACTCGTCCTTCTTATTTTTAATGCTATTTTACGTCTCGAGTATTTTCCTACAGAATGGATAGTGTCTGTCATTACTATGATACCCAAACCAGGAAAGGATCCTAAAAAGTTGAGTCATATAGGCCGATAAGCCTATTTCCAACAATTTCAAAACTGTTCGAGAACCTAACCATCAATTCGGTTTTAGGGCTAAGCATAGCACCATAGAACAGACACACAGGCTGGTGATTGTTATCAGAAACACGTTCGAAGATAAAAAATATTGCTCAGCTCTATTCATTGACGTTTCCAAAGCTTTTGACAAAGTGTGGCACAAAGACTTAACTCATAAAATAAAATTAAACCTGCCTGCAAACACGCACAAGCTGTTAGAGATCTACTTATATGACCGCAAACTCGTCGTTAAGGAAGGTGATTTCAAAAGCTCGGCTCAGCCAATCGAATCTGGAGTTCTCCAGGGTAGCATATTGGGTCCAGCTTTATATTTGAGACATGCCAACGAGCTGCAAAATTCACACTTCAACTTTTGCAGATGATACGGCATTCATCAGTGTCCATGAAGACTATAAATTAACATCACAAAATTTGCAAGAACATATTCTTAAATTAGAGAAATGGCTGAAACTTTGGAAAATCAAAGTAAATGAACAAAATGTACACATGTTACATTCACACTACGTAGAAAAACCTGCTCGGCTATTAAAATCAACAATTACATTGTTCCGCAGCACAGTGAAGTCAAATACCTTGGTATTCACCTCGACCGTAGTCTCACGTGGAATTCTCACATTGACGCTAAAGTCACCCAGATGAAATTAAAAGCGGTGCAACTAAATTGGCTCATCGACAGAAATTCTATCTTGAAGTTAGATTGCAAACTTTTGTTGTATAACGCAGTCCTAAAGCCAATATGGAGCTATGGAATTCAATTGTGGGGTACCGCCTCTGCATCTAACATTGAGAAAATTCAAAAGCGCCAGAATAAAATTCTCCGAATAATTACTGTAGCTCCATGGTATGTTAAAAACTCTCGAATTCACAAAGATCTAGGTGTACCCTTAGTGAAAGATGAATTGTCAAAACACGCGATAAGGTACAGACTTGAGTCTCACCCGAATCCTCTCGCACGTAGCATCCTTAACTTTGGTGGCCACAGTCGACTGTGCAGGATGGACACCCTTGCAACCATCAGAGTGTTGGAAAGGTGATTTACCAACAAAATACATGCAAGAAACAGCTTCTCGCCTAGTATTGGCTGAACCGAAGTAAATAACATTTTTCAATATTAATTAATTTTTTTTTCTGTATTAATTAATGAATTGTTAGTTTTAAGATTTGCATACTTATTGTTAGTTCGTTTAGAAGATACAAAAAATAATTGAATTATTAAAAAAAAACAAAGTTGTATTTTTAAAAAGAATTGATTAAAAGTTGTGTTAATTAATTACATATATTTTCAATTATCTTTTTTAATTGTATTTTCAAATCTCTATTTTTTTATTATTCAACATTATTTTATAAATTTATTAAATATTGAAATCAAAATTAAAATATCTTTTATTTCATTGGCCAACCACTTTACATGCATATATTACAAATTTGAACTAAATATGCTCGGATATATATAAACCCATATCGGAGGAAAATTTTTTTCGTTGTAATCACCAACCGAAAAAGTAATCTTTCATAGAAATGTAGAATGACCTTATTCGGCTTGATGTTTTCTTGCGAAAAAAAACAGTTCTATTTATTATTTTAATTAATTCATTTATTAAATACATATGGTTTTATATAGTTTTAGGTTATAATTTTTTAAGTCTAGTTTTTAGATTATAATTCTTAAGTTTTAGTTTTAGATTATAATTCTTAAGTTATTAATTATTATAAGTTTTAAATCTGAAGATTTAATTTGCTTTTTTAACCCACTACACACACGAACCAGCAACCGGCTGCTTTAACTGCTCACTCTACTGTGTCTCTATTCTTATTTTTGCGTTATGTCTACACCTAAAAGAATGCCTGGAATGTGGAAGTCCGTTAGATTATGTCAAATTGTGTTTGTTGTTGTTACTCGTCCGTTAGTCAATTTACGCAAGTGAGTATTGTGCAGCATGGTCGAACATATGCCCCACCCTACAGAAATTTTTATGGTTATATCTCTGGTATATATGGATTGAGATTTCAAATTTTCATTATCTATCTGTATTTTAGTATTCTCAGTTTATTACCCGAACTGTTTTTTTAACACATTTTCGTGGAAAAATCGGTGTATGTTATGTCTTGGACCGATATCAGGTAAAATTGTTTTTTGCCTTTTAATCGCCATGTGAATTAATTGTATGAAGTTTAAAGCAAAGCAAATAATTTCTGTTTCAAAATTTTTCATAAAAAATTAAAAAAAATAGCATATTTAAAATTCATATGTGTAACCATATTAATATGGTTGGATGTAACATTGTATGATTGTCCACAAGAATAGTATGGTTGGTCATGAAAACTATTATAGTTGGAGCAATGGTTTGGTTGGGTACAACCGTAATATGGTTGGCCACAATCATGTTTAACTTCGTCATAGTGTTAACTACATCATTGTTGACTACAACGTACAAATTTCAACAACTTAATATTCTACCGTACGCAGCGTTGTCAACTTTGAAATTTCAAAACGCACCAAAATGGGGAAAAAAGCGCGTTATATCAACAAAAACGCACCAATTTTTATTTTTTATACCCTTCACAAAAATGTAAAGGGTATTTATAAGTTTGTGATTCCGTTTGTAATTTCTACAGTTTTTTTTTTGCGACCCTATAAAGTATATATATTCTGAATCAGAATTAATGGAAAAGTCGATTAAGCGATGTCCGTCTGTCCGTCTGTCCGCTGTTGAAATACCGTTTCTGAGAAAACCATTAGACTTAGAAACTTTTTTCTTTCACCATTCTTTTACCCCATCGATTCATGGGTTTGCTATTGAAATTCAGTAATATCGGTCCACGTATAGCTGAGATATATTCAAAATTCCGAAAAAAGCCATTTTTTTTGCAGTTTTGTATGAAAATTTTTGAAAACAAAAGTTGTGTTTTTGCTTCAAACTTCACACACTTATTAAGCATGGTGACTAAAAGACAAACATTTTTGTTTTTCAGATATCGGTCCATATATACCCGAGATATAGCCCAAATCGGATTTTTAATGAAAATGTCGCATAGGCGAAGCTAAATAATTTTTTTTGCTCAAAAGCAGTTCTGGTAATAAAATTAGGTTACATAAATATGGAAAATGAAAATTTCCGATATCAGTCCATATATACCCGAGATATAGCCCAAATCGGGTTTTTCATAAAAATGTCGCGTAAACAAACTTAAACAACTTTTTTGTGTTCAAAAGCAGTTCTGGTAATGAAATAGGGTTATATAAATATGAAAAATGAAAATTTTCGATGTCGGTCCATATATACCCGAGATATAGCCCAAATCGGGTTTTTCATGAAAATGTCGCGTAAGCGAACTTAAACAACTTTTTGTTCTCAAAAGCAGTTCTGGTAATGAAATAGGTTCATATAAATATGAAAAATAAAAATTTTCGATATCGGGTCATATATACCCGAGATATAGCCTAGATCGGGGTTTTCATAAAAATGCCGCGTAAGCGAATTTAAACAACTTTTTTGTACTCAAAAGCAGTTCTGGTAATGAAATTAGGTTACATAAATATGGAAAATGAAAATTTCCGATATCGGTCCATATGTACCCGGTCCATATGTAGCCCAAATCGGGTTTTTCATGAAAATGTCGCGTAAGCGAACTTAAACAACTTTTTTTTGCTCAAAAGCAGTTCTAGTAATGAAATAAGATTACATAAATATGGAAAATGAAAATTTCCGATATCGGTCCATATATACCCGAGATATAGCCTAGAACGTGTTTTTCATGAAAATGCCGCGTCAGCGAAATTAAACAACGTTTTTTGCTTAAAAGTGGTTCTGGTAATAAAATAAGGTTATATAAATATGAAAAATGAAAATTTCCGATATCGGTCCATATGTACCCGGTCCATATGTAGCCCAAATCGGGTTTTTCATGAAAATGCCGCGTAAGCGAACTTAAACAACTTTTTTTGCTTAAAAGCAGTTCTGGTAATAAAATAAGGTTATATAAGTATGGAAAATTAAAATTGTCGATATCGGTCTATATATACCCGAGATATAGCCCAAATCGGGTTTTTCATGAAAATGTCGCGTAAGCGAACTTTAACAACTTTTTTTTGATCAAAAACAGTTCTGGTAATAAGATGAGTGTATATAAATATGGAAGATAAAAATTTCCGATATCGGTCCATGTATACCCGAGATATAGCCTAAACCGGGGTTTTCATGAAAATGCCGCGTAGACGAACTTAAACAATTTTTTCGCCTTAAAGCAGTTCTGGTAATAAAATAAGGTTGAAAATGAATTTTTCGATATCGGTCCATATATACCCGAGATATAGCCTAAACCGGGTTTTCATGAACACGCGGCGTAAGCGAACTCAAACAATATTTTTTGCTTAAAAGCAGTTCTAATAATATAAAAAAGGTTATATAGGTATGAAAAATGAAAATTTCCGATGTCGGTCCATATATACCCGAGATATAGCCCAAACCGGGTTTTTCATGAAAATGTTGCGTAAGCGAACTTAAACAAATTTTTTCACCTTAAAGCAGATCTGGTAATAAAATAAGGTTATATAAATATGGAAAATTAAAATTTCCGATATCGGTTCATATATACCCGATATATAGCCTAACAGGTTTTTTGATGAAAATACCGAGTAAACAACTTTTTTGTGCTCAAAAGCAGTTCTGATAATGAAATAAGGTTATATAAATATGGAAAAAGAAAATATCCGATATCGGTCCATATATACTCGAAATATAGCCTGAACCGATTTTTCCAATAACATTTTTTTTTGCTGAAAAGCAGTTCTTGTTATAAAAGAAGGTTACGAAATTAGAGAAAATTAAAATTTCTGATATCGGTCCATATATACGCGAGATATAGCCTAAATCGGGTTTTTCATGAAAATATCGCGTAAGCGAACTTAAACAATTTGTTGTGCTCAAAAGCAGTTCTGGTAATGATATAAGGCTATATAAATATGGAAAATTAAAATTTTCGATATCGGTCCATATATACCCGAGATATAGCCTGAACCGATTTTTCCATTAACATTTTTTTTTTTTGCTGAAAAGCAATTCTCGTTATAAAAGACGGTTACTAAAATACAGAAAATTCTAACCGAGCATATTTAGGTCACATTTTTAATATACTATACATATTCGTGACTATCGTGAAGGGTATTTTAGATTCGGCCCAGCCGAATATAAATACTACACTCTTACTTGTTTTCTTCTAAATTTTCCAGCTAAAGATGTTAAACCTTTTTATAAAAAAGGTTTAACAATTTATTATCATCCTCAGGAAAATTAAAAAATATTATTATTAATATATTTATAACATTTAAATTTGCCGGAGGATGATAACAAATTGTTATCGAAATATCGAAAATAAAATACCGTTAAACCTTTTTTATAAAAAACAAAAATCAATCAAGATCTTTAGCTGGAAAATTCAGAAGAAAAAAATATAAACAAGATCAAATAATACGAATCTTTAATTTAAAAACTTATTTTACATTTTAAGAAACGCAATATTTTTACATTAAAAACACGCTAAAGAAACTGGCTTTTAAGCGACTATTGTACAATCAAACTGGGTCTGATAGCACCGCCTGAAAACAATTATACTTTAAATAAAACTTTAGTTTAGAAAACTGTTATTTTGTGTAGATTGCAAAACCGTAGAAATTGGTTTTGTTATTAAGGAAACCATTCCAATAACAAAACAATTAATGGGCTTTGTCAGAAAATATATACAATCTTTTAATCACAAAAATATCTAACAAGATCATAGTGACAACAAATTTAAAAACAAAATAATAAGAACTCATATACATTTTTTTTTAATAAGCCAACTGCGAAAATTTTTATAAAAAGAATGCAGCAACATTAAAGCCACTTTAGGAAGTTTTAAAAGAAAACTAAAAAACAAATTGAATATCAAAATGCGACAGAATAAAAGCCGACAACGTTTTGTACATACAGAGCTCAATAATCGCAATCCGCGATTACCGTAACACCATGATTGTCGAAACAGCCACATTTTTGGCATTACAGTCTTTATAATTGTGGTTATTTTCAAAAACAAATCCCAAGAAGTGCAAACATTTTTTAGTTTACTCGTAATTAATGCATATACGCAAATATTTCTTTTTGTATATCTATAGTATAATTTCAACAACATTTTTTACCCATTAGCGCTCGATTTAAAAACTTTTCGGTTGTCAGATGTTACAATATTGTAAGATCTGGCAACATGTTGACAATGTAGTGACAATGAAAAATTGTACCGTCGAAGTAAATTGTGTGTTCAGACGATCCTAAGAAAATCTTACAATTTCATTGTCAGACTATGTTCTGACAAATAATCTGACAACAAAAATTGTCAGTTTACACGGTTGTCAGATTGTTAGGTGAAAAAAAATGGCAGACATGTTGTAAGGCATTGCCACTTATGTATATAATGATGGCAGTGTTGCGATCAAATGCGTTCAACGGCTAGAATTCGTGTTTGTCAAACTTGGCCTCTAGGACGACTCTGTTAGTTTTATTAAGATAATGTTTCTTTTAAAATAATTATAATGATATTTTATCAAATTTATTATTATGTAATATAACTTAATTATATTTGCTGTCAACCGAAATCAGCTGTTACTATCTCGGCCTATTATCAGGGCACAAAAATATAGTTGCCTAATGTTGTCAAAATTATATTGCAGGAGCATACAACCATTACTATCAAAATTTCCGATTACCGGACCATTAAAAGTTACAGCATCACACTACAAGCCTTTAAATTCAATTAATAGCAATTCTATCAAATACAGTGCACATTTCATTTATGTTTTCGTAAACGGTGTCTTTAAAGGAATTTATAGAAATGTACGAAAATTTTCTAGAGTCATAACATACAAAAGATGCAGTTTACCATAATCAATAAAAAAAAACTTTATAATTTATTTAATAATATGATAATTTCCGAATTACAAAAACAGTAATGGATTCACGAGACATCACCAATACGAACTTCACTGTTCAGAAACCGCATTCATTGCAATATTTGACAAACTTGGCTTGATAGCAAAACACTCTCTATAAAACGAAATGTTTCTTTTTCTTCCGAGAGTGTGGACAATATATAACTGCAAGATTGTCTTACTTTGTGCATATAACACGGTACGTTTGCCACGCAAAATGAAATGTAAAATATTTGGGCACTTGATTCAACCTTTTTCTTACATTAAAACAAAAAGTTGAGTTGAATTTGTGGCACCGAAATTTAAATAACGCAACGGAAATGTAAAAAAGCGCTCCCCGCACTGACTAAAGAATTTTTCGCACAAACAATTTTAAATAGCACAGAAAACGGTGTGAAATGCACCGAGTTGGCAACGCTGGTCGTACCTTTTGATTTTTGCAAACATTCTTTATCTTGTTTGTGCACAATTTTGGTTTTCAGCCTTCCTTTTAATGTTGTGTATGTAGGTGAACAAAATTGTTTAAATTAAAATCCATAACACATAAAAGAAAAATAAACTAATATAAACGTACTTATATGTAACGACTAAAGTAAAAGATTGTTAATGCTGACAATAGTAAGATGATTCTGTAAACCAACATTTTGTTACATGTAAATAACCCCATCATAAATATGATAAAACTGAATATTTCAATATTGGACGTGATAGAAGCTATTGTGGTTTTAAAAAATTACATAGAATACTAACATTGCATGCAACTATATTCTGAAATTAGTAGAAGGCAATAATAGATTTGTAGAAATTCAAACGAAAACATATTTAAAGGGAAACAAAAAATTAAAACGATAATCAGCTGTTTTTAACATTAATACGCAATGTTATGGCGCATATACTAATGTTGCCATATTTCAAACTGTCTTTACTTTGCGTGTAGAAGCCTTAAGAAGATGGAACTCGGAAAAAAGATAGAAATGAAAATTAGATTAATAATAATAATTGTTTAAACGAGAATTATCAAAAGTTTCAGAGAAGAAACCTTCTTAGTGCCATAAAGGCTTATACAGTTTTCCCATTATAAGATTTTAAGGGCAAAAATTACATTAAAACTGATAAAGTAAATGGTTGAATTGAAATTGTTATTAACATGTTAGACATATTATAATTTTTATGTTTTAGGCTGGAGCACTTTTAATAGATTTCCATGCAGTCTAGTGATGGCTTAAAGAGAAAAGTTGACAAATTTTGTCTAATCTCTTATTGGTTATTAACTGATAGAGCATGATTATAAGAACCTCAATTTTTTTTAATTCCTGTGGCTAATGTGATTGCTGCAGAAAGCCATTTAATTTACATAGCTAATTCTCAAAGCTATTAAAATCACAGTCAAGGTTAAGGTTGGTTTTATGATATTCGTTTGTACACTTCCTACATAGCATACTAAAGAAAATATTTTCAATCTCCAGCCCTTACTTCTCTTATCAGAACTATAAAAAATAAAGACTAGTTGTTGCTTTCGGGCAATTTCAGTTTATCTTTTGTTTTAGAACACCATTTTTCACACACACATAAATACTTATGCTATACTTATACTATACCCAGTTGACCAATTTTTATAGGCGATATTCGTTCTGGAGGATATCCTCAAGACATTTCCAGATTTTTCGCCTTTAGCAAACTTTATTTAACACAATTATGATTTTTTTTTAGTAAGCAATGAATTAAGCAATACAGAGTAAACAACGAGTGCAGCTGTCGTGTTTATGCAATATGCAAAACAATAGCTCTATTCACAATCTTGTGCATTTGTGATTGCAAATTTATGCGATTGCAAATATATGTTATCAATTGTGAACCATCTCTCTGTTGGCTTAGTTTGCAAAGCATGACATTCACAGCTGATTGATTAGAGTAGAAAATAATTTACTGAAATTTTAATCGAAAATATATATGCCGAAAAAAAGCTTTAAGGACCAGTTAATGGACTTTTTCAAGAGAAAATGCGATTTTAAGTTAAATAAAGACATCGATTGGTGTTATTTGAATGCCGGATGAACTACGGAAACTAAGTGGTGATTACGAACTAATTGGCTTGGATCGCTGATTGTCAGCTGTCGGTTTGCAATTAACTTGTGCATAAGCAGAGCAACTAAAAACTATAGGTTTTAAGTATTACATATACACATTAGACTAGCAAGTGCATTGTTGTGTATTTTGTAAGTGTAGAGCAAAAGTATGCTAAACATTTTTGCAAATGCAATGATGCAATACCATTTGCACGAGACTGTGAATAGAGCTAATTTCTTGCTTCTATTTTATTGCGTTTGGAGTGTAGCTTACGAAAAGATGAGCATCAAATAGAATTTTATGCATGGATTACAACAACATCTTTTTCTACCCTTCGCAAAAATATAAAAGTTTGTGATTCTGTTTGCAATTTTCACAATTTTCATTTTCGTCCGATGGAGCAGCGTCCATCTGCCCACCGTTGAAATACCATTTCTGAGAAAACCATTATAGTGAAAGGCCAATGTAAGCGGCATGCGGCAGCCGCATGCTCATGATATGTCATGACCCGAGTTCAAATCCCAGTGGGCACTGATGAGTAGTGTAGCGACTACGAAACAGATAGTTATCCCCCTGCTAAAGATTTGATTATTATTTTTCTTGTCTTCTTCAATCAATAATTGTTGATCACAGCAAATTTGTATTGTAAAAAATCCTTCTTAAGAAAAAACTTAAGAAAAGAAAAACTTGAACTAAAACCCGATGTACATATGTACAAACCAACAAATTTTTAATTTAAAAATGGATTTTCTAAATTTATCATTTTGTAAATATTTTTAACCACGTTCTATCTGTCACCTTATCTTAAGTTTTAGCAAATCCACGTATTACTCAAACTCTTTTATTAGATTTTCATTGGAAATATTGTACATGTATGTACTCGTATATTTGCGAAGAACAACTACTTACAAACGAGCATATAAAACAGATATTAAGCAAATCATTACTTAACTAATTACAAGTAATGCAGGCGGTAAATACTAAGATTTCGGTTAAACCAAGAGTGAAATCCTGGTTTAATCAGACGTGCAAAAACGCAGTCAGATCTAAAGAGGAAGCGTTCAGTATTTGGCGTTTAAACAAAAACCCAGAGACTGATTTGCTACGCAAAAAGGCGAGATCTTCGTGTGCCAAAGTACTTAGGCGTGAAAAGTTTCTTCACGAAAAGCGCCTTCGTGCCAAGGTCCTTACAGCTCCCCGGGGCAGTAAGACCTTTTGGTCATTCGTTAAGAGGGTAAAGAACAATACTAGTTCGTCAATTCCAACTCTCTTAAAGAATGACCAAGCATTCACCGACCCGGTTGACAAGGCTAACCTGCTGGCCGAAATTTTTGCAAGCAATTCTTACTTGCCGGAAAGCAGTCAATCACTTCCTGAGCTCGAAAGAGTATCTGCAACTATGCCAAAGATATTTTTCCGGGCTCGAGCAGTTAAAAGGGTTTTGGCCGACCTCGACATAAATAAGACTCCTGGACCGGATGGCATCCCAGCACTGGTCTTGAAGCAGTGCTCTTCTACGCTTGCGCGTCCGTTAGCACACCTCTTCAGCAAACTTTACCATGTTGGTGAGTTTCCATCGTGCTGGAAGGTTGCTAATGTAACGCCAATCCCCAAAAAGGGTGAAACTAATAACCCCGAAAATTACCGCCCAATTGCAATTTGCTCTGCGCTTTCCAAAGTGATGGAAAGTATGGTCAACTATCGCCTTATGAAATATCTAGAGTCACATAAATTACATTGTGACCGCCAATATGGATTTCGCAAGGGTCGTTCTACTGGCGATCTTATGGCATATCTGTCAGAGAAATGGTGCCACTCAATCCATCATTTTGGCGAAAGTAAGGTGGTGGCTCTGGATATTTCCAAAGCGTTTGACAGAGTGTGGCATGGTGCGCTACTGGCAAAACTTACTGCTTTTGGTGTCGGTGATGACTTCTCTCGGTTTATATCGAGTTTTCTCAGAGACCGCACTATATGAGTTGTTATAGATGGGGTCTCATCAAACGAGTTCAAGATTAATTCAGGGGTACCGCAAGGCTCCGTTCTTTCTCCTACCCTATTCCTTATATTCCTAAATGACCTGTTATACCAAACTTCCAACCCTATCCACTCCTTCGCGGATGACAGCAGCATCTGCCATTCGTACTCTTTCAGTTATAGGCCCAGCCTATCCGAGATCGTTGCCAAGAGGCAAAATATGAACGACTCACTAAACAGTGATCTTCTATTAATCTCCGAATGGGGTCGTAAAAACAGGGTCGCCTTTAACGCTCGTAAGACCCAATGTTGTTTATTAACACACAAACAAACGACCACAGATGCTGCTTTATCTGTACTCATGGATCGTATAAATATTGAGGAATCGGAAGCTCTTGATGTTCTTGGAATGAAGATACAGTGTGATGTTCGCTGGACTGAACACATTTTTCATATCTCTAAAGAAGCATTCAAGTGCCTAGGGTTTCTAAAACGGTGTAAGATGTACTTCACTCCATCTGATCTCCTTATTATTTATACCACCTATATCCGACCAAAAATGGAATACAACTCTCATGTTTGGGCCGGTACCCCAAAATCAATTTTGGGGTTACTCGACCGTGTGCAGGAGAGGGCGAAGAAGCTTATCGGTGACAGTAGGGTATCCAACTCTATTGACTCACTGGAGCATCGACGCTGTGTGGGGTGCGTTACTCTGTTCTATCGTTACTACAATGGATTTTGCTCTGACGAGATTAGGGACCTTGTTCCTGAAACCCGCACATTTTTACGTAGCACGCGTGCATCGTTCAGGGCTCATCCATTTGTGGTCGATTGCCCAGGGAATCGTACTACTCATTACAGAGAGAATTCGTTTTTCAGCCGTACGCTCCGCCTGTGGAATAAGTTACCTGCTGGCGTGTTTCCTGTCTGTTATAACGTTGAAAGGTTCAAGTCAAATGTTCACAAATACTACTCCCTCTTTCCTCCTCCTCACAACCTATTTTCCTAGTTCTGGTTCAATGCACTGCATATGTAGGGGTCATCCCCTGAGTACTGGTCCAAGTTAAAAAAAAAAAAAAAAAAAAAAAAGATAATGAAAAGTGGTATAGGTAATTGCAATACATTACAAAGTTTTTGGTGGGTAAGTTCAAGAGTAAATAAAAATCATTAAATTGAAATATACACCTCAGCGCAAGAAGTTGTGCATATTTTTTTCACTAGAAGGTCTGGTAAGTACAGACTACTGTGCATGGAAATATCATGCCAGTTTTCATAATTACAGCAACTTGATAATCATTACAGCAACAATAATGATAATCAATTACAGCAACTTGATAGTCAACTTTGATAACACTCTCATTAAATTGGTCGTTGATGTGAATTTTGATGACACTGTCATTAGAATAACCTGCCCTTTTATCGAAAAAGCCGTCAAGAATTGGCTGAGGTTGTCGGCGTTGTATCGTCGAGTAAATGGGACAGGTGTTGCATATGCTGTCGACAACGCGTGCACAACATGGCCAACTGGGTATACACATACAATCAAGCACACATACCTACATTCATATTTCATAACTGAACGTACTGAAATGTTTGTTCTAGATATTTTTATAGCATTTACGTGCATATATTATGTTAATTACTTTTTACTTTCTGTACGTTTTTGCATATTTAATATTATCTCAAAAGAAGTAGGAAGAACTTTTAATGCCAAACATACTATTTTCAGTGGGCCTGCATAAATTAGGATTTGTTTTGGTTAATCCAAGTGAGTATTTAAAAATAGATTTTTTACTTAAAATGTTATAAATTTAGTAACTCTGTTTTTAATGTTCCTCTATTTCTCCCTGTGTGCAACAAACAGCTTTTTTATTTTCATTTAATATGTATAAATAATATGGACTAGAGCTAGTGACTCCATGGATGGAAATAAACATATACAGGGTGTCCGTCGGAAGGTATACTACGTTTTACCATTACTCTGGCCACTTCATCTCTGGCAGTCGTGAAGTAGACAAGTGACAAATTTATTATCGAAGAATATTCGATACTCCAACATGTTTTAACCATAAAAACATTTTATCAAAATCAAACATCGCCTCAGCCACCGAGCACTGAGTTGGCTGATCGGCTGTATAAAAATGTATGATACCGAGTTTTTTTTTAACTTTGACCAGTACTCAGAGGATGACCCCAACGTATGCAGTGCATTGTACCGGAACTAGGAAAACAGGTTGTGAGGAGGGGGAAAGAGGGAGTAGTAATTGTGGACATTTGACTTGAACTTTCCAACGTTATAACCGATAAGAAACACGTCAGCAGGCAACTTATTCCACAGGCGAAGCGTACGGCTGAAAAAAGTATTCTCTCTGTAATGCATAGTACGATTCCCTTGGCAATCGACAACAAACGGATGGGCTCTGGACGATGGATGCGTGCTACGCAGAAAAGTGCGAGTTTCGGGAACAAGATCCCTAATCTCGTCAGAGTAAAACCCATTGTAGTATCGATAGAACAGATTAACACACCCCACTCTGCGTCGATGCTCGAGTGAGTCAATAGAGTTGGATACCCTACTGTCACCGATAAGCTTCTTCGCCCTCTCCTGCACACGGTAGAGTAACCCCAAAATAGACTTTGAGGCACCAGTTGTATTCCATTTTCGGTCAGATATAGGTGGTATAAATAGAGAGGAGTTCGGATGGAGTGAAGTACATCTTACACCGTTTCAAAAAACCAAGACACTTGAATGCTGCTTTAGAGACATGAAAAATGTGTCGAGTCCAGCGAACATCACACTATATATTCATTCCAAGAACATCAAGAGCTTCAAATTCCTCAATATTTATACCATCCATGAGTACAGATAAAGCAGCATCTGTGGTCGTTTGTTTGTGTGTTAATTAGCAACATCGGGTCTTACGAGCGTTAAAGGTGACACTGTTTTTACGACCCCATTCGGAGATTAATAGAAGGTCACTATTCAGTAAATTATTCATATTTAGCCTCTTGGCAGCGATCTCTGATAGGCTGGGCTTATAACTAAAAGAGTAGAAGTGACAAATGCTGCTGTCATCCGCGAAAGAGTGGATAGGGTTGGAAGTTTGATAGAGTAGGTCGTTGAGGAAAATAAGAAATAGGATAGGAGAAAGAACGGAGCCCATCTATAACAACTCGTATAGTGCGGTCTCTGAGAGTTCGAAACCTAGTTGGTGTTGATGAGCAGTGTAGTCAGGGCTGTCAGAAAAAATATGGAAGAAATCGTCAAAATCCCGATAATTTAAAAAAAAAATCGTTATTTTTGTTTTGAAATATCGTCAAAAAAATTGGATTTATAAAACTACCAAATATTTAGTATATTTTAAATTTTTATTTAAAAATATAATAGATTTGCAATGCAAGCTTATGATCTCAAATTTGTACATCGCCAAAACAAACAAAAAAAATATTAAAGAATTTAGTTTTTAATTAATTAAACATGTGTATGTAATTATAGTCCAAAAATTTTAGGATTTAATATCTGAATTGAATAATTCCAATAAATCAAATCAAAGAAGTTTCAAGGATTTAATTTTAATTAGTCTTTATAATAAAGAATGCCTTCAAGCGTTTAATTTTCTGGAAAGCTTCTGTAAATAAGGCACGCCAGCCACAAGTCTTAATGACTCCCACAGGGATCTTGAATAAAACACACAATTCGATTTCACTGTGTATTTGTATTAAAATTCCTATATTAAATCTAACAATTTAGAATAAAATAATAAGTAGTTCAATCTAAGGTATAAAATTGATGCGCATACTTTTTTGGTATGGAAATCACCAGGAATTCTTAGCTTTAGAAAATGCTACTGACTTTTTAATATTGAATATTGTACATATGTATATTAATTAAAATACAATTGAGCACTACTCACTAGTACCAACTCGTACTCGTAAGAATATAGATGGCGATAAAAGTTCGCCAGTTATAACGCTGACTTTTAAAGACAAATTCTTTCGTTAAATCAGAAAAATGTTACATTCAGAAAATTTTCATCAGAAAGCTTAATTATAAACAAAAAATTGTTTCATTCATTGAATTTTTGTTGAACTTTTGTATAATTTTTAAATAAAATTTTTGGTTTGTACAATTGTACAACGGGATATAGTTCAAGTTTTTTCCTTTCTTAAGTTTTTTCTTAAGAAGGATTTTTTACAATACAAATTTGCTGTGAATAATAATTTTTAATTGAAGAAGACAGGAAAAATAATAATCAAATCTTTAGCTGGGGGACAACTAGCTGTTTCTTAGTCGCTACACTACTCATCACCACCCCTCTGGGACTTGAACTCGGATCATGACGTATCATGATCTGCTGCTTTAACCACTGAGCCACCGTTTTGTTTTGGTGATAGCGGTAAGAGCTTCGTATTTTTGTCTTATTTTAAATAACTTAGCTGAGTATTACATACGTCCACGTTGCAGTAGAAAATGGCAATGTTGCTAAATTTTGGAATAATTTATTATTCTAAACTGTTATTATTGCATTTAATTAATTAATTTATTTTTTTTGCAAAAACTACATACGAGTAAATTTGTTTCTTAGTTTCTAAAAATTGCTTCATGTAGAAGAATTAACTCTTGACACTCAGAATACAGATCTTTGTTTTCTCATATTTATTTATAAAAAGAGGAGAGTTGTTGTTATTATTGACAGTATTATCAGAAGTTTTTTTTCAGAATCAAATATCCTTGAAATTTAAGAGTGAGGTATACTCACGATCAACCATAATATTTTTTTTAGCAGTTCAATTATTTTTTGTATCTTCTAAAAGAACTAATAATAAGTATGCAAATCTTAAAACTAAAAATAAATTAATTAATATTGAAAAATTTTATTTACTTAGGTCCAGCCAATGCTAGACGAAAAGTTGCTTCTTGCGTGTATTTTGTTGGTAAATCACCTTTCCAACGCTCTGATGGTTGCAAGGGTGTCTGTCCCTCTCAGTCGAGTGTGGCCGCCAAAGTTAAAGATGTTACGTGCAAGAGGATTCGGGTGAGACTCAAGTCTGTTAATGTACCTTATCGCGTATTTTGAAAATTCATCTTTCACTAAAGTGTGGTGGGTCATTAGAATTTGTATGGTTTTGACAAAAAGAGTTTTGCACACTACCATATTATGGTTATACCAAAATATGAGCACTCACTTCACTTCACAATTGATAACATTTCTTGTGAATAAAGGTACTGTAAACTTCAGAGGAAGACAAAACTAATCTTTTATTTTTATATTTTTCTACATTTGAGAACCATTTAAACAAATTGTTGCTTATTTTTTAAGCTCCATGATTCTTAAATAGTCTTATAACATCTTTTTGAAGAATATTTTATTACAAATGTTTTTACCTGTAGCTTTAATTTGTTTACCAATATCGCCCATTTACTTCCTAAATGTAATAAATAACAATAATTACATAAATTTATTTCCCCTACTAAACTGTTTATCTTTAAAACTTATAAAATACAAACAAAATTATAATTTTAGGCCATTCTTTATCTGCTGGGGAATTAACATTTTCATAAATTATTTTTAAATCATGCTGTAACCAGGCAACCACAAGACATTAATGATATAAATACATTTTGTTTAAAACCTTTTACTTTAAGTTCAATATGATTTGGCCTTAAAAGTTTTTTCTTTGAGAAATTTTGCGGCTTAACACAATAAAATTCCCATTTCAAACGAGACGACACCCACACAGATGTCAAGTGCTTAAACCGAAAACAAAATTGCGTGAAATAAATTAAAACATTTAGATGAATGACTGGATAAATTATGAGAGGGCTGCGGAAGGAAGGCTATGGAAAAGGAAATTTTAAAGTACAATTTTAAGGTAAACATCGTTTAGCTTGTTGACATGTTAGAGTCAAGCGCTGAAACAGATGAAAGGCAGATGACAGTTTGATGCTGGGGCCAATAGCAAAAAAGGTGTAGTTAAACAGACCAAATCATTTCCTTAAAAAAGTATTGAAAGATTGGAGTGAATTTAGAATCACAGAGTATAACAGAGATGTTAAAAGTGAGTTTTAGCAAAGGCCAATATCACATGGTAGAGAATTGTATTAAAGATACATCTAACTTTCATATGTAAACAAATGCAAAAATAAGTAAGTTATAAAAAACTAAAAAGCAGGACTAGATAGTAAGCAATAAAAATAAGCTTACACAATAGTGAATGGGAAATGCTAGTATTACTGTTAAAAAGGAGCCGGCCACTCGATATACGAAAAATATGACACAAAGTGCCCCGCGTTTGTTTCGCAATAATACTAGTAATTTTTGTTTACACCAACTAACAATAATACAAACATGCAAGTAAAGCTAATATAAGTGTGTTAATAGATACCAGATGTTCAGCCACTAAAAATGTTGAAAACTGCTACTGCGCTGCGCTAAAAAAAAGTGGCAAAAAGTGCCAAAATTGAACAAAAACCGGTAAAAATCCACAAAAGCCCCGTTAAAATTAAACGAACCCCAGTAAAAATTAACAAAAAAAAAAAAAAACCGGTAAAAACCAGACAATTACTCGTACAACCGGGTTTAAAATGACCGTTAAAAGTTTATATCGTTAGTCTCATGTGGAAAGGACCTAACTAACATTTTTCCTGAATCGAACTTTTTTATAAATTCTTTTAAGTTTCGCATAAATATACAGCGTCACAAAAACTTAATTATATAATTTCATAAATATCGCTTTTACAGGCAATTGAACAAAAAAATTACGATATACACATTCCAAGGAAAGAAAACGCACCGAATATAAAAATAGGTTCTGAACTGGCTAGCGATCCGGTTCTAGCATTTTTTGAAATTTCTAAAATCGGCTTCAGGAATCTTCAAAATACCCCATTTTTCTGGAATAATCCCGGAGGCAATACGACAACTTCAATTTTCGCTCTAAAGTGGCAACACTATTTTCTACAGTGTAATATCAAAGGTACAAACTGTATATAACAGCGGTCGCGAGAGGCACAAATTAAATACAAGTGAAGCTGAAGTAAGCGTCTTAATAACACGATTTTAAGTGTAACTCGCACAAAAACTTCAGTATAAAATAGTTTTTACGCCGCAGACTTAAATAATTATTTATTTATATTTTCAACTATACAAATGCAAAGTAAACTGAAAAAGTATAGAATGCACAACATATGCAAAGCAACAAAGACTATATGCCCAAGATGGTATTAACAGTGATTTGTAGTGTCATTGTAATTAAAGAACATAATTGTCGCTATAGTAGAACGTAACTAGTAGTGCTGTAAGCTCTCAATGCTCAAAAATGGTTTTAAACGATAGTGTACAGAATGTGCTGTTGCAGGAGTAGTAGTAGTAGTAGTAGTAGTAGTAGTAGTAGTAGTAGTAGTAGTAGTAGTAGTAGTAGTAGTAGTAGTAGTAGTAGTAGTAGTAGTAGTAGTAGTAGTAGTAGTAGTAGTAGTAGTAGTAGTAGTATACCTCAATAATGAATACTGTAAACTAATTAGATAGTTGAGGCAAACAGTTAAACCAAATAGCAACAACAAGCTTGACCACATTTAAGAAGTAATTACAAAGGCATGACAGTTTTTCTTTACCCCAGAGCTGCTCCACGACTGAGACTAAAATAAATTTGAAGCAAAGACATTACTTAATAATTTAATTCATTTAGAGTGATTTCAATGATTTTGTTGTTGTTGTTGTTATTGTTGTTGTTATTGTTGTTGTTTTTTTTTTTTTTTGTTCAATTTATAACATTGCAGCGTCACGGCAATATAAAAATTCATTGGAATAACAACGAAAATAATGAATAAAAAATATAATTTAAGAAACTAAAAAACACGCTTCGATATCAAACTAATTACCCATATAATCAGATGATTCCTCGTATAACACGTTCCGAGTTTTTTTTTTGGTGTTCCCAAAATCGGCTTTAGGAATCTCCAAAATCCCCCAACTCTCCCGAAACAATGACAGCCTCAATTTTCGCACTAAATGCAAATGGCAGTTAACAGTTCAATACACGTTCCAAGGCCAAAATGCGCACCGATTATGAAAAACCGGTTGCGATTTGGTTAGCGTAGTGGTTCTGCGTTGTTTTGGTAATTCCTAAAATCGGCTTCAGGAAACGCCCCCCCTTTCCTCAGAAGCCAATGACCGTTTATAGTTCAAATACAAGTTCAACGGCAAATACACGCAACAAATATGAAAACCCGGTTCGAAACCAGTTAGAAAAGTGGAATTTAATTTCCAAAATTGGCCTCACGAATTTCCAAAATCCCCCCCCCCCCCCACTTCCCCGGAAACAATATACCAACTTTACTTTTCGCACTAAATGGAATGACCATTTATAGTTCAGACGCATATTTAATAGCAAAAATGCTCATTGAATATAAAAAACCGGTTCCAAACGGGCTAGCAAAGTGATTTCGATTTTTTTTTAATTCCCAAAATTGGCTTCGTGAATCCCCCAAGTCCCGACTTCCTTGAGGCAATACGGCAGCTCCGACTTTTTCACCAAAGCAGCAGCAGTAAGAATATTCATATGGCATTGATTTCGAGTGTTAAAAATTAGTCGCACCAACTTAAATATCTTCGTGGGCTCATACACAACAATTTAGTTAAAGATTATCACATGATCAAATGCATAATTTACGACTCTATAAGGCACATTCAGATAAAAATTCATTTACATATTGTTGTGTGATTGCCTTTAAAAACGATTTTGAGTGATTGTAATTGAAATAATAACACAGACAGGCACTTGTTTGTTACACTTAAATACTTCACAACTTTATTTACATTTAATTATTAAATATTAAAACACTACACTTGTTCACTTTTCTGACTTATGATTGTCTTGTACAACGTTTAAAATACAACTCTGCCTCTGCCGAACATCCTTATTACCTCCTACATGGCTTCTAATTAGTGAAAATTCTAGACTCATATATACATATTTGATTGTTATGCTTACACATATTCACACAAATGCTTGCCAAGCAATGAAAAAAAAAAGAAAAAACTTTAAAATAAAATTGAAAGTTAAGACTATTTTTATTATGCAAACATTTTGGATTTAATAAATATTTATATATAACGTTATATTTTCCAATACAACGTTATAACTTCCAATTTGAGTAAAATTAAATGATTTGTTTGGTTTTCATATGCTTTCGTTCCAGCGGTCTTGTAACCTCTGCGAGTATTTCTTTTGTTTCCCCTCCACTGCTGCACAACTCGCACTTCCAAATAGTTAATATTCGCCTCTTGTGTTGATGCAATCTTGTTGCCACAGTTATTTCGTCTGTACATCAGTTTGCATGTTGCAATGGCAACTACGAGTGCTCTATTAAAAAAAAAGTTGCATATTAAATAATGAAAATAAAGAAACTTATTCACAAATTCTGTTTTAAGAGAGAAAGATTTTCGTGATACTCTATGCATATAATTTGTTAGTTATTTGGTTGCGTACCACCACCGGAGTGTTTAAAGTATGTTGATGCGGTCTTTTTTGCTCACCGATGTTTCACTTGTCACTTATGCTATCTAGTAGTTGTAGTTGTGTTGTGTTTTAATTGCTGTTGTAGTTGTTGCTGCCGTTACATTTGATTACATTCTGCATAAACACACATGAATACAAATTCATGCAATCTTCATAAGTAAACAAAAGGAGTGAGTGTCGCACGAGTACCTCAAAGTTTCACGTTTCTGGCATATGTTACATGGCACAAGTTTCATATGGTCATAGAAAATGTGGAAAGCTGAGATCTTTAATTCACAAAGTAATCATAACAATATGAAACATAATTTCTGTTGTTTATACACAAAATAGTGATGATGAAACTATTTTCGCTATAACTGCGGACTAACGAGATCTGCATAATTCTTAATGATGTTTGCATTTTCGCTGGTGATATATTTTTTATACTCTAACAACTACAATATTTCTCTATGTACATTTTATTCTTTGTCGTTTTTTTTTTTTTTTTTTGTCGCTGGCTTTAGAGAATGCAGTTTTATTTATAGTTTTCCTCATAGTGATATGGGTCTCGTATGACATATTTTTTTTTCTCGTGTGGGTTCCGAATAAAACAGTGTCCTTAAAGTAGCACATATTCTATTCAGTATTTGATATCATTTTAGTTTGTAAAAAAAAGTAGAAAGAAAAAACTACGGCTGGGAATATTTTCTTTTTATTTAAAACTGCCATTGAAAAAATTCCTTTTGACGACAATTTCGTTATTAATGCTATTAATCACGCCACACATGAAAGTCGTTTTTGAATCAATGACCGACTCGTTGCTAGTTGTTAGTAAAAAAATTTATGGTGGCACTGTATGTAACACAGTTAACTAAAAATTTATTTTGAAGAAGCTTGTTGACGTCAAGTGAGTTTCTGCAATCATCATTATATCGATCTGCTTATCCATCAGGAAGTATTCGAGTTCATTTTTGTGTTGGCGGATGCCGTTCGCGTTCCAGAAACATATTTTTAACCAAATCATTTTTTCGAAATAACCTGCAAAATGGTGGATTGCATTTTCACCATTTCCTGCATCATCGTCATCATAGACGACGTAAAAGTGTTTATAGTTTGAATAAGGGTCTGTATTGTTGCCTCTAGGTTACTGAAATTTTGATCGGGCGGTTGAGATATAGATTGATGATTCGGTTTTGCGAATGTAGACTTAACTACATTAGCATAAGAAATTTGTTTTTGATTTTGAACGGTTATGTCTGTGGTTGACTGTCCTGTCGGAGGAAAATAATTATTAGAAAAAATTTGAGTCTGCTGTGGTGGCTTAGAAGCAATTATTGGTTTGTTGTTCATTGAGCGCTTGAGGTGGGTGTAGACGGAGCAACCTCTATAATTAGCTGTGTGGTTTTCACCGCAATTACTGCATTTTTTTATTTTTGGGTCGAATTTCGGTTTATTGCATTGTGCTGTACCATGGAGTTCTCCACACACAACACAAACTGTAGGCAACTTGCAGTACGCTTTAGTGTGGCCAAATTCTTGGCAGTTGTGGCACTGTACGGGTCCTAAGCGCTTATGCGGTTCCTCTACGGTTATTTTTCGAAGTAAAAGGTATTTTATACTGTATATTGGATGAACTTCATTCTTCTTTAAAGTCACATTTCCTGGCTCTAATTCAACCCTAAACATGGGTTGAGGGATCTTTTCACGATTTCTGATGTTTAACACATTTTTTACTTTGAATCCCTTATCTGTCAAACCGGTCTTAACTTCATCAGTGTCTACGCAAGGGTCAATCCCTTTTATTACGACTTGAAGACCTTTAGCGCTTTTAAGCTGATAAGTATAAAAAGCTTTTTTTTCTTTTTCAAATTCGTCAGACAGTTTTCGATAGTCATTTTCAAGGTTAACCAGAATTTTAGTTTCGTTAATGTTACCGTGCTTGATGGAGGTAACGTTAAATGTATTTTCTTCGATTACTGAAACAATTTAATTAACAATGAATTTAAATAAAATATAGTCAAAATTTAAAGTCTAATTGTGACATTGACTACAGGGTGGCTCCAAATGAATCACCTTATCATAAGATGTAATAGCTTTAGCAAATTATGTTTTACATCAATCTTATTTGATATTTGTGATATTTTGATACAACTGCAGAATACAAACAGACAAACAATTGAGCGCTATACTGCGCAAGAGCATGGAATAGTTGTGTCGATTTGTTTAACTAATAATCGGTCGGTGGCGTTAGCTCAGCGTGAATTTCGTCATAGATTTCGTAATCGTATGGCACCAACTAATTAAACATTAGGCTGTTTAGCTGCTTGACTTTACAGTTTGGAGCCACAACAGATATTTCACCACGTGGGCCAGACGAGGCACATGTGACTCAAGAACAGCCATTACATCCATTCAAGGCTAATGTATGGTGCGGTGTGCATGCAGGAGAAGTGATTGGACCGTATTTTTTGATTTAAATGGTATTAAATTTGTATCTAGATCCTAGTTTTTCCAGCTTTTTTTTTAATATAATTGTTGTTTGATGAGCTTGAGGTCACTTGTTGTAAAATTATTAGTTTCAGCCATGTTCCGAGAACACGCGTTCTGAAACCGCAATGCGTTTTGAAAAACGCCTAATTGATTTTTAGGTGTTCTGAGGAACGCGCGTTTTACTGGCGTTTAAATACAACATGTGTTTTACATACTTATATATGTATGTGGTAGTAATATAAAACGAAAAAAAAATTTGACATCAAGTAGAAAAATTTTCCCATTTAGTTTTCTTAATGAAAATGCGTAAAATTCTTTAAACTATTTATTGAAATAAAAAGAAAACATATTAAATTTTAATTGTGAATAATTTTATTGTCTTTTGCAAGTTCAGTTTTAGCAAATTCAATCAGTTCACTTGAATATATACATGCGAGTTGAAAACGCCAATTTTAAGCGATATGCGTTTTCCAGAACACCTATTTGGCGTTATACGTTTCTCAGAACACCTATTTGGCGTTTGGAAATCGAAAACGCTAAATTTAAGCGATTTGCGTTTTGCAGAACATGCTTGTTTATTAATGTTTCGATATTTCGATGCCTCCTTGTGTGTCTCCTTCAGGAAAATTTCGAAATTTTTTGTTTAAAAATTTTTATAAAATTGAAATCAAATTGATGTAACAAAAAACAAATTATACATAGAGAATTTTTTTTTTTTTTGAACATAGTAGTAACATCAACATTATTCATAGTAATTGAGTCTTGTATTCGCTATTTTTAGCTTCTAACATTTATATCAATAAAGAATTATAAACAGCTTGTTTTCTATGTTTCCCAGCTATCTATATGTCGACATTTCATAGGAACTACCCTAATCATCAGTAGGCTTTGGAAATTGAACTCAAACATTCAACTTTATATCCCAACAATCTAAATAAATTGTTGAGAATTTAAAAATAAAAAAAATGCTCTAATAATACCTGTCAAAGCGAAAAAAAAACTGCTTTTTCATTTATACATGTCTCCAACATTTCTTTACACCTTTCAGGTGTATTTGAGCATTTTTGTACCCTTCACAAAAGTGTAAAGGGTATATATAAGTTTGTGATTCCGTTTGTAATTTCTACAGTTTTAATTTGCGATTTATTGTGGGTGATCCAGTACTCCATTGACTCCTCTTCCTCACCGCAAATGTCTGTGTTGGTAATGCCCATCCAATACAAGTACTTAAGGCAAGTATAATGACCTGTAAGTTCACCTGCCAATATTCTGAGGCTTTTCCTGTCCCGTTTTAAAGCACACTTGGCCCTCTTTGTATCAAAGTTTGTAAATTTCTTGGAATGTTCAAGACCAGCTGTCTCGTTCCAATGTTGCTCAACGATCGACTCCGTCCATTTCTTCATCTCTTCATTAAGTAGACCTTTATTGAAGCTAAATGTTGGAGTGGGGTCAATAAAAGTCCCCTCTGCTCCTTTTTTGCGTAGGTGTCAACCACCTCATTGCCATAGTGCCCCTCATGTCCTGGCATCTAGATCAGAATAATCTGATTCTGGCTTGCCAGTTCATTTAGCCTGTTGGGGCATTTCAATACTAACCTGGACGTAAAAAAGAGAGTATTACTATCAGCACTCCCTTATGTCCCCTATCAGAGAGTATTTCAAACACTTTCCTTATTGCATATAGTTCCGCTTGGAAGATTGTGGTGTCTTTACTAAGAGTTATATGCCTGCATGCTCTAGCCTTCACTATTCCGGCCCCAATGCCTTGGAGTGTTTTGGATCCATCCGTGTACCACTTTTGTGAACCATGCCGCAACGATCTTGGGTTCGTGTACCATGATCGTATTTAAATGGTAACGTCAATAAATAAAATATTAAAATCTGGAGCACTAAGATGTGCATGTGACTCTTGAACAACTGTTACATCCACGAAAGGCTAATGTATGGTCTGGTCTGCATGAGTGAGGAGTGTATGGACCGTATTTTAGCATTTAGCCGGTAACTTCAATAAACAAAATATGCATTTCTAGAGCACTGAAAATCTGCATAAGGCTCATGAGCAGTCATTCCATCCACTCAAGACTACTCTATGGTGCGATCTACATGCCGGAGGAGTGATTGGACCGTATTTTTGTCATTTAAACTGTAACGTCATTAAACGGAATAGTCATTTCTGGAGCACTGAAAATCTGCATGTGATTCATGAATAGCCATTACATCCACTCAAGGCTACTTACGGTACTGTACTGTATGGTGCTGTCGACATGCGAAAGGAATGATTGGATCATATTTTGTTGAGGACGCCATCCGCAATACAGTTACTGTTGCCAGCAAATGCTACAGGGCTCTGACAAGCAACGGCTTACTGCCGGTATTGAACTCTCTCCGGGGAGCAGGTTTTGCTGTATGCCTAACCTTCGCACTCCATATACTTTTTTCTATGTGCAGTAGGTGATACTTTGACATTTAATTAAATGCTATTTTTAAAAAGAACTCTAATTTATTTATGAACGAACAGAAATATTGTGCAAAACTTACATTCTACATACACACATACACAACGGGACCAGATTGGACCCAAGTGGGCTGGTTTATCGATAGCTGGCAGTCTGTAATATCTAACCTACACACTCTTCATGTTCTATGAAAATGACTTCAGCATCGTGCCATTAAGAAAATTAAAATAACTTCACTGCTCTAAATTTGACACAAGCATACGCATAGCAAATGTATTAGCAAGTATTTTAATATTCACAAATTTAAGTTCATTCTCGCATATGTAAGTGTGTGTGTGTGTTGAAAAGCTTTTTTGCCACTTAATACTGTATGCCCTTTTTATGTTTGTAATTTGTGATATGTACTCGTATAAAATATCATAAGAGCGCTAAAAACATATTAAAAATTTGTCCTTTTTAAATCATTAAAAATATGAGCTCATGAAAATCGTACACGAGCTAATGTACTCGTTTACTACACGTGTCCTGTTGCCCATAAATACCAGGCAGCAGAGTGGAGTAATCAGAGTAATAATGTGGTAATTGGGGCTTTGTATAAAATATTAATGTGAATATGTACAAGTACCAGAGTGTATTTGCAATAAATATGCAAAATAGATATAAAACTACGCAATATAATGGTGTCAATGCAATAAGTAATATTTGTACAAATGTGCTGAAAGGTGAAAAACTCTATGAAGACCTCAATGGCTTGATATAAAAAATATGAACAAGGTGGCACAAAATTATTCATCTTATTTGATTTTTTAATAACTTTTTTACTATATAAAAAAATATTTTGAAAGTTTTAAATAAAGATATCCAAATCTTTATTTGGAATTGGAACAATATTTTCTGTTACTTGAAACGTGGCAGCCACCAGCGTCGATACACATTTGCGTCCGTTTTATCGCATTTTCCATAACTTTTAGTGCTAACTGTTTGTGGCGATAACTGTTCGTATTCCTGTCGAATTTTCTCCAGTGATTGTATGGGACTTGTTGATTTCAAGGGCCGAAGTAGTAGTAGATATCTGGGATAGCAAAATCAGGCATTTTTGATAGCGATACTATGTACCGAGAGATTTGCAACATCCAATGGGGTTCCTGCTGTATTTGCGATTGCATCGTCGTGCTGTTGTTAACCAATTCCCGATTTTTCAAATCTAGCAGAATATTTCATTGATTAACGTCAGCATCTGACTTAACGGCCATATCTGATGATGAACCAAGCCTGCGGGGTGAATTATTTAGCAGGCCAGAGTCTCCATATGGATTGAAAGGTTACACAGGTTACAAATGCTGCCATAACTTTGTAGCCATCTGAACAAACCTCTTGTTTAAGAGCTAGGGCCATCTAATCCCTACTGTATGCAATTTCCTTTCCCGGGGAACAGGTTTTGCCTTGGCGTATTCCTAACCAAGGCACTCTGTTTTTCGGGTAAAGATGGGAAGGGGTTCCTCGTTTGTTGTAGCAAATAAAATTCTAGGAAGACTTATGTTGTGTTGGCTTCCGAAATCCTTACCAAAGGTTTAAATTGGCAGAACGGGGACCAGCATGGCCCCGGGTAGCTCTGTTTGCAGTTCAACCCGGGCTGATCATGGTTGAGGTGCCTACCTTGGCTGAAATATTCTGTCTGTGGTTGAAATCTAAAACGCAAGAAGGGGGAGTTAATATCCCTGATAATTGTTTGGTGTGTGGCTTTTTTTATGGTCTGACATCCTCCCGAGAATCTGTTGACTTTACAAAGATACCTGTACTGTAAGGAACCGGTGCTGATGGTTGACGTGTGAGTTGGTTTGCGGGCTGAAGCTCTTAGTGGGATTCGACCTACCAACTCATTAAGCCTTATCTTCCATTGATTGCTGGAAAATTGCATACAGGAGGGATTAGAAGGCCCGAACTCTTTAACAAGAATTTGATCATATGGCTGCAAACATATGACAAAAATTGCTACCTGTGTGAGCCAAGAAAACCACATGACGGCGACAGTAATTCGTAAATAATTCACTCCGTACAACTGATCCATCATCAGGTAAGGCCACACAACATAGTTCACGTGGCATGAACTGATTTAAAATATATACACAGCTACAAACTTTAATTCATGTGATTACAATTGATGCGTCAATTAACAATTTTTCTGAAAACCTCAAACTGGCCGTACAGCATGCTACCACTAGTCATATAAGATCCAAAAATGAAACCAATAGAACTTATTCGTCCGAACTTGAGCAACTTCTGTCACAAAAAAGAAGAGTCAGAAGAGAGTGGCAACTTCGCAGATGTCCCCAGCTTAAAACTAGGTTACGGGAATGCATAACTCAGTTAAGAAATCTGCTTGAAGTCCATAGAATAGATTCCCTTAAAACATATTTGGAAAGCCTTGATGGTACTCCTCAATCTGATTATTCCTTGTGGAAAGCGACAAAAGGTTTAAAAAGACCCGTAATAGCTAAGCCACCTTTGCGAACTTCAACTGGCGACTGGGCAAGAAGCGACTCTGAAAAGGGGATGTTGTATGTCGATCATTTGAGAAACGTTTTTATTACAAATGATTCAGCGAATATTACAGCGGAATTACCACCATATGTTGTTAGACCTCCTGTGTCTTTGAGACTTAATTTTCGAAAACGTTATCGCAAATACAAACCCAAGAAAAGCTCCAGGCATTGATCAAATTACTGGTAAAATGCTTGAGCAGTTACCTCGTGCAGCTAGAAGGGTTCTAATTTTTATTTTTAACGCTATTTTACGCCTTGAGTATTATCCTACAGAGTGGAAAGTCTCAATGGTTACTATGATACCCAAGCCAGAGAAGGATCCCACTCAACCTTTTGATAAAGTGTGGCACGACGGCTTGATGCACAAAATAAAGTTGAACTTGCCTGCAAATACTCACAAGCTTCTGGAAAGCTACTTATATGGACGGAAATTTGTTATCAGAGAAGGCGATTTTATAAGCCCAACTCAGCCAATCGAATCAGGTGTTCCCCAAGGCAGCATACTGGGGCCTACTTTATACTTGATTTACGCCTCTGACATGCCAACGACATCCGGAATCCATACTTCAACCTTTGCAGATGACACAGCGTTTTTGAGTGTTCATGAAAACCACCAATTAGCTTCACGAAATTTACAGGAATACATTTCAATATTAGAGAAATGGCTAAAACTTTGGAAAATCAAAGTTAATGAACAAAAATGTACTCATGTCATATTCACTCTGTGTAAGCAAACATGTGCGCCTATCCAAATAAACAACTCACCTATTCCGCAGCACAGTGAAGTCAAGTACCTTGGTATACACCTCGACCGTAGGCTAACGTGGAAGTCTCACATTGAAGCAAAAGTCACTCAGATGAAACTAAAAGCAGCGCAACTAAATTGGCTTATGGGCAGAAACTCGACATTGAAGTTGGATTGCAAACTTCTGTTATACAATGCAATTCTAAAACCTATATGGTGCTACGGAATTCAATTATGGGGCACCGCCTCAGCGTCAAATATTGAAAAAATTCAAAGGCGACAAAACCAAATTCTTCGAACGATTACTGCAGCTCCATGGTATGTAAAAAATTCACGAATTCATAAAGATCTGAGTGTTCCGCTGGTAAAAGAGGAATTTTCTAAGTACGCGACAAGGTATATCAGTAAACTGGAACTTCATCCAAACCTTCTTGCTCGCAATATACTTAATTTTGACGGCCACACTCGGCTTAAAAGAAGGGATACCGCTGCCACCATCAGATTGCTCAATAGGTGATTTTACCGAAATATCTCCCGCAAAATAAAACTTTTTGTCTAGCATTGGCCGGACTTAAGAATCACATTTATTAATTTTTAAATTTAGTATTAAGATTTGAATACTTATTGTTAGTTCATTTTGAAAATTCAATAAATAAAAAACGCTACAAAAAAAAAAAAAAAAAAAAAATGTAATTACAATAAGACGAAAAATAATTGAAGGTCAATGTAAAACTGCAGGGACAGACTTGCGGTTAACATGCTCCCGCCGCTTTCAATTCAGTTATTTTCAATCGGCAATATTGCTAACTTTGCTACAGCTCGTTTCACCCATTTGTTGCTAATTTGAACTGATGCGACTCGGGCTACTCCATCTTCTCCAGGTATGAGGTCAATCACCCGACCTATTTGCCAATGAAGTGGTGGAAAATTTTCATCTTTTAGTAAAACCACATCCCCCTCAGCAATGTTGGCGGATGTGGAACGCCATTTTGAACGTTCTTAAAGTAGAGTAAGATAAGCTACGCTCCACTTCTGCCAAAAGGTTTGCTGCATAAATGAAATTTGTTGCCACCTGTTTAAACGGGATATATTTATGTCAGTAATTTTATTTATATTATACATCAACGATCTACCGCGATGTGTAATTTACAATATAATATTTGCAAATCTTTAATTTTTGCTGATGATATAGCTTTGCTCTTCTCATGTGATAGGGACTTTGGAGATGTTCTTGAAAATAATATAAATTTCTCTCTTCAATCCATTTGTCAGTGGACTACTACAAACTCTCTGACTGTTAACAGGCTCAAAACCAAAGGTATGTTTTTCGGTTCTTCTGACCGTTTTTCTATTGACTTAAATATAAATCTTGATGGGGTGAGAATTGATTTAGTTACTCAAATGAAGTGTTTGGGCATTATTTTGGACAGTAAGTTGAAATATGATGCGCACATTGATATGATATCAAACCGCGTAGTTTTTTTGCTACGGAAAATGTTTTCTGCAAATATGTATTTACCTCTTAAAGTGAAATATAAAGTAGCTCATGCCCTTTTGTTACCTCATGTAACTTACGGTCTTGAGATTTTCTCTGGCACGACTTCGGGTAATCTGAATAGGTTATATCGAGTTATTAATATTATTATTCGCTTTGTTTTTAACTTAAAAAGACGAGTTCATATTACCAACTATGTCTGGAGGTTTTTTAACTGTACTTTACCTAGATTTGTTCACATTCGTTGTATTACTTCTTTTTATAAAATCATTAAAACGGGCCACCTCAACCGCTTTCTGAATTATTTACACTTACACGCTCTACTAGAAATCCACAAATCAATATACCTAGAATTAATTATTCTACGTTTGAGAAATTATTTTTGGTAAGGTAGTAATGTTTTTCGTCTTAAGCTTTACAGACATTTTGGTGTAAATAACGCCTAACTAAACTTTCAGTTATTTGGTTTGCATTTGCCACATAACGGTATCTTTTCATTTTTTCTTTTTTCCGCGTTAATGAGTCATGGCTGGGGAGCCAACAAAACAAATGGATGGAATAATATATGGATTAGGTTATAAGTTTATAAATAAGATTGTTTTGTGAATTTCTTATTATACCCTTCACAAAAATGTAAAGGGTATATATAAGTTTCTGATTCCGTTTGTAATTTCTACAGTTTTTTTCTGCGACCCTATAAAGTATATATATTCTGAATCAGAATTAATGGAAAAGTCGATTAAGCGATGTCCGTCTGTCAGTCTGTCCGCTGTTGAAATACCGTTTCTGAGAAAACCATTAGACTAAGAAACTTTTTTCTTTCACCATTTTTTTACCCCATCGATTCATGGGTTTGCTATTGAAATTCAGTAATATCGGTCCACGTATAGCTGAGATATATTCAAAATCCCGAAAAAAGCCATTTTTTTTGCAGTTTTGTATGAAAATTTTTGAAAACAAAAGTTGTTCCTTTTGCTTCAAACTTCACACACTTATTAAGCATGGTGACTTAAAGGCAAAAAATTTTTTTTTCAGATATCGGTCCATATATACCCGAGATATAGACCAAATCGGATTTTTAATGAAAATGTCGCATAGGCGAAGCTAAATAACTTTTTTTTGCTCAAAAGCAGTTCTGGTAATAAAATTAGGTTACATAAATATGAAAAATGAAAATTTCCGATATCGGTCCAAATATACCCGAGATATAGCCCAAACCGAGTTTTTCATGAAAATGTCGCGTAAGCGAACTTAAACAACTTTTTTGTGCTCAAAAGCAGTTCTGGTAATGAAATAGGGTCATAAAAATATGAAAAATGAAAATTTCCGATATCGGTCCAAATATACCCGAGATATAGCCCAAACCGAGTTTTTCATGAAAATGTCGCGTAAGCGAACTTAAACAACTTTTTTGTGCTCAAAAGCAGTTCTGGTAATGAAATAGGGTCATAAAAATATGAAAAATGAAAATTTTCGATGTCGGTCCATATATACCCGAGATATAGCCCAAATCGGGTTTTTTATGAAAATGCCGCGAAAGCGAACTTAAACAACTTTTTTGTGCTCAAAAGCAGTTCTGGTAATGAAATAAGGTTATATAAATATGGAAAAAGAAAATATCCGATATCGGTCCATATATACCCGAGATATAGCCTGAACCGATTTTTCCAATAACATTTTTTTTTCTGAAAAGCAGTTCTTGTTATAAGAGAAGGTTACGAAAATAGTGAAAATTAAAATTTCCGATATCGGTCCATATATTCCCGAGATATAGCCTAAACCGAACTTAAACAATTTTTTGTGCTCAAAAGCAGTTCTGGTAATGATATAAGGTTATATAAATATGGAAAATTAAAATTTTCGATATCGGTCCATATATAGCCGAGATATAGCCTGAACCGATTTTTCCATTAAAAAGAAATTTTTTTTTTTTTTTTGCTAAAAAGCAATTCTCGTTATAAAAGAAGGTTACTAAAATACAGAAAATAGAAAATTCCGATATCGGTTCATATATAACCGAGCATATTTAGGTCACATTTTTAATATACTATACATATTCGTGACTATCGTGAAGGGTATTTTAGATTCGGCCCAGCCGAATATACTACACTCTTACTTGTTTTTTATATACTAATGAATTTTTTGTTTTCTATAAGCATATTCTTATGTAAATATAATTGAAAGCTCAGATTACTTGCGCTCTGTAATATGTTATTTTGGCCCTATGGGCTTGTATTACAAATAAATTGAATAATAATAATAATAATAATATCGGGTTCTATGATAGAAGTTTTTTCTAAGACTTGTATGGAGACTAAAAATTTGAAATGTGTTTTGCTCGAAACAAGCTTTTTTTTTAGTTATGCCTATGTTGCAATAAAGGAGCGATATGGTCTTTGTCACCCCGCCCATGCTGTGCATCCTATACTTTGTAAATTTACTTTGCAACTGTATAGTTTAATAAATAAATAAATATTAAAATTTATAAGATACTATATGAGAAGAGTTTACATATTTGCAATTAGTTATTCTTTTAACCTTATTTTAAAAATAGAAATTCTTTCAATATTTCTTGTGTCTTGGGGAAGGTTATTAAATTCAAAGCTAGCCATGTATTCAATACGTTATTTTGCAGAATTATTTACAGTACTACCTTTTATATTTATGCCAAAAGTTTATTCAAATTACTTTTAAATTGTTTACTTTAAGAGATATTTTCTAAAAAAGAAATTTATATGACTTGTATGGAAACTAAAAATTTGAAAAGTGTTTTTCTCGAAACAAGCTTTTTTTAGTTACGACTTTTTTGCGATAAAGGAGTGATATATAATTTTTTTCTATTTTATAGACAAATTTTTCTTTAAACGAAGTTTTGTTGCTTTATAAATATAACAGAATTAAAATTTTTATTTGAAATTATTTATGATTTTTATTAGCTTTTTATGAAATAGTAATATTATATATTTTTTAACTAAATAAAAAAGCTTAATTTATTAAAACTTGATTATCAGCTGCCAGCAAATACTTCTTTCTTGCTTTCTAGCTGCTTTGTTTAGTTTTTAATAGTTTTATGTTTTATGAATACTTTTATAAGAAGAGCAACACATCATCAGTGGGAAATATTTTAAGGCAAGTCATAAACTAGGGAAGCATAAAAATACACTTAAGTAAAGAATTTGATATATGCGATTAAAATATTGCTCTATAGCAAACAATGCAGTTCATAAAAGCGAACTGCAACACATTAAAAATTCTGAAACGCAACAACAGCCGCCGCATAAACAAAAAACAAACGTCTTAAAACACTTTTATTTAGCAAACGTTTTACTCAAGATTCAAGGTATAAAAAGTAACCGCTAATATTTTCGTTGTACGAGTAGTTTTTTCTTTAGTTTTTTTTATTGCCGTTGACACCAGCAGCCGGAGCCACGTAGCGACAGTCAATATACGTACCGCTGTTTATTGCTGCCAAACTGCAAAGGGAGCCTGTTAAGCAAATATTTTGTTGCATGATTTTGTTTCTTTTTTTTTCGTTTCTTTATTGTTTACAAGAACAATTTTTATTTCTTTTATTTTTTTCTATTTTGTGTGCAGCGTTGACGGCTACAAAAGCTTTTTAATGTTTTAACCACATATGATGTTGTTACGCTGCATCTACAATATTTGGAGCAACATTCAAGATAAAAGAAAATCTAAAGGGAGTTTGCAAAAACGTGTAAAAAGGCACCGTTTACTTGAGCAGGACGCAGAAATATTCAACTGGCTAGAGGTGTTTGCTCGATGAGAAAAGTTGAAACAGTAAAAATTTAACTCATTCCAGTTGAAAAAATAGTTATGTATACACATATATGTACGAGTATACTAGCTTTTTCTTTGATTTGAAAAAGGAAACAAAAGGTGGCAAAATTTTAGGAAACTTGCTGAACGAACAATGAAAATACAAAATGCCTTCATTTAGAGTTATTTTTTGTTCATGTCTGGTGTTTATGAATGGCAGCCGCATTGGATGATATATGGAAAAAGGGTTTTCTGATGAAAACATAAAACAGAAGTGATGATAAGAAACTAATAATAACTGTTGCAAAATAAAAACCAATTAATGGCATAAAACATTTGAACAGAGAAAAGCATAATTTACCTGTGACAATTTTTTGCTACTTTTTTGGTAAACTGTTTCGTCTAGTTCTGCTGTCAGTATGATATTTAAATGAAGATAATTGAATTAAATTAAGATTAAGACCATCTAACTTTGCGTTATTTCTATTAAAATGTAGTAAAGCATAAAAATATATAATTTTTTTATACACCCTTCTTTTAAATAAATTTAATTTTTGCAGCTTCAGATCTTTGTTTTTTATTTTTTATCAAAAATTAACAATTCAAAATCTTTTATTTCTCGATATTTCGATAACAATTTCTTATCATCGTCAGGAGAAATTAAATGTTATAAATTTAAATTAAAAAATTATTGTCAAAAAATTCCTATACACAAAAAATTCATACACTAAGAAAAATTTTTAGTTCGTACACAAAGAAAAATTCTTAACAATATTAACAAATTGAAAAATTAAAATATAACATAATTTAAATTAAACTTATTCTGCAACCAACACATGCCCTGTTAACGATTACAACATGTTGTACCTTATACTTAAGCAAATCAACATGACGCATGTTGCTCACAGAATACCATTAACGTTTTTTTATAAAAAGCAATGTAAAAAATAGCCTAACAAATAAAACTTATATACACATTCAACCCTTCTTTTTTTAACTTGGACCAATACTCAGGGTATAACACCTACTATGCAGTGCATTGTACCAGAACTAGGAATATAAGTGAGGGCAGTGTTTGTGAACATTTGACTTAAACTCTCCCACGTTATAGCAGATAGGAAATGCGTCTACAGGCAACTTATTTCACAGGCGAAGAGTACAGCTGAAAAATTAATTCTCTCTGTAATGCATAGTACTATTCCCAGGGGAACCAACCACAAACGAATGAGCGTGTTACGTATAAATGTGCGAGTTTCGGGAACAAGATCCCTAATCTCGTTAGAGCAAAATCCATTGTAGTACCGATAGAACAGAGTAACGCACTCTACACTGCGTCGATGCTTCAGTAAGTCAATAGATTTGGATACCCTGCTGTCACCGATAAACTTCTTCGCCCTCTCCTGAACATGGTCGAGTAACCCCAAAACAGACTTTGAGGCACCGTCCCAAACATTAGAGTTGTATCCCATTTTCAGTGAGATGTAGGTGGTATAAATAGTAAGGAGGTGCGATGGAAGTAAATCTTGCACCGTTTCAAAACCCACAAGCACTTGAATGCGTCTTCAGAGACATGAAATATATGTTCAGTCCAGCGAACATTACACTGTAACCATAACATCAAAAGCATTCGGTTCCTCAATATTTACACCATCCATGAATACAGATAAAGCAGCATCTACCGTCGTTTGTTTGTGTGTAAATAAGCACCATTAGGTCTCACGAACATGTGTTTATGACCCCATTTGGAGATTAATAGAAGATCACTGTTCAGTGAATCATTCATATTTACCCTCTTGGCCGCGATATAAGATAGACTGGGTCTATTGCTGAAAGAGTACGAATAGCAAATGCTGCTATCATCTGCGAAAGAGTGGATATGGTTGGAAGTTTGATAGAGAAGGTCGTTGAGGAAAATAAGAAATAGGGTAGGAGAAAGAACGGAGCCTTGCGGTACCCCGGAATTAATCTTTAACTTGTTTGATGAGACCCCATCTATAACAACACTTATAGTGCGGTCTCTGAAAAAGCTCGATATGAACCGGAAAAATCGTCACCGATACCAAGAGCAGTAAGTTTTGCCAGTAGTGCAGCATGCCACACTCTGGCAAACGCTTTGGATATATCCAGAGCCATCAATTTACTCTCACAAAAATGATGGATTGAGTGGCACCATTTGTCTGTAGGTTTGACTAAAGGAAGATACCTGTTTAAGGAAGTGCAAATTAACCTTGAAGTAAAACTAAGATAGTCCTGGAGTAATCTCTTCCAGGAAGAGATGAACCGGTACACCGGTTGTTTACTTAATCATTTTCACATCCGAGTATTTTAAACACTCTTAAAAATTGATGCGATGGTATTTATATTGCCATTCGTTTGCGAAATCTTGATACATCAAAAATGTATCCAATCTCTTTCGTATCTTGTGTATTTTTTTAAGATTAAAAGAAACAGCCACAAATAAGAGTGTTGTTGTTACTAGTAAGAGAATCATTTTGAGTATTTTATATTATTGGTTCTAATTGTTTTCTTAATAATACATGACATTGTCAACTTACAAAAACAATACTCTTGACGAATTCTTTTGTTGTGTATATGCGTCACGGCTGCCAGATTTAATTACTTACAACCATGTTGACGATTTTGAAAATAGCATACTGAATGATGATTTTAAGATTGTTTTTGCTGAAAAACTTTAAACGAAAATTCAATTCAAACAAAATTTTTGCCACAATTGTTTATATATATATATATGTATATATATATGTATGTGTAACTGTGCATTTATTGTGATTATAGGTTAAAAGCAAAAAAAAAAAAATTATTATAAATGATGGAAATGATTGAAAAAATAAAAAAAATTATGAAAATGTGCTTCAAAAAAAAAAAAATTTATGCAAAAGTTATTTTTTTACCGGTTTTGTACTAAATATGCACTCAGAAAAGTATGTACGTAAAATTAACTGAAATTGCATTTTAAAAGAAATGAAAGTTCAGTTAAAAACCGGTCTACTAACATTTCATTTAAATTTAAATGCAGATTCATTTAATTTTTAACAGTAAAAATATAACTGATTTAAAACCGTAAAAAATACGGATTTTTTCTTTTATAATGGTTGATTTAACTATCAAAAAAACAATTTACATATCCCATAAAAACAAAAGCTTTTTTCCTTTATTTCTCTGACACATACTGTAATTTATTTAACTGCAGATTCTGTAGAAACAATAGACTGATTATTTTATTTTAACTGTCCGAAATTTAAATGCAGATTCCGTAAAAACAAAAAGATTTTCCTTTATTTACTGTTTTAGTTTTACTATCACATATTTAAATAGAATTTCCGTAAAATCAAATGATTTTTCCCTTATTTCTCCGAATTCTATCATTGAATTTTTAAATGCAGATTCCGTAAAAAGCAAGAGATTTTTCCTTTATTTTTCCTAATTTTACTTTCCCTTTAACCCTTTAAAATTAAACACAGATTTTGTAAAACGGTATGATTTTTTCTTTTATTTAAAAGTATTTTTATATACATACATACTTACAAATATATATAATAATAATCGTATTTATGTATAATAACAAAAAATAATAAATTCATATTTATTAAACATAAAATTAAATAATTTTTAATTCAGAGAGTTAAACATATGTATTTCTTAAAAATATAATTTGCAACACATGTTTTAATTAAAATGAAATTAAATAAGTTTTGTTATTAAAGAGTACTATTTAAGGTATATGTATATGTTATAGTAATATGTACTTTCTATTTATAAATTAACAAAATTATATTCATTTTTGCGAGTCGAAATATAGTGATAACCCACGCAATGAATTACCTGCATTGTCGCCTTTTAAATTAATATTAAACAGAGTTTTTTGAACAAATAACCAAAAAATTTTACATTTAGTATTATATTCTAAGTTGAAAATTTGGTGAATTTTAAAACATAAGGCTAAAGCCGCTGGCTACCGTATCTATTTTATAAATTAGTTGATCTAATATTACAAATATTTCCTGAATATCAAAAACGTTTTTCTTAATTAGCAGAAACGGAGAGTGCCCGGAATATAAATTCAGCTGTACATCATTTTCGATGAATTTCATTGTTGCAATTTGAGATTCGGCAATTGTGGACTTCCCGATTTCTTTGGATATTTTCTCGGGCTTCAAAATTCCATGCAACACATATATAAAAATTGCATCTTTTGAATCTTAAAATAAAAAAATAATACAATTGAATTACTTCGGTGAAAACACAATTTTTCTGTATACAAAGAGTTTTTAATTCACCCTAATATAAACACATACTACATATATTATTAAATACAAATCACAATATGAAACTCAATGGGATAAAAGAACAAAACTTTGAAATAATTTTTTTTATATTACTGCCAGTTTCACAAGAAAGCGTTTTTTCGCATAAATTTAATTTCTTTATTGTAAAACCAGCCTTTAACATATTTGAAAATATCTACATTGCGTACTTACTTTGATTTAATGTTGACCATTTGTCCTTTGCATCGTTCCATACTGCCTTTAATTTTGCATCCTTGAGATTCATATTGATGTACGCTGGCAAAATGACGTTTAATTTTGTCCAATTTAAAAAAAATTCTGTTTTTTTCGGGGTATAGCCCATTAAAATCAATTGAGATCTATTATTTATTCCGCAAGATTCCAAATTTATAATTTTTCTTATAAGATCGTGAAGACAAGTATCGTTTCCAAATTTCTTTAAATCAGTACTCTCTATTAAAGCAGCAATTAAAATATTTTCAATCTTAAAACAATTTGGAATTGTAGGAAAGGCTATATAAAATGCGCAAATTGATGACACGTGGGACCCTAAAGGATTATTTATTTGTAAATCATCAGTATAAAGAAAATATGGAATTATTTTTTCAGTCTTAGCGAACTTTTTTAATTTGTTTCGCCATAAACTGCCTTGAACAAAATTGTCCAATTTTTTTTCGCCAAGCATATATTCTATATTTTCCAATGATGACTCAATTAAATTGTGATTTTTAAAAAACTGCTCAATATAAAAATCTATAGGGAAAACAATACCTTCCTTTACCGATTCGTTAAGACATATTTCGCCTTGTTTATGGACAGGCTTTACTTCACTTGAGAATCTAACTTTCTCCACTGGTGTTAATAAATTTAATGAGTGTAGCGCATTTATCAATTTATATTCACTGTCATAGTTTTTAAACATATTAGTTATATGAAACAAAAGATCAAGTAAAGTTATTTGAGATTTAGTTTCTATGAATGGTAATATAACAAATTTAATGACACTTACGATTTCAAGCAGTATGAACTCTTTAGTTAAATCTATAATTTCAAACACATCTTTTCTATTAATATTATTTTTAGAAAACAAAGACAATACAAATTTAAGTGCAGAATCATTCAAATTAGCAAAATTATTTGCTGAAGTGCTGCACGAATCTGTATTTTTACTTTCCGTAACATTAAAAAAATCTTTGTAGGGAGTTGCAGTTCTATCTACTTTTTTTGGGGAGGTAGAAGGGGTGTTTAAACACACACTGATTTTTTCACTATTGAAGTGGTCATTTTTCATGTGCCTTCTAAAAGCTTCTAAAGATTGAAAAGACTTATTTTGGCATTCTACACAAGTAAAATAGCTAAACTTTGAAATATAGTGAATTTTTAAATGATTGAAAAATTCCTTGTGACACTTGAACAATTTTTTGCACACAAAACATTCTGCCATATTTTAATATATTAAAGAACATACTCAAATATATCTATAAGTATGTATGCATATGTTATTTTAAACTAAAAAAAGAAACGTATGCACATATGTATATATTTAAATTTAAATACTTTTTTGTTTTTAATTTTAAATTCACTCACCTCTTACACTTTTTTTATTATTTTATTATTTTAATTGCTTCTAAATATTTTGAAAAAAAAAACAGTTTATTCTGATTTGTTACCACACTATTCACCAACTTTTTTTTTATACAACTGACGTTTTAAACAACGTTGACTACTTTTAAATTTAAACAAAAAAACACTTGGTTTCGTAAAGAAATGATTGCTTTATTCATATACATACATATTATTAAACAACTGACAATTTTAAATGTATCTGAAAATCAGTATTTCTGTGCAGTTATTTTTTTAAATAAATGGGCGAATCAGTTAAAACTAAAATTTCTTTGTATTTTGAAAGATTATTCATTTAAAAATAACTGCACGGACTACTTCCTCAATAAACTACAGTCAGTTACTGTAAAAATATTCTGAGTGTGTTCAAATAAAATATGTGTATATTTTTTTTTTTCAAAACATAATGTTTTAAAAACCTGGCAACGTCGCGCTTAGTACGAACACGTGTGAGTGAGTACATGCATAAAACTGAACACACACATTCTCATGGGAAAGGTAAATGTCTGACTGCAAATTCTGACATACAAATATTATTTTCGATGTTAAAAAGAAGTACGACTTCGATTGCCGAATGTGGAAAAAATAATAGAGAAACCAAATGAAGCGGTCACCGCATACAATCTTGACGGTGTATGTTATATACTCTAGTTAACAGACGCAAGGTCTAACGAGTAGAAAACATACTTGTGCCAACAATATGTGGTGGCTAGTCATACCGCAACTCGGTTTAAGTCTGGTGTATTTACATAATTAAAAAAGGCATAGGTTGCAGATCTCTGGTGTTTAATACTTAAGATCCCTAAATAAATGGCTTGTATTTTCATATACACAACTTTATTCTAGTTTTAGTAACGAATAATCGCGCACAAATATTCGTTCGCCCGAGTTATGTTCCTGGCATAAAAGAACATCAAGTTTTGATAAGTTTGATTATGCTTATCGGGTCACAACTCCTTGCTTACACTTTTATATCTCCAATGAAAACATTTAAATTTAAATAAAAATATTATTCCAAATCAAAATTTTCCTTTTCATTAATTTTTATTATCGCCTTATTGCTGCTAATATTTTACAACACTTTATTTGTATCACATTATTAAGCTTCCTTAGTTTTTTGTCACGATAATAGAAAAGGACAAAAGGCAAATTAAAAGCTTTAATTAAATTTTTTATACTTTCATGTTTCATGCACATAAATTTCAATATTAATAACTATTGTTACACGGATTAAAAATCCCAAGAAATTTTGCTGGCACAAACAATCCAAAGGATGTCCGTCTACCTGCTGGTCTAGTTAAAATTCCCTAGTACATGCCGAAGTCAGCTTTGAAATATGAAACAATAGTTTTGTTTCATGCAATGTAACAATATCGTTATCATTTCTCTCTGCTGATCTTTTTTTTTCCTTCTCGTCTAGTCATAATATTTGTGTTTTACTTTTGCTTTAAAGATAATTGAAAATTATGCAAAACACTATGCAAAAGGAACATTTTATTGCGAGTGGAAAATACAGGTTAGCAAAAGATAAACCGAAATAATTATGCTAGCGTTTAATAACAAACAGCAAAAAAATAAACGTAAAATTCTGCATAAAAATATAATTTTAGCTGGAAATTTAATACAATGTTAATGACAGTTGTTGGAAGGAATTTTATTGAATTAAATTGTTATTTTAAGCCATAATAAATTTTAAACACCGAACACAGACAAAACTTAATGTTAATGTTATTACTTTAAATAAATATTATTATTACCCAATGGATACTTAAAGGATTCAAACTAGTGAAGCGGGGAGAAAATAACAAAAGACATACGTATCGCTTACATATATTCACATTAATTCAAGTAACCAAAACTTGAGAGAAAAAAAGTCAAAAGTTCATTTACCAAAATGGTAAATAACACCAAACCGAATGTACCAAGCCAAACGGAATTAAACAGCCATTCAACCAAACAACTGTGCTGTGCTGTGCTGGCTGGCTTTTTGGCCATTCATGACCCACTCCCAGGCTCAAGTTCTAAGGAAAATAAAAAACAAGCAGCAAATGAAAAGTAAAATAAATTTAACCAAAAATGAAAACAAAGCGCGTAATACGGTAGCGTGTGAATTTTAAACATAAAACTTAACACTTTAATGCCCAGGCAACAAACCAGCCAGCCAGCCAGTCAACCAACCAACCAGGCAAGCAGGGAGGCAGGCAGCCAAGCAGTCAGGCGCATTTCGATATGGAGTGACGCTTGCCGGCTTTAACAATACAAACCCGCAATAAAGCAACGCCAGCAAGAAAAATAATACAAAAAAACTCAAGCAAGAAACCAATTCATTTATATTTTTTTTTTTTTAACAAAAAACAGAACTAAGCGAACATTGAAAACTTCTGCTAACCTGAATCTAAAGGAGTGAATTCATAAAGCCCATAAACAACATTTGTTTTTCATCTTGCACCAGTAGTGCAATTCATTAACCTATTTCAACGCTAATAAAACTTGTTCAGAGAAATTAACACTAGTATTAGTGCTTTCGCGAATCTGTTACAATTTTTAACACCTTCGTTTTAAATCAGCTGTTTTTATAACCTGACTGATTAGCGTTAACTAGACAACAATTATTTTTGCGGTGTTTATTTTAACAACAGTGTCGTTAAAATTTCCATTAGACTAATTTCAGAGTATTTGGCATACGGGTTGACGGAAGATCAGCCGGTCAGCGTGTTCTCCGTGAGAAGAAATTATCTTACTTATCAAAAGATATATTAAATAATAAATTAATAATTAATTAAACATGGAATCAGAGCGAATTTATACAGGTGAATGCAAGCGGAAATGCGAATTCAGTACTATGTATTTTGTTATTGTAAAACATATCGTGAATGTCAAAATCTAACTTCGTCTGAGATTGTTCCGCTGGGAAAAAATTTTATATAAACGTTAAATATAAATTTTTCTTTATCCTAATTTTTCGACCTTTTTCTTAAATTAAGATGTAATGATCATCAAGCTTGACGATCATTACACGTTAAATATAAACTTTTATAATTATTTGTAATTAAAATCACAGATTATATTAGTTTTTCACTTTTAAATTCACACAAATTTCTCGAAATTAAACTAAATCATTCAAAAAATCTTCAGATTAAAATCGCACGAAGAAGTTTGTAAACAAAAGAAAAAAATTTTGACAGTCTCATTGGAATAAACGCGAGAAGCAAAAAGTAATCACATGTGCTGTTAAGTTCACCTAGTAATGAATTCGCCTTTCATGGAATTATTTGCAAATTTGTTTCTTTTTTTTTTTTGTTCCTCTTTGTGGGCTTCCTTACTTTTAACAAAGTTGACACATTATTTCAAATTTTTTGAATATACAACCAGAGGAGTTAAAAATAAGTAAGTGAATCACATAAGCGTTAGTGCAAACCAGAATAGCTCGCGTTAAGTTATGCTCTTTTAAAAACGCTAAAAGTTAGTGAATCGCACTACAGTACTCAGAGAATGACCTCTATATATGCAGTGCATAATACGAAATACGGAATTACGAAAATAGGTTATGAGGTGGAGGAAAAAGGAGTAGTGTTCTCTCTGTAATTTGTTGTGCGATACATTGGGCAATCGGCTACAAAAGTATGAGCACTGGACGATACACGCGTATTACGTAAAAATATGAAGGTTTGCTAAACAATATCCCAAATCTCGTCAGAGCAAAAACCATTGTAGTACTGATACAACAAAGAAACAATCTCTATACTGTGGCGAAGTAAAGAGTAAGTAGAGTTGCATACCACACCGTCACCAATAAGCTTCTTGCCCCTCCGGCATATGATCGAGTAACCACAAAATAGACATTGGGACACTAGTCCAAAATTAAGAGCTATATTCCATATTAAATTAATAAAACAATATATAATTTACACCTTACAGTCTGCCAAATACTGCATGTGGGCTGAAAAAGTATGGTAGTATGTTCAAAATATACGACTGTGTGACAGATTTTTTTTAAACAAGTCGTGCGTTTCGAAAAATGTAATGAAAATTTTCATTGATATATGATAACAATAAAATCAGAGTGGCAATTATTGTGAAATATATTTACTCGTATGACAATATTGTTGGACTAGAGCACTACATTGGAAAATGTATACACCGAAAATATTTAAGGGTGGTCCAACCATTATTTTATTATTATTGTTATTATTAAATTAGATTTTTGGTTTTGTACATTTGTACATCGGGATTTAGTTCAGGTTTTTCTTAAGAAGGATTTTTTACAATACAAATTTGTTGTGATTAATAATTTTTGGATTGAAGAAGATAAGAAAAATAGTAATCAAAACTTTAGCTGCAGGACAAGTGGCTGTTTCATAGTCGGTACATTACTCAATATGGAGTAATAGAATGGTGGAAGAAAAAAGTTTCTATGTCTAATGGTTTCCTCAGAAACGGTATTTCACAACGGACAGATGGACATCGCTTAATCGACTTTTCCATTAATTCTGAATCAGAATATATATACTTTATAGGGTCGCAAAAAAACTGTAGAAATTACAAACGGAATCACAAACTTATATATACCCTTTACAATTTTGTGAAGGATATAAAAATATATATATATGAATTAAAACTTAACTACGAAAGCACTCTTTAAAGTATCTGTTTCGATAAACCACCATTCAAAAGATTTGTAAAATGTATGCGAACCCGCAATTTGTATTCCAGTTTGTTACCGTAGAACCGACTTATACATACACATACATACATACATACACCTATTTTGCATGGTCCAACGAACCGTATGCTTGCACCTTAGTTAATACTTTCCCAGCAATGAAAAGGGTTTCAAATACAGTGAAATTATAAACTCGCTGCCAATGCTTTTTTCTCCGATTTACACAAACTTTAGTCCTATAAATAAAGAAAGCTTGAATTCTACTCACACCAATTAATATTCATTGCGATTGGGTCTCTGCTGTTTAAATCTGATTGCTGCATGTAAATTTTCGTAAGTAAAATATATGTTTAAACACTTTGTACAATATAAAAAAAATTTGTTTCAATACAATTTAGTTGAAATTGTTTGGGGCATGTAGCCTGTAGAATCAAACGGACAAAAGACAAAATCAATGAAGAGAGTTTCTTCCTCGTTTTTGTCTTCATTGTCATAGGCAAAGCAAAAAAAAATCATTGAACTTTACTTTGGGTCTTTGCAAAGCGATGCATACAGTGCAATGGAAATCACACATGAGCTTAAAAAAAGAGAAGAAAAAAAAAAGCATTAAACGCCAAACTTTTGCAAGGAAAAAAACTTTGGTGTTGATTAGCGTGTGTATTTGATGGTATTTGCTCTTAAAAAAAAGAACATTTGAATTTTGTTAGTGGGTGATTTGATTTTTAAAAGAGTTTCAAAGTACTTTTGTTGCTACTTATTTGACTTTATGATCTATTAAAGTGGAGTAGCTCTAAACTATGTTTTTTTTTTTTTGGATGATGACCAAATTTTAAGCTGTATGGACAGTGAGGTACGAAGCGCATACTGATTGCTAGAACACCTTCCTGTTGTTGGGAAATATAGCCGGGTTCCGGGCATCTACTATAGATTATGAACACCGAGGTATTATTCAAAATATTTCAAACTTTATTTTCAATTGGCTTTTTTACATGAATTTGTTAAAATTCCTTTTAGTGTGAGCAAGAAGAAGAGTTTGTATTTCAATCTCCAAAAATTGCCGGTTTACCTTTTTATATGGATTGTTACAAAGCAAAACCGATGGAAAATGTTAAAATATAATACAAGAAAAGAACAGCAAGATAAAAACCGATGAAATATGTTTTAAATTAAAAGAGAGATTTCTTTATAGTTGTTGGTTTATTTTTATTTCATAGCGACGAGCAACCCGATTGTTGCTCAAGTCAATACAAATTATAATTGTTCTTAAAACAAATATTACGTCTACTTTTATACTATTTAAGCCCAGTGCAGACTATTATACTGTGTATTAATACTTGTCAAAAATTCAAAAAATACGTGCAAATCTGATAGTCTGCATGTAATCCGTCATACATACGAAAAATAATACGATAAAAATTTGACATCCCATACGAATTTTTTGTTTTTTGAAACTTTTCAAAACGATAATACTTTTCATTGGATCGAGGTTGTGTTTTTTAGGAAACCAGCTGTAAAAAGATTTACTAGCCGATGGCGTGCCGTCACCGATAGTATTTTTTGTCGTTATAAGCAAGCTCGAAATTTGGGATTTAGCTGTCGTATATAAATGTATTTTGCTCATGCTATATGTAGAACATAAAATATTTTGGTGCTTTTAAATTTGGATCTGTTTTACATAATTATTATATTACCTGCTAAAGATTTTCAAACGCCGGCACGTCTACCGCCTACGACGAAGAGCGCACCTGCCGCCGTGTAAAGTTTTATGTTGGCACATCTCTCTGCTAAATAAATAAAAATATATGAACAGCTGTTTTCTTTTCTACTCAAATTTTTTGGTTTATATCAAGTGTGATGGTGTGAATGCAAAATCTAATTTACGTTAGACTTTTAGACAGTCGCAAGAAATGTGTTTAGATTTTTATCTCAAAAAATCGAATGAAGGTATTTATACTTGTATAATAGTCTGATCGGGCCTTTTTGAGAAGGTCAGACGACTCATTTTAATATTATTACAATTAATGTTTGGGAAACCAATTTGATTCACACGGCTTAGAGGTAAGCATACATAAATTGTCTCTTTGGAAAGTGCATGTGCGGTGCGATTCAAGTGTTTAGATTTAATTATAACAGTGCAACACACATGCATACGTACTTTCATAAACCCATATCATTCGCACCTCAAGTGTATCTTCAAATGATTTCACTTAGTAGGCGCTCTGTCGCGACAACGGTCAGTGACATAAAAGCTGTCAAGTGACGAGAGTTATGAATTTAAAAGTAACTTAATATTCTTTTAGTTATTTCTTGTACACGCCTTTAATAGAATGCATTCATGTTATGGCTAAAAGAATGAATTTATGTCGTGATCATGCTACAAAGATACAATTTTAGCGCAAATAAAAAAAATATGTATATACAAAATGCAGTGACATTTACAAAGTTGTGTTTGGTTGTACTCGTATTTATATTAAACACGTAAAGTTTGCTACTAAGGATGAAACGATACGAGTGAATGCAATTAAATACTCGGTACTCTTCTTTCGATACCAAGTACTTTTGGTATTGATGCATTAGGTAGGTAGGTCAAAAAAACTCGTAGGTAGCGGTCAAAAATACTCGTATTGGTCAGAAATACTCTTTTTCTTATAGAAAAGCAAAAAACTAAAACTGAGTTGGAGACCATTTTTACAATAATTTTAATTGTTTTCAAAGTTTTTATAAAATAAATCCGTGCAATCCCTGCATGCAAATGGGACCATCAAAATCGGGTATATGGTTGTATTTCATAAGAAAAAGACAATTAAATTGCGGTCACGATCTTGTGGTATTAAAACAAAAAGACCAGTTACTACAGTCATTCGAATCTTCAGGCCAGAACTATGTGACTTTATCGAAGCTATGTGACTTTATCGAAGCTACAAAGTTTTTCTTCCTCCATTGAATGTATCACATAGTTACAAGGGAAACTATTGGGTAAATGCAGCAGAAGAATTGCTATCTTAAAATTCAAGCTTTTTAAAAGTTTTCATATCCGGGATATTAATTACGACACATCAATTTCAGCTAGTGGATCAAATGATGTGCTCTTCCCTGCCGCTATCTATAGACTATCTATAGATAGTTTTTCTTCGATACTGTGTAGGTATCGATACTTTGCAGCCGATACCTAATCGAGTCTAAGTGTCGATACTCTAGAGGCATCGTTTCATCCCTATTTACAACGGGTACATACAGATGGTGGCGATAACACCTTTCTCGAGCACAAATTAGAGCAGATAAAAGCAGAGAATAATATATTTACCGCTCGTCCCACTATATCGAACAACATAATCAGCCATGTCATAGAGTTGAATTCCGTTCGGAAACGGAATTGAATTCATTTATTGGTTCTTCAAAAAGCAAAAAATTAACAAACTTTCGGAATGAAATTATTGCTAATATCAATATTGAAACTAGTATTGTATCATAGAAATGATTTTATTCCGAAAATGTTTAAATTTTCGTTTTTTGAATAACCAAAAAAAAAAAACAACCGATTTAATTCCGTTTCCGAACGAAATCGAATTCTGTGACTTGGCTGAATAATACCATTTTATTACAAGAAAAATTTACTTTGCAAAGCCTTGACCTTAGTGTTTGCCAGGGAAAAGAGAATGGCTTTTCTTTCTCTTGCTTTCCCCTTGCCACTACCAAACTGAAGTGTTTGCAAAGTAAACTTGCCGGGTGTGAAAGCTGCCTAAAATTTAAATTATGTTCGTTAGCATTTCTTGACATTTGTTTAAGACAACAGACCACCAATTACATGGCTACAAATGTCGCTAGCATTATTATCGCTATGCACTCAGCTGCTTAGATAATTTAGAACCAGTAGCATCTTAAACAAACAGATGATTTTCAATCTTAACTTTAAGCTCGCCCGCGCCATATTATATATCTTTTCAAGAGTATTTACTGCTAGTAGCAATACTGTAAAACAGGAGTGGCCAAAAGTCCTATTTGGAAGAGCAAACACCACCACCGAAAACAATTTAAAAAATATGATTTGAAAATTATCACTGTAAACATCGGAGTCGATAGCCTTAGCTGCTAGTACTCCTTTTTCTTTTAATTAAATTTTATAAATATTGTTATAATAATTAATTTTTTAAATAAATAATAATAATAAATAACATTTAAGGAGAAATTAGTTTTATTTAATATTTTTTATTGTAAAAAACAAAACATATTTACAAAAACAAAATTTACACTGATAATCGCTGTCATCATTATTTACCAGCAAAGCATTCGAAAGTGTTGTTGCTGTGCTCTTGTACGTATGCAGTGAAGAACGACAAAAAATTAGTAAGACAAAGTTGTTTGTGTATTCTTCATTGCACTCAGCACTAGCTGAATGTTGAATCAAATAGCACAGCGCTTTTATAAAAACAATTGAGCATCAAGCGCATAGGGCTATAAATAAATAGCCGTAATAAATATTATAAAAAAAAAAACAACCAAATGAACAGCTACTTACTCTCTTTCAGAGGTGCCACTTAGTACTTTTTAAAAGCTCCCGATTATCGTCGCCCATAAAATAGGAAATTAGTTTAATTTGGCGACAGTAGAAAATGCAGTCATGTAGCTGTGTTATGATCACTAATAAATTTAATGTTATCACTTATAAAAATTTGTCGTAGTTTTAACAGACTTTAGCCAGCTACGAGAAGCAGATTTTATCTGACCAGGGTATTCTGCTTTCTATAGCATAGAGACGTTTGTTGTAGCAAATAAAACTCTAGCAAGCCGCATGGCTTATGTTGTGTTGGAAGATTGGCAAAACCGCTGGGAGGTTCTGCTTGATAATCATTTCGACGCTAGTTATGGGTGCGGTGCCTACATCTTGACTGAAACGTTCTGGCTGCGGTTTGAAACTAAAATTATAGAAAGGGAAATTAGCCGGTTTTCGGGAGCTAATAACAAATAAGTAATGATAAGACGGGTGAACTTGTTAAGAACTGATGCTCTTAATTTTAGTTAGTTAAGAGGAACAGATTCTGCCTGACCATGGTATAAAGACGTTTGTTGTATCAAATAAAACTCTAGCAAGCCGCATGGTTAATTGACAGAACGGAGATTGGCAAAACCGCCGGTAGATTCTGCTTGCTTCTTGACTGAAACATTCTGGCTGTGGCTTAAACCTAAAATTATAAAAAGGGGAATTAGTCTTCTAACTATAATGCATGCCGGTTTTCGACGGCCAAAGAAGGCAAACAGTAATAATGGTAAGACAGGTGAGCTGGTTAAGGGCTGATGCTCTTAATGGACTTCTGCCTACTAACTCAGAAGTCTTGTCTTTCATTTACTGTATACAGGAGGAATTAGAAGGCTCAAATACTTCAGGAAGGAGTTTGTTCACATGGCGACCTGTGTGAGCCTTACAAGCTACACGGAGTTGCTGGTGAATCGTGAAAAATTCATGCCGTGAGATTGATCCATCAGTAGATAAGGCCGTCACGATAGCTGCTGGTGTAAATAAACTATTATTGTAGTCAGAAGCCTGGTGTCTTGAATATGTTTTGTGCCTTACTTATATTTATGACTCATTTATATGCGAGTATATTTTTTGCCGACATCTCCAACTTTTTTTTGTGCTCTTTATTTAACACGCTCGTTGTTATAAAACACTCAGTTACTCTTTCCGGCAAATAAGAAATAAGTGTTTAATGAATAACAATAATGTATTATTTCGGATTACACCTTTTTTCAGCAGCTTAATTGTTTGCTAACATGCAAACTTTTATTCCTTGTAAAGCAATCAGCCACAAAGAGAGTATTGGGTAAGAGGAAGAAAGGGAGAAAAACCAAACCCTCTACTACTACATAACAAAACACATGTTAAACAACACCCAAAACAAATGTTGTTGTAATGATTTTTGAGCAAAAATAGAGAAACATAAAAAAATATTGAAGCAACACAATATGACAGCCATTAGACTTCCGTTAACGTTTCTTGTATTGCGATGGTTTAACAGACATGCATAAACATGTCTGTATGTGTGTGGTGTTATGAATTGATAATTTGCCGGTGTGGTTAACAGACTACTTATGACATGGGGTGTGATTCTTTGCCCAGGTCTAGACAAACTATTAGTCAACAATATTACTCGTAAATAAGAAGCGTAACAAAAACATTAGTATTTGTCACCCAAAAATGGTGGAATTAAAATGTTGTGAAAATACAAAATTTTTAGGGCAAAGTAAATTACTCTTATATATTTACTTAGCAATAATTCTAATATTAAGTAATATTGAACATTTTTTAATACATTTTTTTCTGTTTTTTCCACAACCGTTTTCCTTTGATTTACTGTTTATCTCAATTTTACCTGGTACTTTATGGTATTGTCGTTTCACAACGTTTTTCTATGTAAGTATAATGAAATAATTATAGAGCAGCAGACATTAAATGAATAATTGTAACAATTAATCAATTACACAATTGTGTATTTGTCTGGAATTATTTCTTTGTGTGATCTGTAGTGCAGAAAATTAAAATAATTAAACCAGGTGTGGCAAACAATAGAACACTAAATGGCGCAACATGAGGCAGGCCTGCATGATAAAATAAAGCAAAACTATGTAAAGGAAAATACATATACATATATATATAGAATTAAGAAGTGTAAAATTAATCAAAAAAACAAAAATAAAATCAATTCAACAGAACAAACAAAAGGAACACCTATTAGCTATTATTCATATTAACTGGCTAATTTACCGAAAACTTAAGTATCGGTGGTTTAGGTTTTCTAACTAATCGGACATGAAAATAAAAAAAAATGCAAAGAACTTGTGTTACTCTAACACAAGTTACCCAGCAGTCCACAATTTATTACAATTTGCAAAGCATCCGATTGTAAGCGATTGTGTCAACAGAAAAAATCAAAATAAACACATCCAACACAACAAACAACTAGCATCCGATTCAGATTAGTATTTTTCTACTCATTTTGTTAAATTAATTGTACATAAGAAGCAAAGAAGAAAACAAATGCTAATAATATAGTTTTGAACTCATCCAATCTTCGCTTACAATGTATACAGTGTTGGATGCATCTTACGGCCTAGGCCATCGCTGTGTAAATGTAAGTAGGAATTGTATACAGACTTCGGATGGGTCGCACTTACATTGTCAATGCTCTCAGATCGAAGATGTATGTGACAAAAAGTTCACTGGGTACTAACGTGTGCAAGAAAGAAAGAAAGAGAGAGTGAACTGGGGGATGGATAGGGGGACGAAAAAGCTTATCAGGCGCTATCGTTACTACAACGGATTTTATTCGGGGGAGATTAGAGATCTCGTTCCCGATAGTCATATATTTTTACGCGTTCATTTATTTATTTTGTGGTCAAGAACAAAAATAAAATCAATTCAACAGAACAAACAAAAGAAATGCCTATTAGCTATTATTCATATTAACTGGCTAATTTACCGAAAAACTTAAGTATCAGTGGTTTAGGTTTTCTAACTAATCGGACATCAAAATAAAAAAAAAATGCAAAGAACTTGTGTTACTCGAACGTGTGCAAGAGAGAGAGAGAGAGAGAGAGAGAGCGATAGCGAGAGAGAGAGAGTGGGGGAGACGAAAAAGCTTATCAGGCGCATAATTGTATCCAACTCAACTGTATCACTTACTACAGCTATCGTTACTACAACGGATTTTATTCGGGGGAGATTAGAGATCTCGTTCCCGAAAGTCATATATTTTTACGCGTTCATTTATTTATTTTGTGGTCGAGTGCTTAGCGAATCGCACAATACACTCGAGTGAGACATAATTCATTTTTTAGCCGTGTGCTATGTCTGTGGAATATGTTACCTGCAGATGTGTTTTTTTTTTGTAAGTAGTTTTTATTGAATACTTTTAAGTTTACAATAAAAATATTAAGTTATACAAAAATGTTAGCTCTGATTAGTATTCCTAATACATATGACTAGTTTTCTTCTAAAACAGTAATAATTTTCTTCATTTTTAACATGAATTGGCAGGGAATTGTAAACAGTTAGTCCTTTGTAGAAAAGAGATCTTTGAGTTGAACTTGTATGTGCTCGTTGTAGCCTAAAATCGCAAGCATTTCTCAGGTTGAAAGGTTGTACATCTCCAACATATCTTAACTGTTCCACCAGATACTCAGGTCCATCTCCCAGTTAAAGCTTTTGTATAAAAATTATTGTGTTGAGTTCTAGCCTTTGATATATATTTAGCCATCTTAATGCATCTAACATAAATTGTATTGGAGTAAAACGATTTAGTTTTAATATTGAACGCCGCATTGCCTTATTCTGTTGTTTTTGCAATCTGGATAATTGTGTGTCTGAACAACATGTATATAACACTGTTGAACCGTATTCAAAGTGGGGCTTAATAATATATATTATATATATTATATTGACGTTGCAAATGAAATTTTATTTCTTATACGTCTAAGAAATCCAATTTTTTGGCGAGTTTTTTACATATGTATTCGACATGTTCTTTGAATTTTAAGTCTTTTAAATCCAAGATATTTGATCGAATTTGCTTTGTCTATTGTTATGTTATTTATTTTAAAATGTTTATTTGTTGTCATATTAATTTCCATTATTTTTGTTTTGTTTTCGTTTAATTTTAATTTGTTCATTTTAAGCCATTTATTTATATTGTTCATATCATTTTTGTAACATGTAACGTGCAGTTCCGTGCATTGAATAACAATGTGTTCCTGAGGTTTATTTAGTGAACGTTACCTTTTCATCTGGTAATATAATCACCGTGTGGTTGGGCAATTGAGGCAGGTACAAATGTGTAACATCTTCAGATTCTGCCCCATAAAACTTTAGAATGTTCAAGACAAATGTTTACAAACACTACTGTCTTTTTCCTTCTCCTCATAACCTATTTTACTAGTTCTGGTACAATGCACGTTATCTCCTGAGTACTCGTTTAAGTTGAAAACAAATTAGTTTTAAAGAGCCATCATCATATTTTATTATATGAAGCTGAATATTTTTTCCAGTTAAACAATATTGTTTAAAATTCGTGTAGGATATCCATATTACTCTGGTGCTAAGACATGAGGGGCATAGCGTATGAGACAGCTATCACAAAATGAAACCTGAAAGGTCTTTCTTTGGAACCACTCTATTCTTAGGCTTCAACAATAGTCATCTTAAGGAGGAGGTAAATAAATTTATTGCGTTTTGCTTTACTCTGACTAACACACTCATCTTATCCAAACAAGCAGAAAAATATATTTAAGCCTTCGCGTATAAGAAAGCGTTTCTTCGTGTTTTTTTTTTAACACTCAAACCATCTTGAATGTTTACAATACATATGGCTCATATAGACATGTGCATACTCGTAAGCATAGACATGTGCATACTCGTACATACAAGCAAAAGTGGTTCTCCAGTGCACGTGGCAGATTTTTTGTGTCATTTTAAAGGCCAAATAAACTACGCAAACCGTTAGGCAAACACATTCTTTCCATTTGCATATAAACGATGCAAACATAATTCATACAAACACAAGTAAATCACTTTTTCTGCTTTTAATGAGACCAGATGGCAATTATGTTGCGGAAAATTGCTCGCCATGTGAAGTTTACAAGATATAAATTGTTTTTTAAATTGTTTTATAAATTGTTATACAGTAAAAATCGCTTATAGTCCACTGCTTCAAATTCACGCTTTTTGTGGATTATAAGGCGAATTGGATTATAGCTACATTTTTATATAAGCCACTTTTTGGCTTATAAATGAATTAGCATATAATAATTTATTTTGACTATATAAAATCTGAAAGCAGACATTTCAATGCTCTCATTGACAAAAAACTCATTGAAATTGCAAACATGTGCCAAAAATAACATATGTACATATAAACAAGTGTTGCATTTTTGTGCTCGGTTTTTGTCTAGGAAAATTTTTATTAAATTAAATTTTGGATTATATCTTTAATAACTTGCATGAAATTAAGTTTTTTCACACCACATCTAGGTGGAATATAAGCGAAAATGAACTATAGCGCTAATGGACTATGTAACAAATAATTTCCAGTTATCTTATTTATTGATGCCAAAAAAATTGCACATATTGGACTAAATCGCTAATTCTACTATAAACGGTATGGCTTATAAACGAATTTTACTGTATCATCTATTTCTTGAGATACTGTTGCTATAATCTTTGATTTTTTTTCTACAGTTCTTCTTCTAACACTTCACTTTACAAAATTTTCATTGAAATGGCAATATTTTGCACCAAAAAACACAAAAATGCTTCAAACGATTGTGCAAACAAGCAAATACCACCATTAACAATGCAAAATGTTAGTACAAGCATAAAGTTTTGGCATATTTATCAAACAGTTGTGTATTTTATGTGGCCTTTAAGTCGTTACTAATATAGTATTGTGTATTTTTTCTAATAAGTGGCAAAATAAATATGTTAATCTCATTATTTATTTCATTAATTGCCTTTCACTGTATGTAAACAAGTAGCAATAAGCATTGCTATGAAAAACATTGTAAAATTCAGATACAATCTTAAGTAGTAGGTGTTGCGTTCATTATGGGATAATATTCGATTAAGGCAACCGGCCTTGCTGTCAGACTGGATAAGTCTAAGAACACTGGCGGTAATGTACCTAACTTAAAAGTTAGTACCTGAAAAAGAAGCTGCCTTAGCACAGACAGGAATACACGGGTCTACATATCTTGCAGGTTATATTTCAATTAATCTGAGTATATTGGACAGGAAAAAAATATGGGTTTCAAGACAATCTAATAACGATTGCATCGGAATGGAAGCAACTTAGGCACCAAACTTTACAAATGTGGCAGGAAAGATGGAATACGGACAAAAGAGGAAGATGGACGAAGAGGCTTATCCAAGATATTGAGAAAACAATAAGCAGCAGATGGAGAGAGGTGAATTACTAACTCACTCAAATGTTCTGGTCACAGATAATTTCGCAAATTCCTTCATATAATAGGAAATTGTAGCAATGTTTTTGTTTATTAGATGAATATTGTGTAATAGATAGCGCTGAGTATAACTTCTTTGGCTGCTTTCGCTGGGATGTAGATTGGCAGGAGCCTGAATGAAAAATGGATATTGACCGTAGCGAACCGTAGATATCATAATTTCGGACGAAACCAAATGCAACACTGTAACGAAAAATTGCGAAACAAAATTCTAGATGAGCGTGACTTGGCCTCAGTTGTATCTATGAGTTAAAATATAAGCGGGACTAGACGAAGGCATAGCTTTGAGGCACGTGGAGTGTCACAGGTAGGGACCAACCTGAAGCAATGAACAGCAACTGTCAGGGTGAATTTTTTCGCCTAAATTTTATAAGTTGGTGTACAGGAAAGGATTTATCGGTATACATGAGTGCGAAGTAGGAAAACAGATTAGGAATATGTTTGTCCGGGGTACAATTAGACTTAGTAAGTCACCTTATAATTCGCCCTTATGAATAGTCCCAAAGAAGCTTGATTAGATTTTGCTCTGACAAAGAGGAGCTAATGAATTACTTGATCGCTTACTATGGAGTGTTAGGACACAGAAGATACAGGCTGCTAAAAGGTCATACGTTGGGTGGAAAGTTTGGTAGGTTTTCTTACGTACTAAGAGTGGGAAAGCACGCTAGATATACTTTGTACTTTATACTTATGCTTTAGTGCAAGCGCCGTTTTTGATTAGATCAGTTTGTTTTCAAATTGATAGAAAACAAAAGATTTACGGCCGTATGCAAAAAAACTTAACAAATCTTGGTAAGCAATTGTTAAGAAAAATATCCTAATGTTTTATGCAAAAACAATTGTTAGCTTATTTTGCGCTTAAAGCTAAATTGAGTACACTTTAACTCTACGTTAAAATGACAGTTGACTTGCCGATTGTTATTTTGCTTCTAAATTTAAATTTTGCGAAAACTAAAGAATAATACTATTTATTCCTTTCATTATATAAATAAATAAAAACATTACATTCTCAAACTATTAATTTTGAAAGAATAATATAAATTACAATTATGCTAGTGATGCACTTTCAATCAAACGAATACAATGAAAAACTTTATTCGAATAATGAAAATATTTCTAGTAAGTAAACCTATTAATTTTTTTCAATTTCATTAATATACTACATATTATATATTCAGTAAAGGTAAATCTAGGAAATGTTTGCCAAAAATGTGCTATTTTATGTCTTAATAATAATTTTTTATTTTTTAAATTTGTTTTTCGGTTTTCGAATATTAGTTTTCATGCATCACTATTCAAAATATTACAACTGAACATAACGGCGTTGCCAGAACAAAACAATTAAATTCCTTACTACATTTAAAAGTTAACGTACTGTTTTTGCATAAAAGTTTTTAGCAAATGTATGGTAGTGCTAATGTGTTTGGTAACTAACGTATGCGTTAAAACTCAAGTAAGAATTTTTTTTGGATATGGCCCATAAACTTTACTTTTTTGCTACTATCTATCTCTTTATTAATTACAAAGGCTTCAAAAAACTTTCTTAAAAAAATATTTATTTAAAACAAACTTCACTTCTTGCCTTTTCATACAAATAAAAAGCTGATGAAATTTTAATAAAAATCTTTTCAACAAATTGCTTTTCCCATAAAACTTACCAGATCATTATCAACAGACAATTAAAAATAATAATGACAACATTTTTAATTCAAACAAAACTCTTCAAAGACCCGTGAACTAAAAATAAACTGACTTTTATAAGGAGTCACTTTAAATAAATATTTAAGTGACGGCGCACACTGGGGAAAATGAAAATACATTTAAGATTAAGAAAAAGAAAAATAAATTGGAAAATTTAAATTTAAAGGGAGGCACACTTTTCACGCACTTTCGAAACAAAACAAAAAGTAAAATAAAATGTCATGTCAACAAATGGATACAATTGACACAAACACACCAAAGCAAGTGAACACACATAAGTATATATAAATATGTACATGTGAATATACATATGGGGGTACTTATTTGTTTGTACATGTGTTTAAGTGGAAAAGAAAGCCCAAAAATTGTTTTATTTTAACACCCACCTTTCTGAGGTGGAGAAAAATTGTTGTTTTCGGTTTCCCCAACACATGAAGGTGTCACCCAACAAATCAAAACAAATGAAATATTTTGTATTTTGGTTTGTGAGAAAAAATCGTTTTCTTTTTTGAATTTTTCTTGATTTAAAAATAAAAAATGTTTCAATTTGTGTTTGTTCTGCTGTTAAAAAAAATCACATTTTATTATTCTAGTATTTGAATAATATTTCATTTTTCTTTATATCTTGACATATTGATTAATGTCTTAACATATTTCATGGTTTATTTGAAGACTTATTTTTTCTCGTATTTTGTTGCCTGAGAATTTTTCGGTTAATGGCACGTACAGTGAAGAGCACTAAAAGAGCGTAAAATAGGGTAAGTCAAAACCTCTAGTTAACTCAACTTTGTTCATGTTGTGTTAAAAATAATTCAGTGCTGTGCCTATATATTTAATGATTAATCAGGCTATTAGTTTATATGAGATGTGTGAAGTTAGTTGCAGCAACAACTACCAATATACTGTGAAATTGGTTTACATCAGAACTGGCCTTTACGGCCTAATTTGATGATGGACCAATACCACGGAGTGAACTATTCACGATTCACCAGCGCCCCCCTGCTTACCAGGCTCACACAGGTCGCAACTTTTCGCTATAAGTTTGTAGCCCTATAGACATACCCCTTGCTTTAGAGTACGGACCTACTAACCCCTCCTGTATGCAATTTCCCAACAGTCAATAGAAGACAAGTCTTAATGAGTTCGCAGGCCAAAGCCCATTAGCCCTTAACCAACTGACCAGTGTAACCATCACTCCTAGTTCCTTAACATACTGCATCTGCCCGGAAACCCTACCCTGCACCAAAGTTATCGTGAAAACTAATTCCACTTCCTGCGATTTTAGGTTTAAGCCACAGTCAGGAAGTTTCAGGCAAAATAAGCAGGGCAACCATGATTAGCACTGAGAGATCTGCAAGGCAGATCCTTCCAAGACCTTTGCTGATCCCCCGTTCCGCAAATTTTGTTTCTTGGTACGAGTTTCGGAAGTTCAACAAAACTTAAGTCATGTGGCTCCCTAAAGTTTTATTTGCTACAACAAACGAGGACTCCTTACCACCAATATGCTGTTAGTACAGGGTGGCAAATTTATATTTTTAAATATGATTATTTCAAAAGGGTGCCACCTTTGGAATTACCGATTATGCGGATCCGTTAGTCACGATATCGCAATGATCGAGTGAGTGATGATTCTTATGCAATTGGTCGTCGACAATATTGTTAAAAGTTCGGTATTCGATGAATACGTAATTGACTGAGTGTAAATTTAATTCGTTCGTGGGAGCAGAGATTTCGCGCAACTGCTTCGGCTATGAATGACACAAGGATAGAGCCAAGTCGATCTTTAAGGATTCTAGAAAACATTGAACTGGTTGAAAGCAGTTTAAGTGAAAATCCGCGACTTCTAATACCTCACTGGTACTTTCAAGAGAAATTATTTATGAAATTACTAAAAAGGATCCCTTAAAATTAAAATTATTCAAGAATTGAAAGAAAGTGACTTGGATTAATGGAAAAATTTTTGTGAATCGATGTAACATTTCGCAATGTAAATACAATTTTTTGAAGCGAGAAAGCTTTTTTCATGAACACGGTCACGGCAGCAAGCAAAACTGCCGTTATTGGTGTCCTTTTGGCTTCTTTTTAGCAAACCTGCAAGTTCATTCACCTTACTCTTCAAACACATCGTCTTAAGAGGATGGGGTGACTGCACACACAGCCAGAGCTCCGATGAATTTTCTTAAGGAAAATTTCCACCAAAAAATTATCAGTCACTTTAGAGATATCTCATGGCCACCGAAGTGGCTCGATCTAACTTCCATGAATTTATGGGACTACCTCAAAGATAGGGTTTATAATGGCTGTTTAAATTTGCACTATTTACTGCTCATGTATTGCTATCCCAATAATACAACGGGAGGAATATCCATGAAACTAATTTATTTTATTGTACAAGTCAATGCCCAATGCGGCAAACAAAACTCTAGGAAGCCACATGACTTTTGTTGTGTTGGCTCGAAACCCTTACCAAGGGTATAAATTGGCAGAACGGGGATCAGCATGGCCCCCGGGAAGTTCTGCTTACGGTTCGACCTGGGCTGATCATGGTTGAGGTGCCTACCTTGGCTGAAACGTTCTGGCTGTGGTTGAAGCCTAAAACGCAGGAATGGATTGTTAGTATCCTTGATAATTGTTTGGAGTGTGGCTTTTTTCGAGGGCTAAAAATCTCCCGCGGATCTGTTGCCTATATAACAGATACCTGTATTGTAAGGAACCAGTGGTGATGGTTGACGGGTGAGTTGGTTTAAAGACTGATGCTCTTAGTGGGCTTCGGCCTACCAACTCATTAAGCTTTGTCCTCCACTGATTGCTGGGAAATACAGGAGGGATTAGAAGGCCCGAACTCCTCAACAAGAAGTTGCTCATATGACCGCAATCATATGGCAAGAATTTCTACGTGTGTGAGCCTGGTAAGCTACACGGGGGCGGTGGTGAATCGTGAAAAATTCACTCCGTGGAATTGTTCCACCATCACATTAGGCCGCAAGGCAGGTGCTGATGTAAATCATTTTCACAGCTGTACAATTCAATGTGAAAAACTTCAGAAACACAATAATACAAAATTTATTTGTGTCGTAAGATGTTCTCTCTGTTAAAATCAAGACCCGACGTCTTTATCCCCCCAAAAAAAGGAAATTAAACAAAATGGGGCGAATTCAAATCATAGAATAATTCAGTGTTGGACATTATGGTGTGTTTACACGCGATATAATAGTATAGATAAAGAAAATATGAAATTGGTCAAGGTACTTTGAACAATGGCAATCTCCAAAATCCGAGAAATTAGCTCAATTAAACCAAGTTTAATGCACTTGTGGCCCAGAAACTCCGTTCCAAATAGTGATTTCAACTTATGCAATGCTCTTAATAAAACTTTGTGTTAATTATAATTGTTTTTATTTAAATTTGAAAATATAAACCTGTTACTTGATACCCTGTACTAACTTTGGCATATCACTTTGGTCGCCCAAGTTAAGAAGCCACGTCTTGAAAATCGTCTTCGAATTAGACTTAAATAGCAAAAAGTTGTTTCTTTTTAACACACTTATATTAGATTCACTTTTGTGTTTGTTTGCTTGTGTGTTTGCTATACTCGAAACTTAATATACAGTATTGCCTTTTTTGTGGAGGGAGTTTGGGGATTCATGAAGCCAATTGAGGGAATTCCCAAACAAATTCGAAACGAATTCGCTAACTGATTTTTCATATTTGGTGCGCATTTTTGCCGTGGAACATATTGTGAACTATAAACGGTCATTCGCTTTAGTGCGATAATTGAAGTTGCCGTATTCCTTCTGAGGTAGTGGAAAATTTTGACGTTTCCTCAAGCCGACTTTGGAAATTAGCAAAAAATTAGGATGCGCTTCGCTAACCGAATCTAAACCGGATTTTGGGGATTCATGAAGCCCGTCTTGGGAATTCTAAAATAAATTCGTAACCAATTCGCTAACCGCTTTTTCATATTCGGTGTGTGTTTTGGCCCTGGAATGTATATCTGAACTAATAACGGTCATTCGACTAAGTACGAAAATTGAAGTTGTCATATTATTTCCGGGGAAGTGGAGGATTTTGGCGATTCCAAAAGACGATTTTGAGAATTAAAAGAAATTGGATCGCGTTATACGGATAACTTTTTGGTTATATTGATAATTGGTTTTGATATTCAAGCTTGTTTTTTAGTTCTTTAAAGTTTATTTATTTTAACTCTACTGTAATTACCTAAAACTTATTACACATATATATTTACTTTTTTAAAATAGCACATTTTTTCCTCAGTTGCGATTGTAAAAATGATTTAGTTTTGTTACTAAATAAAATATTTTATTGCTTTCTGCCAAACATTAATACCAACAAATCTTTATACATATCGTAATAAAAAAGTCAAGTTAAACACTTCCACAAATTGGATGACAAATTAAATTATTGTTCATAAGACAGAAGCGCCAATATTTCGTGATATAGAAAAAAGTAAATAGATTTTGATGGAATATAGACATACGAGTACATATGTATATAGACACACATATTATTCTCCTATGTAAATCTCAGACATGTGTTGAATATGTTGTCTTCTAGCAAAACATAAATCACTAACGACAATATTGACACGATGCTGCCATCGCAGCAGTTTTAAATAAAACTCAAGAAATAAAAACAAATTGCTCTGATTGCCAGCGATATTTCATTTTTAGCAGTGTTTATACAAGTGGTAAATTTTCTCTTGGCTGTAAGCGCTGATTAATGGTTTGCCTTATGAAGAAAATAAATTTATTATAAATATTTTATTAGCAACAATATTATTTATTTTTAACTTGTAATCGTAAATGTATTTTACTATTAAAACTATATTAAAGAATACAGAAAAAAAATGTTTTTCATCTTCAGTAACGAATTTCTTCGCTGAATCAATTAATAACCTGTTTGAAAACAGACCTGTAAATTTCGTTATTGAACATGAAAAAAAAAAACAAAAAAAAAAAACTTTAACTTCATAAAAATAAGCGTATATCTGCTTTTTATACCCTTCACAAAAATGTTAAGGGTATTTATAAAATTGTGATTCCGTTTGTAATTTCTACAGTTTTTTTTGCGACCCTATAAAGTATATATATTCTGAATCAGAATTAATGGAAAAGTCGATTAAATGATGTCCGTCTGTCCGCTGTTTAAATACCGCTTCTGAGAAAACCATAATTCATAGGACCTGTTTTCTTTCACCATTCTATTACTCCATCGTGCCATGTGTTTGCTATTGAAATTCAGTAATATAAAAAATTCCGAAAAAAGCCATGAATTTTTGCAATTTTGTATGAAATATTTTGAAAAAAAGTTGTCTTTTTTGCTTCAAACTTCACACGATTATTAAGCATGGTGACTAGAGGCAAAAAAACAAAATCAGTTTTCAGATATCGGTCCATATATACTCAAGATATAGCCTTAACCGGGTTTTTCATGAAAATGTCGCGTAAACGTACTGAAACAACTTTTTTGCTCAAAAGGAGTTTTGGTTATGAAATAAGGTTACATAAATAAGGAAAATGAAAATTTCAGATATCGGTCCATATATACCCTAGATATAGCCTTAACCAGGTTTTTCATAAACAACTTTTTGTGCATAAAAGCAATTCTGGTACTAAAATGAGGTTATATAAATATGGAAAATGAAAATTTCCGATATCGGTCCATATATACCCAAGATATAGCGTAAACCGGTTTTGTCATGAGAATTTTTTTTTTTTGCTTAAAAGCAATTCTGGTAATAAAATAAGGTTATATAAATATGAAAAATTTCTGATGTCGGTCCATATATACCCGAGATATAGCTTAAACTGGTTTTTTCGTGAAAATGTCGCGTAAGCGAACTTAAAAAACTTTTTTTTTTGCTTAAAGGCAGTTGTGGCAATAAAATTGGGCTAGGTAAATATGGAAAAGGAAAATTTCCCATATTAGTCCATATATACCCGATATATAGCTTGAACCGATTTTTCCATTAACATTTTTTTTTTTTTTTTTGCTGAAAACAATTCGGGTTATAAAAAAAGGGTACTAAAATACAGAAAACAGAAAATTCCGATATCGGTTCATATATAACATGTATATCTCATAGCTTAAACTAACTTTTCCATGAAAATGTTCATGAAAGATTTCTTTTTTGGAATGTAATGAAAATATATTTGTAGGAAAATATATTTTTTCACCGATATCGGTCCATATTTATCCGAGCATATTTAGTTCAAATTTGTAATATATACTATACATATACCTGACAGTCGTGAAGGGTATTGTAGATTCGGCCCAGCCGAATATACCATACTCTAACTTGTTAATATTATTTTCATGAAATTGTAGTGATCTTTTTCTTATCTTGGACCAGTACTCAGTGGATGACCTCTACATATGCAGTGCATTGTACCGGAACTAGGAAAATAGATTGTGAGGAGGTGGAAAGAGGGAATGGCGTTTGTGAACATTTGACTTGAACTTTCCAACATTATAATAGACAGGAAACACGTCTGCAGGCAGCTTATTCCACAGACGAATCGTACGGCTGAAAAACGAATTCTCTCTCTAATGCTTAGTACGATTCCCCGTTCAATCGACCACAAATGGATAAGCTCTAGATGATGAACGCGTGCTACGTAAAAATGTGCACGTTTCGGGAACAAGATCCCTAATCTCGTCAGAGAAAAAGAACAGAGTAACACACACCACACTGCGTCGATGCTCCAGTGAGTCAATAGAGTTGGATACCTTACTGTCAGCGATTACTTGAATGCTTCTTTAGAGACATTAAAAATGTGTTCAGTCCAGCGTACGTCAGACTCTATCTTCATTCCAAGAACACCAAGAGTATCCGATTCCTCAATATTTATACCATCCATGAGTACATATAATACAGCATCCGCGGTCGTTTGTTTTTGAGCAAGCTCTTTTTAAGCAAGCTAATAGTTATTTTTATAAATCTGTGGACTTCCGACAAAAGCACATAAGTATTTTTTTCCAACTTTTTAGGAGAAAAAAATACTGATAAAATGCGTTTCTGTGTTCTTATTTGAGCAACATGTAAATAATTTTGTATTATATATTTTTTTTTCTTTAATTTTGGATTTTTTAAAAAAAAGTAATATTCTTCAAGAAAAGAAATAAATCACTAAATATGTTCTTTTGCCATATGAACTTTTATACGAAAAATAACTTACTTTAAGATAAGATATTTTGTCAAAAGTAAAATTAATAAATCTCCTGCCATCTATGTTTGCTTACGACCTTTTGCCGGACTAAATCCATTTAAAATATGATAAATAAGTTGTTTTTAATAAAAGTTGTCTCAAATAAAGTTTTATTTTTAAATAAACTAAGTTTTTTTCATATGTAAAGTATACGTTGTACGTACTACTTGTATATGCAAAGGCCGGAGCACATAGAATCCGTCGTACCTTATACGTTGCCTTTTTCAACTGACAACTAAGTAGAAATACATGTATTCTTATGAGCTTTGTCACATTCCGTACTTCTCCGTCAACGCAAATTATTAAAGTTCAGCAACTTTCAACTTTTAGCTAACGTTGAGAACTTTGACAACTATCTGGTAATATTTTTTGTATATTTTCATTTAATTTTTCGTTCAAAAATTAATTAATAGTGCGTTTCCATATACATAGGTGTTTTGCTCCAAAACACGAGTTTTGGGCAAAACATGTAGAAATGAACATGTTTTCCTATACATTTTTGAAAAGAGCAAAACACCTCAATCTACGTGTTTTGGAGCAAAACACTTCGAAAATTTTCTGAACAGCACTGCTCTTACTCAATAAAACGAAATATAGGGTGTTTTTTTAAGCCCGATAGAACTTGAAATTGTAAAAAATAACACAAAAAATTAAATTGTAATCAAAATTTTTTTTTATTCGAAAGATCAATACGTGACATTAACATTTGAAAATGATTTCGGGCATATGGGCACCGCGGCTGTTCTTGACGAAGCGCATTCTGGACGTCCAATTTTGGGCCACTTTTTCGAGCACTGCTGGCCGTATGTCACGAACAACACGAACAATGCTGGCCTCCAAGGCGTCAATTGTTGCTGGTTTATCAGCATAAACCAGTGACTTCACGTAGCCCCACAGGAAATAATCGAGAGGTGTCAAATCGCACGACCTTGGAGGCCAATTGACAGGTCCATTTCTCGAAATCAACTTATCGCCAAATTTTGATTTCAGTAAGTCGATGGTTGCGTTCGCCGTATGGCACGTAGCGCCATCCTGTTGAAACCACATCTCCTCCGGATCAATGTCATCCATATTTTCAAACAAAAAATCATTGATCATGGTGCGGTAACGATCTCCATTGACCGTAACGCGAGCTCCGGCCTCATTTTTGAAGAAATAAGGTCCGATGATGCCACCAGCATGAAAACCGCACCAAACAGTGCATTTTTCTGGATGTAATGGAGTCTGTAGGGTCTCTTGTGGATTGGTCTCACTCCATATGCGGCAATTTTGCTTATTAACAAACCCGTTAAGCCAAAAATGCGCCTCATCGCTGAACACAATTTTGCGATAAAACAACGGGTCAGTTGCCAACTGCTCTAGAGCCCAATCGGCGAAAGAACGACGCATACAATGGTCTCGTGGCTTCAATTCAATGATTTGTCAGAGTATACTGAAACAAATAAAAAAATGTTTCATCAAAATTTAATTTTTTGTGTTACTTTTTACAATTTAAAGTTCTATCTAGCTTAAAAAAACACCCTTTACAATGTTGTGCTATTCATTCACATTGATTGAAAAACTCGAAAAAATTACATTTTCACATGTCATTAAAAAAAATAAACAATTACAGTTCAACAAAACAATTAAAATGTTTAAATAAAATAAAGTACAACAAAAAAGGTTTTAAGATTTGTATTGCAGCTAAAAGTTTTTACGAAATGGAGTTGCGGTTGGATCTGAATATATGATTGAAGTTTCATATTTTTTTGCGGCAAATACGAGCACACAATGCAGCTAATACAGAATATTTAGCAGTTTCTCTGACACTATGTTGGTAGTGAAAAGGCTACAAGTCTAGTGCAAGAGCATTGGAAGCTTCGTTTAATGGCATAAGCACACTTCAGCATAAAACAATCAATAAAATCAAAACTTGAGGAAAACTACAGCAAATATGTTTGACTATGATTTGACTCGTAATAGCCTTTTTACATCCATACCAATTTTTCTTTTCAGGACCAAATGTTTTGCCTCAGCATTCATATTGCAGAGAAGTTCTGTCCCCATTTTAATATAGTTATTTCAGACTACAAATCTTTTTATCAACATTTAATTTAATAAATCAAACAAAACTCTGCATAACAATATTTAAATATATTCGGTAGAAGCCAAATACTTAGCTCCAATCAAATAAATTTAGTTTTTATTAATAAAGTAGTATACATGCGAATATATTTGCAAGGAATTTTCTTTCAAAGAGCAGAAAAATAAGTCTTAGAAAAAAATTCCGATTTTATTAACATGACCCTTCAATCCATAAGTAAAATATTGCTTAATCCTACATATATGAAACTGTCTCACAAACTCCTTCCTGAATGCTTAAACGCATGAAAGAAAACCCAAAAACCATACGTTATATTAAATCAGTTGTGCATAAATAATTGTTAATAATGCAAGCACTTTACAACAACTATAATATTTATTTAATATATCATCGTGAGCAGCACAACTGCTCTCAACGAACTAAACAAACAAAAACAGCAAGCATCAATACAGAGTAGGGAACATTATTTTGGAAACATGCAAAATCTAAAAAAAAAAAAAAATATTTTGCAAACCAAAAATTAAACACCGCTACAGACTAGGAACATTAAAAGAAACTTTCCTTCAATATTCCGTCATCTGTATGGTACATTATATTAAAATACGAACCAGTTTTAATAAACTAGCCTTTTAAATTTTACAAATATTACAAATAAATTGAACATAACGTCAAACTTCGAAAATTCGAAATTTAAAACACTTCATATACCAATGGAAACACTTCGACATGTTTTTCTCAAAACAGGTGTTTTCCTTTGTAGTGGAAATTGTGGTAAATTTTTTGTGCTGTGTCTGAAATATAAATTTAAAGATTTTAATCAAATCAAAGTAAAATGCAGTTGATTTTATATCCGTTAACAAAGTACTGATTGTGCCAACTTCATACTTCGTATACGTTGATGTCAGTTAAAGAGGAGACGGGCAAAGTACGACGGATTCTATGTGCCCCAGCCTTAAGTCATACATGAATGTTTATTAGTTAATAATGATAAAATAGTTTTTTACTTCGATACGGATTATAAGTATGTAATTTTTCATCCATTTCATCCAAATCTGCATCGATTTCGATTTGGCAATCACCATCGACTTTCAGACCCCGATAGACTTGGTGAAAACTTTTGTTTATTAACGGCAGCATCTCAAGCAAATCTTGCTTTTTGTTAATTGAAATGGGCAGCTCACTGTTGTAGCTTCTGCCTAAAGGTTCATAAACAGTCTTTAGATGACGCGGTAAGATATTTAACCTTTGGAATTCCTCCGCTAATTCTAGAGAACATTTGTACTCTAAAATTCCTGGTAGTTTGTTTTAATAACGCTTCCAACGTACAAGCTTCCATTCGAATTTTTCACCTAAAAATAATAAACAAATTAATATGATAGACAAAAATAGTAAATAGATTAATTTGACAAACCTGCAGTGTTACGTGTTTTCCAGCTATATCTTTCGTTTAACAAAGATTTAAAATCATAAAATCTTCTTTTGTCAATTCGTGAATTTGTAGCAGTAAATTTAACCCAATCATGAGGATGATTTGTGCGTGAACTGTGTCACATTCAAGGTGAACGTGACTTCCACAAGAAATGTGTGATCAATGGTGGTAATACTTGAAGGATCTTGTGTGACTTTTAAGAATAAAGAGCTAATTTAGGACTTTCGATTTTGACCGGATAAAATAACATATTTCACCGAATTTGGTAAATCAATGAGACGCTTACAAATGCAGGAACCCATTTCGTTTGCACCGAGTTTGGGAATAGTTTCATTCCAAATATAGCAATGAGCAGTTTTAGATGCAACATTATAAATAGTAGAATTAAAAGTCCACAAAGGACTTTTGTAGAAGAATACTGATGTTTTCAAGTATGGAGTTGGAAAATATTTTTGTAAGTCATATGAAAATATTCTTACGGATTTGTCACTATTAGATAGCTCTTTATCGCTTCTTTTTTGATCGTAAACGAAATCAGCCTCATGATGGTTTCTAGATAATTGCGAGGAAAGTTCAGTCTTTACGTTTACATCTTCGGAATCTTTTATTATGGCTTTTAAAATTTCACAACGAATGCATAAATCAAGTTGTGGTTTCTTAAAATAAATTTCTAGCGTATGAAATATTTGCTGAAACTTTGATTTGGACACTGTTCGAGATATATTTTCCGTGTTAAGTTTATATACGCGTAATATTGTGAGGTTAAGTCCACGATGGAAGTATACTTTATTTGTGTGACGGCGCCTTAAAAAGTTACTTTTATAACAAAAGCATCTGGCCAATTTTCTCAAGTCGTCTTATGTGCTTTTGTCAAAAGTCCACAAAAATATACATCGGACAGAACCAATTGTAAGACCTTAATGATTGTAATTAAACGTTTTAAATTCACTTCAAACATTTTCCTTAAACATTCTTATATAGTTATCTTTAAAAAATTTCTTATCTTTATGCCTAAAAAGCTTAATTTTTCCTTACAGGCATCATCAAATAAAAATTTAATTTGACAAAATTTATTACCAGACAATTAAGATTTTGCCAGCAGCAAAGAATTTTATATTAAATACCCAAAAACATTAAGCATTTCAGAAGAAAAAAACAGAAATGTTCTTTAATACAGCCAAAGCAACAATCATTTGTTGTAAAAACGTTGGAGCAGGAGGGCAGGTGTAGGAAATTTTTGGGTGTTAAAAATAGTCGTCGTTTATGAAGCAATCATTTATATCACTTCTAGTTTTCCTTTTTCATGCACGTCACATGTCATTATAAATCAACAAGCCACAGAAATCAAGGATAACTGCAAGCTAACACGCACGCAACCTTTTGAAAAAACGTTAGTATTCTTTTAGCACACATATACAAATACACACACATACACATACAGTCAAATAAATTTTTACAGCCCGGTAGTTCTTTGACCATTTTGGCTTTCTCCGAAGGCACTGGTGTTTATATATAAGTTTTCATAAAAGAAAAAGCAAATAATGGGATGTAAATATAATTAAATATTTGAAAATACTTTTCAAAGGTTTCCAAGTCATAGGTAGCTCCTATGATATGTTGACAAATAAACAGCTAGGAAACATAAAAAACAAGCCGTATATATTTTTTGATTACTATGAAAAATATAAAAAATATTTTTCAAAGGTTTTCAAGGCTGCTGATGATAAGGGAAGCGGCTATTAAATGTGGACAAGTAAACACATAGGAACAAGGCGAATTCATACCAGGTATATGCAAAGGCAATAAATACAACACTACAAAAAAATCTTTTTCAAATGGGAAAAACATAAACACAAAAAGGAATTAAAAAAATATATAATAAAAAAAATTAAAAGAAAAGACAAACTTTTACTCATTTCGTGAAACTTTTAATCATTTCGTGAAAATTAAAGTCTTAGATCACAGAGCTCGGAAAGGTGAAAATGGATGGCCAGATTGGAGAGGATGCCGGATACAATACAAAATTAAAAAAAATTTTTTTTTTTTCAAATTTATTTTAATTATGCCTTTGGTATCTAAACCAGATTAAAATTTAAAAAAGTTATCAGCTGCGCTGTCAATTTCGCCTATTATGAATTCGCCTTGAATAGGAAGCATAAAAAACAAGCCGGATATATTTTTTGATTAGTATGAAAAACACAAATATTTTAAATTTGAACTTATTATAAGTTGCTTTATAAGTTTTATATAGCATTGAGCTGAAAAAACCAAGTTTATTGTCTAGCGTTGCTTTAGTTTTACGAACTAAGGGGCTGTTAAACTTATGTACACACCAAGTTATTTGATTATTTCATTTCCTTAGTCATTGCATGAATCACATAAATTCGTATTTGTCTTACTTCTATTTTACTCAGCAGTGTTGCCAGATTAACAGAATCTTCTTAATTGTATTCTTTACATTATGTGGTTTGGAAGAAACAGCCTTTACAGATCTTTTGGCGACTTGTTTGAAAGTAGGTAACTATAAACCAAATTCAAGGCCATTAAAGGTTAATAGAGGCAATTAAAATTACGTTATGATTAATCTTGGGTTTTTCCACCATTTCTCTAAACCCAGTACTGAACTGAAAAACTTTACTGGACTTGGATTTTATGTGATTTGAATAGACATCGTTGCGAAATTTCTTGACAAACTTTTTGGAAGCTAGTTAATGTAAAGTAATTTGAAGGCAATTAAAGGTAAATAAAGGCAATCAAAAGTAATTTGTTTTGCCTTCTAAAACTTTTCAAGCCTTTAGAATTATTGTGCAGTTTACAAAACACGAATAAAAGACATGCCTAAGTAATTTGTTTGAAGTGCATTGAAAAAATTGGGCACTTTTTATACGAGTTTCAACGCAACGTAAATTGGGGCGTCAAACATATCGTAGTTTAACTCTTTGATTGTAGGATGTATTATGCAATTTAAATAAGATCGTTATCGCTGTGCCATGAACAGTATTGCTTACTATCCTTATTTGACTAAAATCACTAACTAAAAATAAATAAATAGTGTTCCTAAGTCGCTAAAAATACTTGGAGTGTGATTACTAATTACGGAAGGAATTGCATAACATTTGTCTTGAAGCTAACTTTATTGGGAGAGAAAAAGAGATGGATATAGTAAAGTTTACTCTTACTTTGGCTCTGTCAAAATTAGCTTCCAAAGCGTTGGCACCACGTTATTTCGCTACATCTCATACATTTTGTAAGTGGATGAGAATTTTTGAGAGATAAATTACGCTTGACATAAAGAAGCTCTTACGCCTGCCCAGATCTCAACGGAGAACCACGGAAGCAGTTATCACCAGACATTGTCCGTTAGGTAACCATGCCAACAACTTGGGCTTATAACGACATCTACAGAAGTCGCCAAGACGAAGACAAGGAGGAGACAATCCTTCACCACCTCGGAATATGGCCGGCATTGGAGCACCACCGCCTAAGATATCTAGGCCTTGGACAATCTGACTGTGCTAGCCGCATTTATAAGGAGTGGCAGATGGCTAGTACAATACGGCATACTTTCCCTCCCAATAGCCACTATATCCCACTATTTTCTATTTCACCTCTACTTTCTATCTTCACCTATCCATTTTCAGGCAAACACAAAGGCAACAAATAAGGACCCAAGTGAGCAGGAGAACTTAAGTATACTAAGGAATCCAGCGGCCTGCCTACCTAACCTAACCTACGCTTGACACGCTAATTTAGACTGTGCTATTACTGTCAGTTGGCAAATTGTTTGAAAGTTGATAAGTATAAGGCAAATTGAAATCGATGAAAGGTTAATAAAGATAATTAAAAGTAAGTAATAATATATAAAGTGGACCCACTGAACTGAAAAACTTTACTGGATTTTGAATATTATGTGATTTAGATAGAAATCGCTTCAATATCTCTTGGCAAACTATTTGGAAGTTGATAAGTATAAAGCAAATTGAAAGCAATTAAAGGTTTATAAAGATAATTAAAGGCAAGCAATCATCTACATACGAGTAGTGGACCCACTGAACTGAAAAACATTCCTGGATTTTGGATTTTATATGATTTCGATACAAACCGCTTCAATATCTCTTCTCAAACTATTTGGAAGTTGATAAGTATTAAACAAATTGAAAGCAATTAAAGGCAACCAATCATCTACATAAGAGTAGTGGACCCACTGAATTGAAAAACGGTGCTTGTCTTGGATTTTATGTAAGTAGTATAGTAATCGTTTCGGCATCGCTTGACAAACTGCAAACTATTTCGAAGTTGATAAGTATAAAACAAATTGAAGGCAATTAAAGGTTAATAGAGGCAATTAAAATTAAGTTCAGTTTCCCCAGCATTACTCTGAACTCAGTAGATCCACTGAACTGTTAAACGTTGCTGGATTTGGAGTTTATGTAATTAGGATAGAAATAGTTTTGACATCGCTTGACGAACTGCAAACTATTTGGAAGTTGATAAGTGTAAAATAAATTGGAAACAATTAAAAGTTAATAGAGGCTATTAAAATTAAGTATTCATGTACAAACCGGACCCACTGAACTGAAAAACGTTACTAGATTTGGACTTTATGTGATTTGAACAAAACTCGTATCTAAACATCTTGGAAAACTGTTTCGAAGTTATTCTACAGATTACAGCTTCTGTTAAAAATTTAAGTTACCGAATTGCTTCCGAGGAAGTGGGCAGATTTTAGCGATTCCTGAAGGGGATTTTGGGTTTTCCGAAACTCGAAACCGCTCCGCTAACCGGTTTGGACCCGTTTGTAATATTCATTACGCATTCATTCACTTTGAATCGAAAATTGAAGTTTCTCGATGGCTTCTTGGAAAACGAGGGGTATGAATTTTGGAGATTTCCGAAGCTGATTTTGGGAATTCCCAAAAAACTGACAACCGTTTCGCTAACAGATTCAGAACCGATTGTTCATGTTTGATGCAGGTTTTCAAAGTGTAACGTGTATCTGAACTATTAACGATCATTCGTTTTAATGTAAATTGCAGGTAATTAAAAGTAAAGAAAGGCGATTAAGGGTAATCAGGGTCTTTCAACTTGTTAACACTATAGTGAAGTATGTATTAAAAAATATGGCTGCTTTTAATACGAGTTCACTAAATGTGTTGCACATTCGCTCTATGTAAACTGGAAAACATGAGTTAAAGATAAAATGATGCTTAAAAATCAAACTTAACTTGCATTTTAAAAAAGGTTGCCTTTATAGGCACAGTTCTTAAACTAAAAACAACTAGCTAATTTCACGTGGCTAAACATTTTTACAAAAGAAGCCATTAGAAATATGTACTATACTTTCTTAATTTTTTTTTTTTTGCAACCACATTTGACCTGGTTTTTATTTTCCTACATATTTGTATTACACTTAAAACAAATTGATACATTTTTGCAGATTAACTAAAACCTGACAATAGTATTTGTTTTCGTAATAGCATTTGTCACGCCTTAAGCGTGCAATTTGTTAGCAACAAAACTCAAGAAGACGTGATAATTTTCTTAAAACATTAGAACACAAAATAACAAAAATTTCTTACGAGTTCATAAACACTTGTTAGACTTGTTTTTTTTTTTTTTTTTTCTTTTTAGGGCAGTATTCAAGTTGTGATAAATTAGTGCGTATTAATAATTTATGGTCAAGCTTCATACCATTCGCTGCCCTTGGGAAAATTATGGAAAACAACTCCGTTTGATAATTTGTTTATGCTGGATCAAAAGTGAATATAATTATGAGGGTGGCCCTTAGCTAAATTTATTTAGCGAACTTGTTTTGATGTCTTCATGTGGGGGAAGTTAACATGATGACATTGTATGACATATGTGTAAGACTGATATTAAATCATTGATACTGGGCTATTAGAAGGAACTCGGTATTAAACTTTTATTATAGTATAATTTGTAGAGTATTTGAAACAAAGTGAGCTATTTTGAACACGCTTATACAATGGCGCAGGATTACCTTCATAGATTGTGAAGAAAACTTGGGGAATTTAACATGGAGCTCTACACAGAACAGCGATCAAAAATTGTTGAATTATATTTTGAAAACCGAAGGCAAATTCTTCTGACGCAACGTGCTTATCGTCGTTTTTTTAATGTGAGTACTGGACCTTCAGCTTCTACAATAAAGCACCCGGTTTTAAATTTTCATCAAAATGATACGGTAAGACACCTTCCATATAACGGAGGACTACATACGGGCAACACGAAAGAAAATATCCAAAGTATTGCTGATAGTGTAGAGGATAGTCCAGAAATATCAACAAGAAGACGTTCGGCACAACTGAGGCTATTGCGGAGGTCCATTCAAAGGATTTTGGCAACATTGCAAATGTTCCCGTATAAGGTACAGCATGTTCAAGAGTTGAAACCGATAGACTACTAACATCATCTTAATTATACCGTTTCATTTCAAGCATAAAGATAGTTCTGCGCTATTCTATATTAGTCTCACTTGAATATTTGTTTGGCTATTTACAACTTTCAAAACTTTTGCCGTACGAATACTTATTACATATGTAGTGATCTATCAACCTAATTTTATACAAAAATTCCAAATTTTTTCACTTTTCCCTTTCCTCTAATTATGAAGAAAAATTCAGTATAAAGGTTTTTTATTTTTTCTTCTCTCCATTCGTTGAAAACGCTAAAAGCTGATCAGCTCTTCAATTCTTACGCACAAAAATTGTGCCTTTTTCTTTAATTTGAATTGAAAAAGTACTTTATGTGAGAAATAAATTCCGTGAGGAATAAATTCCAAGAGAAATAAATTCCGTGATAATATTCATAATTGGGCTACATATAAAATTGTAGATACAGTTATACCGCTGCTGTCAAAAATATAAGTTACCGAATTGCTTCCTAGGAAGTGGACAGATTTTAACGATTCCTGAAGCTGATTCTAAGTTTTACGAAAAACTCGGAACCGTTTCGCTAACCGGTTTGAACCCGTTTGCAATATTCTTTACGCATTCATTTGCTTTGATTTGAAAATTGAAGTTGCTCGATGGCTTCTTGGATTACGGGGGGTATGAATTTTGGCGATTTCCGAAGCTGATTTTGGGAATTCCCAAAAAACTTAAAACCTCTTCGCTAACCGATTGGGAACCGATTGTTCATGTTTGATGCAGATTTTTAAAGTGTAACGTGTATCTGAACTATTAACGATCATTCGTTTCAATGCGAAAAATAAAGTTGTCCTATTCCTACCAGGGAAGTGGCGGAGTTTTGAGGATTGCCAAAACCGATTTTTAGAACTTGCAGAAAACTCGCAACAAGCTTGGTAGCTATTTCGGAACTGTTTTTTCATATTTGGTACGCGTTCTTGTCGTGTAACGTGTATCTGATATATTAACCGTCATTTTGGACCCGGTTACATGGATAATAAATCGGTTTTACCGGTTTTTTTGCTGATTTTTTCTGATAATAATACTAGTATTCTTCATTTATTAATATTTTAAGATTATTTTTAAAATTTATATTAAAGCAAAATGTAAAACACTTTGCAATCAGATCGTATATTGTACAAAACTTTATATACTCAATAAGCGAGTGAATATAATCAAATCCCTTTCGAGCGTAGTTATGCCGATCTTTGCAATAAAAGTTCAAAATAAAAATTTTGTGTAAAAAACTAAAAAGCACGCTTCGATATCGAACTAGTGGGAAATAATTTTAAGGATAAGCTTAATCAATAGTGAATGAAAGTTTTATTTAGGTAATTCTGCGGCTTCGTGTATTAAAAGAAAATCTCCAAAAATATATGCTAAAAAATGCAGTATATATGTGGTTCTGCTAAGGTTTTTCCTATTTAGCATTTTTATTTTTAAATATAAACATACTTTTCCTATCATGGCTGACCCTAGTGTCTACATTATGAATGATGGCTGAACTTAAAATTGATAAAGTTGAAACATGGCACACAAAGCTCATTTATTTGATTCAAACATAAATTTTATTTATAAAAAGTTTTTTATTTTTAAAAAGTAATTATTTTCAAATTTAGACTTTATTTGATGCTTGAAAAATAAAGTAAACTTTAGGCTTATTTATTTCTTCTAAAAATAAACCATAATATATAATTTATTTACAAAGTTAAGCAAATATATTATTTTTCTTCGGATTTATTTAATTGGCAATTTGTAGGAAAAATCTGCTGAATGCAAAAGCAAATTGTTTACTTTTACTTTTAACTGATGGGATTTTCCTTTATATATTACACCACTCTACTAATTTTAAATTTTGGAAAAATACCAAGAACGCCACATGTCTAGATAAGTTAATTCAGACCGGATAAGTTAATTGGAACCTCCTGAACACGAAAAGCGCTGTAATTTTTTTTTCTAAGTACCGTTTTTTAGATAACTGTACTTTTGTGTTTTTCAATGTATGGTCCCACACAATCCATGGTGGAGCTCAACTAAAAACTCCGATTGCGATTAATAACATGTCGTTGGAAAGGCAATTAAATGCCTTTCAAATAACAATGGAAATTTCCATCTGACAGTAAATGGCGTTTTCCCCCGGGGAACAGGTTTTGCCTTGGCGTATTCCTAACTTAGGCGCTCTGTTTTTCGGGTAAAAAGGGGAAGGGGTCCCTCGTTTGGTGCGGCAAACAAAACTCTAGGAAGCCACATGACTTATGTTGTGTTGGCTTCCGAAACCCTTACCAAGGGTATAAATTGGCAGAACGGGGGTCAGCATGGCCCCTGGGAAGTTCTGCTTGCGGTTCGACCCGGGCTGATCATGGTTGAGGTGTCTACCTTGCCTGAAACGTTCTGGCTGTGGTTGATTGTTTGGTGTGTGGATTTTTTCGGGGACTAACAACCTTCCGAGAGTTGCCTTTACCACAGATACCTGTATTGTAAGGAACCAGTGGTGATGGCTGACGGGGGAGGTGGTTTGCGGCCTGATACTCTTAGTGGGATTCGGCCTACCAACTTATTAAGCCTTGTCTTCCGTTGGTTGCTGAGAAATTTCATACAGGACGAAATAGAATTCCTGAACTCCTCAACAAGAAGTTGCTCATATGAGTGCAAACATATGGCAAACATTGCTATATGTGTGAGCCTAGTCAGCCACACGGGAACGCTGATTAACCGTGAATAGTGCAGTCCGCGGAATTGGACCATAATCAGATAAGGCCGCAAGGCAGGTGCTTATGTAAATCTTTTTCACGACTATTTTGTAGTTGTCACCTCTAAGTCTTTTTTGGTGAATCCAGTGGCTTGCCTACCTTACCTGACCTAGGCCGTGCTTGGCAAGTAAAGTTGGTTAATAGTAATCAATATGCTCCGGGAGCTTCATTATCATTCAAAGCGTGACCTGTTTTGGCTCCTTTCAACACTCTATTGGCTTTTCGTCGAGCAGCAGGAAATTTTGAATAAAATTCTCGGAACTGCGGGACCACCCTATATTACATTCGGAAGACATTACGGAACTGCTAACAATTATAACAGCTAGAAATTTGAGTATCGTAATGAGCTTAATTTCGCTGCGTACCAAATAATATACTTTCTTTATTGTCCTTCTGTGTCTGCAACATAAAAGCGACATATTTTTGTAATAACAATAATAACCTGCTTATACCACAGTTTTAAATAATATTTTACAATCAAACTTTTTTTGCGAACAGGACAAACAATATTTGTTTGTAAGATTTTACAGAGTTCAAAAATTCGTGGGCTTAGAGGTCCCGGGCTTAACAAGGAAAACAGTTCTTTTGGTCCAAATTTATCTTTATTCATGAACGCAGTCTCCATCAAGAGCAACACAATCATTCCAGCGTCGCTCTAACATTTCAATACCACTTTTGTAAAACGATTTATCTTTTACCTCAAAATAGACCTCAGTTTCTGCGATAACCTCTTTATTCGTGCGAAATTTCTTACCAGCGAGCATTTTTTTCAGGTCTGCGAACAGCCAGTAGTCACTGGGAGCCAAATCTGGCGAATACGGTGGATATGGGAGTAGCTCGAAGTTCAATTCATGTAGTTTTGCCATTTTTTTGATTGATTTGTGACACAGTGCGTTGTCTTGATGAAACAAAAGTGTTTTCTTTGCCATATGCGGTTTGCAATTTCGGCCTTCACACGCTCCAACAATGCTTCACTGTTAATGGTATTTCTTTTCTCAAGATATTCGATGCATATTACACTACGCACATCCGAAACTACCGAGGCCATAACCTTTCCAGCCGATTTTTGTGCTTTCGGGTACTTTGAACGGGGTTCACCAGTTGCTATCCACTCAGATTACGATCGTTTTGATTCCAGAGTGGATCCATGCTTCTTCCATTGTCACATATCGATTCAAAAATTCCGGTTTGTTATGTTTAAACATGGCCAAAAACTGCTTAGAGTCATCAACACGTTCTCGGTTTTAGCCAACAGTGAGCAAATGCGACACCCACTTTGCACAGAGCTTTCTCATATTCAAAAGCTCATGCAATATGAAGCCAACATGTTCTTTTGACATCTTTATCATGTCATCTAACTTACGCAATTTCACTTTTCAATTATTCAAAACGAGTTTGTGGATGCTTTTTATGTTTTCTGGTGTTGCCGCCTCCACTGCGTTCTGTATCATCGGATCTCTACGACCATGTTTGAAGTCAGCAACCCAACGTTTTATTGCTGTGTCTGATTGCGCGGAGCCCTTAAAACATTTTTCAAGCCATTATGAGTATTTCACTTGAACGGTATTTTTTCCTATCAAGAAGCAGTGTAAAATTAAAACACGACATTGTTTTTGATCCATTGTTTTGAAAATAACAAAAGTATCGTATAACTCACGAACTTATGAATAGAATATCATAAAATTTTAGTAGCTGAAGGTTAGTATTAACTGAAAAAACGGTGACTGCAATTAAGCTAGCGAGGGACTTTTCAGCCCATGTAGTATTTAACTTGTTCATACGAAACAACCTAAAAGATACAGCTTTCTTAAAATGAAACAGTGTTGAGCATAAAGCTGCTGCTATGTATGTATAAAAGGTCTCAGAATTCTCAAGCCCCCCTCGTAAGTTAAAAAGAAATGTTTTTAATAGCAAATAAAAAAATCACATTTCTTTTTATAAATTCAGTATTCGACTAAAGGCTGAACATTTTAGTTTTAACTTTACACAAACTTATTTAAAACAAATAGATTTCCATTTAAATGCGAGCACCAACAAATGAATTTATCCTCCAATAGTTCTACAAGCGCAAGTGCACAAATATTTATGTAACTGTGTACATTTCGCGTTTTGGATCTGACAACCACATTGTTTTCTCGTGAGGATTAAAAAACTGTGCAAATTGTAAAACCCTGCCATAAATTGTCATTTGCCAAATTCTGTAAGGCAACTTGTTGGTACACAAAAATATAAAAACTCCTGCTGTAAACCGGAGAGAAAGCCAACAAATGCAATACTTGAAAAAATAAAAAATTAATAAAAATATATATTTCTTTTAGCAACAATATGCATATTGCATATGCACTGTTGACTAATTTTTTTGTTTTTTTAAGTTTCAAACTTTTATTTTTATGTATAACTGTTACAAATTTAAATAATTGTACCAGCATAGTTTTTAATATTACTTTAAAAAAATGCAAAAGTTAAAATTTTCAATTTTTGATGCATTGCCAGCAGAGTTTGGAATGATCTTTCTTGATAACTTGAAGCATATTTGGTTTGATGTTGATTGGATTTGCGATAGAAGACAAAATATCGCACATCACTAGATTTTGTTAGAGCCACTTTTGTTGAGTTAATTTAGTGAATCTTAAATTAATATAAAGATCCGATCTATCTTTTTTTAGAAGAGGTCAAGTTTGAACAGTGATGATGACTGATTTCTGGTCTACAAGTACATCTAAGTTGTGCAGCTATAACTACGTTTATGAAATACATATCTGGCGATTACGAACCACGCGTGTTCTTTGGGAGGAAAGTGAAATGTGGTTTATACAAAAGAAAGGTAATTTACTAAAGAAATTTCCTTAAAATCATAAAGAAATAAAATTACACTTTCATACGTGATTGAATATGAGATGAATATAAACAGAGAATAATTCAGTGGCTCGGTGGATGAGTGGTTAAGGCAGCCGTTCATGGTACGTCATAACCCAGACTGCCAGAAAAAATGTGGAAGAAATCGCCAATATCCCGGTAATTTCTTAAAATATCGCAATTTTCGTTTTGAAATATCGTTAAAAACCAAACTTATTCATCAAACCTTTCCACTATTTTCTTTGCTAATAAGCCATCTAATAGTGACGCTTAGGAAACCAGCATTATTCTCACTATTCTCGAGATACCATTCCACTATGCTTGAGCGAATCGCCGAATATTGGCCTTCCAAATGGGCCCCTTCAGACGTATTTGATATCATTGTCACATATTAGATGTCATTGATTGGTCTTAATACAAATTTTAAGTGAATTTTTATATTTATGTGTTTTTTGTTTTGCATTATAAATCAAACTCACGACGAATCTCTGGATATATTTTCAGCAAATTGCACAAAAAAAAATTTTATTATTAACCTTCTTTGGTGAAGAATACAGCTTGTGGGTTTTCTGTGCTCAAGGTTCCATTTCGACTGCCTGTCAGTACAAATTTAAATCAAGTTAGAGAGGCAACAGTAATCCATCATTATTAAGACCCCCACCGGGGAATAAATTTTACCTTAACATATTGCTAACCATAGTACTTTACGTTCTGCTATGTATAAGAGTAGGAGTCCTTCCTTTGTCGTAGCATCTAGGAAGCCCCAGCATGACTTAGGTTTTATTAGGTCTTCTGAAAACCCCCACCAATAATTAGTTGACAGAACGACTATTAGTACTCCCCACATAGTTCTGTTTTGCAGACCATCCTGCTGCTGTTCGTGGTTGAGATCCCTGCATATTGGTTGAAAAGTGATTCAACTAGCATTTCCTAATAATTAAGGCTCATATTCGATTTTCTGGGAACCAATAGGACCCCCGAGGTCCTATTGCCTTGCCTCTATTGTGATACCTGTAATGTTAGAAGCCGCTAAGAGCGGTAGAACGTGTGAGTTGGTTAAGAGCTGATGTTCTTTGAAAACGTGGAAAATTGTGTTTCTTTTAGACTTTTAATGGTGAGTAGATAAGTTTTGGCTTGAAGTCCTTTTTAGTAAATCAAAATTCCTTATTTAATTTGTTTTACTCTTATATGTTGGCCAATATTGTTGGTCATCCTCAGGGAGTTACTCAAATAGTTTATAGTGCTGTCCGATGTTTATAAGAGAATATAAATGGAATTATAAACTCTACAAACTATTTGAATAACTCTCTGCGGATAAGCAACAATATTATCCAATATAAAGGAGAAAAATATATTTATAAAATTAAATAAGTTATTTTAATTTATTAAAAAGGACCTCAAACCAGATTTTATCTAACCAATGTTCTTTATGAACTTCATGCCGCGAACGCGCAAAGCCTAACTTTCCTTGCACTCACTGTCTGGGGTATTGGAAAAGGGCTTACAGGAGCAATTAGAATGACTGAGCTTTTCAGCAAGGGGTTTGTTTGTATGGATACAAATATATGACAAAAATTTGCCACCTGTCTAAGGTGGCCCTGAAAGCACTCGTAAGATAGTTCATCAAGTGAAATGGTCCTCCATCAGATTAGGTCGTTATGGCAGGTTCCGGTGTAAATCAATTACAGGTCTGTCATTACCGAGACGCACATATTACTCTTTAGTACAGGGTGGCGCAAAAATAACCTTCCGATGCTTTTTGGCTGTAATTTAAAAAAAAAAATGAAAAACTTTGACTCTTCTTGTGGATTATTTTTATTTGGTCTTTTAATTTGTTTACATCAAGTCGAGAATATGATGCCATGTAAATGGCAGCCGCCACAGTTGATTGTCATTTGAGCTCTTTTTATAGCATTTTCCATCATATTGGCCAAAACTTACGGCGATAGGTCCTCACATTCTTGACGGATATTGTTTTTAGGAGCTGCAAGAGTCTGAGGCTTGTTGATACAAACTCGCGACTTCAAAAAGCCCCACAAAAAGAAATCTGCAGCGGTCAAATCAGGCGATCTTGCTGGCCAGTGCCAATAACCAAAACGGGAGATTAGGCGCCCGGGAAGTGCATCCTTCAGCATATCGGTTGTGGCATGTGCAGTGTATGCCGTAGCGTGATCCTGTTGGAACCACATGTTTTCCAATCCTCCAGCGAAAACAGCACAACATACAGTAAATTTGAGGGGATGTAATGGCTCTTCGTGGGTTACACGCGTCTCAGAAGCGTAAATTTTGCTTATTTACGTACCCGCTAAGATGGAAATGGGCCTCATCACTCATGATTATATTTGATGAAAAATCATCTTCCCCTTGGAGTCAAATACATAGTCACCAATACTCCGCGTTCTGGAGCAGTGTAGCGTAACATTGTTTATTAACGTGTACTTCGCATGTGTTTACTACACAAATGTCAAAACAGAACTGACATTAGGGGCCAATCGCAAAATTTATGGCATTTTCTGATAGGAGGATTACTTTTGCGCCACCTTGTATATTAGGAAAAATAAATGTAGTATTATGTTGCTACCTTTAAAAGTGCTTTGCGGATTTTTCAATTTCAAACTTGTTCGTTTCACAGTACTTAAATACTTCACAACTTTATTTACTCCTAACATCGCTGTGTGATAATATACTAGACCGCTCACTTTTCTGATTTATATCTGTTTTTGACCACGTTTAAAATTAAACTCTTAACGCGTTCATCGTCCAGAGCTCATCCATATGTGGTAGATTGCCCGGGGAATCGTACTACGCATTACAGAGAGAATTCGTTTTTCAGCCGTACGCTTCTTCTTTGGAATAAGTTGCCTGCAGACGTGTTTCCTGTCTGTTATAACGTTGGAAAGTTCAAGTCAAATGTTCACAAACACTACTCCCTCTTTCCCCCTCCTCACAACCTATTTTCCTAGTTCTGGTACGGCATATGTAGGGGTCATTCCCTGAGTTCTGGTCCAAGTAAAAAAAGAAAAAAAAACTCTTAACTTAAATCTGCCGACCATCTAACTGTCATTTATATTTCTTTATTACCTTCTACATTGTTCGAGACGCTTCTAGTTATTGACAATTCTAGACTAGAATAAACTAATACTCACATGCTTGCGAGATAATAAGAACGCTACAACGACAGTAAGAACAAAACAATAAGAACAAAAACATTAAGAGCGTTATAATAAGAACGCAATAACAACAACAAAATTAGCGGTGACTTATTAACTTGGAATATTGTGTTGCTTGTGTATTATGTTTTCAGCTTCATGTCGTTTGTGTGGATGTGCGTGTACGTTTGTTACACTCATATAAAGAGACTGCACTGTGGGTTAGATATATTACAAATTCGTAACAATATGCTTCCCTAAAGAACTCTGCATATTTTTACTTAAAGCCTTTAGTTCCATGGCCATATGTATATGCTTGCAGTAGTAGCAGCAAAAACCGAAGGCGTGTTTTTTGAAAAGCTATGCAGTAAGACCTTAATTCAATAAAATCTAAAGAGCAACTTATTTTATTATATATGCTGAAATGTAAATAAAGCATCTATCAAAACGTTCCCTTCGCGGCTATCACAAAGATTTTTGTAGTGGTGGTGCGAGGACGTCATATCAGCGGAATTTTATAATGTTCTATACTCGCGAGTATAGGAAATCGACGCTTTAGTGGCTAGCCAAAACAATAAATTTCTTGATCTCTTATTGAAATGGTTAAATTTCCCAATCTATTTAATATTTCATTATTGCTAGAAGAGAGAAAGAACATAAAAATATAAAAGCAAAAATCAAAAAGGGTGTTTTTGTATCGTTTTGATATTGCACAAAAGAAACCAGAATAAAATGGGCGATAGTAGCATTTAAATAGCATATGTCAGTTTATTTTCATCCTTGTATTACAAGTACTACAGGTAACACAATATGCGTAACAAGAACATGTTGTTTTCAGGGTTTGTGAAAAATGCCATAAAATACAAAACACACACACACGTGCAAAGAAAAAGGGTTTAACCCTCTTAAATATTTTGCCGACAACAGCATGAAAATGAAGCGAGCTTTTATTACATAAAAGAAGACAAGTATTTTTAATATATGTAATATACGAGTATTTCTGTGTGTTAAGCTCCTGGCACTTTGGCAATAAAGAGATATAAGAAATTTTGTATTACCTTTTTTTTCTTTTCAAAAGTGATTTTTCTTTTTTGTTAATATAAGAAAATATAATAATTTTTTGTTTCAATACTGGTTAAAGCTTATGAAGAAATTTTCAAGAAATTTTTAATTCTTCTGTAGATTTCTTTTATCAGCATTTATTATTCGGAATATATTTTTGCCCTTGCCTAATAAAATTCAAAGCAAAAACTATTTACAAATCTTCTTTGCTACATACAACACACTTATTTATTTTTTTATATTTGCCCTTTTCTCAAAAGCAATACAACGCTTTAGGAACATACACAATCTCACAAACGAAGATTGGTAGAAGATATACGAGTATTGGAATGTATCCTCACAGAGGCTGACCAAGCAAATTTTTAATAAAATTCGACTTGTATACAAGTACATGCTGCTGGATTTTTTCCAATGCATATATATTGGAGAATTATAATAAAGAAAGGGTTTCTATTTTTGCACTTATTTTCCGTTTATTGCTGTTTATATATTTTTTAATATATTCTCCTGGCGAATATTTTTGTACTTTGATTGCGAGCTTTTGGGACACCATCTGTAAATACTGGGTGGCCCAGAAAGACCGAAGTGGTGTGAATTCCTTATAACTTTTTTATTATAATTTTTTTTTTCTTTTCTTTTCAGTATTTTGTAAAGAAGACTTGGATAATTTATAATGGAGCAATACACAATTGAACAACGTGCCCAAATTGTTGAAATTTACTTTTCAAATCAACGGTCCATTGTGTTGACTCAGCGTGCATACCGTCGTCAATTTAATGTGCGGGTTGCACCCTCTCAGTCAACAATAAACCGTCTGGTTGCAAATTTTCGAGAACAAGGAGCAGTAAGGAACCTTCCTGGTCCCGGCAGACACCGAACTGTCCACACGGCTGACAATATTCAAGTGGTACAGGAGAGTATTCGGGAGGATCCAGAAACATCAACCAGGAGACGTTCGTCACAACTGGGCCTCTCAAGGACGTCGCTGCAGCGAATTTTGCACACCATAGGATTGTTTCCATACAAAATTCAACTTGTCCAAGAATTGAAACCAACAGATTACCAGCAACGACTTGACTATGCAATTTATTTCCAGCAAAAAGCACAAGAGAATCCAAATTTTATTCATAACTTAATAATGAGTGACGAAGCCCATTTTCAATTAAATGGGTTCATTAACAAGCAAAACTGTAGGATATGGGCTACGGAAAACCCGAGAGTACTTCATCAACGACAATTGCACCCAGTTAAGTGTACCGTTTGGTGCGGTGTTTCTTCAGAAAGGATCATTGGCCCATTTTTTTTTGAAAATGAACAAGGTGTCGCCATTTCCGTCAATGGTGATCGATATCGGGCCATGTTGCAAAATTTTGTAAGGCCAGCCGTGGAAAACCATCCGCAAATATGATTCCAACAGGATGGAGCCACAGCGCACACTGCGAGGGCCACAATGACTCTTTTACGCGACATCTTTGGTGAAAGAATAATTTCTCGTAACAGCAATTTTAATTGGCCTCCGCGTTCCCCGGATTTAACCGCTCCAGACTGTTTTCTTTGGGGCTATTTAAAAGGAAAAGGAGTTAAAAACCAATATTCGAGAAGAAATTAACAACATACCACCGGAAGTTTTGCGAAAGGTCATGGAAAATGTGTTGGAAAGAGCACATTTGTGCGAAGCAGAATATGGCCACCACTTGCGGGATATCATTTTTAATAACTAATCCAAAAATATTCCCCATAAATTTAATGTATTTAAAAAAAAAAAAATTAAAAAAATATCTCTTAAATAAAAAGTTATAAGCAATTCACACCACTTCGGTCTTTCTGGGCCACCCTGTATATGTATGGCTTAGTGTAGTAACCAAAAACTTCAAAGCTACAAAACAGCTAGTTGTTGTTTAGTCGCTACTTGACTTACCATTGCCTACTGCCGATAGCAGGTAACCCAGCATTTACACATGCAAGTTCAAGTTGGAAAAAGTCAATACATTCAAACTTTTTTTACCAATACACACACATTTTTCTTACTTACAACTTAACTTACAATCAAATTCAGTTGTGAGTTTTGAATACTTACTGTAAGTAAAATGATAAATATTAAAATAGTGTTGCCGCAAATGAGTTTTAAATGAAATTGATATTAATTATTGAAATAATAATAATTATTAAATGTACAGCTCAAGGTCCTTTTTTGTTTGTTTAAAAAAATGTTTAATGTATTTTTCAACATTTCGTCTTCCTTCGAATTCTATTCAATTAAAATTTTGTATTGAATTTACACACAAAAAACAAATTTTCCTGAAGAAGTCTTCCAAAGGAAGACGAAATATTGAAAAATACATTAAACATTTAAAAAAAAAAAGACAAAAAAGGACTTTGAGCTGAACGAATTAATTGCAAATATTAAATTAAATAAAGGGCAAAGCAAACAGGATCAAGAATTCAAAATTTTCAAGAAAGAAATGATCATTAAAGATTAATTTTAACTAATGAAGATTTTGAACGATTTTTACAGTATGAGGAGAATTTTTCAAGGAAATTAATAATCAAGGAAAAACAGGTACATAAGAAGAAATTTGATTGTCTGGTTAATTTGCAAAGAGAAGAATTAGGAATTAGATTTGATAATAAATGGTTTGTCAATAAGACAGACAAGGATATTCCAATGGATGTCCAATGGATTTTATCTTTAGGACAAAAACATGCTTTACCGGTTAATAAACATGATTTTCCAATTTTTAACGTTATATCAAATGGTGAAGATTTTGTAAAAACCATACAAAACACAGAAGAGCAAGAAATAGCCAGATCGCATTTTGTTAATATAGTTAATAATCATATTAACAGAATGATATTAGATAGTAGAGATAAATTTACTTTGGATAAAGTAAAACGTTGTAAAAATTTTTTAAGACAAAATAGGGATATTTTAATTTTAAAAGCAGATAAGGGTAATACAACGGTAGCAATGAATAAAGTAGACTATACTTTTAGAATTAACAATATTGTGGGTGATATTGACTCATATCAATTATTAAATAAAGATCCATCAAGTAGATTACAAAGGTTGAACAATAACTTGGTTGATGAGCTTTTTAGATTGGATATAGTAACACCAATGGAGAAAAATAGATTGAAAACAAATGTAGCAGTAGCTCCAAGATTATATGGATTGGCAAAAATCCATAAAGAAGATTTTCCCTTAAGACCAATCTGCTCTTCTATAAATTCGCCATCTTATGGACTTTGTAAATATATAACTCATATTCTTCAGAACTTAACAGTAGATTCTAAATACAATGTTAAGAATTGTTTTCATTTTAAAGATAGGATTAAGAGTCTAAAAATTGAAGATAATGAAAAATTAATTTCTCTGGATGTTGTATCTCTTTTCCCAAGTATACCAGTTGAAATTATTAAATGTAGATCCTGAAGCCGAACCACAAAGGTTCGATATGTATAGACCAAAAATAAATCAAAAAAGAGGCAACAAAAAGAAGATAAATTAATAATAATAATTTTCATACCTGATTTTTAGCCTATTTACATGAAAAGAAAAATTAAGAAAGAACACAGCTGTATAGTAACCAATTTCAATGGTAGTACTAAACATAAATAACGTGTTTTTTGGAAAAAATCATTTCATGCAAATACGTTTTTCTGAACTTTCCCAATAATGACAAAACGGCAACACTTGATCCATATTTTTTCTTTAAATATTATTTTAAGTCAAATGTTTTACCAAAGATATTATATGAATAGGAAATTGTTAAATAAATTTTGCTTTCATTTTTGTATATTTAACATATTTAGCTACAAAATTAAAGTAATTTTGAACAGATTTTTACGCAGTGACGAAATTAAAAAAAATGAACTTGCACTTGTCGGTGTAAGCATAAAAGTAACTTGCGAGACATTCGACAATTTTTCCGAAATTTTCGATAATAATATGTATACTGAACTTATTTGTATGTGCAAATGCAATGTAAAATGTTCTAATTTAAGTTATCATCTGCATATTGATGTGTGCAGATGATGTAAAACTATTCATATATTAAAAATCCTATCGATCAGCAACATTTACAAAATGATCTGAAAATAAATGGTGCTGTGGAGGTTGGGTGTCTTAGTTTATTCAAAAAATGTGTGTATGAAAGCAATATGGTTGGTTAACCAAAAAGAACTTTGTTTTTCTCAGCGTAGCTTAAAAAAGGTACTTTACGTTTTGCATAACACTGCGGGTTACCACAGTGCCATATTAATTTGATGAAATTGAATTTAAGCAATTCTCGAGAGTAAATGTCGATAGATGTAATTTACAATCTGTAGACTCTGTAATGGATTTAGGAATATTGCTATACGCGAAGCTCTATTTGTTCAACATATAACGATTGCTGTAAACAAATCTCGCAGTGTACTGGCTTATATTAAAGGGCGGGAATTAAACCAGAGGGTTTTTGGAAATCTCAGAAATTAATCAAAAAGATTCAGAAGACTAGCTTAATTAATGGTACAGCCCCAGTTTGGCTAGGCGGATTCTTTAATTGCAAATTAAACAATAATACTGACTCTTGTTTTTTACAGTGTACTTTAGTAATTCACAAATTTATTTATACTTAATATTACTATATATTAACACACTAGACTTGCTTACTTTTCTGACTTATGACTGCCTTGTACAACGTTTAAAATAAACTCTGCCTTAGCCGAACATATATCTACTATGTTTGCTTCTTTATTACGTTGCTTGCTAAACAACAAGAACGCAACAACATCAATAAAATCATTAGTGGTTGGTGGATTTACTTGATATTTACCTCTCCTTACCCATACCATAGGCTGTGCGACCGTTGCTACAACACGTTGGCTTGCCGAGTTGTGTGTTTTGCGCACAAACTGTGCGACATTAACCTTTAACTATGGAGGCGGTGGTAAATTTTACCCTCTCTTTAATTATATGTTTAATAATTATGTTTCTTTACGCTCTTGCGTTGTTATTTTTTCAGTATCTTCTCAAACTATCATCATTGCTTTTCAGTTGCATTTTGGCGGTTGTATCAATAGCGTGAGCGGAGAAAATAATAGTTTGGGGTAATAATTACCACTTGTCCTGGTTTTTGTTATTGTTTCATAGAAAATATTATACCACCGCGACAAAGATAACGTAAGTTTTTTATAGAAATAAATTTACCACTCCTCCAACTTGAAGTAAGATTTGTATAGAATTATTTTTACCACTTGTTCATTAGGTTATTAGCAACAATTAATTCGAGTTTTTTACATTTTGACTTCATAGAATGTCAAATTTGAAAAAAAATTAAGCGATTTCGATATAGTACAACTTCTCGAAGAAGATGAAGAAGCAAGTAAAGTCGATGACGAAATCCTTGATCCTGTTTATTGCATTGAGGAAAGTGATGCAAGTGAAGAAATATGCATTGAAGATTGTCAGGACAATATGGTACACAAAAGGGATATGATAGCAGAAGAAATTAGAGGAAACGACGAAAATTTTGAAGATAATGTATATAATCCTACAAAAAACTATTTTTATGGGAAAAGTGGATTCAAGTGGTCAACATTGGAACCCAACCGATCCGTAAAAGCTCCTCTTCACTACATTATGTGATTACCGCAGGCTTCAAATCAAAATTCGGAAGATAATCTTTCTGGTTATTGGTAAAGAATTTTTGACAACGATATGGAAATGTTGATATTGGAGCATACAAACACGAAATTAAAGAATAACTTACAATCCCAGTGGGCGCTGATGAGTAGTGTAGCGACTACGAAACAGCTAGTTGTCCCCCAGCTAGAGATTTGATTATTATTTTTCTTGTCTTCTTCAATCAAAATTATTGATCACAGCAGATTTGTATTGTAAAAAATCCTTCTTAAGAAAAAAAAAAAACTTAAGAAAGAAAAAAAAGCCTGAACTATAACTCGTTGTACAAATGTAATGGGTGATTTTATAAGAACTATCGGAAATTTAAAAAAAAAAATAAACATATAAAGTTCAGAAAAATGCATGAAATATTTATTTGGATCGATAGTTGGGTCGATATAATTTAATGGTTGAAGATTATTTCACGCAAATGTTGGCCGCGGCTGCGCCTCAAATGGTCCATCCGCTTAGTCCAATTTTGGCATATTCTTTCCAACATTTCGGCCGGTATCTCACGAATAATGTTGGCAATGTTGGCTTCTAGTGCGTCAATCGAAGCGGGCTTGTCGCTATAGACATTAGCCTTAACATAGCCCCACAAAAAATAGTCTAGTGGCGTTAAATCGCACGATCTGGGCGGCCAATTGACTGGTCCCAAGCGTGAAATAAACTGTTCACCGAACTCGCCTCTCAATTGGTCCATTGTTTCGCGTGCTGTGTGGCGTGTGGCACCGTCTTGTTGAAACCACATGTCATGCAAGTCAAGCTCTTCCATTTTGGGCAAAAAAAAGTTTGTTATCATCGCACGGTAGCGCTCACCATTCACAGTAACGTTGTGATTCGCATCATCTTTGAAGAAATACGGCCCAATGATGCCGCCAGCCCATAATCCGCACCAAACGGTTGTTTTTTGTGGATGCATTGGTAGCTCTTGCAATGCTTCTGGCTGCTCTTCACTCCAAATACGGCAGTTTTGCTTGTTCACGTATCCATTCAACCAGAAATGAGCCTCGTCGCTGAACACAATTCTTCGATAAAAAAGTGGATCTTCATCTAACTTTTCAAGAGCCCATTCACCAAAAATTTGGCGTTGTGGTAGGTCGTTTGGCTTCAATTCTTGCACCAGCTGTATCTTATAAGGCTTCACACCCAAATCCTTCCGCAAAATTTTCCACGTAGTGGAGTAACAGAGGCCCAATTGCTGCGAACGGCGCCGAATCGATAATTCACGGTCATCACCAACACTGGTCGATACGGCTGCGATATTTTCTTCAGTTCGCACTCTACGTAAGCGTGTTGGTGGTTTAATGTCCAACAATGTAAATTTGGTGCGAAATTTTTTTACAATAGCCCGAATAGAAGCCTCAGTAGGTCGATTAAACTGACCATAAAATGGAAGAAGCGCGCGATGAACTTTCTTAACAGAGCACGCATTTTGGTAATAAAATTCAATAATTTGCAAGCGTTGTTCGTTTGTAAGACGATTCATGATTAAATTATAGACCAAACTGAAAATGTTTGACAGTGACACAAGATACAAAACGTGCGTGAGCTGTCAAAACTAGTGTTGCCAAAAAGATAATAGCAAAAAAATCACTCGTTACAAACCAAAAATTTAATTTAAAAAAATTATAAAAGTTCATCAAAACTTCAATAAATTTAAACTCACAATTTGATTTATTAAAAAATTCTGTTGAGTAAAGATCACCGCAGATGAAACAATTGTATATAAAAATAAGAGCAAATCGAAATAAAGTTGTACAATATGCTTCTAAATTTTACAACCAGTCGAACCAACTACCCAAAAAATCAAAACTTTTTAATCTTTCGTACAACCAAGACACAACTTCATACGACGACCCCACACACTCTACAATCTAATAACAAACATCGTCATGTTGTACAACATAGTCTGTAGCTTGCTTTAGATAATGTATGTTTGCTTATTATGTAGCATGTTTTTAGCTTTTTTTTTGTATATGTGTATGTGCATGTACATTTATAACAAGCACATTAGGTTAAAAGTGATACAAATTCGTAACAATATATTTAAATGTATAATAAAAGAGATGGTTACTTCTTTAATTCTGCTTTTTATCTTAGTTGTAATAAAGGCGCTAAGAAATGTTTATCCATTAAAAAAAAGTAATTACTTATTTAGAAACATTGTCATATTACCTTATTTCAAGTTAAAGCGGATTATGTTTAGTACAATTACAGTGCTAACTATGGCTTGAATCTACCACCAACAATTAGCAACCTTTAGCCAATTAGTTTCAAATATATTACAAAGAAATTCTAACCAGTTTTATTAGCACTGCTTTAAAGTCGAAAAAAAAAAATAATATTAATAATAAAACTAAAATTAATTGGATGTAAATTTTTGTAGTGATTTCTCTTTTCCAATTATAAATACAACATAAATTATATACCTACCTGACCATTTACCATTTTAGCATTGGTAGTTTTTCTTCCCTCAAAATATGATTTTTAAACTTCATTTGTATTCCAAGAGGATTGCTTGCATATCACACAAACTCCATGATTTGTGTCTACACCCTCACTAGCAGTTCTTTTCATAAAATTTGTAGTTCTTGGACTTACTTGAATTGCTTATGGCAGTATTTATAGCAAAGTGTCTTTGAAGTAGTTGGTCAACTTGTCTCATTTGTATTTCCAAGTGCAAACTACTGAATTTGAAATGAATACAAAAGAAAAATAAGTATGCATATTCGCACTTGTATACAGCACTCGAAAAAATACTTACACAGACATGCATGTGCATGTCGAATAGATATTCACTTAGATAATTTCATTGTTGAAATGCATACAATGATGTTGGTCATTTCAAATCTAAGACTTTAAGTTATGAGTGCATTTGAGGGAAGACTGCTCTTTTAGTTATTTGTTTGTAGACTTCCTAAAGTTGTGGTGTTAGTTAAACTTCGTTTCGTTAGACAAACATGATTGTAAAGCAGCAGGAAATTATCATAGAAATATATTTATCTCAATGTCTTCTATTTTTCAACTACTCAAGGTCATAAATGCATATGGCGTTTATGTGTGTATGTCTAAAGAAATACTTTTTATTTGTTTGTAATCCATCAAGACCATGCAACAACACTTCTGTAAAAGATGCTTAAAGAAACATATTACTACACTTTATAAGCAGCTTTGTCAACCCGGTGCGCTTCGCACCATTTTTGGTGCTTTTTAAAATTATTTGTGCAAAAAAATGTTTAGACGGTGCGCGGCGCGTTTTTTAAATTTCAGAGCCACCAAATCATATCCGATGTAAGAAAAACATCGTTTTTGTACTGCGCACTATAGGGCATATGAATGGTTTTGATGCAAGAAAAGTTTTGTTATGCGGGAGCGATATTGCTCCCGCATAACAAAACTTTTTGTAAAGTCCTCCATTTACGTTCTGATGGTGGCAAAGGTATCGCTTCACCCAACCGAGTGTGGTCAACAAAATTAAGTATATTGCGCGCAAGAGGGTTTGGATGAAGTTCTAGCCTACTGACATACCTTGTCGCATACTTAGAAAACTCCTCTTTTACCAGCGGAACACTCAGGTCTTTATGAATTCGTGAATTTCTTACGTATCATGGAGCTGCAGTAATCGTTCGAAGAATTTGGTTTTGTCGGCTTTGAATTTTTTCAATACTTGACGCTTAAGCGCTGGCCCATAATTGAATTTCTTAGCAACATATAGGCTTTAGAATTGCATTGTATAACAAAAGTTTGCAATCCAACTTCAATGTCGAGTTTCTGCCCATAAGCCAATTTAGTTGCGCTGCTTTTAGTTTCAGCTGAGTGACTTTAGCTGCTTCAATGTGAGACTTCCACGTTAGTCTACGGTCGAGATGAATACCAAGGTATTTGACTTCATTGTGCAGCAGAATAGGTGAGTTGTAATTTGGATAGGCGCACATGTTTGTGCACACTGTGTGAATGTGATATGAGTACATTTTTGTTCACTAACTTTGATTTTCGATAGTTTTAGCCATTTCTCTAATATTGAAATATATTCCTGTAAATTTCGGAAAGCTAATTGCTGGCTTTCATGGACGCTGCAAAGTGCTGTGTCATCTGCAAAAGTTAAAGTGTGGATTGCAGATGTCGTTGGCATGTCAGAGGCGTAAATCAAATATAAAGCAGGCCCCAGTTTTGAAATTGTTGGTAAAAGACTTATTGTTCTATATGATTCTATCTTACTCAGATACTTCCCTGGCTTGGGTATCATAGTAATCCTAGAGACCTTCCACTCTGCAGGATAATACTCAAGGCGTAAAATAGCGTTAAAAATAAAAAGTCGAATTTTTTTTAGCTGCACGAGGCAACTGTCTTCTTCAATCAAAAATTATTGATCACAGCAAATTTGTATTGTAAAAAATGAGTCTTAAGAAAAAAAACTTAAGAAAGGAAAAACTTGAACTATAACCCGTCGTACAAATGTACAAATCAAAAATCTAATATAATGCATCGTATTTTCCGTGTAGTTTTGGTTATTGACTGCGTTTTGCTCGGAGTAGTACTTCGTTTATTGTGACGTATTTGTTGAACAATATGTATATGGAGAAAGAGAGATATGTACTGTCATGTGGTTGCAATTTCAACTGCAGCCAACTGTAGCTCTACTGCTCTGCATTATTTATATTTTTCTTTTAAGATTGCGTAAAAATAAAAAATACGGATAAAGTTAGCTTTGTTTTATTCCTTTAAAGCTTTATCTCCATCTAGGGCTACAAAAATGAGCGAAGTTTTAATCTCCAACGACAAAAACCATTGCCACTATCCCCCGAGGAACCGAGGAAGCTTTACTATTTTTGATAGAAAATAATTTTAACAAATAATAATTTAACAATTAATAACAGAAGCCAATTTGTTTGTTTCGGATCAGAAAATCTGATATTAGTGTCATAGTTCATTAAAGCTCAATCCTTGGCCCACTTCTTTATAGTATTTATACCACTGACTTGCCATCTGTAATCAGATACTGTGGAATACACATGTACGCCGATGAGGTGAAACTTTTCATAAGCTGTGTATCATCTGAAATAAACGGATGCATCGTAAAAGTAAATTATGACCTTGACAACGTATATAGATGGGCAAAATGGTCTCTGTTTAAATGCAGAAAAATTGAAAGCAATGCTAATCAGCAAAAGTGACTACGTTTTTGTAAACCTACCTTTTTTGGCCAGAATATAATTAATCTTTTCGGTGATGCTAAAAATCTTGGTATTGTAATAAATAACAAATTATCTTGGTCGAGTCACTTAAATGTAGTATGTGCGAAAAATTATTCTATGCTCAGAAATCTTTGGATTAATAAATTTTTTATACTGTTACATATATGCATGCTCCTTGTTAAGTCTTATTTACCTCCAACGATTCTTTATGGCTATGAAATATTTTCAAGCTGTGATTCAGTATGTCATCAGAAACTCAAAGTGGCTTTTAATAACGTTGCAAGATAGTGGTGTTTTGTGTTTCGTTCTGTACACACGTGTTTTTCATTGTCGTTCGTGTTTTCTATACTTACTTGTATACATATGTTTATTATTAATTTGTAAAAAAAACGAAATTATACCGGAACATGGTGCAATTATTAGGTGGCAGGCAGCATTAGAGTTGGTATACTAGATACATAATATTTTGTTTGTTTAAAAATTCCACCATACTGTCAAAAACATATTTGCAAAACAGAGGAAAATGAAGAAAAAAAGTGTATAAAAAAAAAATTAATTGTGTATTATTATTTTCACAAATGGGTTTTAACGCATTTTAAGCAATTAAATTATTCTTGAGCCGAGGGAAGTCGATAACCAGTAGAATTTTTCTTTTTACATAGCAGACCGCAACACATTTTAAGGAATTAAAATAGTTTTGAAATCTTTTTTAGTTTCATTTGCACTTTTTTAAACTGTTTAAAATATTATTATTTTTTCACTTTATTTTGTATAAACATAAACAGCTTTTACGCAAATAAAATATTTTTGAAAACTTTGTTCTTTGCACTTTTAATTTCATTTTTTGTACGTTTAAAATATTATTATTTTTTCACTGCAATTTGTGTAAACATAAACAATTTTTGACGCTACCGGTCGTATTAAATAAAAAATTATCACCTGCGCTAGTGATGCCACCTGATTAATGCATCTTGTACCGGAATATGTAGAGTTTTGTTTTGCATTATGTGTGCGCATGTTTTTTTATTGCATTATTTTTTTTACTATTGTTTGTTTTTTCTCTATTTATTATTATTAATTTCTTTTTTGTGTTTTTTGTATGTATTTATTACCATATGGCAAGTCTGTCCAGCCCTATACGCTTGATACTCAATTGTTTTGGTAAATACGCTTAGCTATAGGGCTGTGCTCTTTAATACACAAATACTGCGCTCAGCATTAGCAATGAAAAATACACAAACAACTCCGTCTTTTATATTTTGTTTTCCGTCCACACACAAAAGCAAAGCAAGAACACTTTCGCATGCTTTGCTGGTAAACAATGACGACAGCGATTAACAGTCTGAACTTTGCTTTTGTAAATGTTTTGCGTTTTATAACAAAAAATATTAAATAAAAATAGTTTTTCTTTAAATGCATTTGTGTTTACTCTTCCATATAGAACTTATGGGCACCACTGCCTTACAGTGTGCGTGAAGTTGAACTAATTTTTGTTATTCTGAGCAGTCTCGAATGTATATACACTGGGCACTGATCTGTTTTAACTAATTTAATTTCAACACTTTAAATGCTGTGATAACGTTTCTTTTGGTCGTTCCGTGTGTTAAGTTCACAAACATATGTAGGGGGATAGCCCCTGAGTACTGGTGCAAGATAAAAAAAGATATCTATGGCCAGAACAGAAATAGCAGAATATCTCATTTTTCTTACCAATTTATAAATCTCTTTTTTCTATTTTCTATTTTCAACAGATTAGTCCGCAACAGAACAGAACGAAAAAGTGAAAACAAACCAGGCACATATAGTTTGTATTGAGCAGAAACAAAACATCTGATTCAGAACGGAAAAGAACGTACAAACTGATTCTGCCTTAATTCTAACGACGGTTAGCGGCTGTATTTTTGTGTACCTGACAATAGGCAGTAAAAATAGCAGCTGATTTTGATCGACAGCGAATATAATTAAATAATGTTTTTGAATAACAAATTTGATAAAATATCGCTATAATTATTGTGGAGATATTATTATCTTAATCAAAACAACAGAATCGTCCTATAGGCCAATTTTGACAAACACGAGTTCTAGGTATTCAGGGAATTTGATCTATATAAAAAGAAAAAAAAAACTTAAAACTAAAATTGTGCAAAAACCACATATAGAACGTTTGCCCAAATCCAACTCCAGAATATTAAAATGTTGATATCTGTATGTGTGTCGTAATCAAAAATACTATGGCAGACTCAACCATATTGTCGGCCAACCATATTATGGTTGTAACTAACTATACTATTGTTCCAACCAAAATAATTTTAATGATAAACGATACTATTGTTCTGATCAACCATACAATGTTGCATCCAACCATATTAATATGGTTACACATATGAATTTTATACATGCAATTATCTACGAAATATATAATAAATTCTATATTATATAAATATATAATAAATTCTATATTATATTTGGCTGATTATTTTTATTTGTTTTATTTTATAAAAATATATCATACCTAATATATTGCAATAAATGAAATCGTATTGTCTAACCAAAAACGGCCTCTTTTTAATTAATATTGTGAGTAATGACAAAAATATGGCTTTATGCCGATAAAACAGTTTATGAAATTTATATTGCTATTTAATGAAAGTAATATGATTGTTTGGCATAATAACATGGTTAGGTATGACATTATCATTGTAACTTTTATTAATACTGTGGTTGCTTTCAGCTATAACCCAACTCGCATACGTTGTTTGTTAGACGTTTGTGTTCAATATACAATCTCCAAAAGAACCTTCTGACGATTATCTGACGAGTAACAATAACAAAAACTTCTACTTCTTTATTTCTTTTTACAAATTTTCTGACGATTAACGATTTTATTATTTGCTATACTTATGTTTTTAATTATATTATAGATAAACAGAATAAAACAGCACATAATAGTTTTTTTCTTTAATGTTTAACAATCTTTTTGTGGAGGGTGATTATGTGCAAAATATATACATATATAGCATGAAAATATCGAATGAACTTTGTGCTGTTTCCTGTATGAATCATACAAGGATTACACGGCTGATTCCCTGAGGAGTTGTAAGATATTATCTACAAGAGTCTCGGACGATTCCCTATACGACTAACATAAGAGTCTAAAGCTAAGTTGTTTAAAGGTCTCACAGAAGAATCAGCTTTTGTAACACTTACTTCTGTACGAGGTATCGTCTGTGATTAAAAAATGAGCTCGTCGACGAGCAAAAACACTCTTCATAAGATTCCCAGTAGAGTCTTCGACGATTGAAAATGCTAGCTGGGAACAATTTTGAACCATAATTTAGTATAGTTATTTATAAAATTTTTCTTACAAAACTATGTTAAGGAAAATCAAAGAATGGCGTTCAAATATAACAACTCAACAATAGTATAAATTAGTAATAGTAGTAAATTATTCAACAATAGTATGTTGGTCTTACAATATTGTCATATTAACTATATATTTTTTCCCACGTGTATCAGACCCAGTGTGATCGTCTAATAGTCGCCTAAAAGATGTCTTATTATCGTGTATTTAATAAAAAAAAATATTATACTTCTTTTAATACTAAATGGGTTTTAAAGATTGAAAACAAAAAAATCGAAACTTAGTGCGTTTTTGCTGAAATAACAGGGTTTTCCCCCAACGCTGTTCATAAGTCAAAGATCTACATATCGATATAACCATCCCTCTCAAAACGGCTGCAATTTATTTGTGCTCCTAATATGTATTTATGTATATATGGACAAATGCTATTGAAACTGGCGCATTCATGTCTCGCCTAGTGATGCTAACGAGCTTGCTCAGTTTTGTCGTGCTTAATATTATAAAGAACTCGAAAGCAATCAAAGTTTTGTACGTTTTCTTGCACCTATGAATAGCAATAACAATAATAAATTAAAGGATATTTCAAATATTTATCTTTAACGTCATAATAATTCGACGTACAATTTCGCTTCGTTGGTTTTATTTAATACTGAAATAAGAAAACCCAAAATGAAATAACCGTCCATATTTAAGTTAATATTTAACGTGTTTGCTGACGTCAAGCTTCACATAAAGTAATTTAATTTTTCTTTTCGTTTTGCTGCTTGTTCGTTTTTCATAATCTTTTATGAAAACATGCTCTCAACACGATGCGTCTGATGGCTTGAACTTCAGCCAACAAACAAGGATTTTCGTACATGTGGCAGCGTGTAGAATGTTTTTTTTTTTTTCTTTTGCGGTTTTAACAGATATTTCCACTTTATCTAAACCTTGAATCTTTTGCTGAAAACATTTCTTTAATGCGCGTATATTTTTATGATTAAATATAAAGTTGGCTTGTTAAGGCAAAAATTAAATGAATAGACGGGTGAAAAAGAGTTGAAAACGGAAAAGTGATTTAATGAATACATATTTTAAGAGTTGAGGAAAATAACGAAATACCAAACATGTTACATTATGGCAGACGTTGTATGAATGTAAAATGTTTGTTTGCTAATTGTTGCCCATTTGCAGCATTTTATACTCTTCATATTGGAACAGTCAAAACTGTGTTCATTACATCGTTTGTTACGTGCGCTAAGGGGGAAAAAGGAAGAGGAATGTAAGGTAGATATTAGTGGACTGCTAAATCACGAGAAAACTGTCTCACAAGACATCCTACTATTTTCAAGTACTATCCATCCTCTTCTTTCATATTTCAAAACAAACACTTCAGTGCCAAAATATTCTAAGCACAAGCGAGTAAACGAATACTGTCCTACAATCGTTTAGAACAAACAGAACTAAACACAAGTAGAACCAACTGAAGTAAAACAAAATTTAAGTAGAACTTCAAGACTGAAGTAAATATTCTACTTCAGTTTTGTTTGTTCTATGCATATTCTTAACCATATAAACAAAAATTAAAAAATGGTAAAAAAATTATTATAAATTTACGAACACATATAAAGGAAATCTAATAATCAACACCCCATAAGTTGTATGGAATGTTCTCTCTTCAGTAGCGACCAAGATTTGTTACTATTACAGTGCCATCCCTGTTAAATAACTGAATACCCTAACAATAATCACCTCCGTACGTTAAGTTCTAAAATTCGATATAAAATAATGTAAAATCGACCCACCTTGAAAGCAACGAAATAAATTGTGAAACCGATGGACATTCGGTACTCAACGCTCAAAAAAAAAAAGGGAAGAAACCTCAAACTAAATAGTTGAATTAACCGAATGTTACTAAAATTTAAGATTTTAGTATACAGGTATATCAAAAAGCTACGAAATCACCAAGACTGATCACCTTATTTATTTCGTCATTTTTTTGTATAACTTTCAAACCTATTTTTATAATTTAATTTACAATTAACTTATCCTTATATATAAGTACATTTTATATTAAATTAATAAACTCTTTTTTGTAATAAAAGGGAGGTATAGTGCCATCCCAGTTAAATAACTGAATACCCTAACAACAATCACCTCTGTACGTTAAGTGCTAGTATTCGATATAAAATAATGTAAAATCGACCCAACTTGAAAGCAACGAAATAAATCGCGAAACCGATGGACAGTCGGTACTCAACACTCAAAAGAACGTGTTTTATTTAAGAGGGGTTCGGGGCTTAAACTATTACGGGGAGCAGGTTTTGCCTTGGCGTACACCTAGGCACTCTGCTTTCTAGGGCATAGAGGGGTAGGAGTCCGCCATTTAGTATAGCAAATAAAACTCTAAGAAATCCAGGTCTTATGTTATGTTGGTACACTGAAGCTCTTGCTAGAGTAAAATGCCAGAACGGGGATCACTATCCCATCGTTGATCATAGGTGATGGGCCTATCTTGGTTGAAACATTCTGGCTGTTATTTAAACCGAAAATCGTAGGGAGGTATTATTAGCATTCCTCAATAATTATGGTTTATGCCGATTTTCTGGCAACTAATTATAGTCCATGATGTGTTGCAGTAAATACTAGCAATGTAAGGAACCAGTGATGATGGAGCTTTGCCTTCCATTGACTGCCTGGAAAATTGCCCAAGCTTTGCAGCAAGGTGTTTGTTCATGTGGCAACCTGAATAGTTCACCCCGTGGATTAGGTCCGTCATCAGGTAAAGCTGTCAGAGTAGGTGCTGATATATGACTAATTACATATTACCGAACTCCTATTCCAAGCAATATTTTAAGTTCAGTCAGCGGGAATAGAAGTATATGCCCAACTGCGATGAGAGAAAAACGATGAGGGATTGGAAAGCATTACTTTTTGAGCTATGAAATTGGCTAAAAATATAAATGTATTGAATTTTTGATGAACTTTTATAATTTTTTAAATTAAATTTTTGGTTTGTACATTTGTACAACGGGTTATAGTTCAGGTTTTTTCTTTCTTAAGAAAGATTTTTTACAATACAAATCTGCTGTGATCAATAATTTTGATTGAAGAAGACAAGAAAAATAATAATCAAATCTTTAGCTGGGGGACAACTAGCTGTTTCGTAGTCGCTACACTACTCATCAGCACCCACTGGGATTCGAACTCGGGACATGACGTATCATGATCTACTGCTTTAACCACTAAGCCACCGAGCATTTAATTATTTTCTATCTATATTCATCTCATATTGATTCACATATGCATTTTGTTAATTGCCCACATTGTTTGTACAGCGTTTGCAGTCTCAGAACTAGCGGTATTTATTTTATTTATTAACATACATATTTTTGTATTTTAATATTCTCCGTACCCAGAGATGTAAATATAAATTTATTGAATTTTTGATGAACTTTTATAACTTTTTTTCTACTTTTTCTTTTTGAAATTCTATTGCTATAGTTGTTGCTTATTGTTTTCCATAAAGAAGACAGACTTTTATATAATTCTACAAATTCTTACAAGAAAACTCTTTCTTGCTTCAATTTGTTTGTGTACTTCTTGTTCTACCACTTTTTCGCTAAAATTACAAAATTTAACGCTAGACAACGCAAGCGATTTGCCAAATATTAACATGTTTGCGCGAAAATCAAACATTTTGGAATTTGTGCAAACAAGCAAACACCACTGTAAACAACCCAACATGTTTGTACAAATACAAAATTTTGGCATGTGTGCCAAGCAGTTAGTGTAGTTTATTTAGCTCTTATGATGGTTGCTAAGTGACTTCGAAAGTAAGTGTATGTTTCTATTGTGTTTGAGAGGAATATTTCCTCAATAATTACTTCAAATTCATAGTTTGTCTTTGTTTTCCACATCATAATCACGACATGTTCTGTCACTGAAGGAAGCCTCACCATATGCTTTTACGAGGCATTGGAACTTGTCAGCTATAGATTTTTTTAAATTAAAGTAATTTAAAAGTTCCCGCAATTGAAGCTTATTTTGTTTAAATTTAAAAAATTTTTGTAAAAAGATATGATGCTAGAATAAATCAAATAATTTAATATCATTGAACATCTAAATTTTCAAGCTGGTTAGCATTTGAAGTTTTCCAGGTAAGCCTCGCCTTCCTACTATTCATATTTTAACAGATGCAAATCTATCTACATATATAATTTCTTTAACGTGTAAAAAAAATCCAGGTTAGAGTAAGTTTTACTAAAAATTTTAATAATAAATTTTTATCGGGTATATTTACTTCGGTCTAACTGCATAAACATTTAAATAAACATTTATATAAGTAATTAAAATTTCATTCAATGTGTACATTGTGTACATACATATATACAATATTATATAAAAACGTTTTTCACGTTCTCTGTTTATGCGCAAAAATTACATCAATGTGTAAAGGAAACCTTGTTTAAATACGTTAATTGCTTTTATCTCTTATAATTAAAACTAATAAAGCTAATAAAAAATATGTACCTGCCTTTTTTTATAATTTTTGCTAAACAAAAACATTAACAATTACACAAACAGGAACAAAAGCAGCATAATAAAGTAGCGTAATGTTATTTAAAATTTTTTACAGTAAAGATATTCTATAGGACTAGTGAATAGGCTAAACGGGTTCTGTTGACATTTTTCCTTTCATATAAAAAAGGATAAATTTGTGAATACAGCTGCGAATGAATTTCAAAATTTCTCTCTGTGGCTGGCAGGGTATGTGTGTGTATGTGGGTTGGTAAAAGGGGAGTACAGTAAGAGCTGAACCCGCTCAGGCTTGAGTTTTGATAATTAAAGCATTTTATGTTTTAATTGCATTTGCACGGAAAAAATTATAGTAAATATAATATCAATTAAATTTTTGTCTCACATTAATGTATGTATACCAAAAAAGGGCCTTGAATACTATGTTTTGTTTTTGTTGGAAAAAAGGCTGCTTTCATTCAATTATTATTTTATCAAAAACATATAAATATGTATATATGTCTTATATTTTTGCGTTTTCGTTTAATAATTATTTTTACAACATGTTTTTTTGAATCCACGATTCACTTCCTTTCCAGGTTCCTTTACAGGTCCGCAGTCAAACAACTTATTTGTTGCTTCAGCAAACTTCATTCTTAAACACGCAAAACAAATCGCTTTTGTGTGTTTTATATACTGTAAGTTGGGGTCTCTAGAAATTTTGGGTCTCTAGTAGATTTAAGCAAAAAAATATCAGAGTTTAAGTTAGCCAAAGCTATTTAAATAGTAATTCCTATTAAATATTAAATAGTAATTTAGCCAAATTCACAAATTTATATAAGTTTGAGTTATTTTTTTAAAGTTGGAAAAGTTAATTAAAAACTTTAGAAGCCATCTAATTTAGATTTGCTTACTTGAATGTTTAATAAAAATGCAGTCAACTTTAGCATTAAAACCAGCATATTTGCATCCAAAGCACATCAAATGTTCAGCTACATGAATAGGTCTCCCGCAATTGTTACCAGAAATCAGCAAAAATCATATTTGCCGAAAATACTGCCTTGCGTAAAGAAGGTTGGTAAGGTAGATACTTGGGAAGATCCCGGCACTACATTTGTGTTACAAAATGTGCTCTTTCCAATGCTAAATTAAACATACAAGTACCAACTTCAAAATCATCGAAGGCTTATGAACAACAACTTTACCAAAGACAATCATATCGCTTCTTTATTGCAACATAGTTATATCTCAAAAAATTAGATTTTCGAGTTAACAATGCAGAATTGTTACCAGTACTACCTTTTATATTGTGCCAAAATTTTGTTTAAATTACCTTTACCCTGTTTCCTTTAGGATATAATTTATAAAAAAAATTTCGAAGACTTGTATGTAAACTAAAAATTTGAAAAGTGTTTATCTTTGAACAAGCTTTTTTGTGTTAACATTATAACATTAATTTATACATATATAAGTGAAATAGTTTTCTAAAATATTGTATTAATTAATTACCTTTTTTTTGTAGCTTTAAATATTATATATGTATATTTATTTTATTACATAGTGTAGGGTGCGTTACTCTATTCTATCATTACTACAATGGATTTTTCTCTCGCAAGATTAGGAATCTTTTTCCTGAAACTCGCACATTTCTACGTAACACGCGTTTATCGTCCAGAGCTCATCCAATTGTGGTCTACTGTCCGGGGAATCGTACAACGCATTACAGAGAGGCTTCGTTTTGCCTATGGAATAAGTGGCCCACAGACGTGTTTCCTGTCTGTTATGACGCCAAGTGAAATGTTCACAAACACTACTCCCTCTTTCCCCCTCCTCATAACCTATAAATAAATAAATAAATGTAGGTGTCATCCCCTGAGTACTTGTCCAAGATAAAAAAAAAACAAAAGTATACGCGTACGCGTCTTTCAAGAAAATCAGCTTTCCACTGAATATTTTTATTTATTTTCTTAATGAAATATTATCGTATTTTACTTATTTCAGCTCGTTAAAATTAATATTCTTAAGAATATTTTTATTTGCACAACGTATGATTCCATCAGTAGCAAACCAACTTCTTGGCGAGGGAATACTGAAGCACTTATATTATATTATAAATTTGAATTTCATTTTCAAATGGTTTATTGTTATTTCCCTTACAATCCTTCTTCACGATAAGGAATTGTTGTAGCACTTAAAGTCAAATATATCTCATAAAATTATACGAGTATAAGTGTATACTCACTTTCTTTTCTACTTATTCATAGAAAGGCTTTTTTCGGAAGCGCGTTATTGTTTGTATACCTTTAGTGCTTCGAAATGTGCTCAATATTTTTGCTGGGATGTTTTTGCTTTGTTAAATCATATATGGTGATTACAAATTTGTAGCCAACAAAAATCAAGCAACAAAATTCATTACTGAGTAAAATCAACATCGTCCTGCAAACATATTTTGAATACATATTTCAAAGATGAATGCTTCAACGTCCATTACTCATCTCAAATCAAGCAACAAAACTCAATCTTGAGTGTAATCACAAATGTTAGGAAATAATTTATATGCTCCTTTGTCCGGGTCGCGAAAAAATCGGCTTAATTTTTGTTGTTGCTTTGTTAGTGAGATAAATGAACACATTTGGAAAGCCGTCAATGCCGAACTACATTCATTTATGTTAAAGCACGGACCTTGGGCAAAATCTTAGATTCTTTTTCAGAAACAGCACAACCCAAATTAGGGCGTAAAGCGCAATGTAATTTAATGCTTTAATTTTACGCTGCATTAAGTAACAATGAGAACATTAACGTTGTTTAATGAGCAATAGTGTCACAACCTTGTTTAACAGAAACCAGTAAATAAATATAGTAGATAAATAGTGCTAAAGTCGCTAAATGAATATATAAGCACCTACAGTGTTGTTACTTATTACCGCAAAGAATGGGTAACATATATTAGGTTTGTGCCCAACTATACTGAGTGACAGTAAAGCTTTAACTTTTGCGTTTTATCAAAATTGGATTTTGCAATTGTAAACCATTGACGCTGCCCAATTTTTGACAGACAAATAACAATTGACGCGATAATTTAGGTTGCGCTGAAAGATTGATGAATTAAGCCATTCTTTTCATGCATCTTTCATATGCTAGAAATATTTCAGAACGAATGAAAATGTATCCATTAGGTTATACGAGTATTTTTGTTTTAGAGTTTGTTTATATTTAACAATAATTAAAATTAAATAGTATAAAATTGCATTTCTAATGATTTTCTTCAATTGATTTTGAATGGTTACAGACTCTAAACGGATAAAATGTGAAAGGGAAGAAAATGAAGAAAAAACTGTAGAAGGAATACATACATATTTCACTATTTCACCTGAACGACTCATTCAGTTGAAGTAATTCATTCATAAATGGCACAAGTCTATTAACGAGGATTATATTCATATAGCGAAGGTGTTGCTAATTCTGATATTGATTATAATCAACAGCGCACTTCTGTGACTAAACACAAAATCATGTTTGATTAGAATGTAAGGGTTTTCATGCTCTTAATTAAGTACGCGTTTTTGGTAACCGCATAAAGCTGTTCTTTACAAAATTGCCAGATGATGATTTGTAGTATAGTGGGCGATTTCACACCTGTCCCTTTTCTTGTTTAAACCTAGTTTGAACAACACTCAGCTTGACAGGGGAGAGGCTGAACTTCATTAAAATTTATGTTAATGAAAAATATAGTTAATAATAGCCTATTTACATTGTCTTGAAATCTAGTAGATAAGATTTGAAACTTCTCTCCAAATCTAGTTCGTTTACATTGTATTTTTCTGACATTAATTATATTTTATATTCACAATAAAAACAGCTGACTAAAAATTTAAAACAAAAATTGTTATATATCCGAATGTATTTGATTTGGTTTCCATTTTACGAGTATTACAATAAACTTCAAAATTTCAAGTAAAAGAGTTTCTTTTAGTTTTTCGTTTAGTCTTTGTTATTGTTAAAGTTAAACCTCCACAAATACTACTCCATCTTTACTCTTTATCTAACCTATTTTTCTCGTTCCAGTACAATGCACTGCATATGTAGAGGTTATCCCCTGAGTACTGCTTTTAGATAAAAATTAATAATAATTATAAATTTTGGCTATGCGCACAATTTTTTTACAGTATTTTTTGGTACAAGTTGGAAAAAAGCCCGAGTTCCATCAGTAAATACTGCTAGATTTAAATAGATTTCGTGCAAACCAGGTGACAAAGTAGATTTCATTTTGTATGGGAAATCTTTTATAATACGACAAGACTTAGCTCGAAATCTCCTAGTTTTTAATATTTTTCTTTTTTTTTACAAATTCAAGAATAGGTCTACAATAATGTCATAAATTATTGATTTATATTAAAAAGCTGAAATACTATACAAAATGATGGAGAAATTTCGAACACATCCCACACTCTTATTCATAACAATCGATTTCCAGGCAATATTTTTTCTGTGTGTGGCAAAAATTGTTGTGTAAAATCCTCTCCAAGTATTTTATTATTCAATTTGTTTTCGTTTTGTATAATGCTTGCAAACAAAAATAACTTTTTGGATTTACCTTTCCTTTTATAAAACTTACTGCCGCAGTTGCTACTTCATAAATTTAAAATTATGATTTTTATTATCATTGCATGCATGCTCTTCAAGTTTATGAAATTTTATTTACTATTATTATACTTCAGTCTAAGGTATTTCCTCTGGCTTTGTTTTACTGTTTGTATTTACTACAATGATTAAAAAATTCTCATTCAACTTTACTATTTCACAGTAAATGATTATATTTCCTAATAAATTCTGTTATGGAAATGTGGTTCAAATTTGGAACATAATTTTATTATGAAATATGATGTTTTGTTTATTTGCATATTTTTGCAATTCAATTTGCTTGGACTTTTTTTTTCACATATTATCATCTTTTAATTTTCTAAAATAAGATACATAAGCACATAGATTATATAAAAACAGTTGGGCTAACCAATTGCCATAATAGAAGAGTAATAATAAAGAGATTATTACTCATTCATTAATATTTTTACTACGAAGAGAAAGTACAAATTAATATAAAAAATATTCTCTACAATGCAAGAGAAAGAGAGGCAAGAAGAGTTTTATTACAAATTCAATGTATGAGTACTCGTATTAAAACTATCATGATATACTTTAACATTTTTAACTATCGAAAAAAACTGTTAGAGAAGTTTTTCTGAATATTTTTAACAAACAACTAGATTGAAAAATACATACAAGAAATGAAGTACAGCTTTTACAACCCAAGGCTGATAATTTTTGATGCGAAACATAACTTGTTATGAAGGAAAAAAAGAAAAAATATTTATAAAATGATAAAAGAGTATCAAAACTAATCAAGTCACAGAAAGAAAAAAAAACACAATGTATTTTTAATTAAATTTGCTTCTAGTTAAACTGATAAAGAAAAGACAGCTGAAATTAAACAGAGGCTGATGGAGCTGTCAATTTGGAATCTGCTATTTTTTTTGTATTCAAATTGAACTTTACGATAAATATCATGTTTAGCTATAAGCAAGGCAAAATTACGCCAGGTAAATACAATACTGAAAAAATCTTTTTCAAATGTCAAGGGAAAAATATAAACACAAGAAGGAATTAAAAAAACAAAAAAATATTTATAAGAAAAGGAAAACTTTTAAATATTTCATGAAACTTATAATTATTTCGCGAAAGCTAACGTCTCAGATCATAGAACTTCGAATGGTGAACATGGCCAGCGGATTGGAAAGGATTTTGGATCATATTTACGCCGCAGAGACCAGGGAGGTTTCCGACTAGCTAATCTTTTGAGCACAGACCACTCAGTGGGTTCCAACCCTCTCCCTGGGTACGCCGACATAAAAAATATTTATTTATACAGCAAAAAACCATATATTTAATTTAACCGCTTTGCTTGCCACTTTACCGATCTCTTATAGGAGAGAAACTGGTGTTTTGTTTCTTCATTGCCCACCCAACCTGGTTGCAAATAGTTTGTCCTGCACTCAATTTTTGTTTTGCAAGAGATAATTAAAAAACTTCTTTTTTATTTCTTTTAATTATTCCATTGACATCTGAAACATATTAAAATTAAAAAAAAATTTAACAGCTGCGCTGTCAATTTCACCTGTTATGAATTCGACTTGGCTATAAGTGTTAAACTGAAATGTTATTAAACTTTATTCAAAATCTTTTGGATAATAAATATAATAAATGAATAAAATAAATAATACAAATAAAACATAAACAAAAACTTTATGTTCATTAACATAAACAGGGTGGATCATAAATCCTTCGATATTTAAAATGATCAATAAACAACAAATAGCCACATGTTTATAAAACTGTTTTTTTTTTTTTTTTTTTTTTTTTTTTGTTATTACAAAAGTAAATGAAATAAAGTTTTATTTCTTACAAATTCCATCAATTAAATGCGATTTTTGTTCAGTCCAAAACCTATGCAATCAAGACCGGAAATTTTTCATTACTACTCTATATTTCCTCGCGTAATTTTACCTTTAGTTCGGTAATGGTCGTCGGGTTGTTGTTATTGAAAACCTTGCTTTTTAGATATCTCCAAAGGCCATTGAAGACAAATCGGGGCTACGGGGTGACCAGTTAATGTTACCTCTTTTTCGAAAGTTTCTGGCCAAAACTTTTAAGAACTACAACCAACAAGTAATTTGACGTATGACATACGAGTATTGCCCCATTTTATTGTAAAACGCAATTTATTATGATCAAGGTATATTTAGAACCGCAGATAGCTTAGGAATAGAGAGGTTGGGTCGATCTTGAACAGATGCTCGTACTCGGCTTAGGTTTTTTTATCTTGGTCCAGTACTCAAGGGATGACCCACATGTGCAGTGCATTGTACTGGTACTAGGAAAATAGGTAAGGAAGAGGAAAGAGGGAGTAGTGTTCGTGGAGGTTCAACTTCAACAATAACAATCCGAAAGACGAAAACAAACTCTATTACAATAGCATTTAAAATGTTGGAAATAAATTAGGTAAAACTAATCAGTGTCCAGCGTATATACGACACTGCTCAGACTAACAAAATTTAGTCAAACACCTTCCACACTACAAGGTGATAAAGTACCATAATTTTATTTTCAACACGATACCAAAGCTAAGAGACAACTATTATGTACGTACTTATGTACATAAACTTACTTACATACTTATATAAAAACTGCTTTAAACAAAATTCCCATGGTTTGAGTCATTAGGGAATGATTTCTGTCGCGAATATTAAAATGGTAACAAATTTTGCATTTAGTTTCGGTCGCAGAATCCTTCTTGCGATGACATTAAATTCCTTAAGGATGGTCTCCAGTTCCGTAGTGGACATAACTAGTGGACATAATTAGTGGTTTTCACAAAGAATCATTTTAATGTACGCACCGACTTAAGCTGAACTAATATTTTTAATAAAAAAATGTTGCCAAAACAAGGGATTATTCAAACAATTTAGTTTATTTTGCTTTATTAGCTCCTAGTATTGAAATTGATTAAAAAATTGTAAACAGCTTGTTTTCTATGTTGCCTAGCTGTCTATATGTCGATAGGAGCTACCCTAACCATCGGTAGATTTAGAAACCTTTGCAAAATATTTCGCAAACATTCAACTTTATATAACAATATTCCGAAAGAATAATGAGAATTTTAAAAGAAAAATGCCGTATTAATACCTTTGAAACACTTTTCAAACAAATGAATAACCATCATTTGCTACGATTTGTTCTGTTTTTAAGTATCAAAAACAAACAAACATTGAAGCAATTGATTTTTTATATTTTATTACCTTCTATTTGTACCGTTTAGCTCTCGGTACGTGCTCAGCTAGGCATTGTCATCCATCTTATCCACCAGATAATCCACACTTGTAACAAACGGAATGACCTTTTTCCCCAAATTTGTTGGAGTTACATATCCACGCCAACCAAGATACTCGTCAAAACGAATCCAACGAGCACAAACTAGATAGCGTTGCGTCGCTTGATTTCAATCACTACCTTCCAGTTCCATCATCAGACCCTGTTTACCATATAGTATCTAAGTACTCGTAAAGGCGAATCTGAAGCTGAACCCAGACTCGATGGGGTTGCGAAGTTCCTATAACCAGCTTCATCATTACATCTATGTCAGAATAATATTGCATTGTTATCCGAAGTAGATTAAATTTAAGTTGCAAAATTTGATTACAGACCATGAGGCAATCTAAAAATTTGTAAAAATGTTTCGAGTATTACCATTCATAAATAATACTAATACGCCCAAGGTTAATATAAAGAAGTAGTATATTAATTTATGCGTAGCATACTTTTAGGATGTTTCATATAATAACAGCCAATGAATTACATACTAAACGAATGTTTAGCTGGTCAAACACTCAATATATTTCGAGTATTGGAATATTGCAAGAAGTATCAAATGATTTTCCTGGTCCGAACATGCACTCAATTGCTATTCCCGGTGTTCATAGGGGATAGGTTAATTCTTCTTATTTTTTATTTAATTTTTTTGCTCTTTTGTGTTGTTTTCTGTTTTTTTTTTGTTTTTGTTTTTTGTATATATAGTATTAGTTGTTTAATTTTAAGTTTTTTTTAGTGTTAAGTTTATTTAATGTAGATGTAACTCTACTAATGAGGTTAGAAGCTGGCAGCAAGCTTTGTTTTTCTTAAAGCTAAAATTAATTAATTTTGTATAATTATTATATATAATAAAAATGGAACTTTATAGTTTAAAGTATTCTAAAAATTATAGTGGTATTTCCTGTTATATGAAAAAATATGAAGTCTTAATAAAAACTAACTAACTAACTGAATTACATACTAGAGAGCTGCTCAAGCACAAGAAAAATAAATGTCTTACAAGACAACGTAATATTTTCAACTACCATCCATCTTCTTCTGTCATATTTCAAAACAAATACTTCAGTGTCGAAATAAAGTAAACACATAAACGAATACTGTCTTATAATCGTTTAGAACATAGCATAAGTAGAACCAACTGAAGTAGAATAAATTTGAAGTAGAAATTCAAGCACTGAAGTAATGTTCTACTTAAGTTTTGTTTATAAAATTTGTAGTTGTTGTTCATGGCTTTTGTCTTTGTGTTAAGCAAACATATTCTAAATGCAGTGTGCTCAAATGTCAGTGTGATAATGTACTCGCTATGCTTGCTATGATTCATCATCTATTTGCTTCATTTTTATTGATGTTTTGTTTTGAAACATAATTCAAGTACTGCAGTGAAAGTGTTTCAAAACTATGAATTGTTTGTTCTGTTCTATAGTTTGTTTGTTTTGTTTTAAAGATTGTTTTCAAATACAGTGCTTGGACCGACTGGATAGTAGTGAGATGTGTTCTTTAGAACATTCTGTGCAGCCCTTTTTATGTACAAACAAATAATCACGCGTAATTGATATCAGCACAGGGTATTCCCATTTCTAAGTTTGAGTATTGATAGCGAGCATACTGTAGAAACTACACCTCGCGAGGATGTCATTTTTTCGGCCAGTTGTGCAAAATTAACTTGAACAAATTTACTATACAACACGTGCAAATGCTACAAAATACTTTAATAAAATTAGTATTTTGTAATATTCCTAATTAGACTACAATAATTATAAATAATTCCGTAATTAAACGAGCATTAATTAATGTAACCAATCAAACTCGCAAATATTTCTTTAAACAGGTGTTATTATGTTGCTGCCTTAGACATCCAACAACGGCATCCACCCAACTTTTTATTCCATATAGTCCCCTCTTTTATAAAAATTCTTAAATTTCAAACTGAAATGTGAAGCTGCATAAAAAATAAATTACCATTTGGAAAAGCCATCCATTATACAAATTGATGACCCTGCGAAAGTAATTAATTAATTTTTTTTATAAGTACAATAAAAGTCATTCTCACCATTTGCCAACGTTGTTTATTATATTCAATCATAGCATTTTTTGTAATTTATCAATAACAACACAATAAGATGACATTATCATTAACAGCATATCGCCTTAATTCGACAAATGTCTGCAATCCTTAGTGGAAAATTATCTTCTCGCTGTTAATCTTTCTGTTGGCAAATTTCCATCCTCACCGCCTTCAGCCGCAACATCAATAACAAAAGCTTGTGATATAAAATACCAACAGCAGCATTGTTGTCAACAAGTCTGCACAAGCACTGTCATATCATCATCAACAATAACAACAACCTTGTGTCATACAACAACATTTGTAATAATATACGCAAGAACGACATCACTCAAATTGCTGCTGAAAAAAAGTTGCTTATTTAATTACAAGCCTTAAATTTTGAGCTCCACCGCACGGGTTTCATTTATTTCGTTGGTGTAACCAAACCAACAGCCATCTTCTCTGCCACATATGAGGAAATTTTTCAAAGGAACAACTGTTGACTTTTGAGGAGTTTTCTTACAAAGAAGTAATAAAAAAGAAAAAAGCCTTTGACAAAATGATTTTCAAAATTAAATTTCTTTATTGTTTAATGTATTCTTGGGTTAAAGTTTAAAAGATTCGAATCAATTTTTTCAAAAACCGGGTCTTAGATCTAATAGCTTCTGCTGGCTTGAAAAGATTATCAACACAGTATAATTTTAGTGAAATGCGTTTATTTCATTCGTGTCAACTGGTGACACCAACATGTGTTTAAATTCCTTAAATTAAATTACAAATAAGGTTTTATAAATTCATATTATTTTATAATTCATTAATAGACATACTTTTTAGTATCAAACCAAGGTTTTAAATCTAGACAAATATACACGTTCCGTGCTCAATTACTACTGACCCTTATCGGCACTTTTATTATTGAAAATGGCTTCAGAACAAATTTAAATGTGTATGATAAAATGTCTTAATAATGAAGTTACAAGTGTGTATTATAAAGTCATATCGTAAATTTAAAAGGCTGCATTTTTCCGTAGTTAAACAGTGGCGGCAACACCGGGAATTTGAAATGTACGTATTCTAGGGCTTGGTACCAGTGATACTAGAAGGAAGATTTCATTTTAATTTTGAAGATTCTGGTGTAAAATAGTAAAATAAGATCTGAAGACTCCCTCAAAACTAAGATTTTAAGGATTTTGTATTCTTATAAATAATGGAACTTATTTACAAACATCAAAGGAACATTGAATTTTTTTATAACACGGACCTAAAACTAACTTTTATTCCTTTAAGCACATAGCATATATATACACTGCGGCGAAAGTCAAAGTGAATCAACGTGACAAATACTGAGAATATTAAATTATCCTTGACAAGTGTTGACTTTGTTTTGGAGTCATATATGAAGTTTTTAAATACAAGTAGAAATTGTAAAAACAATCATTTACAAGTATGACCGAAATTGATCTTGCTGACGTACAATATGATCTAGTTTCATCAGTGAGTGACGGTGACATAAAGTCCTTCAGTGCTCACTTTTTAATCTACTCATAACAGATTGTCCATTATGTCTGTATATTATGGCGCTAAGTTTTTTTAAGGAGAGATTCGTTATCATGCTATCTCTGTTTATGTTACTGTCTTTAAGACACACTACTGGAGTCAACTTGTTGCTGACGCTATTGCGATTATTTATCGGTGAAAATTTCATAATGACAACGTCATAATAAAAATTTCTCCTACCTTATTTCTTATTTTCCTCAACGACCTTCTTTATCAAAATTCCAACCCTATTCACTCTTTCGCGGCGGATGACAACAGCATTTGCCACTCGTACTCTTTTACTTATAAACGCAGCCTATCTGAAATTGCTGCCAATCAGCTAAATATGAATGATCCGCTGAAAAGTGGTCTTCTATTAATCTCCGAATATGGTCGTGAAAGTAAAGTCTCGTAAGACCCTATGCTGTTTATTAACACACAAACAAACGACCGCGTATACTGCGCCATCTGTACTCATGAATGGTATAAATATTGAAGAGTCTGGTGCTCTTGATGTTCTTGGAATGAAGAACAGTGTGACATTCGCTAGAGTGAACACTTTTTTAATGTTTCTAAAGAAGCGTTCAAGTGCCTCGTGTTTTTGAAACGGTGTAAGATGTACTTCACTTCACCTATATCCGACCGAAAATGAAATACAACTCTCATGTTTGGGCCGGTGCCTCAAAGTCTATTTTTTGTGGTTACTCGACCGTGTGCAGGAGTGGGCGAAGAAGCTCATCGGTGACTGTAGGGTTTCCAACTGTATTGACTCACTGGAGCATCGACGCAGTGTAGGGTGCGTCACTCTGCTCTATCGTTCGTACAATGGAATGCTCCGACGAGATTAGGAATCTTGTTCCTGAAAATCGCACATATTTACGAAGCACGCGTTCTTCGTTAAGAGTTCATCCATTTGTGGTCGATTACCCAGGGAATCGTACAACGCATTACAGAGAGAATTCGTTTTTCAGTCGCACGCTTCACCTGTGGAATAACATGCCTGTGGAAGTGTTTCCTGTCTGTTACAACGTTGGAAGGTTCAAGTCAAATGTTCACAAACTCTACTCCCTCTTTCCCCCTCCTCACAACCTATTTTCCTAGTTCTGGTATAATGCACTGCATATGTTGGGGTCATCCCCTGAGTACTGGTCCTAAATAAAAAAAATGAAAAACGCCACCGACATATATTTCTAATATTGAAAGAAATTTGATCGACTTGAATTTTTGTTGTTGTCATGTATTGTTAGAATAATCAGCACTTTGTAATTGACGTGAAAAATGTCATAAGCACATTTTAAGATGTTTTGTTTCTCTGAAATTAAGACTTTTATCAAAAGTGAATATTTTCCCATGAAAGTATCTGACGCCATTACTTGGTACTATTTCAAAACTATATTTGAGAATTTTGACAATATCTTTTTCACGGTAAATTTTCGACAGATTTAATGTGTTACTGTGTTAAACCATTAGCAAACATATCGTAGATGTAACGATTTTTTGCATTAATATTACGATTTGCGCGTTGTTTTTGAGTCAACGTAAAACTTCATTAGCGGTATGAGTATTTTTCAGTAAAGAAATAACAGTTGTAGATAGAAACATTGGTTCGTTTATGAAAAAAGTTTTCACCTTTTGAAGATGTTGTTATATACTTGTTAGTGAATGTTCTAAAATACTTTGTATTCAACATAATGAATTTAATCTAGTATTTATTGTTTAATAAGTTTTTGTGTAAATGAAATTTTCTTCACTTCAAATCTTTCAACATTATTATACCTTTTTATCATATAAAGCGGTTTTAATTACAATAGGTTATGGGCTCAGGACCCGTAAAGAAATAATAAAGAGGTGCTGAAGTCGTATGAGTAATCATTAGTTGAAAAATATCAACAATTGGCAAGAAACATGAATTCTGGTGGAGGACGGATACCATTGTTGAATGGTACAAATTATGGGACGTGGAAGGCTCAAATGGAAGCGGTGTTACACAAAAACAGATTGCTGAACATTGTGTTGGGAAAAGAAGTTGCCGTAGAGATAAGAGATCTGCCAGAGAATCCAAGTGAAGCGCAAGTCCGTGAGCATGAGCGGAATGTACAGGCTCTTCAACAATATTTGGATAAAGATATGGACGCAAGGGCTGAAATTTTGATGGCTGTTGAAACAAATATCGTGACAATGGTAAAACATATAAAGAGGTCGCAAGAAATCTGGAAATATTTGGAGGATACTTTTGACCGTAAGTCAGTAAGAAAGAAGATTGAATGTTACCGTAAGTTGCTGAATATGAAAATGTCTGAGAACCAGTCTATATCCCAATTTTTGATTGATTTTGATGTTTGTGTTTCGTATTTTACTGAAATGGGAATTCAAATTGATGAAGATTTTTTTGCTGTTGTTATGCTGGATGCTTTGCCTGATCGTTTTTCAGCTATTAAAGCTGCTGTAGATACAGCAAATGAATTTCCGAAAGTATCTGTCTTAAAATCAAGATTGTTAGAGATTGCTGACAAAGATGAACATGATGTAAGTAGTTCTGCATTCAAAACAAAATTTTATAAAAAGATGCCAGTTGATCAATATAAAAAGATAAAAGATGAAGGTATGGTAAAAAATAAATTTATTTATAAATGTTTCCGATGTGGAAGAAAAGGCCATAAAGCCAAAGATTGCAGGATTTTTTCTGAAAATGCTAAATATGTTGAAGAAAATATATAGAATAGATTTTTAAACGAGGTCTCTATAACATTGACAGAGACAAATTTTACTGTAAGTTCACAAGAAACTTGGTTGATTGATAGTGGGGCATCATCACACATGTGCACACAAAGTTCAATGTTTGAACGTATGAATTCGCAATTCAGTGGAAAGGTCAGGTTAGCCGATAATAAAGAACTTAATATCAGAGGCATTGTCAAAGTAAAAATAGTTGTCAATGTGAATGGCAGAGAGCAAAAACTAAGTCTAGATAACACTTTGTATGTACCTGATTTAAAATGTAATCTTATTTCTACCAGCAAATTGACTGATAATGGTTGTACAGTTGTGATGAAAGGATCAAAAGTAGTTGTTTACAAAGAGGGCAAGGAGATAATGCAAGGTTTTAAATCAGAAAATCTTTATTTTGTAAAATTGTTTCATAAACAACATTTGAAAGAAAGGCTACATTATTCTGAAACACAATTGTGGCATAAGAGATACGGCCATATTAACTTAAACCAAATGAAAGAGTTAGAAAACAATAAAATGGTGAATGGATTACCTGAAATAAAAGATTTAGAAACTGATTGCATTTCTTGTATTCGAGGGAAACAGACTCGTTTACCTTTCTCCAAGAAAACCGAAAAATCAACTTCTGAAATTCTAGCTCTTATTCACACTGATCTTTGTGGTCCAATGAGGACTGAATCTCTTGGTGGCAGTTTGTATTTTGCTACATTTATAGATGATTTTTCTCGAAAAGTTTTTGTTTATTTTATTAGACGAAAGAGTCAATATTTAGAAAAATTCATCGAATTTAAAGAAATGGTGGAAAAGCAAACAGGAAACAAAATCAAAATGCTAAGAAGCGATAATGGGGCGGAATTAGTTAGTGAGAGTTTTTCAAAATTTTTAAAAGATAATGGAATTAGAAGGCAGCTGACTACAATTTACACCCCACAGCAGAATGGAATTGCAGAAAGAATGAATAGAACGCTAGTGGAGATGGCGCGCTGTCTAATGTTAGAAGCAGGTTTACCTGAGAGTTTGTGGTCTGAATTGGTATATACATCCGCATATATTAGAAATCGATGTCCAACGAAGCTTAATGGTACTAAAACGCCTGAAGAATTATGGACGGGGAGAAAACCTGTCATTAAACATTTCAGAAACATTGGTTGTATATCATTTGTGTTAGATAAGACACTCAAAAGATCGAAGTGGGATGCTAGAAGTAATGAACATATTCTTGTGGGATATTCTGAAGAATCAAAAGCTTACAGATTGTGGAAAGCAGGAACAAAACAAATTATTATAAGTAGAGATGTAAAATGTATAGAAACTAAAATGTACAGTTCTACGAAAGGAAATGAAAATTCAAATTTTTATGAATTTCTACCAAGAGAAGAGACAAAACAACAAATTGATGTATCTAATATTCATGATCCAATAAAGCCGGCAATTGAAACTAATGAAGAAGCAGTTGAAGAACCATTTGCTAAAATTAGTAGTCTTGAAAGATCATCAAATGATACAATTAAAAGTAGATTGCGATCACGAAAAAAGAAAGAAATAACGCAAACAGTAAAAGAGCACATATTAGATCCTAGAACTGTATCAGAAGCGAAATCCTCTGATCATGCAGAAGAATGGGTTAGAGCAATGAAAGATGAATACAGATCATTAGTTAAGAATAATACTTGGACTTTGACAGACCTGCCCAGTGGACGAAAAGTCATAGGTTGCAAATGGGTATTTAAATCGAAAATCTTGCCGGATGGAAGTATTGAAAGGTATAAAGCAAGATTAGTGGCAAAAGGTTATTCTCAAAAGTTTGGATTAGATTATGTAGATACCTTTGCTCCAGTGGTTCGTCAAACATCACTAAGACTGTTATATGCTTTAGCTGTTGAAAATGATTTGAGTTTACGCCAGTTAGATGTCTCTACCGCTTTCCTGAACGGAAATTTAGAAGAAGATATATATATGGCCCAACCAGAAGGATTTATTAACGAGTCATTAGAAGGGAAAGTTTGCAAATTGAATAAAGCGATATATGGTTTAAAGCAAGCTGGAAGACAGTGGTTCAAGAAAATTGATTCATTTTTGAAAGATTTTGGATTAAAGCAATCAAAGTATGATCAATGTATATATTATGGCAATAAAAATGGAAAAACGTTTATAATCGCATTATATGTTGATGATATTATAGTTGCATCAAATGATGACAGTTTAACGGAAAAACTGGTGACTAAGTTGAAAGAGAATTTTGACATACACGATATGGGTGTTCCAAGACATTGTATTGGGCTCGAAGTAGAGGTAAAACATGAAGAGATATCGATTTCGCAGCCAGGATATATACATAATTTGGTAAGGAAATATGAATTGGAAAAATGCAAGCCTGTTAAAATTCCAATGCAAGTCGGTATTAAATTAGAAAATGAACCAGCAATTCCGGGAGAAGCGGTAAAAGTGGATGAAAAGTTGTATCAAGAAATTATTGGATCTTTACTTTCTTTATCTTTGTACAGCAGACCAGATATAGCTTGTGCTGTAAATATGTTATCGCAATTTTCTAAAAATCCTCGCAAGCAACATTTAAATTCTGCATTGCATATTATAAAATATTTGAATTACACTAAGAACTCTAAGTTAACATATAAGAAAAATGGTTTGCCACTTCGTGGCTTTTGTGATACAAATTGGGCTCAAGATGTTAATACTAGAAAATCACAATCAGGATATTGTTTTTTACTCGCAGGTGGTCTTGTTTCCTGGGAGTCAAAGAAGCAAAAAGTAGTAGCAACTTCAAGTGCAGAGGCAGAATATGTGGCTTTAACAGAAGCAAGTAAGGAAGCTGCATACTTGGGTTATATTTTGGAAGAGCTCGGATTTTTTGGTCACAGTCCTGTGGTAATTAATACAGATTCACAGAGTGCGCAGAAGATGGCAGAATTTGGTTCAAATCATGCCCGTACAAAACACATTCATTACAAGTATCACTATGTGAGAGATGCAATTGAACAAAATATTATAAAATTAAAATATTTATCTACTGATAAAATGTTAGCTGATGTTTTGACAAAACCTGTGCCTAAATATAAACACTTATTTTGTTGTAATAATTTTGGAATTGTAAATTCATAATGTTGAGGAGGAATGTTGTTATATACTTGTTAGTGAATGTTCTAAAATACTTTGTATTCAACATAATGAATTTAATCTAGTATTTATTGTTTAATAAGTTTTTGTGTAAATGAAATTTTCTTCACTTCAAATAAACCTTTCAATATTATTATACCTTTTTATCATATAAAGCGGTTTTAATTACAATAGAATACAATAGATTATACATAATGAAATGAGTTTTTCAATATATAAATGTTTTTTAACAAATACAAAAATAATACCCTGAGTTTGTAGCAGGAATCGGACCTGCGATTTTGGCACTATTTGTGAACCAGCAATCAAGTATATAATGCAATATTTTCATTATTTTATCCACATTATTTCGTAGCTGTTGCGAAAGTCTTACATTAATACAATGAAATATTTTACTTATATTTACTGCACTATTTAGCAGCTTCTTAAATTTGCATTCAAAAGTTTTTTATAACTCAAATAAAGTTTCGTAACATTAATGAAGTAGTGAAAAACAATAAAATGGTGCCGCGCAAAATTTTCCTTCCCAGTCTTTCAGTGTAGGTTTCAAAGCTAAGAAAGTATATTATGTATAGTTCTCTACAAGGTCGTTGCGAAAGATAACAATTATTTTTGGATATATTATTGTTCCGCGTATAAAATTTTGTAAAGAAGTTTATTTTTTAATAATTCAATCTTTGGTGAACAGTTTATTTTAGTTATGAGTTACTACTCAATCATATGAAGTGTTTTGTGCAGAAACTAGGAAAATGGGATTATAGTGTTATGGGGAATAGGAAAAAGAAAGCAGTGTTTCTATACCGTAAATGGTGACAAATACCAGTTTATTCCACATTCGTACAGTCCGACTGGTAAACGAATTTTCTCCATGCATTCTACAATTCACTAACCACGAATAAATGACGTCTAGATGATGAATGTATGTTAAGTAAAAAAACTAAGCTTTCGGAACTAACATCACTGATCTCTTCAAAGAATATTCCATTGTCAAAGCGATAAAGAGTGCAATGGTTCCATACAACAATGATGTTTCAGTAAGTTATATAGTAATTAAAGTTGGATGCCCTACTGTCGCTGATGAGCTTCTTCAGCCCATCCTGGACATTGTTGAGTAGCCACAAAATCGAACTTGAAGTATCAGCCTAAACATGACAGTCATATTCTATTTTCGTTCGGATATAGGTGTTATAGATAGTAAAGAGATCGGTTAGAGTTTAAGACGCTGAGATCAAATAATATATAAAATATCAGTGAGTGCTTTCTCTTTTATTTTTAGTAGATCATGAAACATCTTTTTTTCTATATTTCCCAGCTATCTATATGTAGACATTTCATTACAAAATTTCAAAAACTTCCATAGTCTACTGTCGAAATGTCGATATACAGATAGCTGGGAAACATAGAAAACAAGCTGTTTATAATTTTTTGATTGGTATCAATGTAAGAAACTAATATATTGAATAAAACTCAATTTTTTCATCCTTACAAAATTTTTTTTAGGGGATAGCCCCTCTATATTTGCTGTGCGTTGTACCAGAACTAGAAAAATAGGTTGTAAGGAGGGCTAAAGAATAAGTAGTGAGTGCATCCAATATTGAAAAAATTCAAAGAAGTCAAAATAGAATTCTCCGTAGAATTACAGATGATCCATGGCACGTTGAAAACTCACGAATCCACGCAGATCTGAACGCACCTTTTGTGGAATCTGAATTTGTGAAGTACGCGACAAGATATATTAACAAACTAGAATTCCATCCAAATCCTCTTGCAGTTAATATTCTTAACTCCGGTGGTTATACCCGTCTGAGAAGGAGGGATACTTTGGCTACCATTAGAGCTCTAAACAGATGACTGAATTCTGAAATAATATTCGCATAAAAATAAATTTTTGTCCAGCACTGGCAGGACTCTAATCACAATTTTTTTTTTTTTAGTATTAAGACTTGAATACTTATTGTCATTACATTTCTTATGTAGATTCAATAAATAAAATAATAAAGTTCCAAAAAAGAAATGTGTAGTATGATTTCCAGAGAAAGCGATCAGAATTGGATGAGCTCAGGACGATGAACGCATGTTACGTTTAAATGTGGAAGTTTAGGAAACAAGATTCCCAATCTCGTCAAAACAAAATTCCTTGTAGTAATGATATAACAGAGTAATGCACCCTACACTGCGTTGAGGCTCCAGTGAGTCAATGGAGTTGAATACCCCACAGACACGGATAAGCTCTTCGCCATCTCCTGTACACGGTCGAGTAACCCCAAACTAGACATTGACGACGCGGCCCAAATATGAGAGTTATATTCCATTTTCTTGCTTTAGGTTACAGAAAAAAAGACAAGAAAAGCTCTGCTTGTTTTTGTTGCTTTGCTGTAACCTTTGACTCTAGCGTTGCCACCTTGCAGACATTAACACAACTTGATAGCAATTACGGTAACGTATGCAATTGTGGCAACTTCAAATGCTAAAATTCTAAATAAAAGTTACAGATATTATTATCTTCTCGATAAGTTGCGTGAAGTTGTAAAAATGAAAAGTGATTCATATGACCGCTAAACTTTAACTTTTATCTAAAGCTAAGTTGTATTAAAAGGCCTAACTCCAATTGGAGTGTAGTGTATATTAGCAAAAGTTGAAAAAGTTTCAAAATAGCGTTGTCTGATTAAACATCAATTTTATTAATCTACGAGTATACACATACGCTTCTAAAATAGATCAGCCATTATACCGATTGTTTAGGTTAAGGTGGCAATACCCTCTTTCCAATTCAACAATTTGTTATTAAGCCCAAATATGTGCTTATTTGGAAACACAAAGCCTTATGGAAATTGTTTTAGTTAAATTTGAAGGCAAATAAATCTTTCAAATAATTCAGCAGAGATGTTTGTAAATATTTTATACGAAATCGTTCTATTTCTAATGTATTGCTAGGAAACCTCAAATAAAAATAACGTGATTAATTCAAAAACGAAAATATAAACAAATGCCTGCAAGTGTTTTGGGTATAAATTGCTCAAATTTATATTCCTTTGTAAGTTTTTCATTATTTATTTCTTTTTCCTGAATAAAATAAAAATCGTCTTTCTTGTCCTTTTTCCAAAAATATAAAAGCAAACAATTCATTTTTCAAAAGCTTTGAATGTGCTTTCATTTTTCTGCAAAATAACAAAATTACACTCACAAAACTTTTCTTTATTCAATTGAGAGTCTTAGGAAAACAGGGATTAGCTAAGTAAGTACCCCTGATGGTCCGAAGTGCTGGCTGGTACTTTGCTTTTTTATTTTTTATTTTTTTTTATTTGATTTTTCATCGTTTATGATGCTTTATGGTTTTTGTACGCGCTGTTTGTCCTGCGGCAGCTGTTTGAAAAAAGATTTTTCTTTCGAAAGGACCATTAAGAGCAAAGAGTTTCCTTTTCGGGATATTTTATTTCTGCATGCAAGTTAAACAAATATTTGTTCAATGGATTTTACACTTTTTATGACAATGTTATGAGTTTGTAGCGGCGTTGATTCCCTTCTTACCATTTTTCTTAAATTTTATTTTGTTGCTTGGCTTGTTTAAAAATTTTGGCCATTAATAAAGAAAAAACAAATTTGAAGTATTCCATTTATAATAATTTGTATTCACAACACTTTATTGCTTCATATTTTATGCGATGGCTTCATAAAGTATCGCTTCATATGCACAAGCACTCACAGCTCAGCTATTTTTCGGTTGAATAAGTGCTATTACAGATGCATGTGTACACACATACATATTTACTTAATGTATATATTTATTTTGAATAAATAAACAAACGAACAAATTGGCATCCAATTGTAATTTTTACAGTATAGTTGCTACAATCAAAGAAATTTTTGATGGTAAAATAAATAGGTTATTTTACTGTAATAAAATAAGAGGCGCTGGAATACTTAGAATAATAAAAACGTCAACTTGAAATAATTATATTCTAAAATAACACACCATTGTTCAAATTATTTATACAATAGTTTATGGATGTAAACAGGTAAAATTATTTTAAAAACATCGGTTTTAATTAGCAAATTTATAATTCGTAAAAGATTCATATATCATGTTATTTATTTAAAAAAAAGATTCATATATCATGTTATTTATTTATAAATCCTTTGCGGATTCCTTAGTTGCAAATGAAATAATGACATTAACCCTTGTTTGTTATACATTACTTAAATAAATCACAACTTTATTTGCACTTAATACCACTTTCAATTAACACACTCGACTTGCTTACTATTCTGACGTGTGACTGACTTGAACAACGTTTAAAATTAAACTCTCTCGCTCTCTTTACTCTCTCTCTCTCTCTCTCTCTCACTCTCTCTTTTCTGCGAAACATCTGCCTGCTATTTTTACTTTTTTATTACCTCCTACAATTATCATGAACCAGAGCACTGCGCAGGGCGGCTAACCGCTGGCTAAGCTAAGCCGCCGACGATTTTTGATAGCCGCCACCGTCGATTATTTCGCAGCTAAAATTGGCTAAAACAGAGCCGCCGACATGCTTATTATAAGTGAAATTTTTTTAAAGTAAATATAACACCCCTGATCATAACTAAGTGATACGTAAACTGAAAAAAAAGAGCAAAAATTAACCAATTTTTAGAAAAAGAAATGCTTAGTGAAGGTTATAACTCTGAAACAACTTCTGACACTGAAGAAAATGAAGTGAATTTTGGTTTGCAGAAGTATCAGGAGTTGCTCAACGCAAAAGCAGAAGCGAAAAAGAGTTCAAGTGTTTTTTTTTTTTATTTTTTTTTTTTTTATTTTTTATTTTTTTTTTTTTTTTTTTTTTTGATAAAGAAGACTGAAAATCGATCAATTGTGTGGAATTATTTCGAACAGTATAATAAAATTGTATTATTGTATTAAAAAAGCAATTCTTATGTAAAATATTATTTTGAACATATTTTTTCAAAAGTTTCTAAGTTTACTGACGATTAAAGTAGTTTTTAAGAAATGTCGATATAAAGGCAGCTAGGAAATGAAAAACAAAACAAACTGCAAATATTTTTTGATTGGTGAAAGTATTAGTCACTAATAAAGTTAATAATAAAAATCTCAAAAGTTGTTAAGTAAAAAACCTTTAAAAAGAAAATTTCATTTTTATACCCTTCACAAAAATGTAAAGGGTATATATAAGTTTGTGATTCCGTTTCTAATTTCTACAGTTTTTTTTGCGACCCTATAAAGTATATATATTCTGAATCAGAATTAATGGAAAAGTCGATTAAGCGATGTCCGTCTGTCCGTCTGTCCGCTGTTGAAATACCGTTTCTGAGAAAACCATTAGACTTAGAAACTTTTTTCTTTCACCATTCTTTTACCCCATCGATTCATGGGTTTGCTATTGAAATTCAGTAATATCGGTCCACGTATAGCTGAGAAAAAAGCCATTTTTTTTTTGCAGTTTTGTATGACAATTTTTTAAAACAAAAGTTGTTCGTTTTGCTTCAAACTTCACACACTTATTAAGCATGGTGACTAAAAGACAAAAAATTTTTTTTTCAGATATCGGTCCATATATACCCGAGATATAGCCCCAATCGGATTTTTAATGAAAATGTCGCATAGGTGAAGCTAAATAACTTTTTTTTGCTCAAAAGCAGTTCTGGTAATTATATAAGGTTACATAAATATGGAAAATAAAAATTTCCGATATCGGTCCATATATACCCGAGATATAGCCCAAACCTGGTTTTTCATGAAAATGTCGCGTAAGCGAACCTAAACAACTTTTTGGTGCTCAAAAGCAGTTCTGGTAAGGAAATAGGGTCATATGAATATGAAAAATGAAAATTTTCGATATCGGTCCATATATACCCGAAATATAGCCTAGACCGGGGTTTTCATGAAAATGCCGCGTAAGCGAACTTAAACAACTTTTTTGTGGTCAAAAGCAGTTCTGGTATTGAAATTAGGTTACATAAATATGGAAAATGAAAATTTCCGATATCGGTCCATATATACCCGAGATATAGCCTAGACCGGGGTTTTCATGAAAATGCCTCGTAAGCGAACTTAAACAACTTTTTTGTGCTCAAAAGCAGTTCTGGTAATGAAATTAGGTTACATAAATATGAAAAATGAAAATTTCCGATATCGGTCCATATATACCCGAGATATAGCCCAAATCGGGTTTTTCATGAAAATGTCGCGTAAGCGAACTTAAACAACTTTTTTGTGCTCAAAGCAGTTCTGGTAATGATATAAGGTTATATAAATATGGAAAATTAAAATTTTCGATATCGGGCCATATATACCCGAGATATAGCCTGAACCGATTTTTCCATTAAAAAAAATTTTTTTTTTTTTTTGCTGAAAAGCAATTCTCGTTATAAAAGAAGGTTACTAAAATACAGAAAATAGAAAATTCCGATATCGGTTCATATATAACCGAGCATATTCAGGTCACATTTTTAATATACTATACATATTCGTGGCTATCGTGAAGGGTATTTTAGATTCGGCCAAGCCGAATATACTACACTCTTACTTGTTTTTTCTTGATCCTAGATGCTTCGATCTTTATTTAGTTTAATAATACACAAACCAGTTTTTTCCTGTGGAAGTCTACCAAAGTAAGACGAATTATCAAAATAAAACAACACAAAAATTAAAAAAAAACCAAAAGGATCTTGAACTGAGTAAAATTATTGCAAATTTTATTTTTTGTGTTTGAAAACATTTTTTTTTTTTTAAATCCCATACAAAATTGTGTTAAAACTCATTTCAAATACTTTTCTTCTTTTACGAATTTTTGAAAAGTACACAATATATATATAATTCAAATAAGTATATCTGCGGCGTTTGATCATAACAGCTTAAGTCAATTTTTAAAAATTGTAAAAATTGCTACTAATTTTATTATTTGTTTGCAGAAATAATTTTTCGCATTATTCACAAAATTTAGTTATTATTATGGTTTATCTTGCTTTCTTCTTAAATTTAGTTCTTCATTCAAATTTCTCTGCAAAACTTTTTTTGATCTTATCCCAACTTAAGCTGTTACAATAAAACGCCACAGAATATAATTGTATTACAAATGCAGTTGTAATTTGGATACTGTTTACTATAATAAGTAATTAAAAAATTATTGCTCCTTGGCAGCAATTTCTAGAATTCTTCTTTGAATTTATTCTATGCTTTGTTTAATTAGCCAGGTAGCTGCATACAATTCGGCTAGAGGATTTATTCTCGGCTCTAGCCGACTTTGCACCGCCGCCGAGAGTTTTCTTGTTAGCCGCCGCCAGCGATCGATCGCTCGGCGCAGTGCTCTGTCATGAACTTTCTAGTTAATGATAATAACAGACTTAAATGTACAAATATAACTCCTACTCATAAACACACACAGATGCCTGCAAAACAATGAGAACGCAACAACAACAAGCAACAAGAATGCGTGTTTGCTCATTTCACGACAATTTAATATGAGCTCCTTAATGTTACTGAATTATAGAATGTAAATATGTATAAAATAGTCAAAAAACAGTTTTGGCTTCTTCTAGGCCGCTATGAATAATTGTAGTATATTGAATTTTTATATGAAATATAAACGGCACTTGTTAAAAAATTATCAGCCATAACATACTAATTTTACATATTTTATCGTTTGGGATTTTTGGTCAATATTTCATTTAGCATCAGCCAAGTTATCAGTTTATTTTAATAATATATTTAATAATTGAAACAATAATAATTTCGCGTTAATCGTCACGAAACAATGCAATTATAACAACGTAACCACAACAATAAAAGCGTTGGTGTTTGACTTAGTTAGAGTTTTGCGTTCTTCAAATCATGTATGTTTGTTTGTTTGTGTATTATGATTTTAGTTTTATGTTGTTTGTGTGCATGTGCGTGTGAATTTATAGAAAGGAGATCACCAGCTCCGACAATGGCTTAGATGTGATAAAAAATTCGTAACAGTATCTTTAGGTTAATCTGACATTTCAGTTTTAAATACTGCCACTGTTAAAGATCACATATGGCCATTAATTTTTTTCCTATTTGCTTGCAAGTTTTGCCTAATGCTCAGCCACATAGTCATTTAGTTTGTCAGGGGATGTAAAGCACGTACCTAAGTAAAACAATATATTTTTCAGAGTCTATCACAAAAGCTGCTTTGCTTTAATTTCTTTTTTTTTCAGGCATATGTAGATAAGATCCGTGTGCTTTTCAATTACTTGCTATAAAATCCTAAACTAACAAAACCTTTTACATAGTAGCAAATAAAATTTGTGGCAAAAAAGAAGTTCTTCATTGTAAAACGTGAATTTAATTCGCAGCCATTTATTATCCACACTAATGGGTTTATTACTTTAAAAGTAGTAGAAAGAGTCGTTTGGTTATCACTTTTACAGGAATTGGTCGCGAGTAAAACTCCTACATTTAACATAATTTGCTCTATAGTATCTCATAAAGACATACGATGCTGTAATAGAAAGTTTTATTTTATTTATTTATTAAACAACTTAGTTATAATTAATAATTAAAAAGTTAAAAAACGATCACTAGCTTCTAGGGCCATCGGCGATGCTGTAACAGAAAGTATTACGAAAACTGTTCCAACAAGTTACTATGCATTATTTTTTGTACAAGTGAGAAAAATATGTAATACGGTCTAGACTGATATTACACTGACTGACAAACAAACTTTGTAGTTTCTGTATTTGAAAATCGCTTATTATATCGCAATATACAGGGTGGCTCATAAGTTGCTTAACATTTAAAATGATCAACAAAAAACAAACACGTTTATAAAATTTTTTATTTATACATACCTACGTTGATAAATAATAAAAAAACAGCAAACTGCAGTACAAACTACTGGAACAATTCTGAATTATTAACTCGAAAAGCTGATTTTTTAAAGATATGACTATGTTGCAATAAAGGAGCGATGTCAACGAGTGTGGAGGCCATTTCAATTCAATTTAATAAAAACGTATTATTTTTCATATGACTATGTTGCAATAAAGGAGCGATGTCAACGAGTGTGGAGGCCATTTCAATTCAATTTAATAAAAACGTATTATTTTTCAAATGAATTTCTAAAAAATAAATTACATAAAATTTACAAAAAGTTATTTGAGTTTCTTAATATAATGTAATGTTAATGTGATTTGAGTGTAACCATGTATTTGCTTAGTCCGTTCAATATGCCACAATATGGATTTGATTCTATGAATATAGATTTTCCTGCTTTGCAAACCAAATGTTATTGCTCTTATTTACAAAAAAAAATTGTTTGCTTTAGAAAACTTTTAACAACACCACTTACTTACTTACTTAAGCATCCCTGCCAATTTGCTGGGACAACTTTATGCCCACTTAATTATCAATAAAATTTTGGCTGCAAGTAGTTTTTTTACTATCGGTAAGAGTAACAAAACTGATGAATTTTTTTAAATACTAACTTGCAAGAACCAAAAATTGATTATAAAATTGTAGAGTGTAGCCTACGTAATTTTATTCTTTAAAAATCGTTTTCACACATTTTAAAGTCATCTTGAATATAACAATAATTTGGTGGCAGCAAAACATATCACAGCTATTTTTCATGTTCCTAAAGTTTTTATATATAGAGTGGCTGATGAATTCGTTCGATGGCCTCACTTTAATCCCTGGCAAATGCACTCACTACATTATCAATTTTTGCATTTTTAAGCAAGTAACATGCTTTCTCTTCAACTTAATGAAAAATCATTAAGTAACTTTTACTTACTCTCTCTTGCTCACTCTCTTTCGTGTGTGTGTGTGTTTTTGTAATTCGCTTTATTTTCCAATACTTAAAGAGTTTCGCTACAATACATTTCACACTGATGTGTAAATCAGAAACTTGTATATTGAGTTGTGCTTTTGTTGTTGCTACAAACACGTACAACAATATGCCCGTTAGATAATTAATAGACTTTGTTCTCGGTATGCATGAGTATAAATTAATGAAAACGATGCAGTGCTGTTAAATGCGAGAGGTTGATTGCTAATTAACATTGGAATTGGGGAAATTAATGATGATTAAGTTATTTATGTTTGGACTCCGAGTATATTGAAAAACAAAAAAAAAATTTTTTGTGGACAAAACAAAGTTAACTGAAAGAAGTTTGGCTTTAAGTCTTAAATGATGTTTTTAACAAATAATTACTGTTACTGGATAATGTATATTGGAACATAAACATAAATTAAAGTAATCGCATACTTTTAATTTAAATTAAGGCATACTATTAGCTGTACAACTTTACTTTCACTGTTTTGCAATAAATGGCTGTAGTGTTAGTGGTAATCCAAATATGTAAGTAAATCGCAGATGTCACACAATAAGCTTATATGGTTTTAAATATAACGCCAGCGAAATATTAGTCGATTTGAGCAGTCTGCATCATAAAATTATTCTCCATTAACATAAATATATATCTGTTTTTTATCTTGGACCAGTACTCAGGGCATAGCCCCTACATATGCAGTGCATTGTACTGGAACTAGGAAAATAGATTATGAGAAGGAGGAAAGGGGGAGTGATGTTTATGAATTTAACACACGGAACGACCTAAATAAAAACATTATCACAGCATTGAGAATGTTGAAATTAAATTAGTTAAACTGATCAGAGCCCAGTGTACATACCTTCGATACTGCTCAGAATAATAAAAATTAGTTTAACACCGCGCACACCGTAAGGTAATAATATACACAGGAGGAAAATAAAAGGAAATTAATAATAATAAATAGAGAAAAAACAAACGGCAGAAAAAAATAATAATAAAAAAACACGTGCACACATGATGCAAAAAAAACTCTACCTATTGAGGTTATATTATTATATTACGGTATTATATGTCAGCTTACGAGTCGAATTCTCGTCATTTGCGGGAGGTTTTAATTTTCTGCTTTATTATGAAAAAATCTGCGGCTGAGGCTCATGGATTGCTCTTAAATACCTATGGTGAGGCTGATATTAGAAAAAGGTCGTGCTTTTAACGCTTCAAGAATCGAAGATCAGCTTGACGGTGGAAAAGAGAAGGTTTTCGAAGATGCAGGTTTGGAGATATCACTTAAGGGCGTTTCAAACTATCATACAGGTCATAAGATTTTGATTGGATTTTGTGGGACAAAAATCTACTGATATTTGTTGCGACTGTCCAAAAATCTTACATACCATTACATTTTGTTTTCACACCATCACATCTAAAGTAAAAGAAGAAATATGATTTGAAAATAGACAGCCAATTTGCTTAACGTCTGGTTTTAATATTTTTATTATTTGCCAATGAAAAATCTTACTGTTTAAACGAATTTCTAAAAATGGTGAAGTGTTATGGGATGTCAAATCTATTATCGTATTATTTCTCATTTTCATAATGCTTTACATTCACACTATCACACTTGCTCGTATTATTTGAATTTATGACAAGTCTTTATACAAAGTGTGATAGTCTAAAGTGCCCTTTAAACTCGTATCAAATACAACAAGAATTGGCAAGAACATTTGAAGTGAAGCAACAAGATGCCTAAAAAAGTCATGGGAATGATTCAGAAAGAAGAGTGTCGTACGAGATGAAACCGAGAGATGTTGAACGGTGTTTGTTTTTTTGTGAACAGCTGATTGCCAGGAAAAGACAGTAGGGATTTATGCAACGCATTGTAACTGGGGACAAAGCATTAGTTCATTACGATAATACAAAGCCATAAAATCATGGCAAAGCCAAACCAAGTATTCACGGTATTTGGTGGCACCAGCCCTGTATATTGCACTGTGAGTAGGTTACACCGCCTGAAACCATAACAGACAATAGTTTTGGAACACAATTAATGCGATTAATTCGAACATTAAAAGCCAAATGTCTGCAATGCAACGAGTGACATACAGGCATGTTTCAGAAAAGTAGTAGAATGAAAATAAAAAATGATTTGAAAAGTTAACTTTTTATTTTTGTTGTTCCGAAAAAATAGTAGTTTGGGTGTTTCATTCTCTCATTCGAAGTGAACTTCGAAGATAAAATTTGGCAAAATTTTCAAATAACTTGTACTGACATGAACGTTTTCAATTTTATTTTATATTTTTATCAACCAGTATGGGACCAGTTAGTGATTCCGTAAACGCTGAATTTAGTTAAGAAAATAAGAAATATTAGTTTTTTTTATAATAGTTTCCATATGAATATATGCAAAATTCTATCTCAAATAAATATTTCGATGGGCGTTATTGTAAAGGGTGTTTTTTTAAGCCCGATAGAACTTGAAATTGTAAAAAATAACACAAAAAATTAAATTGTAATCAAAATTTTTTTTTATTCCAAAGATCAATACGTGACATTAACATTTGAAAATGATTTCGGGCATATGGGCACCGCGGCTGTTCTTGACGAAGCGCATTCTGGACTTCCAATTT